>JAVJGI010000001.1:84986465-85060555 GCA_035590275.1 Ibycter americanus
CGCCGGGACGCAGAGCCGCGCCGCCGCGCCGCGCCGCCCTTCCACGTCGCCCTCGGGCTGCCGAAAGCGAGGGCGAATCTGCGCGGTGCCGGAAGCCAGCCGAGCCTCCGCTCCGCCAGCGGAAGCGGAAGGGTCGCCATTTTGTTTCAGGTGATGGCGACTGTGGTGCTCTGGAGCTGGAGAGTTTAGTGCGGGCCCGGCCTTCTGGGGGACTCGCTTCTCGGACAGTCGTTGTTACTGCGAGTTTCCTCCTCCTCGCTGCATCCCCTGGTGATGTACGGAGGGGTCGGAGGTTCTCGACGGACTGCAGAAGAAGCAGGCCCGCCGCCCCTAATGTTGTTGTCAGGCGGGGGAGCGGTCCCCGGGCCCCCCGGAGGAGGTGGAGGAGGAGGTGGAGGTGGGAATAGCCGTGTGGAGCTGCTGGTGTTCGGCTATGCCTGCAAGCTGTTTCGAGATGATGAGAAGGCTCAGTACCAGGAGCAGGGGCGACACCTTATTCCTTGGATGGGAGACCCCAAGATCATGATCGATAGGTCGGTGTAACACAACCCCCAGACTGCTGCGAGATCTCCTGTTATAGCCTCTTTCTGTTCCTCCCCTTATGCTGTGGGCAGGTGAGGGCGGGGGCTGAACAAAGGGCTTTCTCTGGCAGACGTGTGGGGATCTTCTTCACTGGCAGAGTTGGAGGGCAGCTCCTCCTGGTAGAGTGCTTCCAGTGCTGCTTTTGTAACGCTGCAGGGCTGCCCCCCTGGCAGCGGCAGCGGGAACTTGGGGTTCCCCACTCTGGCAGTGTTGGGAGGTTCCCCTCCTTCTGACAGTCTGTGTGCGTGGGTCTTTCTACTCCACTTGTTAGGGTAGGGTTTATAGGGTGGAGTGGAGAGTGGGAATGATCTGTTCCTTTTCAATGCAAACCAGAAACATCATCTTTTCTCACTTGGAAACCAAGGGAGCCTTATTGCATGGGAATGCTTGTTAGGCACTTTATATGCTCTCTAAGTGAGAACTTAAGCCGTGTGGGGAGTGGAAAGTTACTTATCCGCCTTAGGGGAAATGGAGTTTTCTTATTTCTCCTATGTAATCTGGCTGCAGGCCGTTGGTGGGATACCCCAAAAGCAGTTCTTGACCTAGTAACTTTTTCAGTGTGCCATGATTCACTGTTTTGGGCAGAATGGCTTTGATTTTGGGTGCTTGCTTTTCAAATTTTATGTTGAGGTGGCTTTTTTTGGTGGTTTTGCAGTAGGCACAGGTTCATGGCCAGAGAGTAACAGAATCTGTTTTGATGTTTCTTCTGGTCTCTTTAAGTTGTTTCAGCAGTGCAGGGTGGGATTTAGAAATAAATTCATTCAGAATGAATTGTCTGAATGTTCTCCTGGAGAGGGGGGAAGGTGGGAGTTCAGGTTGCGTATATTTGAGTGGAGCACTGAAAGTGCAATTTCAGAGTTGTGGCTGACCCTGAAAACCTCAGTGGGAAAGATGGAAGGATTTTGGTTTGAAAAGGATCACATGACATACTATAGATATTTGTTCCCTCAATTTCATCATTGCTTTGGTGCTATACATGATTTTTCTTGCTTTGATTTAACAACTGTATTTGGCTTGGAACTATTATCAGTAAGGGGAGGTCTTTCCATTTCCTTCCATAAGACTGGAGAAAAAAGAAATGCCCTTGCGCTACTTTGGGGTTTATGCCTTTAATGATTTTTATGATTAAAATTAATTTGTTAAATAGGAATAAACACAAAGACATGAAAAAATGTACCATAAATATTTGTAGCTGTATTTAATTTCTTACTTATATGAGAATAGAAGTGTTACAATGCACACTTCTAATCCAGATCGCTTTTGTGACAGATTTCATTAATGGGTAGAGGCCATTTTTGTGGTCCTGTGCAGCAGTAACCCAATTTACAGGCGTTACAGAAATTGTGGGGAGCAAAACCTAAGTATGTGCATGTATGTACATATAATATGGAAAAATCTAAATAACATACATTTGTAAGTTAAGGTAGCTTGCAATGACTAATCTTATAAACTCCTTTGGAAGCTTAGATTCTTTTTATCTCCAGCAGCAGGAAGTCTTCATTTTCACCATTTTGAGAAAAGCATATTGCTATGAGAAGACATGGGTTGAAGTTTGCCTGTGGACAGAACTTGATTAACCAGACCTACGTGTTTCATTAACTTTTTGCTATAAGAATATTTACTTTCTTTGTTTTTGGTCTAGCAAGTTGGCACAAGTCAAGAGTTGTGTGTGGGAAGACACCTCAACGGAGTCGAGTTTACTGTCACTTTACTTTTCAATCAGTTTCTCTTACTGATGCATAAACATTATCCCAATGCAGTGCTTTTCCTGCAAATAAGATTATTTCTGCGTAGTAGAAAGGAACTGTACGTCATTGATCTTTGCCGTTTTTACGGTGAACCTCCTTAAATTGCATGTATATGTTACTGTTCCTATGTATGTGTGTCTCTCTATCACGTAACCCAGAACTTATTTCCTCAGCCAAATGGCTAGGGGCCGAGCCTAGCCATGATTTTACCTCCAATGGACGCAAGTTTCTATGGTGAAGATATCTCCTGAGAGTTCGGGACTAGCAGAAAGAAGCGAGGAAATTTCGACCGTTTGGTTCTTACGGATAGGTATTTATGTATTCGGGTTTGTGTGAATGTAAGCTATTTGACTTTCCAGAAAAACGTATTTTGCAAGTGACATTGATTGGTTGGTTGAAGCACGTACGGTAAGAGCTGTTAAGGAAATGGATCCCACTTAAACTATTAAAGGATACCTTTGCCTTTAATCGTAATAATTTATTATTTTCTTTGAGAGGAATTTAGACTATTAAATTTTCAATAGTTGGTGACAAATGATTAGCAAAATTAAACGTAACTTCTAAAAGGAAATATGCTTTAACGTATAAGTATTTATTTTTTTTTTTCATTTTTAATGGGTAAGTATTTAAGTAGTCGCATAAACACAAGCCCTAAGTTTTTTGCATTGACCAGCTGTTTCATCTTGCAGGTACGATGGGCGTGGTCACCTACATGACCTTTCTGAATATGATGCTGAATATTCCACATGGAACAGGGATTATCAGTTGTCTGAAGAGGAAGCTAGAATAGAAGCCCTCTGTGATGAAGAGAGGTATTTAGCCTTGCATACGGACTTGCTTGAGGAGGAGGCGAGGCAAGGTATTGCTCAAGGAAACTTCCTGAGTTTAGCACATGTTTAAATACATAATTATGAAATTAAATTTACTCCTAATTTTATACTCTCTTTTTCTGATGTTATCTTGACAGTACCCAGTGGATTCGAAAAACGGGAGTCTTTGCGTATGTGAGAGGACCTCAGGATAGTTTAAAAATAGATCCACAGAGAAATTGGCCAGATTCTGAGGGCAGACTGGGATTTCAGACCCAAAAACCCCCAAAATAAACACATTCTGCTTCATTTTTAGTGTTCTTAAATGAAATTCTGTGCTTTTGTATGCGTAATTACATTAGAATGTTTTAACCCACAGCCTTTATCTCTTCATGAAGAAATGGTCAGCATATGTACATGCTGTCTTTTTCTATTCAGTTTTTAATGAAAGCTAAAATTAGATGAAAACTTCTCATTTAAAAACTAAAGTAAGAAACGTTACTATTTTAAAAAAAAAAATAAAGAAATTAGCTTTTAAATAGGTTCTAATGATTGGTAATTGCATTTTTGTTCAAGAGGAGGAATATAAAAGACTGAGTGAAGCTTTGGCAGAGGATGGTACCTATAATGCAGTGGGATTCCGTTATGGCAGTGATTATTATGACCCTTCAGAACCCACTGAGGAGGAGGAGAATCAGCCTGCAAAACAGAGAGGTAAGGGGTAAAAATAGGAAGGGTTAATTGACATGAAGAACATAGCACCCCTGTCTGTCACTTGTAGTTGAAGGTTGAAAATGTGTGTTTCATTAAAATGCAAGTAAAAAAGCATTTTGAAGCATTTCAGCAAAGTTTTTGTAGAACTGTGTTACTGAGTTTTTGCAGACTTTGCTCTTGATGTGCTTAAATGTTTTCCTGCTACAACACAGTCAATGCTACGGTAGTCAGGATAAGAAATATAATTCTGCTGTCTTGCAGATTCTTATTCAGAAAATAGTAGTAATTCATTACCTGGCTGTCTGTTAACACTATGTTTCTTGGTCAAGAAGAAAAAGATCATTGTAAACATGGAATAGTAACGAATGAGAATATGTATTTTTTTAGATTTAGATTTTGTCATCCTAATTATTATAAACAGGTCTGTCTTCAACATAGTGTGCCCCTCTCCATGATCTTTAAAAAGTGCAGAATTCACGTTCTTGTGTTCCCATCTTTAATTATGGTAACTTTGCATTTTTAACCTGAGGTCTTGAAGGAAGCTTTCGAGTATTACTGAACTATGTCCCAGTAAAGTAAGGATTGTTTAATTAACAATTGGGTTGTCATATTGGTGGGTTACCATGGTATGAAATGTGGGTGTTTTTTTACCAAGGTGTGTGCTACAACGCAGGATCATTTCAGGTGCTAAAGCTTATTCAGTGTTTTTTTTGCTGCTGTGTGTGAGAGTTTGTGTCAGGGCAGTGCCCATGCCACTTGCATTCTACCAGAGGTTTCTCCTGTACTCTTCAGTACTGACACTGAATTGCATTGTCTTTTCTGGGATTTATTTCATTTGTTTCATTCCCATTTGTCTGGTAGATTCCATAACCAAGTAGTTCCCAAGTTCTCTTTACGTACATTTTTTGAGTGCATCTTGTCATAGGGGTGTTTTTCATGTTGTGTGGATCTGCATGTAGAGGGAAAAGCCTACTGAAAAATTGGAGGTGATAGAGAAGAACATGTTTGTACTTTTGCTCCCCTATCTTTCTGTACTGCGTAGTGATTAAAAAGGTGAATGCCCTCTCTCTGTTGGTTACTAAAACTGGAATCTGTCAAACCTTATAGGCTGTCTATATTGTAGGAAGCCTTTGCTAGACTGTGTGACCATGAGCCATAAGGTTACAGAATCTACCTTTGATCAAGTATATAAGGAATAAATAAAAAGTCCCGCTTCATTTGTTAAGAGAGCTGTGAGTTCAGGTTGTGTCTGGGTTGCCTCACTTTATTTTTCTTACCAAGAATGATGAGATGTGTAGAATAATACGCTGCTAAATGAGGTGGGTGCCCTGGGGACAGAGGAGGTGGAATTACTGAATGCCTTCTTTGCTTCAGTCTTTATTGCTAAGGCCAGCCCTCAGGAATCCCAGACCCTGGAGGCACGAGAGAAAGTCTGGAGAAAGGAAGACTTTCCCTTGGTTGAGGAGGATTGTGTTAGAGATCATTTAGGCAAACTTGACACCCACAAATCCATGGGCCCCAACGGGATGCACCTCAGTGCTAAGGGAGCTGGCAAATGTTATTGCTAAGCCACCCTGTGTCATCTTTGAAAGGTCATGGAGGACAGGAGAGGTGCCTAAAGACTGGAGGAAAGCCAATGTCACTCCAGTCTTCATAAAGGGCAAGAAGGACGACCCAGGAAACTGCAGGCCAGTCAGCCTCACCTCCATCCCTGGAAAGGTGATGGAACAGCTCATCCTGGATGTCATCTCTAAGCATGTGGAGGAAAAGAAGTTTGTCAGGAGTAGTCAACATGGATTCACCAAGGGGAAATCATGCCTGACCAACCTAATAGTCTTCTATGATGGAAGGGCTGGCTGGGTAGACAAAGGGAGAGCGGTGCATGTTGTCTGCCTTGACGTTAGCAAGGCTTTTCACACTGTCTCCCATAACATGCTCATAGGTAAACTGACAAAGTGCGGGTTGGATGAGTAGACGGTGAGGTGGATTGAGAACTGGCTGAATGGCAGAGCTCAGAGGGCTGTGATGAGTGGCACAGAGTACCTGGAGGTCTGGCACTCATGATGTTCCCCAGGGGTCAGTACTAGGTCCAGTCCTGTTCAACTTACTCATCAGTGACCTGGATGAAGGGACAGTGTACCCTCAGCAAGTTTGCTGCTGATACACAAGTACATCAGAAGTCTGTGCTGCCATTCAGCAAGACCTGGACAGGCTGGTGAGTTGGGTGGAGAGTAAACTAATGAAGTTCAACAAAGGCAACTGTAAGGTCCTGCACCTGGGGAGGAACAACGCCATGCACCAGCACAGGTTGGGGCTGACCTGCTGGGAGGCAGCTCTGCAGAGAAGGACCTGGGAGCTCTGGCAGGCAGCAAGTTGCCCATGGGCCAGCAGTGTGCCCAAGGGACCAGTGGGATCCTCGGGGGCATGAGGAGGAGCGTGGCCAGCAGGTCAGGGAGGTGATCCTCCACTCTGCTCTGCCCTGGTGAGGCACATCTGGAGTGCTGGGCTCACCAGTTCAAGAGAGAGAGGGAACTGCTGGAGAGGGGCCAGCGGAGGGCTACACGGATGAGGGGGCTGGAGCATCTCCCTGGTGGGGAAAGGTTGAGGGAGCTGGGCCTGTTTAGCCTGGATCTTATCAATGCATACATTGGGGATCTTACCAGTGCATACAAATATTTTGGGGGCAAGTATCAGGAGGACATGGCCGGGCTCTTTTCAGTGGTGCCCAGCAAAAGGACAAGAGGCAACAGGCACGACCTGCAACACAGGAGGTTCCATCTGAATATGAGGAAAACTTCTTTGTTTTGAGGGTGACAGAGCCCTGGAACAGGCTGCCCAGAGAGGTTGTGGAGTTGCCTTCTCTGGAGATACTCAAAACCTGCTTGGACATGGCTGTGCAACCTGATCTAGGAGAACCTGCTTCAGCAGGGGGGTTGACCTAGATGATCTCCAGAGGTCCCTTCTGACCCTGACCGTTCTGTGATTTCTAGAATAATGTATTTCAGCTTTAATGAACTCATTTTTTGGAATAATGCTAAAATGTGATGACTTAGTCATTGGTGAAGAGAAATATAACTACCCAGTCTTCCAACAAATTAATATTTAGTTAATATTTGATGCAGCACGAAGTGTCGTGCTAAGCTATTACAAAATCTTGTAGTGTAATGTGAGAATTCTCAGTGCTGCTGCTGAGAAGTAGAGATCCTCATAGCAGGTCATTGGAACATTGTCTCAGTTGTGAGCTTTCTTGCCAAGCTTCTAGAAAACTTTTAGTAATGATGGATCACAAAGGGGCATTTTGTAGTAATGCTTGGTAGTACTTCGGGGGAAAAAGTACTTGGGGCAAAAGTGAGATAGAAACTTCGGCATTATGTTTTGCTATAGTTGAACTGTACAGACTTAATAGATTGCTATATGTTAACAATTATTTCCAATAATACAGGACTATAAATTCTGAACATTCTTTTTTTATAAGTCATAGTAGAATAAAATCCAGTATTGGAAGATGCAGATAACAGTAATGTGAATTACAGGCTGTAGTTCTGCAAACATTTTGAGTGTTAGCTGGAGCTGTTGTCAAAAGAAACAGTCCTATTCTGCTTTCTCTGCTGCTTCTTCCTCCTTGCCTTGATGCTAAAAATTCTGTGTGTCTTTGTGGAGTTAAACTATTTTGAGTTCATTTAAAAAAAGCCAACAACCCACCAGACAGCAACTAAAAAGTTAACACTCTTGTATGGGTAAGAGCTTGTGTGCAGTAATTGCTATGACATGCCGTGCACGATTAGGCTGTTCTGTTGTCTGTGTCCATAGTTCCCTTAGTCGGGTTTTCATGCAGTTTGTGCTGTCTAATTTGTTAGGATAAAACTGGAATACATTTTCTCTTAAAGCTAGTAGGATAGATAATACTAAAAGCTACTCTCAAAATTAAACTTTCCACTTCAATTGTTATAAAAATTTGTAAAGCAAAATATTTTCAGAGGAATGTTTCTGGTATAGCAAACAACAGAATGTAACACAAATTGGCCTTTATGAAGAGCAACTATCTTAGATGAGTAGTTCCTGTGATAGATCTATTAAATATTTGGATATGTTAAACTTGATGTAAAAAGAACTGTACCAGCTGTAGACTGAACTCACAGAAGAATGGCAACATTTATTTTAATCAATTAAGGTAACTGCTGGTTTACCTGTGTAGGTGATGAAAGTAGATTTTAGCCTCCCTATTGCATTCCTGTACAATTTTCATTAGGGTTAGGAAGCTGATGAAAGTACATAGGTTTGTTTGTGTAGGCTGAAATGGTTGATTGACAGGGAACTGAACTCAAGTAGACCACATGTATGGGTTTTAACAGCTTTAGAGATACTGGATATCTGTAATATTTTACTCGTTGTTAGCAAAAGATTCACCCAGTGCATTGAAAATAGTTCCCCTTTAATTTTGCATGGATCTTCTTGTAAAAACAAAAAGTAATCATGAAAATGAATGTTTTCTGTTTGATTTGACACTTGTTTGTCTTCAGCACTGTAGTCAGGGCTAAAGTGGACAGGGTTTTATTCTTCCTAATACCTCTATTAAGACATAATTTATGCAATCTTAAATAAACCACACAAACACCAGGGAGAGGAACCATATTTAAATGTCTTCAGTGCAAATGCTGGTTATAGTTTCATTTGATAAATTTCTTGATTGCATATCCTTTTAGATGTACTTTTTTAAAATAATTTTTTGTTAACATTTGGGTACTTGACATATTTTGTATTTTATTCTGTCATGTCTTGTAGAAACAGCTCAGACAGAAAATGTAGAAGAAAATGAAGAACCTTTTGTTGCCCCTCCAGGACTGAATGTACCTTCTGATGTGGAGCTGGTATGTGTGTACTTTTAGCGCAACTTATGTTTCTGTCAATTTTCTAGGAGTTTATGGTGCTTTACTGATCTTTTTTCTTTCCCCCATTAACTTTAGTGTGGTATGTCTTAAATCATTCTAAAATAGTAACTTTATTTCAAATGTTCTTTCTTGAATTCTTGATTTATATCAACTCTCTTGAATCTTCCTTTTTCACACTGAAATTATTGCAGTGCTCATGGTGAGTGCATTTAGTATCACTTGTGATATTATTTTAGGTAATGCAGAAAAAAAGGCAGTTGTTCTTGGAATGGATACTTACTGAGACGTCAAGGTTGACATTCCAAAGGTGAAGGACCATCAAACCAAAAGATTGCTTCTGTTCAAAATTTTTTTCTGGATTCTTTTTAACTGAGTCCCAATCTGAAGGGGGTAGGAAGTGATCAGATACAAAGGCTGTGGTTTAAGACTAGCCTATTCAAGAAGAAAAGCAATAGTTTATTTCTAGCAAATTCTGAAATAACTTGAAAGTATTAGCATGTAGAAGCTCTTTCATGTGACCTTATGAGAATTTGCTACATAGTAAACTTAATTGCAACAGGTGTATTTTTCCTGAAGGGAGCTGAACAGTTGCCTGCTTAAGTACAGTTGTAACCATGAGGATTTTCAATTTATTTCAAGTTTCATAAAAGATACTGGGAAATTGGATAGTACTCTTTCTCCTGTATTGTGGTGATGAAAGTGATAATTTATATTTGGGCTGCCTTCTCAACTTCATAACCTCGGCCAGTAAAGATTCAAAGCACTCTGTTGGGATAACTAATAGTGAACACAGGGTGTTTGTGTAAGAGTGTTTTTCTACTTCATTGGCTTTTAATTAAAAATGTTTATCCTGTTCTGGTTTTAATATGAAATAAGAGCTATATAACAAATACGATGCACAACTTTACTTTCTTCTAATTTTACTTCCTCTACTTTTCCTTACAATCTTATAATAAATTTCGTTAGTGAGGTGCTTACAAACCTACTTCTGAGTTCAGGGAAGATTTTTATACAATATTGCCTTTAAATTATGAGTTATACTTCAGTCTTGGAGTTAGAACCTTGAGTGCTCAGTGAGAAGCTGGTTATTTAGCATTTGGATACTGTTTCCAAAAAGAACTGCTGGTGAAAGAATGTTTGCTGTTTTAGATAGCTGCCTTGCTTGAATTTTGTTCTGAAACTTAAGATATATTTTACGTGCAAATTGCAGAATGTAGTGTGAGGCTTACTGAAGTAATTCCTCAGTCAGCTATTGAACTCTAGTATGTTCAAACGAACAGAAAGGAAATGTGGACATATTGTTTTTGATTAAAAAAAAAAAAAGTCATCTAGACAGCAGCCCTGAAAACAATGTATACTTCACCTTGGATTGGGAATTGTGAGATTATGGGGTTTTTTGTCAGCCTTGATTTGTTGTTCAGTTCAGCTGAATGTTGTCATTCAGTTTTACTATTGAATGTATTTGTTCTGTATTTTGTAGTTCAATTACTGTGAACGATAGAAGTCTGGTAAATTATTGGTGGGATTTTACAGGCATGTTTAATAAATACTAGTCACTCTACCCATTAAAAAAAAAAAAGAGAGAGGGAGAGAGAGAGAGAAGTACATCAGAAATTCCATTGCCATTGTGTTGATACACAAGTGATTGGAAAAGGTGTACAGATACATGGCTGATCTGTGGAACTGCCAGGGTGGTGTTCTAGGTCTCTCCTGAGTTTATTGCTAATTAACGTTCAAGTTAAAAGACATGGCACTTGTTGATGGTCATGGCGTGGGAAGGACACTTGTCAACTCTGAATGATTTTGGGGAGGAAACTGCAGTGCTTGGAAATAAGATGAACTTTGAGAATCAGCTTGCTAACTTGGAGACTTTGTTCACAGTCTGCAAGGTGCACTTCAATAAAGACAGATATAAAATAGTTCCTGTAATACAGACCAATCCAAACTGCAAATGTTAAATGATGACTAAGTAGCTAGGCAGCACTACTGCAAAGAGGCTGTAGTGAGCAATTGAATGTTCAGTGTATGACAACTGCAGCAGTAATGTCACTGTGGAACTTAAAATACAAGAGTTGTGTCAAGGATGCAGGAGTTCTTCCACTGCTTAAAACTGTTGATGTCAGGATTATGGGCAAAGATGACTGTTCTTGACCATTGCATTTTAAGAAGTGAACAGAAATGGGCTGCAAGAGGAAATAATCAGTTAAATTTACAAGGAGACATCGAGAATTGCTTTGTTTTCTCCAGAACAGAATATTGAAAAGCAACATAAGACTTAGATTTATTTTCCAGGCTTACTGAAGATTGAAGGATAGTTGCTTAACTTGCAGTAAGGCAGACTCAGTCATGAAGAACATCTAATTACAATACCAGTTAAAGGTTGGAACAGAATATCTGACTAGATGATAGCACTTATGTCATTGGGGTATTTTTCAGAAGGGTTTTTTCTCTGCTCTGGCAAGTACTCTTACTTTCAGAAGTTCTAACAATTCTCAGTTTAAATGGTTAGTGTCTTTATTAAACAGCAAACTAGAGTATCTGCATGTCTGTCATTTAATGTTTTTCACTTTGTAGATTTTTCTAAAGTTTTGTAGATCAGTGGTGCTGGTAATCTTAGAAGTCAATTAAAAGCATATTATTATTCATAGTGCCTGTTTTCCAGAGCCTATAGTGGTCTCAATCTCAAATTCAAGACCAGATAGTAATTTCAGATAGTCTTTTTTGAGCTTCCTTGCTGATTTGCAGCTTTGTTTATGAATCTCGCAGCCTCAAATGTATTTTGTATTTCTGCGTAAGAACCATAGAAAGAGAAAACTTGATATATTATTAAATAGTGAAACTGGCAATGCACAGAATGTTTTTAGTTTGTGGAGAACTTTATTGCCTCTAATTAAGATAATCCTTGGTAGTACTTTACAGGGACAAGTAAAACTTGGAATAACTAATTATTTTCCATATTGAACATGTTCCTCTAGAAGAGGATCCAAGCAGCTAACAGTGTGCTGTTTGATCACATTCAGGCTGTTTCAGCACATTCAGCACAGAGCACTGTCTCATGTGCTTCCAGTCTTCTGAAAAAGGTTTTCTGAGGTTTGCAACATACTTCTGTATCTAGACCAATAAAAATGAAAAGCTAAAACTAATCGTTAATGTGACACTTAAATCTTTATAGGCACACAGAGTATGTGTTTCTACAGTTTATTGAGTACAAGACAAAACAGAGCTATCTGAGTATGAAATTAAAGACAGCCTTCTTTATATTCTTTTTCTTTTCACTTCTTGGGTTTGCTACAACAGTGCTCCTTAGATGAGATTTCAGAAGTGGAAATGCATGGATGCTGCTTAACTGTATTAATTTTCTTTTTATTGCTAAAGTGTACAATGACTCTTTATGGGAATGTGACAGCACATAGGAATTGCAATTCTTATGTTGGTCTTAAGATGCAACATGTTCCTTCCAGGCAAATGTGTAGTAACAAGCTTTTCTAGTTAGGAAACAATATTTGCACATTCAGTGATAACAGAATAAAGGACAGCTGTTGGGAAGAAGACCATACATGTTGAGTCTTTGGAGCACCTTGAGGTATTGTAAAGTAGGGCCACTTTAAGTTGGCACTGCTGCCTCAAGAAACTCATCTCCTGTCTTGCACCAGCAGAAGCATCTATATGGCTATGGAATGATCCTGGCTTAGAAGAATCTTTTTTGCTGCATCAAACTTGGACAGGATTTGTTCCCCTCTTCAGTTTGGTGTGCAATGGCAAAAATAGTTGTGCAGATGGGAGAGGATCTTGCAAAAGGAAATGAAAGAGCAGCTAGGGAAGATCAGGACTGTTTGGTTTTTTTAGTGCTGATAAGCTTTCACTAGTTGAAATTGATTATGAAAATGAGTAGCTAGAGAAAGCTGAGAAGAGGGGCAGGGAACTACTGCTCTTTCTAATTCCCTTTGGAGTTCTAACACACTTCACAAGCTGCTTATGAAAATACAAATGTATGTTATTTTACTCCCACAGCCACCAACAGCAAAAATGCATGCAATTATAGAACGAACTGCAAACTTTGTCTGCAAGCAGGGAGCACAGTTTGAGATTATGCTAAAAGCCAAGCAAGCACGCAACTCCCAGTTTGACTTCTTGCGATTTGATCACTACCTCAATCCCTACTACAAATTCATTCAGAAGGCTATGAAAGAGGGACGATATGCTGCTCCTTCTGAAAATAAAGCGGACGAGAAGAAACGTAAGTTGTTGCTTGTCAAATGGATGGCTTCAGGATGTGAATCATTGAAACATCCACTGGTCTTTTTTTGTAAAACAGCCACATTGTTTTGGTGCATTGCAATAGCAGTGCTGTTATCCGGCAGCTGAGATGGATGTGGTGATTCAAAATTTTGCTTAAATTGGAGGAGATTTTTAAAATAAAATACTGTTTTGGGAAGCTTTCAGATACAAGAGCTGCTATGATCCTGGAGCTTTTAGAAATACTTGCATAGCTCTAGTCCAGCAGAAGGTTGGTCTGTGCACTTAGGCTTTAGTTTTATTGATGACTAGCAATATCTTCTTCTATGTATATTTTTGTGAATAAGCAGGTTTATGAAAACTGTAGTTTCTTAAGGATGCATGCTTGTCCTGTACCATCTTTCCCTCCCAACACAAATCCATAGCAAACCCAAATAAAACTTAGACATTGCTTCTATTTAGACTCGAGAGTCAAATCTGAGGAAGAAGATGATGACGATGACGATGACGATGGAAATTATCTGCATCCAAGTCTCTTTGCATCTAAAAAGTGCAGTAGGCTTGAAGAGCTCATGAAGGTACTCAACCCTAATAAAATTACTTTCTTCAGTGTAAAACATCTGATTCATGGGCACAAAAATTCTAATATGCAAATGTTAAGATCTTCTGCTAACGAAGTTGTTTTGATATTTTTTTTTCCCACTCTATTTTGGTAATTTAAGTCTGTTTTGTTAACTGCCAAGTTATCTTTTTTCTAGTACATAAATTGTTATTTTTCCATTTGTAAGGAATTATTTCTGGGTTTTATGCCCTTTGGTATTGAGGGCATCACTCAAGGATTTACCCCACAAAACCTGTATTGAAGCTGAAAAGATTAAGATATTTAATACCTTCTGTATATAAGCAGAGAGAGAATGTTTTCTTTTCAGATTTTAGTAGACAAAATGTTGACATGAAGTAATAGTTTCAGCGAATAATATTTCAGCAGAATATACTACTCATTAAATGTAAATGTAGCTGGATTTGTTGTTTTTATTTTCTGGGTTTGATCGGTGATGGAATAATGGGAATGACAGATGGTTGTACACATATGAGGCTTTCAGAGGAATGGCAGTGTTGCTGTCTGATATTTAGACAAGTCAGGTTCTGTGCCTGTGTCCCAGCGTTGGCAGTAAATGAGTAAGAGTAATACCCACTTTTTTTTTAATGTCATGAATTTCTGTTCACTTTAAAGTATATTTTTGTTTTCCACTAATTTTTAAAGTAGTTGTTGATTCTGCTGTGAAAGCTACAAAAATGGTAAGTTCAGTGTTGGACAATATTATTGTTGTGTATTAACTTAGATAAATTTGCTTTCCAAATCAGGTTGATGCTACCATGCTTTACATACATAGTTCAAATTTTAATCTTTCTTTCTATTCTCAAAATGTTTACAGCCTTTGAAGGTGGTAGACCCTGATCATCCACTTGCAGCACTGGTGCGCAAAGCGCAATCAGATAATAACTCGTCTACACCACAGTCAACAGATGGGGCAGCTGTACAGACATCACAAGCAGAATATTCTTCTGATTGTAAGTGCATGGTGATTAGGCAGCTGGTGGTGTGTCTTTATGAATTGTATGTGGATGCTGGTGGGAAGAAAATACATTAGCTTCATACTTGGTCATTCGTAACCGGTATTTATTCTTCTTCAATCTCCTGAATTGTTGAAGGTGCATTCTTCCCGAGTATCTGTTGAGTTGTTAGCTGCTTACGAAAAACAGAAATGGGATGGAGGGGGTGGGCAGGCAGCAGGCCAAGTCTCCAGTCTCTGAGTATGGTTAGCACAATACCCTTAATGTTTTTTGATAACTTCCATCAGTTTCTATTAATGAAGCTTGATGAATGCCTTCACTGTTGAGTATAAAACTGTCCTATAAAGTAATTAATGAGATTCCCCTAAAAAAAGCTTACTATATTAAGCAAAATGCAGATGGAGTGTCTAACACTACAAAAAATCTGCAAAGGTAAAATCGTGTAAATTGAAGGATCCCGCTGAAGTGATAAAACCAGGTTTTAGTGTAATATTCTGTTCTAAAGCTGCAAGTAGCTTTATGGTAAATAAGTCTTTTATTATACAGCCAATTCCTATAATTTTTCACTATTTTACCTTTTATTTTGCGCTCCAGTGCAATGTTATATGTAGAAAACGTGTAACGTAGAATAAAATTAAGGAATATGCAAGATTCACGGTTAAAAATTGATCTTTTAAAATTATAGAACTCACTACAATATCTGAGAGGGAGTACTAACTTTTAAGTTCCATAGCTACAGAGGGCCATCCTTTAAAAAAGGATTCATTACTCTATTGTTTTTTTCCTTAAAAGAAAAGCAGTGACGTATTTACATTATAAGTGAGCGATGTGGAAAGTTGTGTGCTCAACTGCTTTTTCTGTGCCTGATACTGAAATACCAAGACTTTCTCCTATCTCCAAATTATTATTAAATCTTTAATCTTAGATTTTTATTGAACCATTGCAGATAAATGTAAAAACTGTCCTGTGTATAACTTCTTTTAAGAATCAACTTTGCTGTGAAATTCGTTAGCAACGTTATCTTAACTCTTGTGGATGTTTCCATTATCTTTGAAGCTGCCTAAAGCAATTAAGCAGCTTCACTGTAACTTATGATAATCAAAAAGGTGAAGTCAAACTTATTTGGGTTTATACGCCTCTGATTCTTCTCAAATTTCACAATTCTGAAAGTGCTTGATTCCTTAAATATAGAAATGAAACTTAGCCTTTCATTTATGGGACTTACCATTTGACATTATTGAGCTATAAGAGAAGTTATATTGCAGTGCTCACTACAGTAGGGTTTCAGGATATTATAAATTTGTTGGTAATGAGTAGTGTTAATTCAAGGTGATGGTGGTGGTGGTTTTGGTTTTTTAGTAAAGTTGTTGCAATATATAAATATCACCTTAAGATTACAGGTATTGTCAGAGTGTAATATGTGGAGAGGAATATGCATGGAAGTAATTTTTACTTAAAAGTGAACCTTACAAGAATCTTAATAAAACTGAAATAAGATTTCTTTGGAGAAAGTGAAAATTACTGGTTATTTCAAGAAAGACTAGGCTCAGAATGAGTATCTCCATAGAATAATGCTTGTCAGTTTTCTGATTACTTTTATGTCAGGCTTAAATCTGAATGTGTATGATGCAAACTGGGAGATTATAATTTACTAGCAATACAAGTTAAGTTTGTAGTTTCTCGCCCTGTCTTTAAAACTTAACAGATCTTTATTCTGCTCTCCTTATAGATAACTTATTCTTTGAAGAAAGTAAACATTGCCACACAGGAATGTTTATGAAACTTTTAAGAGGATAATTCATTATAAACTAAAGCACTGATTAAACTTTGCCTCCAGAAATGTAAACTTTTACTGTAAATACTTTGAAATATTTTATCTGAATGCTTTCTCTTTGTACGTCTTTCTGCAGAAAATCTTTGTATTTACAAGATGTAACTGCTGTTTAAAAGCATTAAGCTAGTTAAAGTATTATAATGTATTGTTCTTAAAGAAAGCCATAAGCCTTTGCACTCTCAAGAAATAAATATTTAGAACTGGAGAAGCCTCTAGTGTGGAAAACTTGCTCAGATTGGTTGTTCATTGTATTGGTGTTAAATTGCAAAACTTGTCTACTTTTTGAGGTTTCAGTAAGTAGGTATGTGTATATGATGATATAGTGGTTTAATAGTGATGCTAGTGGTTTAATTTCTCAATGTTAGTTTTGTATACATGCACGTTTCTTTCTTAATGCATCCATAGTTTTAACTGAGTTAAACTGCCAGAGGTGAATTATATTAGGAGGAATGATTTTATATTAGGTCATTTTTTAATAGGCCTTCTCTGGTTCACGTCTTTATTCATAGTTACCTATTTGGTTTCCAACTGACCTTTAGTATGTTCTGATTCTGTCCCTTAATCTACATATTTCTTATTCATTCTAAGTGTTTTAACATGAGCATTTGTTGTCGTCTTTGGTTTTTTTACACAAGAAATTAGACACCATTTCTTGGTGTGTTGTGTGAATCTGCATTCTCAGTGTGTTTGTACTGATGCAATATCGTTCTTTTTAATTGGGTCTTTTTCTTCTAATTAGAACATGGTTCTTAAATATGTCTCTTTATAGCAACCGTGGCAGCCATGTATTATAGTTATTATATGCTACCTGATGGAACCTATTGCCTCGCGCCTCCACCTCCAGGAATAGATGTTGCCACCTACTACAATGCATTGCCTGCAGGGGTGACTGTGTCAAGCACTACAGGGGTAGCAACAGTACCTCCACCCCCTGGTACAACACCTCCGCCTCCCCCAGACACAACCGATAGTAGCAGTGGGTTGACTTCTACCACAACATCTACAAGGTACCACATATAGATTTGCTTGTTGATTGGAGGGGTCTCTTTGCTGCACTTCAGTATGAAGTATTTAGTAAGGGTTCTGTTATTGGTGACTCCTCAGTAGTGTTCGCCAGTGGTTATACAGCTCCGATTCCCTCCACTTTGTTCTTTGATACTGAACATGGTTATTGTTACTCAGCTACTATGAAGTTTTTGCATGATGGAAAATCAAGTAATTTTAACTGCATAATGAACCCAGAGAGCAAACTTTTAGGTAATGTATTTTTTTTGTTAAAGCAAGAGTCTGAAAAATATTTGTGTTCTGTTTATAAAAATTACGTATTTCTGATGTTTTCAGCACAATTGCTCCAGTGGTTGCCATTATACCTCCGCCCCCAGATATCCAACCTGTTATTGATAAGCTAGCTGAGTATGTTGCTAGGAATGGAATAAAATTTGAAACCAGTGTTCGTGCCAAGAATGATCTCAGGTAAGAGAAGACATTATTTTAACTTCTATTTTTAAAGCTGAGGTTTTCATTTTAAAAGATATTACCGGGACATGTGGGTCTCAAGAAAAGAAGTACTGTCTTTTTTTTTTTTTTTTTAAATTGAAATTCAGGGACCTACTTAATGGTACTGCCGAAGCATTATTGCCCAAATCCTCAAAACAATCAATAAAAACAAAAGTGTCTCTTAGAAAGCCTGCTCTGAATGTACACCCTCTGGAAGTTTAGGCGTAAGTTACAGTGCTTCCAAACATAAAAATAGCATTCCATTTGCTAGAGAAAATTAGATGGCAAAGGGTTGTTGGTATATGCTATGTTCTTGTGCATTTTCACATATTCAGTTTTTGTTTAACAGATTTGAGTTCCTGCAACCATGGCACCAGTATAATGCTTACTATGAATTTAAAAAACAGTTCTTCCTTCAGAAAGAGAGCAATGACAACTGTCAGGTATGTGTGCGTTTGCATTTTTAATATATGTATATACTATACCATGTAAGTGAGAAAAGGACCTGCTTATCTGTTGTGTTACCATGAGAGGTTTTAAAAAGGCACCACTGAATTAAGGAGAAATTGTTCAGGAAAAAATGTGAATACTTTTTTGTTGTTGTTGCTTTTTAGTTTTGTATAGTATTTAATTAAGGATATATGAGGTGGTGTGATATTTAGTTCTTGCTTTTTAGTATAAGTCACTCACTGTGGCTGTAATACAAAATGGCAACCTGAAAATCTTTCTGCTTTCTTACAAGGGAATATACGCTTTGTGGAAGTTTAGAGCTTTGTGGGATTAGGATTAGTGTTCTGTTGTCAGAAAGGTTAGGTATAGCTTTTTAACAACCATACCTTCTCGTATGCCTCATGGTTCTTTGTAGAACAGTAGCTAGACTACTTTTCTGAGATGCTTTTTTCTGAGGGAGGTTTTATTAAAGAAGAGTCCTGTCATTGACTGAAAAAATATTGGAGCTTTAAAGTCTTACATCAGTTTCCTACTTGGTTTGCTTCTTCTAGTCGATTTTATTAGAAGATGATACCCAAACTTAGCATCCTTGTTTTTAACTAGTCTCATTTGATTGTTCTTTTGCTGAAAAGAAAATTGCAAATGGTATCAGAAATACATTATCTGATGTTAACTTTTCATGGGAAAGAGCTATTTTTTTTTTAGGCCCTTTGTCATTTGTCATCTCAAGGCTTAGATTGGGGAACCTTAAACTGAAGAAAGGTAGGCCTGTGGGTAAACTCCTCAAAATCGCTTTGTGGAAAATGAAGGAATTCAATACTAGTTGCTGTTTGAAACACTTGTCTCTAATATTTTAGTAGTGAAAAATGTTTTGAAAACACTGTTTTTAAAGATAAGCTGTGGTAAATATGATCTTACTCGGTTGATAAATTACAAGCAAAATTGTCCTGTACCACAATGCTGACTGTTATTCTATAATTTTTTATTTGCCAACCAGTGAGTTGAATTCATGATACTTAACATAATTATTAAGGACTTGTTAACATTTATTTTGGGGGGAAATTGTACATTAACCAAAGTGAAATAAATTCATTTTAAATTTTCAAATGCATACAGCTAAGAAGCAAGCAGAAACTGGTTTAAGTCCCTTGAGGTCATGTGTAGCAATGCATATTTTCCTACTGCATGGTTACGTAGATAATGCCACTGTCTTTAATTTTTTTAGAATAATGATTTCAATATTATTTTTATGCTTTAGTAATGTACATATAGGCAACTAATGCAATTGATTGTTCTCCTCGCCATTAAAGTTAATAAGAAATGGTGCTACTGGCTTCAGTAAATACAGGATGAAGTCCTTGATTTCCATGTGTTTTTACCCTTTGAGGATTTTCAGAAATTAGTTCTGCTGGTCAGGGAATGGCTGCAGGGAGCAGTGAAAGGATGTCCTCAATACCTGGTATTTCAACATTAAGTATACATAGCAGCAGCCATGGAAAGCAACCAAACTATTTATTGAGAAGTTCATTTAAATGATAATTACTCAATTTTATCACCATGTAAAGCTTTTTAATGTTCTACTATGTTCATCTCTACAGTCTTTATACTGTGAGTTTAGAGTTTGTCTGGAATGATTCAGTTGTGTAATTCTTTACTGTTCTGAAAATCTCAGCACATCTGAGTGTATCAAAAACCATTGATAGGCCCTATATTCTTCAGCAGAATCTTTGAACAAATCAAACATATCAACCTGTGTTGATCCCTGTAAAACCTGATTTTATATAGAAGGTATTGTGCAATTGTACATCAGGAAAAAAATGTCATAAGTTTTCATTCTGTGATTTTAACTTTAATGGATTTTGTCCTGGACCCTGGAGATCAAGACCTATAAGTTTTCAGGGTCTAATTGTAAAAACATAATTTTTAAAACAGTTGTTGGCAAAAGTGTACCAGCTGAAGAACATTTGCTGTAAAATAACAACACATTCTTATTGTAGGTCTGTAGTTTTTGCAGCCTGTGGGTTTACATGAAGCAGTGCATTATTTATAAGAAGCAGACTTTTGGGCATGAGTGCTTATTAGTGTAAAATTAGCTGTTAGTGATTTTTGAAATGGCTGACAAAATTACAGCTCCACAGACACTGCAGTAGTTCTTTCATGAACTACCCAGTTCATAAGCTTGCACGTTTCTTTTGAAAAGGGAGTATCTTCATCTGAAGATGTTCCAGCAGATACTGCCGGTGATACACCAAGTGAGACTCAATTTGCAGATGAACATGCACCTGAAGATGCATCTGAGCCAAGTGCTAAGGGAGTTTCAGGAACAAAAAAGGATGTTCCTCCTCCTAAAACTGTCAGTGATGGTAAATTGGTGAAAGGTATGTTAGCATGATTTGCTGGGTATGAAAATTTTTGTTAGCATTTACTTAAGGAACAAAAAAAAAAAGGTGGGGAGAAAGGCAGGGGGAAAGTAAGGAAAAGAATTTTATCATGCAGAAAATACTTGCACTGGAAGCATCAAAAACCAACTGAAATAAGTAATTTGATTGCTTTCATATTTCTTTCGTATCAGACTGTCAGGTATTTATGGTCTGACAGAATAAATTGTTTTATTTCAGTTTTGTGCAAAGTTTAAGGCTTTCATCAGTGACCCCAGTAGATTCCTATTTTTGTCATTTTAAACTTGACAGTTACAAGCTCTGTGCAAGAAAGAAGTTATTCCTTCTGAATAAAAGCAGTAGTCTTACTTGAAACCATGCATATGGAGGAAGTACGCTAGGCTTATTATTCAGCTGCTTAGTCTTCCTGTGTTGGACGTTAGTCATTCTGTAAAAAAGACCCTTTTTGTGTCTGAGTGGAATGTTTTTCCTCTTGCAGCCATAGCAGCAGAGGGACAAAATGGGAGGATCTCTTGGAAACCTGTCAAACAAAAAGTCAGCTAACATACTATTAGTGTCCTGAGTTGGAGAAGCAATTATGTATACTTGGTAACCACCTTCCTGGTGTATGAGGAAAAGATATCTTAAAATTTCATCTTTTCAATAAAAACTAGAAACTTAAATCTTTTCACTAGAACTGAAAGCCACTGGGAAAAAAAAAATGAAATGGGAAAACCACTCTTGACCTGTGTTCCCATGGATAGGTACTGCCTTCCTGCCACTTCAGTAGCTTTCTGAATTGCTGATAAGTTTATCCCCTGTGTTCCTTGGAATTCTTCTCTTCTCCTGCTCCTCGCTGCAATTTCTTTTCCCTCCACGGGCTGCAAGCTCCAAGTTCTTTGCCATTGTTGTCTGGCTGTCCATACTCTGCAGTTTCTTCTCTGGGCAGCTTGAGTGGCTTTCCCAGGGAAGGAGCAATCTTCCCTGTCTTCAAAGATGCCCTATTAAGAGAATGTAATATGCAACAGAAAATTGTATCGTTTCTTCTTGTTGTGTTATTAATAAACAGCACACTGGAGCCCGTGCTTTAATAATAATAATCTGCTCAAATTTAGATGGTGGAATGTAACCAATGAGTCGTTTCATGACAATCCTATTTGTATAAACCTATTTTCATTTCATCTAATATGGTACAAATCTCACTTTCTTGTAACCTAAATACAGTACTTGGCTGCAAAACAGACATAACATCCACACTAGATTTTTCTTCTGCCTCTGGGGGAATAAAATCCCATTTTAGGATTTGTTTTGTCATTCAAAGAAGTTGGGAAATCACTATTATAAAATCTCTTCTCTTGGAATTCTGGAGTTCTTAATTTCTGAGCCTATTTCTTTACCCCAGAATTACGAGATGCAAAGCTTATATTTTATAAACCTTGGTATAATTTAATTACTGTATTTAAATTTCCCTAACTGAAATCTTATAGAATATATATGCAGAAGACATCCTGAGAAAGATAAATATTGCAGCAGACCATATGGTTGTAGGTTGCTTTGCTTGAGATGTGTGAGAAATTCCACTCTTTATTCTTAGAAGGTGCATTTTGGATAAATGGTTTAGAGATTAATTCCCTATTTTTTTCAGAAAATGGTTTTCAAAAAATGTTTCAAGGAAAATTCTGTGAGGCAAAAGGATTATTTCAGACTTAAATATAGTTTATATATTAGCTATGCTTAATATTTTTTGAACGTCCATTAATACAACCTAGCTTGAAATATCCGTAATTTTATTGTGGTATTCAGTGTTTCTTACAGGCATCCTTTTTGCTTTGAGCGTGCTGGCGTGAGTGTGGTGTGCTGTCCTTTTGTGTTGGAGTAGTAGGGGCTGCTTGAAAGTAATAGTTGACCACCAATCTTGCTACAGCAAGACTAGCTAAGACATTTGGGGAAAAGTACTTAGCTTTTGCCTTTATATCTACTGTAATGAAATGTTGTTAACTCCCCAAAGTAATTAATTTTCATATAGATTGAAATGAGTCTTTAAATACTGTTCTGTGAGCCTGCCAAATGCTATTGTTGTGCAAACCATCTATTTGTGTAAAGGAAACATAAGGGACTGTATCATACTGTAGTGTGTCAGATAGGAGCCTGAACACAGAGAGTTTTCATCTTAGGCCTGAGTGAGTAGATTGTTCATTTGGGAAAAGAAATACTGAAACTAAAATTTATTTGGGACAGAATATGAAATTATCTCATCTTACGAAATGTAATTCCCGAGGTGGTTTGGAGTACCTTTCGTTATCCCTAATGGTACCGAAGTACTAAAAAAAGACTTTGAAATAAATCTTTACAGGCCAAATGAAGTTTCCAACATTTGTTTAATTAAAAAAAAAGAAAAAAAAAAGAAAAAAGCTCATGTTGTCCTTTTCCCCAGAATAATTAGCATAACATAAGGATGATACAGGTTTCTCCCTCTCTCTCTCTCTCTCTTTTTTTTTTTTTTTTTTTTTTTGTGGTGTGGTCTGCATGGATAATGGATAAGGTCAAGAAATTAAACCTGTTTTCTACTGTAGTCTAATGATGTGTAAAATCTTACCCATTCATTCACAGCATCATTTGCTCCAATAAGCTTTGCAATTAAGGCCAAAGAAAATGACCTTCTTCCTTTGGAGAAAAACCGTGTTAAATTAGATGATGACAGTGATGAGGAGGAAGAAGAGGGCAAGGAAAGCCAAGAGAATGCTAATAGTGCTTCAAACCATACTCCGACTGTTACCACTCCTTGTACTGCTGCTGAGGAGAAAAAACCTCAACTTACACAGGAGGAGTTGGAAGCTAAACAAGGTATCCCATGTTACACTGAGAACAAAATGAAAGATTTGAGTCCTTCAGGCAAACTACAAAACTGTCGCATAAGTATGGCATTTTAGGTATTTAGAATCTTTACTATGTCACATTGACAGGAATTGGAATTCTTTTCTTTTCCCACAATTTCCTGCTTGTTGTTAAGAATGAAATCTTCCTTGGTTGCTCAGCTAAAATCAGACTGACAACACACCAGAGTTGAGTACTTTGCCCTAATGCATGATCTTTCAGAATTTTATTTTGTTTTTCCATTACAACCTCAGAGTAAAACACTAAACTTCTGGTTTCCAGATTGCATTAACAGAGCCCAGAAAAAGGCATGGTAATTTCTCATTTTCTTCAGAGAACAATGAAATGCTTCAAGCTATTTTTCAGTTATATAGCACTCCCATATAGACTAATATCACCTTGTTGATGTGGGCAGAAGGGTATGCTGTGTGAATGTGAATGAAATGATCTTTTAAAGGGATCAAATTTCCCCCATTCCTCCCCAAGGCTGTTTAACAGCAGAGAGTGTATAATAAAGTGGAGGCATTGTCAGTGTTCACCAGCTTAAAAACTTTTTTCTCTTCCAACTATGAGTATACCACAGGTATTTAATTTTTCATCTTCAAAATGTTTTGTGGTTTTTTGCTCCTAAGTAGCAGTTCCTTTGTGAACTTTAGTAGCACAGAGTATGCTATGGTGATACAAACCTAAAGCAAATACAAAATACTTAGTATGTTACTAAAAATGAAGTGTAAAACATGTTGGGGAAAAAACTGTGAGTCGGAAAAACTGTGCAAATGTTTTGTCTTGTACATGCACAGAACACAAGCAGAAGTGTAAGATGAAAAAGGTTAGACAAAGTATCTGTTAGGTGCATAGTTAAAGAAACTGGCTTATTCTTTTTCTGTAATCACATAACAATAACTGTTGGTTGTAACAATGGTGAAACAGTTTCTGAAAATTTCTGGAGCAGCCCTTGTGTAAACATTATAAGATGTATGTGAATAGGGCTGGAAAATGTAAGGTAAAGATCAGATCTGTGGAAAGAGCAAAATGGAGAGTTTGCATCACTTTAACAAGTACAAGAAAAAGCTTCTGAATTTACAGTGCTACTTTCTGTAGATAGCTTTTGTAAATAGAAAAGGACAAATATCCTGGATTTTCAGGATTGGATTTTCATGTAATTTTCTTTAAGCTTAAAAATTTTTACTTCATCAGTACTGCTTTTCATCAAACAAGTGATATATCTATGAATTAAGATCTTTGAATGGACGTACTACAAAGGTTTGAGAATGATTGGAGGGCTGTTTGGTTTGGGGGGTGTGTGTTTGTTTCAAGGAAACCGAAGTTCCCCAAGCATGTCTCACTCTACACTTTACGCTTAATTGTCCTTCTTAGCAAAACAGAAACTAGAGGACAGATTAGCAGCTGCAGCAAGAGAGAAGCTTGCACAGGCCTCCAAAGAATCAAAAGAAAAGCAGCTACAAGCAGAGCGCAAAAGGAAAGCTGCACTGTTCTTGCAGACCCTGAAAAACCCTCTGGCAGAAGCAGAAACTGAGAAAATTGAAGAAAATTCCTTTAGTAATGAGGTAAGCAGGAAATAAATTTCTCTTTACCATAAAGCTAGCAGAAAACTTACCTATGGAGTGTGAATCTGATAGTAGGTTATGAAGTTGACTGAAGAGATAGAAACTTTTCTAAATGGGGAGAAATTTGAATTTTAGACACTGTTAACCTTTTTTCAGTCATTTTACATATGTGTCTCATCTGTTATTAAAGATCTGGTAGAGAAATATGATGCATAATTCAGGGGTTAGTTAGCTAGTTACAGAATGGAAAGTTCTGTAAGTTGCAGAATGGAAAGTTCTGTAAGTTGTGCTTGCAGTTTTAACTCTGTACTAGTGAGTGGTCCATGAATTAGAATACATATCTTTCAAGAGTATCTGGATATCTGTTTTGATACTTAGTTAATGTGCATTTTGATGTGACATCTTTGAGTTCAGAAAAAATTCACAGGCAACTGAGCTTTAAGATTTATTTTGCACCTGTTCTGCTGGGTTTTGTTATTTGGTTGGGGTTTTGGTGTTTTTTTTTTTTTAATTAATTGAACTGGCATGAAACTGAGGTGAACAGTTAGTGAGCTCATTATGTGATTTAAGGTTTCTAGCTGTACATCCTTAATCAAGAAAACAAATACATAGGTGGGAGAAAACTAGGCTATATAATGGTTGCACTTCATCATCTTAATGTTAGTAGTGTATTTCATGTAAACTCCTTGAAAGCTTAGAATGCTAGGTTGTTTTTTTCTCTTTTAGGCCCAAGTTTAGTGTGGGAGTTATAAAAGATTTTGTTTTATTATAAGGACATTATTTTTAAAATAAAACTGAATTTACAGGTAGTGGCACAAAATTCAAACAAATATATGTATGCATGTTATTCACTGGACATAGGCGATGAAGAGTCAAAACAAAAAACTCCCAGTGAAATAACTGAGTGGGCTAATTATTCTGCTAGCTGTCTTCCAGAGAACTGGAAGTAGGCACACGGCCTGTGCCTACTTGATCATTAAATGACCTAATCCATTGGGTTTGTTCAGCAGAATGTCTTTTATTTTAGAGAATAGAAGCAAGTATCTTTCTATAGCAAATCAATTTGGAGTGTTAGCATTTCTGCACTTCCTGCAAAGAACAATTTTTGATAGTTGTGTTGGAAACTGAAACCCTCTGCTTTTTTGTAGACTACTAGGAAATAGTCATGTGGCAGAGGCAGACGGCTTTCCATGTTTATTCTGCCTTTTAATTCTCTTTTCTGTTTGCATGCATTTTCATTGTTTGGGTAGTCAGCCACTATAGATAGTACTAGGATAATACCAGTTTGAGGGTTTTCAGAAGCTCTGAGTAGGTCATCGTGATATTGTACTCTTAGGCCAAATCTAAGAGTAACCTGGATATTGATGATGAGTTATTATTAGGTTTTAGGAACACAATAAAATTGCTAGTAAGTTCCCTTGCCATTTGGCTGTTTGGACTATTGTTTCCAAAGGAAATTCACAGCTGCTTTCTCATAGCCATACACTGGACTACTAGAATTTATCACAAAGGGGAGAAACAGGATTTATCATGCAGAAGTAGTTGTGAATCAGTTAGTTGGCATTATCTTCTGGAATGAACAGAACTATTACCAGCCAGTCTGTTGATGGGTAGTGATAATAAAAGCATCTTTTTGGGTAGAGTCTCTAGAAGTCACTTTTATAAGATTTAGAATTTTTGAGTAGGCAAGGTTAAAGCAAAATCTTGGGCCAAAAGACTTTAGTAATTAAACTTCAGTAATGAAATATAAAACTAAACTCTCAAAACCTGTATTGATCAAAGCCACGCATTTGCTTTTTTCCCTACTAACAAACAGAAAATGCTGTTTAAAATAGCTAAGACATAATGTGTTTCTCATAAACCCTTTCTGATTTCTATAAAATAAAATTTTAAAAGCCTAAATGAGGGATTTGAATTTATTATATAGGAAAATCCTTCAAGTATTCATTTGTTCATGCGTTGTAGTGCTGTCGTGAAGCTTTTCTCTCCATCTGCAGGTTTTGGCAGCAGAGCTATTTCTCTGTCAAAGAGTCCCTTTCCTGTTTACATTGTGTATTGTCCATTTAAGTTCCTAATTGCTTAACTTCACCCGCAGAGGAGATAGGCTATTTTCCTACTCGGTTTCTGTTTGTTCTGTTTTCTTTTCCCCTTGTTCCAGCTTTTTCACAGAGCAACTCTCCTTCTGCCAATATATTGCTTGTCCTAGCTTTAAAAGTAATAATTTTGCTTTCAGGAGTGTCACTCATTTTTATTCAGCCTAAGCATCATTTTATCCATAAGCACATGCCAATCTGGTGTGTTTCGATGCGTGCTTGCTAAAAAGATGGGGGAGTCTGTGTTTCCTGTACCTGTATGGACACCTCCAGCAAGTCCAGACAATCTCTTTTCTTAATGGAAGAAAAACTGTCAAAATCCATTTTCAGCAAAGTTACCTTAGACATATGTCTTCACTGCAATAGTTCTAAACAGCTGTGGGGAAAATGTAGGAATGGGATTTGGTGTAGACTGTGTAGTTTCCAGAAACTTAACATAAATAGGGCCAGAAATTTATGCAACTTGAGGTATGATTGCAGGATCCTTCACTAAGCCAGATTAAACTCCTGCACTGGTAAATGTTGCAGGCTTTCCGTGCACATTGCAAATAAAAATATTGTTGGGATGTAGAACCTGTTTCCTCATTTTGGAATTATATTGCTTCCACAAAAGCCAGTAAATCACTCTTGGTTATACTAATCAAGCAAAACTTTATCTCTGGATACTGGCAGAAAATTTCAGATATTGTGACAGACTGCTTACAAGAATGCATGACGTGGCTTTTCATTGTTTCCTTTCCCACAGAAAGAATTCCAGTACCTAACAAGTAATTCATTGCCCAGTTCTTGATTTTTCCAAAAAAATAATAGATTAGCCCTCAAAATGCTTTTAAGAGAACAGGCAATTGAAAGAGATACACCTGCAGTTCAGGTGATCCATATCAGCATAGAGTAGCAGACATGTGAATTGAGTGTAGTCACATCCCAAAGAGATGCTGTTTGGGATTCTCATTGCTGCTGCTAACAAATTTTCCATGACTGGCGTGTTTAGTTTTTTCCAGTTGTATATTGAAGAGTGAATGCAAAGAGCCAGTGATAATGCAAACCTCCCCAGACTTGCAGTTCTGCTCTCCTTCTCGAGGGGATTTGTCAAGGACATAAATGTTGCTAAACTATGGTTCTTTGGTTATTTTTCCGTAAGAGAATGCCTGAAATAACAAGTAACTCCTAAGTAACAGCTGACCCTCTTTCAGAAGAGCACATGGGTGTCCTCACTCACGTTCGTACTTACTGAAGTTCTAAGCTGAATTTGCTAAAAAGCAAGAGAACTTTTCAACAAAAACTGCACCCTAATCCCAATTCTCAGTAAACTGGTTTGCAAAAAATTTCTTTTTCCTTCTCCCATATATGTACAGTTTCAGAGAAGGCATCTCTTTTTCATGAAAAAAAAAATCCAGTGTATTTGAGAATTTGAAAGTAACCCATTTCTCTGCTTCTTACCAATAGAAATGGTTTGGAGATGCTTTCTTTATAAAAGGGTTTATTTAGAATTTCAAATATGTATTTAGATGTCACTGGTATGACCTTGCTTTTTGAAATAAAATTGACTCTTGTATTGGGAATGCTTGTAATGTGTTAATAAGCAGTCTAAAATGCCGTAATGTCTTTGGAAGTAATATTCCTCCTAAGTAGTTTGCTTATTGACATGCTTATCTATGTTTATATAGATACATGCATATAGATTTTTGCATATAGAAGTTTGTTTTGAAACGTGAATGTTTTTCAAGCTGTTGCCTTTCCATTTTGCCATGTTTGAAAAAGCTTCCATCTACATTCATTCCAATGTGTAATCTGCCTTTTGCTCTACTTGCCTGGTTTGCCTATTGATGACAGCCCATTTGATTCAAGAAATTTTATTGGAAAAAGATAAGTGAAATCATAGTGTGGATTTGGTAGCCTCTGTTTTATAAACTAAGAATATAGAAAGTTGCATCATGATGTTTAAATCAGTTTATAAGTAAATATGTGGCACGGGGAGGGGGTTTTAAGCTCTTTCAGTCATGTTTCAGAAACAATAAGATGCATTTAAAAACACTAATTGCAAAAGTAGCAAGAGCTACAGTTGCTGTAATTAAAAAATAGAAATGTGTGTAAAAAAAAGTTGAGAGAGAGAGATGTAAAATTAGGTTTGTAGTTGGGTTAATGGCGCTAATTGGGGAAATTTCAGAAAACTAAGGAAAAAAATTAAATATTAAAGTCCACCAAAAATGTCACTTAATGTATTTCATCTCCTGTTTGGGGGGAAGGAGCATCCAATGAAGAGTCCAGGAAACAAACGATTGATTTACAGTGGCCATAGAGTTAATGTACTAGAATGATTTTTGTAGCTTAAAATGTGTCTCAAAAAATGGAGTAATGACTGAGATGTATAATAAAGCATGAAGAGAAGCTGAGAATGTTCATGGGAGATGCGTAATTCCTCTGAGATTGCCCCTAACAACTGTATAAAAACTAGTTAATGCTATTTATGTGTATACACAGCGTACGTTTGTGCTGCAAACCTGCTTATCACAACACTGTAGAGATGCATTAAATGAGCTTTTTTGACCTCTGTCAGATTTTCCTGATACCTAGTATTTCTTGAAAGAAATGCTAGTACTAAGTATATGTTATACCTCTGAACAAAATTGATTCTACTAACTGCATGTAAAGGACAGTCAATACCACGGAACATAGCACCTTTACGCTTTTTTGGCTTCAGCTGAATCTTAAAAATAGTCAGATCTACTTTTTCCATAGCTGAATTATTTCTTTTATTGGTTTTCTGGTTTTCCTTAAAGTGAAATCAAGCAAGAGGAACAAAAGGCTGAAAAATGAGCTTGAGCAATGGAGCAGCACAGCTTTTCACAATTGGCTCCTCACTATTCCTGCATGCATTACAACAGTAGAGATGCATAGTATTTTCTCAACCAGTACTAGGAAAACATGTAGCTTAGCTCAGTTTCCACATCTGATCAGCTTCCAGTAACATGGTAGTGAAGTCTTTGCCCTTTTTCAGGATGCGGATAAACAATGACTGGGTGGCACCTGACTTCTTGCCTTTACATATGTAATTCACATAGACACTTTTGTAACAAGAAAAATCAGGCCAACGGGCATATCTGTCAGGCAGTGTCAGTAAAGAGAAATTGCAATTATTCTGCAATGAACATAGGTTCTTTGTCCTGTAACAGCAAGCAACCTGTACTTTTAACAACTGCAGTTCTTCTAGATATGCAGAGCTGGGGTACGCCGGGTTATCTGGAGTGTTGCATTGAAGTGCTTTTTTATTTTTTAAAAAATAAAGTGTTTCATGACTTGAAACACAAACTTCATTCCAAAACTATTAAAATTAATTTAAATTTTAAAAATTAAGGTGACACATTTGTATATAAGGAGAATAAAGGCTTGTTGTGCACGTTCTTATATATATTTATCAAAACCTGAATTAAGTAGATCAGACATTAGGAGAGGTCATGTTAAGATGGTATGTTTGTTTTGTTTTGTTTTACACACACACACACCCCCACCCACCCACCTCCCAGCTTAATAAAACAAATATGCTGGCTATTGGCGTAAGGTGAATTCTGAATACAAGTTTCACCCTTGGTAGTAGGGCTTGATACAGCACACTTGGTATGGTAGGCCTGTAACATTTTTGCCAACCTTTTTCAGGAATCAAAATGTTGTTTGTCTGCACATCTGTCAGTTCAGAACTTTTGATTATCCCTAACCCTGTCCATCTGAGCAGCATTGTTCATGAGTGCATCAGAGAGCAAAAGGTTGAAAAACAGAAAGGAAAAGAATCTGTGATGGAGCCCTGGGTCTCCATCTGTGTGCAGCCAAGCCTGACAGAAGAAAATTGGCGTAGTTCAGTGTCTTGCCTGTGAATGCTTGCTTAATGTTTTTGTTAACAGTGGTTGATAATGGTAGCAGGTTATAGGAGTCTTGCAGAGGGAAGATCTTAAGCTGCCAAATCATTGCTTCCAGCAAAAAGTTTTGGTAAATATAATTTGCCTTGGTAAAGCCCCCTCCCTGCTGCCCCTGTCAAAGGAAGGCCTGCAGACTTCATTTTTAGTCAAAGAAACTGGTCATAAATGACCATTAAAGTAATTTTAACTGATAAAATGTCTCCCAGAATCTACTGGTGCTGATAATACCTGAAAAAAATAAAAGGGGCCAGCACTGGTGACTGGCTAGACAAGGCAGAGTGTATTTAACTTCTTGAAAGAAGCGACTTGATGTAGTGACAAGTGTTCTGCAAGTGTTGTACAGTCCAATTTTTTTCTACTAGGCATGATTTAACTAATAGTGTGTCTCATGGGCTTCTAATACAGATTATTCTGCTAATTCTCTTGTATTTTATCCTATGTCAGAAATGCTTTAGGGGCAATAGCACTTTGATATGCATGTAAAAGACAGTTGGTTATACCCAAACTGTTACCTGTATAAACCTTAGTATGTGATGTAAACAAGGAGAGAAAGTAGCAATCATAATGCTGCAAAAACAGACAAGCACATGATTTAAAAGTATCTCTATTTTAATGTCTTGTCCCAAATGTCATCTGCCATGTGCCTCTGAATATAAAGATTCTATAGCACAAAGCAAAACTTTACTTCTTTTGGCTTTTTCATCTTCCTTGGTTTGAAGCCCTGTTTTATCATTTGTTTCTTTACATGGCTTGTCTTTGTTGTGTATGTAACAATTTTTATTTTTATTTTCTGTGGAAAGTAGTCTGTTTACAAGTGAAATAGAGGTGTGCCATGTTTAAAAATGAGATGCTATGCAAGTTTTGTCAAGCATAACAGGGTTATGAACAACCGTAGACAGCGTACATCTTCCACACTTACTGCTGTAGTTGATCCTACTGTTTTTAGCAGTGGACTGACTGTAGCTATTACTGCATGTATCTCTGGAATAATAATGTTATATTTTATGTTTGCATATTTTCTTAATGTTAATTTGTGAGCAAAATGTAATTGTCTGATGAAAACCATCCAATAAGTACTTAATGAAAAAATGCTTTAGAATATTTCAGGACCATTCATTTCTTTTCTTTACTTTTTCTTTTTTTTTTTCTGAATCCAGGTATCTGTATCTTCTGTTTAGCATGGAAGGGGGATATGTCTGTTTGTACATTTCCTTTATCTTGCTTTTTCAAAAGGACAGATAAAAACATAAAATAAAATGTCACGTGCTAATGTGGCATTTGCGGGGTGGATAGCTTGCTGGCATTTAGAACTTTTTCATTGCAAGAACCCTACTATAAAAAAATATTTGAGTTGTAATTCCTGATACTGTAAATACTTTTATTAATATTTAATATTTGGGAAAAAAGGTAAATATCAGGAACTGCCATCTTAATTAAGATAGGTGAGGGAGCTAAGAATGTTCTATGCCTTGATTTTTAGTCTTCAGAGTACTCAAGATACAATGCCATATTGATCCATACGGCAAACAGATTCATAGCCACTGATTTCTTTACAGTTGGACCTCCAAAACTGAAAATGCAAAATTCTGACTTTTTGGAGAACTTAATCACAGTCAGTATACTGTTAATAGCTGTGTTTCAGTGCAGCAGGTAAACCTTTATGAAACTGTTGAGTCTTTTGAGTACTGAGTATTGAATTTGTTCAATAGGAACTTATTCTATAGCAAATGGGTTTTATCACTTCTATTTAATCATTTTGGGTCAATTTATTGAGGGTAGGACTGACACACTCTTCTGGAAGTGGTAACTGCTCGCTTTGATGCGCAGAGCAATCATACACTTGCATTGCTGGTGGACAGTTGCGTATTAATTCTCAGTCAGGGAACACTTCATGGTAAATTTTGGGGAACCTGCGGTGAAAAAGGGGCAGTAGTAGAAAAGAATCTAGGGTATTTTCAGATTTTAATGAAGTAAAAGAATTGTTGATTAACTTCACAGTTCTGACATTCCTCACTCTTTCCAATTTTGATCTAACACAGGATTCAAATTACTGCAAAATTCAGCTGTTCAGAACAGAAGAAATACTAGCCAGTTGTAAAAGTGTTCGTAACATTATTGATGATGTTCTTTACCAGTAGATTCTGTTTGTATCAGGAGCAGTGCTAGTGTTTTGTTCTGTTGCAATAAGCGCCTTTTGGTTCCTTTCTCATGTTGGCTTTGTGTATTGCTTAAGTAGTGTAACCCCAGAATAACCAGTGTATGTTCTTGTCTTAAGAATACTGCAAATGTGCAAATGTCTTGTAATGAACTGAAGTGCTCATTTCTATGTTCGTAAAGCTATAGGTATTTCCTGATACTGAGCTCTTTCCTAACCCAATCCTGCTAAACAAGTTGTTGAATCATTTTTGTTTTCCAAAAAGGTATCTCTGAAACATTTTTTTTATACCAAGTGTTTACTGTAGGAAGCATTATTTTAGGCAGATTTGCTTCGGTCATGCAGATAAAATGTTGAAGAACAACTCTGTCAGTGAAATTGCCTGCCACTGTAACATTTCATAAAGGCCAAAAAAATGGGATGTTACCCAAAATGGACAAAGAAGTGAGATTAAGTGAATGCTACCTGAATGTTTGCAGTGTAAGTCCTTAGAAGAGCTCTCAAAAAATTTAAATCTCTCATCCTTTGAGATGCATAATAAAATTCATCAGGTAACCAGTTTGTTGCCATGCTTTCTAAGGCTGTTCTACTGGCCTGCAGATTTGCAAAGCCTGGCCAGTAAAACAGAATGTTTCTGCCTTTTGGAAATGCTGAATAATCTGTCAGTATCTGTGCTTGCTTTGATTTCACCACCACCACTCCACCCACACACTCCCCACCCCCGGCGTTCTTGCTTCCAATTTTTGTTCCCATTACCTTAGTTTGCCTAGATCAGCTTTCACTAGTGAAAACACAAACCCCTGACAGCTTCTTCTATTTGCCAGACACTAAGACAGGGGTTTTGTTTTTTCAAATTATTTTTATTCAGCAGCATTACTTGTACACCTAGAAATTTTCTTTGTGGCCTGGTAACTTTCTGGCATTAAGTTCTTTCACTGGGCTCTGTGCTGTGCTCTGATGGTGAATCAGGTCATTTTGCTGATGAATTTTTTTTCTTGAAGGCAACCAGAGTTGCCACTGAGGGAATAGGCGCATTTGTTCACAGTTGATCATACCGTTGTGACCTGACAACTATCAGCTGAGTTGCTGGTTTGCAGTGGTGCATTGCGTAGGTTCAGATGGATAGGTGATGTCTCCTTGTGTGTTAGCTGTTGTATTGCACTCCAGAGCCTACATACTCACCTGGGGGTAGCTAAAATCACTTCTGTATGGCTTTCCAAACACGATTCATTAGTAACCTGAAGCAGTGGTGTCTGAATCTACAGCCAGCCAGCCTGCAGCTGTGCTTTTCTCAGAGATAGCTGGACAGCGCTGTCACCCTTTAGTGTGACATCCTGAAAGTCATGGAGAGTCCACAGTTTCAGCATCCAGTGCTTTTGGTGGATACATAGAGGGGCTTAGCATTGTGGGGTTCTTCATTCTGGTTTCTGAGAGAACCTCTATGTGTGAACTAAAAGTGTGTCATTCATTTATTAACTTGCTTTTTGGCAGTGGTATGACAGCTTGCATTTTATGCGGCCAAGTGAACTTGGGTGCTGAAAACCAATTCCCGCCCCCCCACCCCTTCCCTCTCTTGTTCTCTTCTTATCTCTACTTTGCCTACAGCTATTTTGTTTCAAGCTATTAGAGGTGTCTACTTCAAGGCAAACTAGCCTGTTACATATTCAGTAGTGTTCAAAGTGAAGACTAAGGTACTGTATAGAGAGATGAATAACATTGTCCAGGAGCAAAAGTCAGCTGCAGTGGTCCTTTAGGAAACTCCAAAGTTTGGGCATGAGGTGTCTGGAATTACATGTGGATTGGGAAGTTAGTGAGATTGGAAATGGGCCTCTGGTAAACCAGTCACTCAAATGATTGTGCTATAAAATGTTTATAATCCTTGAAGCAAACATACTACTTATTGCTACTTTTGTAAATACTGCAATAGCATTTATCACTTAAAGCTCAGAAAAGCATTATGGTGCTCTAACTTGAAGCGAAGCTAGATTTCCAGTTATTCAAATGTGGTCAGTTACTGCCTTGACATATTCACAGTAGGAGATGGGTAAAAAGAAAGGAAAAGATAGCCTGTTCCTAACTTGGTTATTTCAGGTTTTAGTGTATTACGTTTTATTCCAATCACGGTAAGCATCCTTGTATCAAACAGTGGAAGTGTCAGACCAGGTGGAGCAGAGATTATGACAGAGGGAAACTGATTTCTCCAGTTGCCTTGAAATGGCAGCTGGGGAAATGACAGGCTTTGAAATCAGAAGCATATCTATAGTGCCTGACTTGAATTGTTTTCAACAAGGTATTGAGCAGAATTCTCTCAGGTACAAGCTGATAATTTGAAAATTTCTTGGAGTATGGTATGTTTTGCTTAACCAGCTGCAGTCAGTATTAACTCACTGAACATGAATTGTGCATGGACCTGTTCTGTCTTTGAGATTAATAATTTTTGTGATCTTCCTAACCCTTTAAATGCAAAACATTTATTTTGCAAAGCACAGAAACAATTTTTGTCAGCACTAATTCATTTTGCTGTTTTCCTTGGGGTTGTAATTTAAGCAGCGCAATTCAGGGATGAAAGTGACACTAAAACTTAACTTCGGATGTCAGTAGTTCCTGATTGTATTTCCAGGTTTATCCTTTTTTAAATAAAAGGGATAAATAGATGAAAAGATACCTGATAGTACCCATTTTTTTAGAACACTTTTCTTCTAAAAACTAAAAAAAGTTCTGAAAACTTTAGAACTATGTCCTGGTTAAGCTGACAGTCTTAGTGTGCATATCCCAACTTGTATATGTATCTTTGGGGAACTGTATAGGCCTCCATTAAATATTACTAGATGCATGTTCTTGAAGATGTCAGCCCTACTTATGCACACTTTACATAATGCTGATGCAGCACTGTGAGGTTTTAAAGCATTCGTGGGAGGTTAGTTTGTTACTGATTTAATAACTACTTTCTTAAGATTGATGTGTTTCTCACACACTTTCATGAGTCAAAAAATGCAAGCTGGTTGTTAGTTATTATTTTCCTTGCTGTTGTACTCATTAATCAGCATTTCTGCAAAAAAACTGTATTGTATGTTGGCAAGACTACCATGCAGGATATCTTAAGTTTCTTTGTGAGATTGTGCATGTATGTGGCATGCAGAGGAGTAGATGTAGCCCTCTGTTCAGTATAAAGGACTAGAGATGCTTATGTGTTGTCCATACTTACAGGGCTTTCTCAAATTAAAAATTTGCATGCAGCTTTGAAAACGTAACGCTGTTCTTTGTTTACCTTTGATTTCAGAGTGTCAATAGTACACCATGTCCTGTGACTGCAGTCAGAACTTTACCCACCTTAGAAGTTAAACAAGCAGAAAGGCCTTCAAGCAAAAGCAAAGATCCTCCTAGGGATGAAGAAAAGGAAAAGAAAAGAAAAAAACACAAGAAAAGATCTCGGACAAGATCTCGATCACCATTCAAGTACCATTCATCATCTAAATCCAGATCTAGATCACATTCAAAAGCAAAGCACTCACTTCCCACTGCCTATAGAACTGTCAGGCATTCAAGGTGGGTTTGGAAACCAAACATATGCTTTAGAATTCTGTGTGGGCTAACACTTAAAATATTTTTGCACTTCTTCCATTATATAAACATCTTCATACCCATTACAAAGGCTACAGTCACCTTGAAGACAGTAAATAAATATCGTAAGATGTGGAAGGTCTTTGAAAATAGTTTTAATGAAATAATGAGTCATTAATTTCTAATTACATAGTGCAAAATTTGTACCAGTAAATGCTTTTTCACTCTGGTCTGTGAAATACCTGACAATAATCTGTAGGAATGTGATTATAGCAGGAAGAAAACTTACAATTAAGTCTGTGGCTGTTCTGTTGCCGGAGTAAAGTAACCAGACAATATTAAGATAAGAAAGAGAGGTAGAGAACCAGGTGGTTGAATAGCAAAGCTCAGAAGGAAAGCAAGCAGTTGGGTAGTGTGTGAAAAAATATGATGGAAATGGCAGGAGAGATATGACAGGAATCCAAGAAGGGTGAAAAGAGAGTTGAGGAGGAAGTGAGACCATGCAAGAATGTAGCCCAATGCAGTTAACTCTGTATTTAATCATTAATGAGATTAAATTCACTGTCTCAATTATCCAGCTATAAGATTATATATATTGTGTTATATTAATACTGTTAATTATATCTAAGACATTTAGATCTAGGCACCTTTTACAAATTTGTCGTATCTGAACACCCTGCCATACAGCAGTTACTGTGGTCAGTAGGAAGGGTTTATTCTTGAAGTTACGTTCCCTGGATCATGCTACAGAACAGTGTTTAAGTAACTTGTAGTTCAAACAAATGGTGCATAAAAATACTACTGCAGCTATATGTATATATGATGCATGCAAAATCATATATTCCTTTATCTTTGTGACCATGCCTGTGACATATGCTTCTTCCTGAAAAACAGCTTCTAGCCCTTTACAGCGGTGTGACAGAACTTCTCACCTTGTATTTTCCTTGTGCATTTTTTTGTTTGTTTAACAGCCTAACTACACTAATATGAGTAAGTGTTAACATGTTGCAACTTTTTATTTTGTACTATATTTTTAAGGTTAAATACAATACTTCACTGTAGACTTCTCTGCTATTCAGAGATACAAGGCATTAGATTAACATAACTTGGGCTGAAATGGTCAGTATGACATGCTGCTTATTTGACTGCCTTTGACAATAGGTGGTCATGATGCTCTATGTTATAAGGCACATTCCAAAATACTGTGTGCCAATCCTTTTCTGTGCTTACCAGCACGTAAAGGGAATGATGCTGAATGAAGCTGTCCTTGTTTAAGAAGTGAATGCAGATCTTCTCAAAATGCAAGTCTTCTCAAAGCTAAGGATATCTTGGGGAAGAGTCTCCCCAGGAGAATTACTCATCTTTTCAACTCGCTGTCGAGCCATATTTTCACTTGAACCTCCCACATCACTTCATCCAAGCTATGTTGCCTATATTTATCCGTGATTTTGTTGATGTGGTAAAACCAAGGAGAAACATTATACTCATGCTAAAAAAAATTTAAGTCATCTTCTGTGATACCTTGAAAAGGACGAAGAATCATCTGAAAAGGTCCTTACCAGTACTTGGGGATGCTACTCAATACGATAAGGATAATCCTGCATGTTGCTTGAGTTTGCGTTAGGCAGTAACCAAGTCAACGGGAACTTGCAAGTTCAGTTTGATGTATATTGAGATAAGTCTTCAGGGAGATAAGATATCTGGTCCTTTATAGAGGCTTGAATACTTCCACCATGGTCTATATTTGGTTCTGCTGGTGCAAAGACAAGCAACAGTCTACTGACGTCTGCCACATACGTAGTGGATAGTCTTACTATGTTTTGGTTGTTTGGAGGTTTTTTTGGTGGCCGTAGTTCAGCCGGTGGAGAAATTACGCAAAGACAAAGAATAGCTCATGTACTGGAGCTAATCTTTGTGTGCCATCTTCAGTGTACCTCCTGGCACAAATCAAATAACAGACACACAAAGCCTCAGTTATTTCAGAAAAACTGTACCACATCTTGCACTGAAAACATTATGCACATTATAAAACTTGACAGAAGTTAAAGCTGAATGGGAAGGGTCTTTCCATTCAGCCTGTCTTTCTGTTCTGTGAGTACTAGTTTAAATAAAGGTCTCTGGAGGGTCTGTCTCCCCTCAATGGATTCAGAAATCCATTGTTTCTGGGAACTTAAGGCGGTATCATCAGTGCTGAGTGGGTGCCGATTCCATATGAGCTTTTTGCAGGCCATATGAAACGCTTTTATGAAATGCTTTTATTGGCAATTATGTCAGGTGGGAGGCCTGTTAGAAATCTGAATGTACCTTCCTATCTATAGCATTTCACAAGAACATGGCTAAATCTGAACTTTTGCCCAAGGACCTCTTGTAATTCAACTGCAGTGAATATGCTTTCTTCTGCATCTGATAATGAATATAATCAGTAAAGGCAAGCAAGTCTTACACAGGATGCATCAGATATCTCTTCATCTGGAAGTTGTTGTTCTGTTGGGCCTCAGCTAGAGTACTGTGTCCAGTTTTGTGCACCCTTTAGAATGAATTAGACCAGCTGGAGGAAGTTCAGAGAGAATCATCAAACTTTTCAGAATTTAAAAAAAAAAAAAAAAGAGAGTTGGAATGACTGTTTAAGAAGACTGAAGGAAGATGAAACGAGTCTTCACGCCAAAAAAAAGAGGGAATAGAACATTCTTCTTCAGTCCTTGGGGTTTGGACAATAAGTAGTGGATTTAAATTGGTAACAGAGAGGCTAGAAAGCTTTTCATAGTGTCTCAGTGGTAAAGGTAGTTAATACAGCTTGTGAAGGCTCCATTGTGGGAAATCTCTGTGTCAAGAATTATAGTTTGGAGAATATTGAATAGTCTTATTTCTTAAAGTCTTTTCTAGCCCTGCCTTTCTAATTGGGGTCTACATAGTCTCACATTGTACAAGAAATGGTGATGATTGAAGGTTTGCTTTATTGAACGTGTTTGCTATGCCTTAACATACTTGCTCTGTTTCCAAAATGAAAGCTTTTGCTCCTGAAACCAGAAAATGTATAGAGTAATCAAGAGTGGGAGGCCGATTCATAACCCAGTCAGATACTGATGTGTTTTTTCTCTCAAATGTTTAGGCAAAAATAATACCTTATCTTAGTAATTGCCAAAAAAGGCAAATGTTGTTGCCTAGCTAAAAGATATGACTGGGGCTTTTTTATTATTATTTATTTATATATTTAGAGTTGATTCAGAGAAGATTATTTCCATGCATTGTCTTGTCTCATTCAAAACATGGCATGTTTCACGTCTCTTCGCTCTTTAGTTTTCCCGGTGCTTTACCTAGAATAGTATTTATTTCCTAAATTCCCACAATATTGGATGTTACAGCTTACTGGTGAATGAATATTTATGTAAAGAGTCATACCCTCCTGGGATAAGTGTAAACTGTTTGTAGAGGTTAATGCATTTGTCTCATAGTAAGTGGATGGTGCTTAGAGATAGTCTTTATTGTGTGGACATTGATGCTGAATCATAGTAGAACATCCCTATTTTGAGTAACTATGCTTTATTCGAATGTCTCAGTCTAATGTTGTATGTTTGAGATTTTGTTGCCTTATTTTACTCTGTTCAAAACATATATTCTAACCTACAAATCTCAATATAAAGTGACTATTGATGCTTTATTTTACCTCAAGAGTGGACTGGAAAAAGCTGGAATTTTCCTTTTCTGTAGTAATTACTGCTCTAGTTGCTGTTAATCAAATGATTTAGAATAACAAACAAGATCTTTTTCTTAATAGACAAAGTTTTATAACTTTCTTAGAGAGTAGCTTATTAGGTTTGACATATCTGCACAGTGATTTTGGATTTGAAGTTATATATTATATTTAAATTAACTGTGACAGCCAAAAGATGAGCTATGCTTATTTCATAATTTTTCGTTACACTATGTTGCATTCAGGTGATAGTGAATTGTATTCTCTAAATTGTAATAATGGCCACTCAACACATACCCTGTATTTGGGGGAACAATCTTAAAGCCTTAGATTTTGTGAGGTTCCCACATAGGCATTAGTTGACCTTTTGTTTAAAAACTCTTTAAGTAGTTACTATTTAATGGTATAAGTTGTTTCAAAAAGTAAGATTAAAAACCACCTTTACTCTATAACTTACTGTGGCAAATTAATAGGGAATGCGATGTGGGAAGTGAAGTTAAACATAGAGATTTGCAGCAACTTTCTTTGCTCTTTATTCAGTTGATGTTCAGTATACTTTTTTAAGCTCTCTCTTTTTGGTTTGTGCATCTTAATTCCCTCCCCCCCCCCCCCCAAATGCATATTGTTCTTAGAAGTCCTACAGATGAACTTTGCAATATACTTTGCTGTTATACCATTTAATATCACTTATTTATTACTTTTTTTGCATTGCTAGAGGTCTAGAGGCTCTGCTTAATTTAAAAATAGTCTTTGGTGGTAAGATGCAATTTTTGTACTGTTGCATTTTTTTGTATTTTCTAAGGCATCTTCAGCAGTATTAAAGTTGAAAAATTCTGTTCAAATAACGTGAAGTTGATTCAAAGCGTGTTTTGGATATTCATTTTTCTGGGTAGCACAAGAGAACCTGTTTTACAGAAGCAACTTTAAAAAACTGTAGCTACATAATGAAGCCAGATATATTGGCTTAGTTGTGGCATGTGGTGTGCTAACAGCAATTCTCTGTATAAATGCATGTTATTTTCTGGAACAAAATTTCTGTACCAAAATTACTTCCATAAAGCTCCTGGTATCTGACAGCTTTAATTCTAGACTAAGATAACAGATTAAAGCTAAAAAAAGTTATGGAAACAGTAAACCACATCCAAAAGTGCTGTAAGGTATTGCCACGTGGATTGCTTTGGAGCTGTTAGTCCCAAAGCGATAATTAGTTATTTACAAATAAGTACTTAATGTAAAAGATGGGGCTCCTTAAATCTATCTCGGAAAACAAACAGCCTTTGGTACCTTTTGGTCATCTGTAGTAAATGCTTCATCAGTATCTTTTTTTTTTTTCTAATGGACTTCCAAACACCATTAAAAAGTTTGATGTGAAATGTACCTGACAGTGGCGCTCTCGAAGGAAGCGTAGGTTGTCAGTCACTGGAGTTTTCAGTGTGCAGTTCTAGCTGAGAAGTTAGGTTTCACAGCTGGTTGGCAGTAAGTGTAAATAGTGACAGTGTTGATCTGAATGTCTGTGTTCTACCAACAGATCTTTGTTGTACATGATCTAAGCTAATGATGTATTTGTGAGGGTGGTTTGTGCGTGTATGTGAGAGGAGAGGAAAAGGGAAGCAGATGCACTTGCTACATACTGAATGATTTAGTGATTTGGTTAGATGAAATACGGATGTTCATTTTGAACTAGATTAGAGATGGAAAGTCTAAACTTCTCTTTGATACTGATTGTTTTATATTTATACCATCCAGTAATAAAGTAGTATTAAGCCACATAATTTATCCAGTTAAAGAGTTGTACACCGCAATTAGTAGTGGCGTACTTCAACAGGTTACTTTTCAGTAAGTTTGGATACAGTACACCTGTGTATGTGTTTGTGAGACTTTTTACCTCAATATTAGGAATTTAAGAGACGTGGAAGTAGCTGTTCTTTGTTAAAAAAAAAAAAAAAAAAAAAAAAAAAAAGTTGTTTGGGGCTTTTTTCTCCTTCCAAACTGATTTTCTTATTGCTGAGGCAATTCATGTAGTTTTAATTCCTATTTTGCAATGAGACATGCCAAGCTTCGTAACCCTTTGAACGTTGGGGTCCCTTCTAAACACGAGTGATACTGACTTTAAAGGAATAGAGTGCCTTTTGAAATAACAGTCTAATGAAAGTAATAATTGATGTATTGCAGCAAAACTGTTAAGCTGGTTTTAATTGTTTGAAGCTAATGGCCAAAGTTCTTAAAATTTGGTGATTGGAAGAATGTTGTAGAACCACAAACGTCAGTTCATAAAAATGAAGCTAATGCCTTTTTTCTTTCTGATTGTTTGGACTTTTTTTAGGCTGGTCCATATAGGCATGTTTCACTAAGGTTCAGCTTTTGGTTAAGGGACTGAGCCTTTTCAGGATTCTAGTTAATACCAAAACTAGGACTTTTATTCTGAATGTGAAGTGTGTGCCTCCGTATCACAGACTCACAGCATCCACAGGGACACTGAGCATGGAGCCAAGTCTGAGCAGCTCATCAGTGGGAGCAGCAACAGAGCGGGAAAATTATCAGGCATCTTCGACAACGAAAAGATTTGACTGCTGGAGCTCTTTTGAGGGAAATCCTGGTAAAATGTCAAGGTGTCTGACTGACCCCAAACTTTATAATCTGTTGGTTTTTTCCTTTTTTAATCCTTCTGAATGGCCTGGTAAAGATCAGATTTCTAAGTGACAAAGCAGATAATTTGCAACACTTACCTGCCATTGTGATTACTTTTTTTCATTTTCAGTTGATCTCTTTTGTTGTAGGTTTAAGAGAAATGGTTCAGGAGTGTGTGTGTATATATTAGATATATGGTGTGAGTCTGCAGAAGATCAGTGATTTCGCAAATGAATTGTCTTTTAGTCACTGAAAATTAGGTATTTTCAAGAACATGGATGTTTGGTGTACGTGGAATGACATACAGTAAATAAATAAGAAAGGCTTTAAGATAAATAAGGAAATAGAATTAAAATTAGTAGAACTATATATTTTATTGAGAACAAAACTAACTTACTGTCAGGAATTTTGGGTGGATATAGGGATTGGGGTTTTTTTTTCTTTCTTTTTTCTAAGCTGGGTCCCTGAATTGCCCCCTTCTCCATCTTCTTCCCTCCCCTCTGTCTCTCAGGAGTTTTCTCATTCCATTTATTTTGTTGTTACAAAATATTCAGGTTTTACTTTTGCACATCCACTTAATTCCAAATCATAGAGAAAAAAGAGTTAAGCTCTGAAATTGATCTCTGATCTTAACTGGGCATGCTTTCTTTTTTTCCCCTCTTGATCTCTTTCTCGGTCTCACTTTTCTAGGAAAAATATCTCAAGTCAAAGTGCTAGTGCCAAACAACACCAATCATGGGTTGTTGATCACTTGCATAGGTGAAGATATTGGCTGTGCTAGGATTATTCTGCAGCATCAGGGACAAAATTTCCTGGACTTGTCAGTGTTGGAGATGGGCTGAAAACAAAAACTTGTATTTATCTCTGTGATGCAGCAGTTCTAAAAACATACCACTAATTTGAGAAGACAGGGTCAGGCCTGACAATTGCAGGCTTCAAGCCAAATTGGACTTCTGCATACGGATGTTAGTAAGTTCTGTTGCCACAAAAGGTAGCTGGATTAAAGTAAAACTTTGCCACCTACTAATACGGAAATTGACATTAGCACACAATAACAAAAAAAATTGCTTTTCCCCACCCCCCCCGTTGGGAGTGAAAAGCAATGGATAACTACATCCTAAATGTCTTGGATGGATAAGAAATTTTTATGCAGCTGACAAGTCTTGGAGACTGAATACCCCAAGTTGGTATAAAATAAGCATTTGAAAGGTGTTGTATTTGCATTTGGTGACAGCACAATTCCACTGAAATAATGAAATACGTAACAAAAAGCAAATTTTGGGGTGTTTTTTTTCCTGCTCAGGTCACGATCAAGGTCGCCTAGGAGAAGGGCTCACACACCAGAAAGGCGGAGAGATGAAAGAAGTGTTCCAACAGCTTATCGCATTAGTAATAGTCCTGGAAATAGTAGGAAACGCCCACGTTCCAAGTAAGTCTACCTGGTCCTGGAGAAGGTGATGTCCTGGCATTGTAAGAGACTTTAAACATAGCCTGATGTGATGTGTACTCACTTTTATGCTCTGGAGCTTTATTTTAACAGACAAATAACTACTGTGGAGAAAAAAACAATAATAGAAGCAATTCTTCTTCTTCTCCTGTTCTTGCATATATTTGAACACTAAATGTACAACCAAATCAGTGAACATTAGTATGCTGCTACCTCCTAGCTGTGAGAGTTCAGATTTTATTTGGATTTTCGTATTTCCTTCTTGTGGGGTCATTTTCTCATCCTCTGCTTGTGCAAGCTGTATGACCTGCACAGAGGTCATACGGTGGTATTATGTTATTCCTACTGGCATTGCTTGACATCTCAGCATATCTGCATAAGTAATGGGAAACTCCAGTTTAGCAAATGGTATGCTTTACATGTAGCGGTTATTTTACTGGTAGAGTGGAATATGAAGTATGAATCACAAGGTGCCATTTTTTGAAAGCACCTTGCGTATAGTCTCTCTGAACCTATTATAATCAAAATGGCATACCAACCATTATTTCAGCTCAGCAATTGCAGAAGAAAAACATCTGCAAAGTGTGTGCCCAGAAGGCTTTGAAATCTTTAGTGTCTCTAATGTTTTATGGCATGTTGTGTCTTCAACATGCAAGGAAGTGAAAATGTTTCATGCTTGTATGTGTGCACAAAGCTCAACACATTGAAGTTACTAAACTGAGCGTACAGAATGTTTCTCCTCATCAGTGAAGATTTAGTCTTTAACCTGTTTCTCCATATCTCTTATGGAATAAGAAGCAAAGAGATTGCTTTCAACTTTATGATTATTAAAAAATTTCTGTTGTTTCTTAAGATAACTTTCCATCTCTTGACATCCTCTAATTAATTAATGTGTAATTGAGAACTTCATCAGTATACTTCAACTGATTCAGCTTTTTGCATTCAACTCGAGATAACAGAGGCTTCTATGGAATTCAACATGCAAATTTGGTTAAGCAGAAAAGATATGGAAGCTTATAAATGTTTTTCTTCCTATAAACACAAGCAAAATTTTTTGCACAGCCCTGTGCTATTTATAATGCAGTGTTGGTGTGTCTGCTGCTTGACCACTCAGCGTTTTAAGCTATAAATTATTTTTAGACTTACACCACTCCACATGGGAAATTATGATGATGCTTGTGAAACAAACTAGATTCCTCTTTAGACAGTGTTGTGTATATAGGTGGAAATTGTAAACTGTTAGGCCTTAAACAGGAAAATAGAACACTACACAATAAAAGATGGCAGTAAGCGCAAAAAACGTAGTCTGAAGAAAGAATGTTGTAGTTAAATATAGATAAGGATATTTTGCAGCTCTGATTGCAGAAGGCCTACTGTTTCAGCCCTGTTAGAACTGACATGTTAAATTTTCAAGTAAAAGTGTAGATGCTGTGGTAGACCAGTTTTCATCATCAGTTATGGAGTAGATTCTTCGCAGTGGTGTAATGGAAGCAACATTTGGGTTTAAGGGCTGTTAAAAGCTAATTAACATACTTGGGCTTCTATGAATGAGTAATGTATATTTTGCCTGATGGCTGAGAGCAAGTTTCAATCTTACATGGCAGCAGTCAGCTGGGTGGTTTTTATTAACCATAGTTACACTACGAAGTAGGCAAGCTTTAGAATCCAGTACTGTCAGAGGACTGAAAATTAGAATTAATAAGTACTGCAATATTTTAAACTTGCTCAGGGCATTAATCTGATATCAGTTGTGATGCTGAATAGCTAGCATTGCTTGTAAATTTTTAGGTATATTTCCAGAAGAAAATATGTAGGAACTAGGAAGATATGTTTTACTTTGTCTTGTCTGGGAATTACTGGCTCACTGCTTGTACAATGATGAGGTGTACTTCAGAATAAATACAAGTTGTTTTTTCTTCTTCTCATCCTGTACCTCAGTTGTCATCATAGTCACTTTAAAAAGAAGTCTAATGTAAATTAGTGTTTTAATCTGACTACAGTGAATTACTTTCTACAGAGAGTATCACAGGATCACAGAATGGTCAGGGTCAGATGGGAGCTCTGGAGGTGATCTAGTCCCACCCCCTGCTAAAGCAGGTTCTCCTAGATCAGGTTGCACAGAGTTATGTTCAGGCAGGTTTTGAGTGTCTCCAGAGAAGGCAACTCCACAACCTCCCTGGGCAGCCTGTTCCCAGTGCTCTGTCACCCTCTGCTAGCTTTTGTACCTAGAAAAATATTAAACAGTAAGTCTAGAAAGAGAATGTTTGAAAAACAGAAAATTGATAGACACTTCGTTCAGCTGTTATGATGTTTGTTCATCATAATTTAGATGAAAAACACTGAAAAAACTTACGGTAAAATGTTCTTCTTGCATGATGAATGTTTGCTGAGATTTTCAAGAGTTAAGTATGAAATATGTTCACAGCTTGATCACATTATGATGTTTTAAGAAACTGAGCAATTACAGTACATAATTAGCTAGTCAAGGATAACCAGCTTTGTAGCTGATGTTTTTTGTATAGTCATGAAAATGTTAGAGGCTAGTAGAGCTGCAGGGTTTTTCTTCTACACTTAATGATAATTTGTGCAAGGAAAGTGTAAGGGGGTTTTGCAGTCCTGAATGTTAAATTCGATATAAAAATCAGATATTTGTATGATAAATCTTAAGCATCAGAGGCATATGTATTTATATGGGAATTTAATATGTTATAGCATAGCTGCTTTTAAAGTATCACGTTCCTAAAAAAAATCAAGGTAAAGGAATGAATAATGGGATACTTTAAAAATGGATCAAAGTTTTACCGTGTTTTAAGATGTTCTAGAAGCTTCAACAACATTCTTCTGAATAGACTTCTAGCAGTGCATGCTAGAGAGAGATGCCTACAATGAGGTATTGCCTAACCCTTAAGGCATTACTCTAGTAATTCTAATTACAGTAATATCAATACTGCTGTGTAAATCATACAGACATAAACTCACAATCATATATAAAGACTTTGATAGTTCTGTCGCTAGTATATTACGAATTTAATTCTCTTTGAGCTTAATATTGCATATGAGGAGACTACCTCTATTTTCCCCTTCTGTCAATAATGAACACATCAGGTGCTCTGAAGTCCTGTGTTCCAGCTTTCATAGTAACAAATTTGTGTATCTAATTTCCAAGTCAGAAATTATTTGCACTTAAAACATGTTGCTAGGTTTAGGTTTGTTTGAGTGGCATACAAGAGCTTTTTTGATAATTTTGAGCCTGCAGTTTGTTGCATTATAGATTGGATCACAAGGGAAGGGGTGATTTCTTTTAAAAAGAAAAAAAAAAAAACCAAACCATGGATTTGCCTTGTAGATCTTTTGCATAGCTATGATTCCATGGATTGCTCATTTATGAGCTAGGAAGGTTGTAAGGGATATAAACTCTGAATGTTTCTCATTATATTCTAAGTGCCTGATGATGTTTAGAAAGGAACTTCCCTCTAGCGAAGCTATTCTGCAAATCTCCAGTGAAAGACTTTCCATTATTATCCTTCAAGTGATCAAATACTGGCCAGTGATTTCTGTGTACCCATGAAACAGCATTCCAAGTGAGAACCTCGGGCACTAGTAGCTGCCTAATGTAATATGTCATAAAGAGCTGCTGAGGAAGTGTTTTGCACAATAATGCAGTATTGGTGTAAGACTAATGATTGCTGAATGCATGAGAAGTATCCTGTGGAAGACAGCTATATAAACTTTTAGAAGTGTGAAAAGTAATTTCGACTGAGCTAGTGTAATATTGCTCCAAATATCCTTTAATAAAATTTTTTCTGCTCACAGAAGTCCCCATGAAAAGAAGAAGAAGAGGCGGTCTAGATCACGTACCAAGTCCAAAGCTAGGTCTCCTTCACCATCCATGTCACCAGGCAAACCATCCACACACAAAAATTCTGTACATTCAGCTAGTGTCTCTCCTGTGGAGAGCAGGGAATCCAGCCAGGAACGCTCCAGGTAATACACTTATTTATTATAATACTGCAGTGCTGATGTCTCTTGACTGTCAGTGTGTCTTTTGACCTAACTTGTGTGGTAAGGAGCTCTGTGTGTGTGTGTCACGTGGGCATATTAAAAGTAGAAGACACCGGGAGGACAGCACTGTGTGCATCAGTCTGATGAAGAAATTGGATCTCTGTCGCCTACTGGAGTAAACATCTCTGTATACTCTTATAGGAAATATGGTGCAGGAAATTCTGCAACGTAATTCTAAGTTAGAAATCAGAAACTCTCACTAAAGGAGAACTCTCTGAAATGGAATTTTAATAATAGTGGTTTGAATTGTATGTGCAAGATTCACAATTAAATTGTTTCTACAGAATATAGAACAGTCCTGTTAAAGATTCCTAGGCTGCTGTTCCGATTTCTCTATCAGCTGTACAAGTGACTCTTGTGACTGTGACTGGACATGGCTTCCAGTTGAATGAGAGAAGTGTTGACTAACATGTGAGAGACTTGTACAATGAAATCCAAAATCATGATGATGAGTTAAATGCATTTTTAAAACATTTACTATAAATTTCTAATCATAATTTTATTTTTTCAGGGGAGTTTCTCAGGAAAAAGATGGCCAAATCTCTTCAGCAATTGTGTCTTCAGTGCAGAGTAAAATCACTCAGGTACTAATAAACAGATTCAGAGTCTGTTGTCTAATTAACTGTGTCTATCACATTGTTTTATTACCTTATACAATTCTGAGCTTTGGCTGTGATGTGGAGACATGTTCACTGTCATTCTTAATCTGTTTGCTTATGAGAAAAACAATTTTATTGTTTCTCTAGCTGCTGTCCTTTCAAGTTAAATCAAGCCTTTAAAGACCAAGCTAAACTCACTATGCCGTAATATATCCGCTGTTAAGATATGAAAGTCCACATTATGCTACAATACCCCAGTTACCCATAGCCTATCTTACCATGTAGTGTTCTTAACAAGTTTCATGGAAGAAAGGAGGAAGGAGGAATACCTTGACAAAGGTTAAGTTTGTAGTGTTGGCAGTAGAGGAAATATATGTCCTCTTGCAAACTGAAGTGCACGCTTTGCATTAAGCAGTATCTTCAACTCACTTATCTTACCCTTGTTGCTGTTTATGTCTCTGAACTATTGGTGTTACGATTTTGTTGATATATTCAAGTTTGCTGTGAATCATGGCATATCAGGTATGTGCCTCTATGTGCTGTGCAATAATCTAAATGCATTTAGCTTCCCTAATACAGTTTTAAGATACCTAACCTCTGTCAAAATAATTCCATTCCTTTTTTAAAAGCTACTGCATGGTATCACTCTTTAACATTTTTAGTTTCACTCATCCTCTTAGAGTCTTCACTTTAACTTTTTACAATTCACGTATTTAACTTTTTTCAATTGAATAGGCCAAGTTTAGAGGAGGAAAGCTTTTAATTATGTTTGGAAAATTTGCAATATAATATCAGAGTTGCTTTTTATATTCTCATTTTTTTCAATGGATAGATTATTCTTTCAATAAATTAATGTTGTTCAAAGATTTAGTTTTGCTGGGGACATAGCTGTAGTTGGGAATTAAATCTAGTAGATTAGTACCTTGCATACCATATTTGAACCATTTTCAATGAGAAATCCAAAACAAGAATATTAAGGAAAATAGAAAATAGCAAGTATAGACACCAGAGAAAGTAAGTGGAGTACTAACGTCATAGCACTTCTTAGGTTACCAAACAAATGCGTGGAAATACCTGGTATGAGATACGAACTACATCCTGGTCTTCAAAGTAGAGCAAACATCCCACCCTTTAAAAAACACAATAACTTTCAGACAAAGGTGATTGTTTCATGCATTTCTTGGGTTAAATATTGCTTATGGCATAGCATTTTCTAGTTTGATATTAGTCTGCTTGCTTGAAGTGCAGTTGTAAGAGGAGGAAAGATTACTGTGTTAAAATACAGTTCTTAGTTACTATTTGCAAAAAATAAAAAAGAGGAATGAAACTGTTACGAATCTGCAAGGTATTTCCGAACATAGTTTAGTTTAGCATTTTTGTAAGGGGCCAAAGAAATTTAATTTGCCTAATTATTAGTAAGGTCATTTTGCTACCAGTGTGCTGGCTGACACTGACTAATTCAGTATCTTTTCTCATTCAGATCCTTCCATCTGTAAAGCAGCATAATGATGCTGAATTCCCCTGTGAAGTATTTTGAGAGCTTCAGATGAAAAATGCTTTAAAAGAACTAAGAATTTGTGAAGAAATGTTTTAAGTAACTTTAACTCATTACTGATACACACTTTTTATTTTTGTGAACATTTTTTGCAACCACCTACTTGATGCTGTTTACGTGAGATTTCATTTCCTTTTTGTGAGGCTGTTCCCACTGGATACTTAGACAAGACTGAGAGTTGCTATTTGGCTTCACAACAGCCTTAATGTGTCAGTCGCTCGTCATATGTGAAAATAGCGCTGCTATGTAAATTTTTGGTTCAGGTTTACAAAGCAAACAAAAAATGCTTTCTGTTATAGAGTAATTGTTAGCACTCTCTTCTTACCAGCTCTCTCTCTCTTTTTTCCTCTTTTTTTTTTATAAACCTTCAGTGGTTAGTAGTTGTGTGTTCATTACAATTTTTGTGAAGATACAGTCATAGTTTATTTCCATTTGAGTTGATGTGAGTTCTGTGTTTCGTTGTACAGAAACTGCTCTAAACGTTTATGCAGAGCACTTTGTAGCATTGTAGTAAAACCAGACTTCAGTTGCTGTCATAGGAACTTTCTCCAAATTATTTCATTCATTTAGCCCAGGGACTTTTCATATCTGATGATTGTGAATCTATTCTGTGTGACTGGAGCATAAGCTAACCCTTTCATGCAGGTTTTTGCAATCACATACTTTAGCTCTAGTCAAAGCCCAGACATGTCTGATCATTGTCCTTTTATTTTCTACAGGATCTTATGGCCAAAGTGAGAGCAATGCTTGCAGCTTCCAAAAACATCCAAACTAGTGCCTCCTGAGACCTGTTGGACTGACCGTCAAGAAATTGTGTGAAAAAGAACAATATTAAAAAAAAAAACACCTGCCTCATCTCAAATGTACAGCTGAGCTTAGCTCACTTGGTTCACAACTCATCTAATATTACCAGAACTTGAGGAGCTAAAACCTGTCTTTCTGTACAGAAGCATCTCCTTGAAATTTCATTAAATTTTTCAGCCAGAATATCTTTGGGAAGTTTTTGGGTTTTGTAAATTGATTTTTTGACTAATTCTTCAGTAACATTTTATGATCAGCAGTCTATATGTGTATATTTGTAAATACCATGTTTCTGTGAAAGAAGTATTACACAGTAATAAAGAAGGAAACATCTTTCATTAGCTAGAGTTTCTGTGGAGTCCTTAATTGTTTACGGTTGACTTCTGTTACTAATTAATTTTCTTTAATATTTTCTGCTTTTTAAAATAACAACTGTCTAGCCTGCCTGACCACCTTAAGCTGAAAAATGCTTATCTTCCCTCATACATGGAACAATCTAAGAATGCTTGTTTGCTTGGGTGTTCGTAGTGGACAGTTTTTGGACAAGGGACATGATTTCTGTCCATCATTTAGAAAAATCTCTGAGCCTTCATGGGAGGAGTTGACCTTTTGAAGTCAATAACTAATGGTCAGTAGTCCTTGTCTTAATGTGCGTTGTTCTTTCTAGTTAGCTGTGGAAGAGAGGGTATATTTTTGTGGTCATTGAACAGGCATACTTTACAGAAATCAGCATTCTTCTGATTCAACATCTTTCATACAGTTGAGAAAGATGCTTACTAACTTCTGTTTTACTGACATACAGTTTTCAAAAAGCTTGTGGCCTCTATAATTGCACCTTTGTTCATTATGCATTCTTTGTTGTACAGTGAGACTATTATTTAATTGAAATACTCTTAAAATGAGTACAAAAAGGCATGTGTGGATTTTTCCCAAAGCCTGCTTTAACTGTGAGGTTTTGTAATAGTTGGTGTATTCAAAAGATGCCCTTATGGGCAGTTACCTGGTTCTATACAGAGTAGAATCAAGACGTTTAATGACCCCTGAAAAACTCTGTGATCTGTAATCAGAAAAATTGTGGTTATAGTGACTCATGTCCTAATTTTCTCGGATTTTATAGAGAGCAGGTGGAGGTTGGAGATGGATTAGAGAAAATAATGTGGTAAAGTTTGTGCTTACTCAGGGACTAGTTGGCAAGTTCACTGCATGGAGCTACACAGATTAATAACTCCAATGCAAAAATCTTTTTGCTCAAAGCAAGGGGAGGAGAAACAATGCGTTGGTATAATTCAATTTTTGAGTAACACAATGGTCAAAATGGTAGTTGGTATGCCACTTGCTGGTGCTCAGTTGGAATGCAAGCACAATATTTAAACCATTGGAAACAATAATCAGTCAGGTTTCTTATCAATTTTTGGCCAGTAATCATTAGTTTACACTCCTACAAACAATATGAAATGCTCTGTCTGACGCAGAGAAATGTCATTGTATTCATATTGTACACATAAATTGTGATGAAACAGAGCCATCTAAATGGCAATGTAGAATCATTTATCTGCCATTTACCTAATTATTTCAAAGTTATTTGTAATGTTTTGACTAGGACAAAAATAACTTTAAACCAGAGAGAGAGAGAGAGAGAACGTTTTCTCTGTACATGTTGATGAAACAGTACTAGTAGAGATAGAGATAAAAAAGAACATAAAAGTAAATTTCGTAGGCAGCTGTTGCAGATTTTTGTGCAGTGTTAAATTTATAGCAGTTATATTTTTTCCATTCTAAATGGAGTTAAAAGTCTCACCATGGTTAAATAATCGGCAGCTTGGATGCCAATTGTTTGTCATGTAATGGGAAAAAAAGCTCAGCTCTTCGATAAAATAGACTGGGCAGCTTGTTTTGCTGCTGCTTTGCAGATTTATTCTCTTTGGGAAGGCTGTTGCTTTAATGACTTCTTAAAATATTTCCCTCCCTGTGAGCAAGTCTTTTTTTCTTTTTTTTTTTCTTTTTCTCCTTTTCTCTCCTTATTCCCTTTTGTGGTATGAAGTGAGGTGGAGCATTTAGCTCCAGGAAAATTTAGATTAAACTGCATTTTTATACACTCTATTGTTTACTGAGTTTTGTTTGCATTTAGCAGTCTCTCATGGGTAGTTGTATCCTCCAGAATTTAGAAAGTAGTAGTGTTTTTATTGTTATTTTTTCTCTTTCCAACCAGAATGGACATTTTCACCATATTAAAGGGACTTGAACTGCTTTACCAGAATAATTTCTTTGTATGTATTCACATTTAGAAGTCAATGCTGCTTTTTTGGTCTGTCTTCGCAGGCACTAGCTGTGTTGAAGCTGGATGTAAATAGAGCATGCCACTTGTGATACAATCAGTACAATTTCTGGTGTCTGGTGTATCAGGAGAATGTGTAACCAATATCAGGAAAGTGTCTTAAGAACTTCAAATGGCAAAATTTTCAAATTTCTGTTTTCCAGGTATGGATTTTCAGTGCAACCCCTGGAAGAGACCTCTCTGTGGACCCAGTTATAGGACCCTGCCTGAGTATCTGGGACCACAGGCAGCAGGTCTAGGGTCTGCAGAAAAGGGGAACTGGGCTGCATCTCAGACCCCACCTCCTATCCACGAAAACTGTATGTACTGAATTCCTTGTGATGTGGCTGTGCACCAAGGGGCCTAAAGAGGCTCTGTCACCTGGCTGTATTGCCAGAATCTTGTTTCTGATGGGAAATACATGTGGTTGCTACAACGGGGAGTTAAGAAATTGGACCTTCAGCTGGAAGAAAGTGGGCTTTGAGTAGCCATGAGGAAAGCACTGTGGTAGCTGTGAGGTGTCAGCAACTAGTTTTAATGTTTCAAATGTCTCAGTTTTGTGGAAACAATATAATGTGAGATTGCTTTGCTTTAAATTCGGTCAAATGCAGTAAGTTAAGCAGCTGTTCAGCTGTAGGTACTTTAGATTATTTCCTCTACATGCATGTAACAAACCAGAAGGACTTGGAATATTAATGGTAGCTTGTCAGAGTGCTTTGGAAGGGCCTTTTTGTGTGTAATGTGTTAGCCAACCTTCCCTTGTCACCTTAGATGTTCCAGATCATAGTTCTGAAGATTAAAAAAAATTTTTTTTTAATTGTCAGTTTATACAACAAAACTTTATTCTCTCTGTATTCATGCAGAGCAGCATTCTCTCCCCCCCAAAAAAAATTCCACTGACAGTAGGAGTTGCTCAAGAGATATCAGTTTTTTGTCTGTGGAGATTCAGGTTCAACTGAGGTATCAAAAAAGTACTTACAGCTTGGTTAAATTTTGAACCACAAAGCCGTTCAGTGACTTGGATGTTTGTAGGTGTTACAGACACGTTTTCTCAGTGATGGATAGCTTTATGAAACAAAGTTAATAGGACAAAGACATCCCCACAGCAAAGGCAGTGAGTAGCCTTGAGTTCTCCACCTTTCTTTGTCAAATGGAGGTGACGTGGATGAGACTTAAGTGCTTGTATACATCTATCCTCCTGTTAGCAGTTTCCTTCAGAGCATATTTCTCAGTACTTCTGAACCTGGACTTCGGCTTCATCAGCCTTGCTCCTTCTGCCATTCTAGATACAACCTTCAAGAGGTGGATTCGTAATAACTTTTATTAAAGGTGCTCTAATTTGAATTAATTAGATGTATTCCAAGAGCTTCCTACTTGGCTATTCAGTCACCTGGTGGATAACCTGTTAATAATAAAAAAGTTAAAATAATTTGGCCATCTCAGTATATACTTGTTTTTCTACAGGTGGAGAGACCTTGCTTCCATTTGTAGGGCAGCTTCTATCAAACTTGAGTTAATGGTTGGGCACTGAACAATTTGGCTCTGTCAAGAAACTGACAGCCATTGAGATGTATCTGTGGTCTCTTGGCACTGATCATGATTTCACATCTATTGTCACTTTCACTCTTTGTATCATAACATTTTGTTTGACACCAATTATTTTGGAACATGCACTTCCTCACTTGTAAACTTCATGCACTAGAGACAATCTAAACCATACTTCCCATTTTTCAATGGGGCAACAAATGGTAATGTTTAGAGTTCATGTTTTCTTGGATTTAAGGCCATGTCTATTATCTTTTATGAAGAAATTTTATTGGGAAATCCTATGTAATTAAATTTCTACTTGATTAAATTGTGTTTATCATCTATTCCTCTTCTCTCATCCCTATGCAGCAACTAATTATATGAAGAAAAGAAGTAAAAGACCTGTTGATTGAGGTTAGTAAAATGTTAAAGCATCTTCTTTACTAATTTTTCTTTTGCCTCATGATCTGAAAGCATGAAATACAGCAATGCACTGATCAAACACCTGTATTTTCATCTCACAAATTAACTTGGCTATAACTTTATGAAAATTTGTTTTAAATTCTCTTAAATGCAGCTCTTGAAAGCTGAGTGTTTTAATTTTTTTCTGTTGTGATTTAAATATGAACATGTTCTGAATATTTTGTTTTCCTTTTAGACAGATCCTTTCTGCACCAAAAGTGTAGTTCGGTTAAGTATTACATACAAAAGTAAAGGCTTTATTGGAGCAGTTGGTTGGAAACTAATACCTGCCTGCACACTCTTAAGTTTCAGTCTTTCTGGTAGCCAGCTGGTGTGGTATTGCTTTTGTTATTCTGTGTGAACCATCAAAGGATTCTTGATAATTCTTGATCCAAATCATGTCTTTGATTTTTGCCTGAATTTTCCCTGCTCTGGATTATGCAGGAGGTGAATATAGGTATGGAAACAACCTACTGGATTTTGTATAATCCTAAACCAAATCTTGACTGTTTATAAAAAAAATCCACTTTTGCCTTCCAGTGAACTCAACTTCCGTGGTGTTAATTTAATATCTATAATTCGAATGAAGATGATAATCTCTTGGCAACAGTTAATTCTGAACATATAGCATGACAAACACTATAAAAAGCTTTGCCAGACCATTTTAAAAGCAATGGCAGTAATCTGCCATTTCTGGATCACTGCCATACTCTCCTCAGGAGTTGTGCTATGACTTGTTTTTTCTGATAAGGAAAAAATGGCTGCACATCTAGGTGCATGCTGACAAACTCATTTTTCTCCTTAGACTGTGTATTGAACTGTTGATTTCTAAATAGAAAGCGTGATGACTTCTTGGTGATATTTGACAGTGTTGTACAGCTGCCTGGTTGGGTAAGAGAAATCCAGTATGCAAGACTGGAGAAGGACAGATACTGACTTCCCCAGACAACATAGAGTGGCAGATATGATACGTTACTGCAGTGAAACTGGTGTAATTTGGGGATGCAAGATTTTCCTTGTCCTGTTTCTTGTAAAATACATTCTAAGGATGTATGCTTCCAGGGAAAAGTCCCTGTATATACTGATATTTTCTGTATTAAAAAGTAGGAGGCTTTGGGGTTTCTTGTTAAAATGCAATCCAAAGATGTTTATCTGCAACTTTATTTATTAGGATATGGTAGCCTTGGTGATTGTAGGACTGTTTGTTAAATTATTGTTCTTGCTTGTATAACAGCTTTTTCCTTCAGAAATGCTAAAGCTTGAAAAAAATAACCTTAACTGATCAAGAAACAAGTCAAAGGGTTTGGCATCACGAGGAAGGAAGTAAAAGTAATCTGTAATCTTTGCTCGTCCTTTCTGAACCTCTAATAATTAATTCATTTGCTGTGGAAAAGTGGACAGGAAAAATTCATTTTGTAAGGACTGATGAAAAGCCGAGTATTCTTCCACCTTGAGTCAAGTAAGTGTGAGAAGATACTTCAGTCTTAAGCTATTGAGACAATCAAAAGAACACTGTCCACAGGTCTTTGAGTGCCCTAGCTTATGCACAGTGAAGATTGTAAGTCACCAGGTACAACAATTAAAAGACTTTACCAAAATCGTAAGATGTTGCCTTAAAAAAAATGGTGGAATGGGTGAAGCCTGTCTTACAAAGGCATTACTAACAGTCACTCCATTTTCAGTAAGCTGTCTATGCTGCAAGAGAAGTTAGAAAGCTGTATGACCGTGACCTCACCTAGAAATGTTCTCCCAGTGGATACTCAACACAGAACGAAAAGGCAACAACTCCAGAGGTGTATTTCTAGCAGCAAACCTCTTACTCCATTGGATTCTTACGGTAAAATATGTGGGATTTAAGTGGAATGGTATAATAATGACAGATAGAGGAATAAAGGTTCTTTAGATGCCCCAATCTATTGTTTTATATTCCCAGAACAACACATGTCATGTATTTGCATAATAAGAAGCCACCAGTTTACTCAGTTGAATCATGAATTGTGAAAGCCTTAGAGTTTGTAAGTTAATAGTTTTCTCAGAATTGCCATTGCAAACAGAGAATAGATGATCATTATTCTTTTGTGCAGGTCCCTTATCTGTTTGGGTTCACACTGTCCCTGTGAGTTGTGCTGCAATTTATCAGTGGGAAGATATTTCCAGCTCATTTGTGTTCTCTCTTAGTCGGGGCTCTGAATGCAGTAATAGACCTTAATGGTCCTGGCCAGCCTTGCTGGGGACTTTCACCCACAGCCTCCGACCGGAGGCTCAGTTTCAGCTCGGCGCCTTTGCTCTCTGCTGAGCTGGCTGTAGGTCCGTCGCAGCCCTGGCTGTGCCTAGCTATGGACCCTGTTGACCTGGACCCTGACCCACCGGCTGACTGCCCACCTTGACCTCAGAGGTGCTTTGTCACCACACCTGTCTGGCGGTCTGGACTCTCAGCTGATCCCAGTTGCTGTTCCTGGGCCTGCCCTGTTCCCTTGGGTACTACGGGGCTGTGCCTGGGCTGGTGAGGTCCCTGCCCTGCCGCCTGCATTACTGCGCCGAGCTCCCAGCTCCCACCCCCCGGGGAGCAGTTGGCTCTCACTGCTCCCTGGCTCTCGTTGCTCAAGTCTTGACTCACTGGCTGTTGTCATTGTCCAGAGAGGTTGTGGAGTCTCCACCCCTGGAGACAGTCAAAACCTGACTGGACGCAGACCTGAACATTCTGCTTAAGCTCAGCTTGCTTTGAGCCAAGGGCTTGGATGCAACGATCTCCAGAGGTCTCTGCCAATCTCAGCTGTTCTATGGTTTGTGTTTGCTAACAATCCAAGACTGTATCTTAATCAGGGTGGAAATGGCTGGTTTTGCCTGCACTCTGCATATTCTAGGTGAAGCTGTCCCACTCTCAAGTTACACCAGGGGAGGTTTAGATTGGATATTACGAAGAATTTCTTCACAGAAAGGGCTGTCAAGCATTGGAACAGGCTGCCCAGGGCAGTGGTGGAACCGCCGTCCCTGGAGGTGTTTAAAAAGCACATAGTTGTGGTGCTCAGGGACATGGTTTAGCAGTGGGCTTGGCAGTGCTGGGCTAACAGTTGGACTTGATGATCTCAAAGGTCTTTTCCAACCTAAATGGTTCTGTGATTTTGTCTCTGGAATAGCTTTGCAGAGGTATAAGTCCAAAGGTAAATGCCCTCTGTCTTACCATAATAGGCAATAGAAATTGTCTCAAAGACTGAAAAAAGTCCAGTATACTGAAGTAGCTTTTATTGAACTCCTTCCTCTTTGTAAAAGGTATATTTAAAAATATGATAATATGCTATGTAATCTGGGAAATCTCATAGCTGAACATTGGCAGCTTCATGATCCATATAAAACACTCTCTGAACCCTCACATCCTATTGCCAAAAACTTCTTCTGCTTTAAACCTTTGTACATCACGTAATAATTTGTCTTCAGTTGCATCTTCAGTTTGTGCTTTTTGAATGGGTATAAGCTTGTCTGATGTTTTTTAATCAGGAAATGGGAGAAATTGACAGCCTCAAGCTGTCATTGCACACAAAAGCATTACGAGACATGTATCTATTAATCCTGCAGAAGGAGCACATTAAATTCCCACTGTTCATAATCTCCCATTGGAACCAATATTGGCTAATGACTTTAATGGTATCGCACTTGGCAAAAATTAAACACATCTTTCATCCTTTCCTAAAGCTATTTCTATTTTAAAGCATTGTAGATAAGGAGACAAAGTGGACAAAGAGTGATACTATATGCTGAATTTAAGAGAATACTGTAAAAATGAGTGAGCTATGCTGGCAAATCTGATGGCATTTTCCAGTGTTTCTTAACTGGCAGAGACATTCACTCAGTTCTGACAACCTCATGATTTTGATGACACTGGGGTAGTTTTTTGAGCATGAGCACAATAAGTGGTGTTGAAAAGCTGTTGTTCTCATACTGTGACAGTGAAAACTTGCTAGATTTTAAGCCCAGTGCAACTTTGCCAACGAATTAAGTCTTATATCTTTAGAGGCAGAAGCAATTCTGTGTTTCCTTCCCAGGATAATGACTACTTTACATGGAGCTGAAGATAACAGGCAGTGTGCAATCAGACTGCTTGCTTTACAGAAATGATTGAGCTATTGGCCTTCAAAGTCATTGAACTTGCTTCTTCTTTTTGACAATCTTCCAAGCCCAAAGCAGAAGTTATCATTTAAGAAAGCTAGGAATGTGCTTTCTGTGACATCTAAGTTAGGTAGGTCCTTTTTTGTGGAGGGAAAATGGGTTGCATGCCATTTTGTAAATAGGAGTTTGGTTTAATTGTCTGTGTCTCTGTCTGAAGCAATATGCAGTTTTGCTCTTCCTATGGATAAGCAGGTGACATCTCGCAGAGAGACAGAAATAGAAACAGCTACTGAGGATGTGCATGGGTGAGAGACCTCTGCTCTGTGGACTGGCTGCTCATGATGAGACAGGGGAGTACTTAGATTCCCCAGCTACTCAGTTTAGACTCGCTGTCTTGCTGCATACAGTGTGCTGAAATCTGCACCATCGGAGGCATCCGGAAATGTCACCAAAAGTTAGGGTTTTTATCTTGCTAGCTTCTCAGTATTTTCTTGTGGCAGTGCAGAAGAGCATGAATGTCATGGTCTTATTTGAGCCATAAGCAAACACAAGATATCAGCTATTCTATAAAGAAAGACTGTTCTTTGCCCTTATGCTTTGAGAATATGCAGATACTAAATACTACAGATAGTAAATACTACTATTTATCCTTAAATAAGGGTTATGTTGTGGGAAATTTCCTTCCATCAGTGGCATGTCTGCATGGGAAGAAAGAATAGAACGTATTCCAAATATCAACATATCGTACAGAGTTTAAAATGGCAATAATAGATTCAAATGAGTGTTAAAAATTGTGTGTGGAGACTTGTTCAGGCTCTGGAAAATATAGCTTAGATCTCACAGCTGGCATCATTCGGAAAGTCAAGACTACAGGTAAAATTGAACCAAGTAGGATGATGTCCAGTTTCAACTACAGTTCAAGATTATTCCACTACTGAGTGCTTTTTTTTCTTTTTTCTTTCTTTCCTTTTTTTTTTTTTTTTTTTTTTTAATATTGTAAAAGCAAGGTCAGTATCCAACAACAGAAGATGTAGTTCTGTATTTCATTGTGTTTGGCTCAGACTTACTGACGTTCTTTCTCATTTGGGAGTGAAGAAGGGGAACAGCGCTATGATTTAATGTGTTCACAGATTCGAGAAGCAAGTTGTGAAAAACTGAGTGGTAAAAAATGAACAGCTTGGCTGAGCCATCATCTAAACAATGACAGGTGATTCACAATGAATTGAAATGTCAAACTAAGTCTTTACAGATGTACACTGTACATCTAAAACCAGCAGTAGGTGCATGGGTGGGAGCCCACCTGGGGAGCTGTACCTCCACTGCCAGCAGTCTGTAGCCATGCCTAAAGGTAATGCACTTGGCTGCTATTTTTCACACTTCAGAGCCGTCCCTTTGCATTTCACTTTGCTGGAGGTGTGGAGAACATTTTGCAAAGTCTGAAAATAATGGCACGTTTGGGCAGCCATCAATTGATTTGATCCTCTTGGGGAAATACTTTCTTGGCCCCTTAAAAGGCTGGTGGCCAAGTATCTCCATACAGTGTCTCTAATATAATTTATTGTTCTGTTTGTGAGTGGATCTCTGCTGGATGAAAGCAGCTAGTCCCCATATGCTTATAAGCACTTCTTGTGGTACATGCTTTCTGCTTGGCTAGTCACTCGCTTATGACTGGTCCAGCTTCATCCTGGGCCTCTTGAACATCCCTATCTCATGCCAAAAGTCATGGTATTCTCTGAGGAAAGAAGTAAGCAGCTGTGACCCTAAAGTAGTACCCATGCTGAATTTTTATGTTTCTAATAATGAGTACCTCAAAGCTCAGTTCTAACTCTGAACTTGACAGCCCATTCACACACACACCCCCACCCCCCCCTTTTTTTTTTTTTTTGAGGTGTCTCATTATCTGAGCGCTGGAACTTTCAAGACCAAAGTTTTACAGCATTTAGCCCTTTGCTAGTAATGAGTTTTACACCTTAATAAAAGCTCCAGCAAAGCAGGATCTATCTGCAGTTTCTTTAAAGTCACTGAATTCATTCAGGCATTGTTAGCAGTACAAAATCAGCTTCTCAACAGTCTTCTGTAAATGAAGTTACCTTAAGAAACAGCTTCCCATTACTTGTTATATAGTTACATTTTCTATCCGTATCACATAGTTTGAATTCAATTGGAATCTTGTTCACTCTACTGTAAGTGAACAGCTTGGGATACCATTTCTGTTGCCTAGACAGAGATTAGCAGTGGGGAGGTTTCACAGAACCTCCCTGAAAATGCATGATCTTTGCAGAATGGACTGCTTGTAAAAAGCATTCTAAATCCTCCTGTTGTTCATACCGCAGAGACCAGGACTGTGAATGATCTGCCAATAAATAAAAATGACATGGCAATCACACTTGCTTTTCTCCACCTTCTTAGAGGGGTATTTCAGTGTTCAGTGCGTAGCCGAACTCTCTGAAAAGCGTTCCAGATGATTGCTCATTGTGTCAAATTATGCTGCATTATGTAGATAGGTGACCACTTGCTGGTGTGCAGCTGTAATTAGAGTTACATATGTAGGTTCATTAAGCATGGCTTCAGATGATGGCAGGAAAAGAGGGAAGTATTGCATATCTGGAAATATGAAAATAGCTGTTCAGAAGTGCCAGCTGGGGCCAGGGCTGCTGGCCACACTGCCGCAGGGCGGGGGAGGAGAGGACGCGGTGTGGTGCCGTCCCGCTGGCAGGGTGCAGTATGTGAGATCTTGCCTTCTGCTAGCTATGCCACTCGAGCACATGTGCTGATTCACTCTGGCACTGGGCTGTTACGTGACTGATGGGACAAATAAGTTCAGGACCATTTTGAGAAAGCAGTGCTGACAAAAGATTCAGGAGACTTTAACTCTTTTAAGAGGGGAGGGAGAGGTAAGGGTTAAATCTTAAAATACCTAATCCTGGTTTGAATGTGGGACTGTAACCACAGCTATCAGGAAACCTGCTTTTATGAAGAAAATGAAACACTATCATTGCAATGTAAGAATGTTCCTTTCAAAGTTGGCAGCCTGTAAATGGAGAGAAAGTCAGCCCCATGAACAACAAATCTAATGGAATGGTTTTCATTCTGCCAACTGTTGATGTCATGAAATAATAAGGAAAGATGCTGTAAACAGCGCTGTATCGAAACACTGAATCACCGAACCTAACTTTTCTTTTAATTGGGCTGTCTGGAGGATGAGCCTTTGCAGTGTCTAGAAGCACCCATGAAAACTCAAAGGGGAGAACAGGAATATATTAAAGCAGCTAATTTGTAGCCTGGTGCCAGTCTGCCCTTTCCATTCTCCCTATCAGCAGAAATCATAACAGGCTAATTTCTCCCTGTAAAATGTTCTTTGTTATTTGTACATCTGAAGCTAATGGTATGCCTCACTGAGTGGGAAACAGAGAGGAGCTGGTGCTATCAGAGAAAATAATCAGCTCATTCCTTTGGAGCAGCACTGAAAGTTGTTCTGCAAAAACACTGACCCTCACCAAAGGGAGGGGGAAAGCTCTCTGCTGCCACAGAAAAAGCAGAAAAATTTGCCTTTTCTATTTAATATTTTAAATTATATTATTTAGAGTTTTAGTAACAAAATCTGGTGAAAAAGAGGAGCTCTAAATGTCAATCTCCTGTTATCATTATCGACCTGTGTTCGTAGCAAAAATGCAGGAGCTATATTAGGGAGGGACCCCTGGGCAACGGAGCTGGTGTTCCCACCTGTGGGCTCAAGGCAGCCGCTGGTGCCTGAGCGCTGCAGAGTGCTGCGAGCCCTTCCTCTCGCCTGGCCAGGCTGTGGGCCGCGGTGTTGGCTTGCAGTCAGAGGTGTTACCTGTGTCCTGCAGCCTGCCTCCTGCAGCCCCGTTGATGGAGGCTGGAAGGTTTGTCTTGTGAGGCCATAGGCAATGACACGCGTGCAGAAATTATAAGTAAAGGCACAAAGAGGGGATGTTTGGAGGTGTTCTGTTGCTCCTATGTTGGCTGCTACAAAATACAGAAGTACTTCAGGATTTGAGTTAAAGCAAAAAAAAAAAAAGTGAATGCCAGCAGCAACAGCTCTGCTGTCCCCAAATGCTACTGGTCAGAGAGATCTGCAAGAAGTGCCTGTAAGAGTCTGTGTTATAGCTTCAGTTTTAATTTATATTCATTACAATTTTTATCTGTGCACAATTTAGCCTAGCATTGTGAATGTTATTAGCTGCTGGCTTTAATTGTCAGGATTTGTACAAAAATGTTGCTATTTGACTAATTAAAGTCTGGCCAAGAACACAGTATCAGGCCTTGGGCTCTTCTGCTAATTGTGCTGAGCTTTCTACCTGTTAATTTATTTGGATAAATATTATCAAATGGCTTTGATAATAAACAACTATTGATGAAATATGCCTATCACCTACCACCATCCTCTCAGACTGCGTGTTTCCAGACTGGGAGGCTGAAGCGTTGCCTCTATAGCAGCATATTAACATGCCCAGCAGGGCATCTGAAAGGGGAAAAAACGAAGCCAAAAATTTTGATTCTCAAGAAGTAAGGCAGAACTGTGGTATGGTCAGAGCACCAGACTGGCACTTGGTGGGAGTGTGTTCACATCTCAGCTCTCCAGCCACCTCCTTATGTGATCTCACGTAGATCACTTCAGTTCTACATGAGAAAAACTGAGGTAATTTCACTTCTTTGCTTTGTTCAGTGGTGGGTAATGCTGGGCTTAAGGGCAGTGTGTTGTTTCTGAGACCTTTGAGCATAGCTCAGAGGTGACAAGAAAGAAAAGCTTAAACTGAGCCCAAGGAGGAGAACAAAGTGTGATACTATGGTTGTAATGTATGGCTGAAGGCTGCTGCTCTTGATTCTAAGCCCCCTGTATTTGTTCTACTGTGCAGTAAGGCTAAGATCTTCTGGAGACCACACCATAATGCAAGTAGTGATCCTGTACCATGATGTCTGCACCCCTGTTCTGTGGGCACGATATTCTGCAGGTGCAGGTGTTCGGTAAGAAACACACTTCCAGTAATGTGGAGATGGACTGAGATTTCCTAGCGCCAGAGATGCTGTGTAAGCTGCCTGCGGTTTTCCTCTTCTCCAGAGCTTAGAGCTTAACTCGATTTTCAACTGCATCATAGCATTAAAATTGGCTTTGGAGTTAATTTTAAATAGATGAAATTCTAGACTATTAGAATCTTAACAGGAAGTGTACCTAATCTAGCATAGCAGTTTTCTTTTGGTTTTGCACCTTAAATACCTTCGCACAGGTAAGGCAGTGGGTGGAACGTCTGTTTAATAAAACAAGCTTGGTGATGATGTATGAAGAAACTTTTCTTGTCTGCTTCCTTCTGATGTGTGTGCTTTTTTTTTCCTCTCCAGCACCAAGAGCACTGAAGACTTCCTTGACTGATGGTTCATTCAGGACACCTCGGAGGTAGGTAGGGAAGATAACTATTGACTTAACTGGTGATGGTAGTTGACGTGAACCAAAAAGATGAATGCATAGCTAAAAATGACATTTCAGATCTTGAAACATGGAGTTTTCTGGGCTGTAAATAGTCTATTTCGTACAAAAAAAGTGAAGCGAAACCTTAGTAATAATTCCTTCTTCAGCAGCTATCAGTCTGTGCTAGGGTATTTTTATAATCCTAGCTATTGATCTTCTGAAGAGCTGTTGTGTTTGAAATAATTATTTCAAAGAAAGATTGAAGAAGAAGCAAGATCACCTTTGTACAAGAGGTTTTTTTCATCACTTAAATATATTCATTGTAGAAATATCTCCCTCAAAAGGAGGTGAAGATTATTCCCAGCATCCAGGGCTGCTTTTTTTCTTTCTTCTCCATCTGCCAGAAGTTTTGCAGCTGGCACAATTCATTAATTCTGTTCAATCTATGTTTTCTTAAACCAGCAATGAATTTGATGATCAGCGTGCTGGGTTTTGAACATACGGTCGTCTTTTTACTCTGACCTACTCATTGAGTATTACCATGCATCGCAACAGCTTTTTCCAGGGCTTGCTTTGGAGAGGCAGAGTGGAAACAGCAGCATATGGATGGTGTGGTGGGATCTCCATCTCCTTGGTAGGAAACTGGTTAGTGCTGGTGGTGGAGCTCATTGGAATCCGGCACTGTGTTTAGCCGTTATTACTAACATCAGCACAAAATCTGCTTGTCCTCCAAGCTGCAAATCCAACAGGTAAGTCAGCACCAGCAACAACAGTCTGGTTTTGCAGACTCTTGAGTCATGAGAAGCCTGTTAACATCCAGAAAGCTGATATTGGGAGCTACTGGCCCTAAGTGGTGATACAAGGAGATTGTGCTGTGCTTGAGACACTTGTTGAGCAATGAATTTGAGTGACCCACCTCTATTCTTGGCTGCTGGGTTTGGGTTTTGTTGATCAGGTTGCACTAGGAAAGGCCCAGTTCAATCACCTTCCTGAAGGGAAGATCCTACACTTGCCAACACAGCTCTGGGCACCAGAGCAGACTGGGAAAGAGATGGGGAGGAGGAAAGAATTTGTAACAGGACAGCTGGGGAGCCCCGGGGAACACAGCCAGGGGTGCAAGGATAAGGAAAAGTTACAGGGGCAGTGGGAATGAGCAGGAACAGGGAAAACTGAGAAGTCCAAAGAGAGAAAAGCGCATGCCAGGGAGAAGCCTGTATAAACTTGCGTAGGGGCAAGTGTGGATAGATACAAATGGGGAAATACAGGCATTTACGACCATCTCCATAATACATAATACCATTGTCACAACTGCAAAAGCATACTGCCTACCTCTTCTTATTCTTCTGGAAATTATTGTTGCATAACAAAGCCCCAGTCCTACAAAAGCTCCTGATACATAATTCATGCAAGTACAGGATATGTAAGTTCAGGATTCTGTGCCTTTCTTTCTTTTTTTTTTCCCTTGCAGATCTTGGTGGAGTACTCCAGGGAGATCCATTTATCAGGTCCAAAGCAAAGCTTTGTTTTTCCTTTCTCCTCCTCAAGAAAAAAGCTATCACTAGGGGCCAGTGTCTGGAGCAGCATTACAGTTTGAATGTGTACAGGACCCGGTTGTACTGCCATGTTCCTGTCAGCTTTCCTGTGAGTGACAAACGTGTATAATAGTAACAGCCGATGCGTTGACCCTCACATTTTCTTCGAATGTGTCTCGGTAGAATTGAAGCAATGCACACAATTTTTCTGGGAAAAATAACAGCCAGGTGACTCTAATGGAGAAATCCACCCACTCCTTTGACTACCCTGTGCAGATATTTCTGTAGGTGCTGGTGAACTCACATATGCTAAGGAACTGAGAGCAGCTTGCCAGGATAGGAACCTGATCCTGAAATCTTCAGGAAACCAGGACTTCCCACGGGGCAGCATGTCGGTGTGCGCAATGGGGGCTGCAAAAATGGAGCCATTGGTGCACAGCCATGCTTTCCAGCTCAGTGTTATCCTTCCGCCCTCCTCTGCCCCATCCTCACTTGCCCACAACTGTGTGTGCTCCCTGGGGAAGCAATTTTGAGCATGGTTAAAGTGAAGTCCTTGCCTCAAATCACTGCAGACATCTCGGTGATGCTTGCCTTACACAGAAAGCCAACAGGGCACCTTGTTTGCACTGCCCCAAACAACACTGGGCCAGCCTCAATGTTGTGCCCTCCACTGCTGCAGAAGGAGCCTTCTATGCACAGGAATTTTTACTGCATTTATTTTCCCTGTGCCGTTTTCATGTACCCGCATTATTTTGTATGCAGCATGGAAAAACAAAGAGATTCCTTTAAATAGTTGTATTCTTTCCTCTGTTAAATGTAGATTAGCTTTTTCTGATGGTCAATATTAAAAATCATACTAATTTACAGTGCTAATGACAGGTTTACTGGCATTCATGCAACTCTTACTGTCAATATAACTAAAAATGACTGTTTGTGTGTTATTTCAGAAGCCAGCCCTACTGAGTTCAGTTTGCAGCCGTTGGGTGCCATTCTGTTACCTTCATTAGCATTTCAGCTACTCTTCAGCAGCCAGTTAAACCGTGTGCTGTTGGTGTTGGTCTTGTTGCTACGGAACTGGGGGAGGATTCAGGAAATCTGAATTCCGTTTGAGGTTCCACCTCGACAGATTTCCTAAGTACCTTGGCACGGCAATCTTTGCCCAGTCCCTGCTTGCAAATAGGAACATTGGCCAGCAGGCACTCCTGTCCTGTGGCCTCAAAAGACTGTAGTGGATTGACCCTGGCAGCAGCAAAGCTCCCACCAGCCCCTTTTTTTCTTTTTTCTTTGCATGCACAAAGGTACATTGATCAGTTCTTAATTGTTTAAACCTTTTGATCAAGAGGCATTACCAACCAGGCAGGACACAGGGGTGCATCCTTTTTGTTGCTGGCTGTTGAACCATGTGTCATGTTTCCACTTTAAAATCCAGCATAATTAGCTAAATGTACCCAAGGAAACCCTAATTTACACAAGGTTGCTGAGAGATTGTTACAGCTGTTTAAAATTAGCTGGATTGGAGCACTTTGTGTTCTGCCTTTGCTGACACCCTCTGGAAATGTGATCTGGCTGTTTGCTGAAGACAAGAACCTCCGAGACAGGTAAAATGTGACCTTTATGCTGCTGGGGCATGTCCTCTCGCCTCGACACATGGGCAGTATCTGCACAGGAGGGAAGGGAGCTGGGAATGGAATATGGAAAGGTTTTGATCATGTAATTGACTTCTTTCTGCTCCCCTCCCCGTGTGTGCTGAAACACCTGTAAAAGTGTCTTGCCGTCTGCTAAAAATAAGTTAAGAGAAGCAGTCTCTAACATCCAATTATCCCAGACTGGGAGAAACAGTTCTGATTAAGGTTTTAAGGCAGCCTTCAAACAGGCATCTGATCAGAAATTATGTCCAAACTGCAAGCATCGGCAGATGTGGAGTAGAAGGGAATGTGGATAGCAGTCATTGACTTGAGAGGTGCACGGGATAATAAAAGAGGTGTTAGCAGATGGGAGATAAAAATGGGGGATGTGGGAAGAGCAAAACCTGTGAAGTAGCTGTTGGTGGAAAAGTGGGAAACTGTGCTTGAGTGGAGATAATTGGAGGAGTGGTCCAAGGCCACCAGCTTTTGAGCAGGAGAACTGGCATGGCTAGCTGTGAGGGTGGGTTGGCCTCTTCTTGGGGAGGGAGAGCGGAAACAGGGTGGCTGAAAAGCTGTTTTATGGAGAAAATTCAGAGTTTTCCAAGTGTGTTTTTGTTTTCCGCTAGAGCAAAACCAAAACTTTCCTTGCAGCCTCTGTGCCATACAGTGGCAGGGCAGCCCCGCGCGGGGCTCCATCGTGGCACAGAGCGCCGGGCTCTGCCCACCGCGCCGGTGCTGTGGCGAGGCCCTGCGGCCTCAGCTGCTCGGTGTCATTGATCAGGGAAAGGCTGACAATGCCTCAGTGGCAAAGGCATTCATCTGATGGGCAGTAAACCTACCCTGAGCAGAGCTGGGGGCCCTAAACCTCTGCCTCCTCCCTTGCTGCCACCCCCCCCAGCAACCCCCGTGGACAGCCTGCCAAGGCAGGATGGCTTTGTCAGAAGTGGCTCGGGCAGCCCTTGCTGTGCTGCAGCAGAATTGTCTTCGGTGTGTCCACACTGTGTGCTGAGATCAGAACCCAAACCTGGGTCTCTCCTTAGCTGCTCTGCGTGTTGTTCAGCTCCACAGCAGCCCAGGAGCTGGAGCGGAGGGGCTGAGGTGGCTGTCCCCGGCCGGGTCTGCCAGGGCTTGCCCCCGAGCATCCCCCAGCAGTCCGTCACAGGGGTAGGGGTTGCTGCTGCTGCTTCCCTGCAGGGATGTGCACTGGTCTTGGCCAAAGCCACGGGCTCAGGCTTGGTGAGAAACACACGCTGCAGATGTAGTCTCAAGGGGTGACAACATACCGTTCTGCACGCCCGCTTTTTAACAGTCCTTTCCACAAAGTGCCCTGAAACCCTGGGTTCTGTCCAAATCCAAGAGCTGAGAACTAATTTATATATTCCCACCCCCCCAAACACCTCCACCCCACCCCACCCCCAAAATCCCACTGCTGTCTCAGTGCCGATTTGCCCTGTTCAAGCCTTCTCCGAATGACTGCCAGCTTCACAGAGGCTGAGCAGGCAGAAAGACAAAGCCAGTACCCCTCGCGATGCTTGTGACGTGACATACCTGCTACATTCCTGGCTGCTGGAGGCAACCAAAGCAGCTCAAGTGCCTTTTTATGACACTTGTTTTTCTTGTGAAGGAAGCGATGTCTGACTCTCAGTAACAAAACCTCCTCCAGAACTCAAGGGATTTGCTGGAATTGCTGACATGCTCTTGTCGAGCACCGCAACGCTGGGAGGGTGGAAGGCAGGTAGCGACGCAGCTGCGGTCCCCACCAGGCTCGGGATATGTTGCTCCCCCCTAACACCCATCACGACACGTGTGTCAAGCCTGAGACAGGCACTGAGCGAGGGCAGGGAGGGAGCAAAGATCCCAGCTCATTTTCTGCAGATGGTCTGCAGCCAGATCAGCCAGGGTTTCTTTTTGCGTTATCAGATTTCGGATGGGTAGGGGGCACCCTGGCAAGGAGCGGTGGTGCTTGCAGGAGGACTCTGCTGTTTGTGCCAGCAATCAGAGCTGAGTTAAGGGACTTGACACAGAGAGGGGATGAGAACACTGAGCTGATGTGCAATCTAACCCAATATGTCAAAGGCAGAGAGGGGGTCTTTGGTGGGGCTTAATGGACTGTCCTTTAGAAACGCAGCTTGCCTCTGGGAACAACGCACTCACCCGGCCAAGCCAGGAGTGCTTGAAGTGAATTAGGCTGTATAATTTCAGGTTGCTTTTGAGTCAAAGAAAGTTTTTGGAGATTCATTCTTTATTTATTCATGTGTTTTCTTTTGCTTCAGAGAAAAAAAAAGGAGATTTCCTGCAAGATGAAGAAAAATAAACCACTTTCCATCTTGCTTGTAAAAAGCGCCTCAGGATTTTTATGAATTCCTTGTTACAAATTGCCAGCTAAGTTAATTGGAAGACTGGACAAAAACCCAGGTTTGTTTGTTTTTTTTTTTTGTTGTTGTTGCTTTACATGAATTCTTGCCTTTGCTTGGTCTAAGTGCACTCAGTGCCTGTGATATTCAATGTGTCCATGTGCAGAATAAAAATGGATTGCTTCTGGAAAGTTTAAAAAAAAGAAAAGGCAACAAAAAACAACCTTGAATTGCTCAAAATAATTCTTGCATTATATCTCGTTGGCTTAAGGCTTGACAGTACCTCAGAGGTACAAAAAAACGAAGCAGCCTTCCTTTCTCTAATAAAGCGAATCGGAGCAATAAGCAAAAACAAGCTTTTGTTGTGCCCTCAGCCCTGGCTGCCGGCTGGGACTGAAAGCGCCCAATGTTTCGTGCTTCCTTTTTGCTAATTAGAGTGGCTGGTTCCAGGTGCTGGGGGTCTGCCCCACACCAGCAACGGGAAGCCCCGGTGCCTTTCAGAGCCCCCCCGGGCCTTTTTGTATCTGCATCTCCTCACAGATGCATGGTAAATTTATTAAACACCTCTGCTAGGAGACCACTGGTTTTTCTTTTGGTCTGGCTCTCGCAGCCGTGGAAGAAGCAATGATCCATGCTGAGAACAAACAGGAGGTAACAGGTTTCAACATGCTTTACTGCACGGGAATTACAATGGCATGGCAGCTATTATCATTCATTTAGGGGCATGGAGGCTGACTCGGTGGAAGTAAGCCGCTAAGGTGAAATCTGCTCCATTACTTTCAATAAGTGCAGAGCATAAACAGATCGGTATCTTCAACACGATCAGCAAAACAGGGCTGGATTAACTACTGTGTAATGCCCTGCTTTATTTACAGCAGCTCTGGCTGTGCGCTCGTATAACGAATGTGCCCATGTGTAACAAGTGTCCCCACCTGCCGCGAGGCTGGTGGCCCTGGCTGCTCGAGCCCTGCAGGTAGGGCAGTAAACAGGCGTTATTCTTCGGGCTCCTTTCTGAGCTCAGTGCAAGGGTTGTGCTATTTATGTCGTTCTTTGGCAAACAGCTTCCACAGCGATAAACCAGAGTAAAAATAACTCCGGTCTCCTTCCTGCTGCCTTATTAAGGTGTTTAGGGTCAGGATTCTCTCTTAGTAGCTGTGTGCCGTACCTGCTGCTGCATGGTCCAGTCTCATTCAAGCCCTTTCAGGGCTGTTTTCATACCGATAAATACAATCATATGCAGGCTGGCTTGGGGCTGGATGGTACCATTATATCCCAGTCACATTCCTGAATGGCAGCCAAGGTTCGCTGCCTGGGAAAGAAAATATATAGCGGCAAGTTTTATGACTTACTGAGACTACGGCAAAGGATGCAAGGTGGAAAGTCTTTCTTAGGGCGCGTTCGTTTTCGTGTGAGTGCACTGCGGTTTAAAATAAAAAGGTTATCCATTTTCCTTATGTGCTGGAAAGCATATAGGGTGTGTTTCCTACCATGGGGGGCTCTCTCTTATCTGCTGCTGTGAACTTCACTGGCTGGGCTGACAGCTCGCTGACTTGGACCTGCTGGTCAGCAGCCAGGCCCTGCTCACGCGCCCAGCTCGCCCCGAGGTGCTCCTTGCTGGCCTCCGCAGCAGTGATGCTGGTGGCAGGGCCTGGCCGGGTGCCTGGCACCCCCGTGGAAAAATGCGTTTGGAGTGAGAGGGGAAAAGAACAGGAGGACACATGGAGGGGGGTGGAGGGCTGGGTGTCGCAGTCCAGTGACCGCAAGATTAATGCTCAGCTGCTTTTTGTCTTGCATGGAATACCCAAGAGGTGAGGAGCTAAAGGAACCGAGCAGTGACGGTACAAGCAAATACATTGTACTGGCATGGCGAAGTCAGTTGTGTCAGTGGTTTTTGACTGAGCGTGACTGGAGCTGTCGGCCAGGCAGCAGTGAAGGGGAAGAAATACGGGTCTGGTTCTGCCCCTCGAGATGCTGCCCCGAGCTCTGCGCTGATGTGCGTGGGGAGAGGGAGAGGGTGCTGGCACCGCTGTGGGGCTCGGCGGGACTGGCACGGGTGGCTTTGGAGAGTGTGGGGACACGGCTGCCCGATGGCCGGTAGCCTTGTGGCAGGGAGCGAACCGGCCTGGCTCCTGCACGATCTTGGGGAGAGCAGATACCTCCTGCCTTCACTCACCTCGGGGCTGCAGATCTGAGCGGAGCAGAGTGGCCTGGGGGGCTGCCAGGCACCATCACCCTCTCCCCCAGCTCCGCCCACTCATTATGGTTAGGTTAAACAAAATCTTGTAGTACAGTCTTCCATTTTTTTAAAAATTTGCTGGCTTCCTCTGCTCTCTGGCCTGGTGGGGAAGGAGAAATGGCAACACCCACCTTACCTCCCCTCTGCCACCCACCAGCTCGGGCAGCTGTGCTGCAGCTCCTGCTGCGTGTGCTCCCTGGGCGGGAGACGGGCCAGCTTCTCCGGCTGCACGCAGCATCCATTATGGATCTGCTCCTTTACCTCTGGGCTCATGGCTTTGATACGGTTTGGCCTGAGTTGGACATGCCACGTTAGCTGAAGTGCCTTGTTTTGACGTTGGCGTGGTCGGGCTTTGGCGTAACCGCTGCCAGGCCTTTATCCCTGCGTGCCGAGCACCGCGACTCGCCTCCCTCGTACCCCGGCGAGGTGCGAGGGCCCTGTAATCCTCTTCTCTCAGCACATTAGTGTAAAACCTCATGAATCTCTATTAAATTTGAGAGAGAACATGAAGATAGTTTGCAGCTGCCTTGTTGATTTTATATTTCCTCTCATTGTAGTGCCTTGCCGTGAAGCTGAGAATTAAATGGCTAATAAGGCATCTGCTCCAAGCAGGAGTCTCAAGATTGTGACAAAAACAGCTTACATCAGGGTTTGGGTTATTGGTTTTTCTTTCCATCATACAATTGTGTTATTAAAATCTTGAGGGACACCTGATTAGAGGTAGGGACTGTCAAAGCCAGCGTAGCTGGCAGAGCACAGGGGCAGGCAGCAGCTGGGGCAGGGGCGGCGTCCCCGCGGCTCGGCCGGCGAGGTGGCTGCAGCCAGGGGTCGCGGGGGCCGGCCGGCTGCTGCCC
>JAVJGI010000001.1:85060821-85084723 GCA_035590275.1 Ibycter americanus
AGCGGGGAGCCCGGAGCGCTGCGGGGAGGAGGATGGGGCTCGGAGAGCTGAGCTGGGGGCGCAGAGCCTTGCTGGCTGCAAGGAGGCGACGGGGTGGTTCGGAGCCCTGAGTGCCTCGGCAGCGTGCGGGGGCATCAGCGGGAGTGGGACAGGTCTGCCTCAGCAGGAAGGCTCAGCGGGCATCTTGGAGAACAGAAGATGGACTGTCTTATTTTGACTCGGGTAAAATTAATTGATGCTATTTTTTTTTTGATCATTCTTTAAAAAATGTTAGAAAATACAGTGTCAGACCTGTCACTTTCATGTTAATTTGAACTCCAAGTTCATACTAATTCAATTAATTAAAGCTGTAGCATGATGGGATGAGTCTTATCCATTGTGACTCTGGCCTTCGTTGCTATGATTAGCAATGCCTTGAAGATAAATTACTTTTTCAGATGCGCTGGGCATTGCTGCTCTTGTTTCCAGTTAGAGTGTTGCTTATTGCAAGGGTCACGCAGTCACTGTGACTGCTACAGTGGTGTGCTTAGGAAAAAGCAAATACTTTTCTTATTAATGAAATTGCATCCATTTCCATTAAAATAGCTTTCTCCCACTTTGTTAGGACATTTTTATATTTTTTTTTCTTCATGGGAATTTGCTGAGGCCGGTGACACGCATTTTTAAAGAGGAGGTGTAGGTACTAATGCACTGAACTGCCATTATAGGCAAAATGAAGCTCGGCTCATTGCTTCCAGAAATGAGGCCACTTTGGCTTTCCAAGTTAAAAAAACGTTGACAGCGGAGTAATGATCATCCCGTGTGTGAAACAGCCTGACTCTGTTCTGCATTGTTGATGGCTTTGTACAAAAGCCTTGTCTGCCGGGGATTTCTGAATGCAGATGTTCCTTGCGGTGTTCAGCGATTTCTTCCTCATGTCTCGGGTGTGGTACCCAGAGCAGAGATGCCACTGCAGCTCCGTGCTGCTGCAGAGGGCATGCAAACCCGAGTACTTCATGGTCATTCTAATGATTAAACCTTCATTAAAGTTCACCTTTACCATCTTCAGCCCCTGAGTTTTTCAGTACAGTTCTAATTAACTTTTAAATGACGACTAATCTCTAATAAGCAACTGTGTTTGCTAGGGTTTTGTCTGCATTGAATCAAATTGAAGCATATGGGTATTTTGATTCTTTTCTTTCCCACCTCAGGCTTAATGGGCAGGCTCGCCCCAAATGTCACCAGTTTCAGGGACTAATTAGACCCATATTTTGTAGCAGAGTTAAAATATCGTCCAAAGGACTCTGCAAGAGATTTTCTGCCCTGCCCTAAACCTCCAGCACTGTGTGAATGAGAAAGACACATGTTTGTACCAGCAAAGACAATTTTGACAGTTCCTGATGGATTGGTGCGATTTGGTGCTTCCTTTTTTTTTTTTTTTTCCCCCTGCAGATGAAATTTGCTGTTAAAATTGGAATTTGCTGTGTTAGAAATCATTCCAATGCATAACCTTAGCTTCTGCTTTTGAATTTCTCCCATAAACACTGAGAGGAGGAGGGAGGAGGGTTGCCTGCCTCCTGGGCCCCGCAGAGGGGTCAGTCCCTGCAGCTTCCTGCTCCTCCCTCTCCCCCCCAGGAGCCACCACAGGTGCCTCCAGACTGATTTAAGTGCTGTCAGGCCTTGGGTGGATTGTACAGGTACATTTTACTCTTATAAAACTCTCAGGATGGAAAAAACAGTACGCTTGTCCTCTCTCAGCCAGTCAGACATTGCCGCCTCTGCTTGCTGCATGCTAAAACCCTTCCTCTAGGCTTTTCTTTCCCCTCTCCTTGGAAAGGAAGAGCTACTAAAGCTTATAGGATCATTTCTAGGGTGTAGGAAATCATAGGATCATTTCCAGTCCACTTCAGAGAGTGGGCTTCAGGTGAGCTTGCCTTGCCAAGCACCACGGACGTTGGCAGCAGGCTGAGATCTTCTCGATGCAGGGCTGGGCCTCCCTTCGTCTTCACATGAGGCAGTCCTGCTATGAACTGACCCTCGAGTGTTCTGAGTATCTGTTTTCTTGGCTCACGGTTTTCAAAGTGGCTACAAGATGTTTTCCCAGTGACCTGACAGCAGTGTGCTCTGCAAACACTGTGCAGGCTGGTTTTGCTGGTTTCTTACTCTGGATCTCCCAGTTTTATACCTGTGAACATGTATCCATATTTCTCATGCTGCCGATAACTCCACAAGGCTGTTGGTTCCCCGTCTCCTCTCAGTCAAAAGTCTTTGTGCTGCAGTTGTGTCCCCTGAGATGCAGGTAGGCACTGCAAGTCCAAGGCAGGTAGTCACTTCACTTCCATTTTAAACATCTAATTCTGCCTTCAACAAGATTGGTCTTCACCCCTTCCCCTTTGCTCCCATCACGTTAGCGTTAACCACCTTCCATGTCTCATCCCTTTGGTTTTAACATGCTCAGATTAACAATGACTATGTTCAGTGAGTAAGAAAGAATACATATATTCCACTTGACTTTGCTAGTGCTGTTCAGGTCAATGGGAAGAAATTTTTCTGGTGATAAAGGAAAAGGCCATTTAAAAATAAAGCTGTGACGGCCTGTGCTGCTAGCACATGAACTGAAAGGGTGAGTTTATTTTGGGAGTGTTAACTCCCCTCCTAAAATACTTCACTGTTTCCAGCCACAGCAGGTACGTGTTTGGCCTCAGCAGCTCACAGGGCAGGGCGGTGTTGGTGGCCAAGGTGAAGAGCGATGGAGAGGCTGATGGTTGGGTGGGCACTAAAGCTCCGGAGAACCCAGTTTCCAGCTCTGTCGCTGAGCCCTGGGCTGATACCTCAGCTCAGGGGAGTCTTTCCCCACAATACAGCCAAACCGAGTTCTGATTATAGCAATGCCCTACTTCAGCACCAAGATGAAAATATCGTGACAATGAAATATTTTGAATGGATAATAAATATAAAATAATAAGTGGATGAGCAAACAGCCTCACTTGCACTAAGCATGATGTGGAGGGTCCCGCCCAGCTCAGCTGGGGAGTCACAGGCCGGCTGGTGGGGCGCAGGCTGCGGGACTAGAGCTCTGCCTGCGGCAGGGCTTTGGAGGAAGATTAAACTTTAGAGTGAGTCACAGAATTAAAAATTCAGCCTTGTTACAATGTAAATGAGACCTATAGAGAAGAAACAGCTGTAGGGTCCTCAGGAGATGCACAAAATCCGGCCAAGGGTTGGTGAGATCGCAGCAGGCAGGAGTGCTGGGGAAGGGTAGTATGGCTGTGTGAGAGGTCTCCGTGGCGAAAGGGAGTGCTGGAAAGGAATATGAATTTCTGGATCAGAATACAAGTGGGAACAGAGAGAAATTCTTACTTCAGGGGAGGTAGCCACCCTGTGTTGGGCGATGCGGGGGATGCAGAGTTAGAGATCTTCCCCATCTCTCCTTGAAGCTAGAAAATAGGTGATGCCAGCGTGGGTCATGGCCAGGTAGGGAGGCTGTAGGGTTTGTAGAGATGCCTCCAACTTGGGCTGGTTGCTGTTGCTCCCTTTGACCACGGATTCGGCCACCTGGATCACATCACTACTTTGGTCTTCCAGCTTCACCCGACTTCTAGTCCATTAACCCTGTCTGATTAAGACTCCAGCACTGATTCTAAAGTCATTTACAGAGCAGAAGCAGCTACCTTGTCTCCTAGGAGAAGCCCCGGCAGCTGCCCAGAAAGCGCAAGCCAGAAGTACGGCAGTGTTATTCTGAGAAGCCAGCTGTGGAGTTAATCTGGGAGGCTGCTGACCTGATTCAGCTCACGTTGAGGAGATCCATCAAACCCCCCCTTGGCGAGGATGATGTGTCGGCCCTGCTTCACGGGTGGGAAGCTGAGAGGGCAGACACCCCCCCGCCTCACTGATGGCCTCTGCCTTTGTTGGGGGCTCCCTAAAGCCAAGCTTGTTTTAAAGCTCTGCGCACTTACTGCTCTTTTCAACACCAAACGGGTTTGGTCACAGCCTGTGAAACACCTGGTGGGGCAGGGCCATGCCCAGGGTAAAGTGTGTGTCTCCTGCAAGGCAGGTGACCTTCCTTCTTACCCCTGCGGTCTGCAGCAGCGACCCAGGCAGGGAGCGCCCGGCTCGGGGGGCGCAGGGGCCCCTGCAGCCCACTCTGCCGCACAGGCGGCTGAGCCGAGTCGGGGGCTGCGAAGGCGCAGGACCCCTGTGATGGAGCAGAGAGCCGAGCTGCTTTGCCCTGGTAAAGGTCTAGCTTGTTCTTTCAGTGACATGAAGACAGATGGCAAATGATCTCCCAGACTCTGGGATCCCTTCCTTGCTGCTCGCTGTAGCCATTTCTCCTTCCCCTCCCCACACTTGCATTATATTTTTGTGCCATAGGATGTTAAATTATGCAGTAGGAAATTGTGAGCCAGCTGGACCAGGGGCAGCGATTCCAGGACAAAGCTCCCACGAAGGGCTGAAACTCGTGCAGTGCTGCCCGCCAGCCCGATGAAGACATCCTAACAGTGTCAGGTGAGGGGGAAAAATGGAGCAGGGCATGAAATCTGTGTTGGGCGCGGCCAAGAGCCAGCGGTGGGGCTGGCTCGAGATGGGACAGGATGCTCTGTGACTGTCTGTGGGGTAATCAGGAGCCCTCTGCTCGGCACCAGGGAAAACCACCCATCCAGCCTGGCTGCATCTCTGTGATCCACCTTCAGGTGCGCCGGGAAAGGGAGGAGAGCAAAAGGCATGATTCAGCCCTCCTTTGTGTTTCAGGAACAATTATAAAATGCAAATGTTAGGAGCCTGACTCTGTGACATCAGGCTTGGGAGAGCAGTTGAACACTGCAGTCTGCTGTCATGCTCGGGTACCGACTGACTTGCTTCTCCCCGCTGAATTAGCAATTTGTTTGCTCAGGCTCTGCAAGGTGGCGATTGCTGGAGCTCTGGGGTGCTGCGGCAGCTAGGAAAGGTCAAGACAAAACCTCTTAGCTCAGTAGCTGGTTTGCTTGTCATGACCTGGGCTGATGGGGCTGTCCTGTAGCTCTTAACACACACACACCCACCCCCCAAACCCCTACAAAGCCTGTTGAGCAAGGGATTAGAAGAACCTCCAACACAACTGACCTGTACCACTAAACTCCACTTTAGCCTCACTATCAGTGCTCAGATTTATCACAGCCATTTCCCCCAGCTCCAGACCTGTTGCTCACACTGGGAGCAGGGATACCATGGTACCCAGAGGATGCTCGGGGTAACTGGGGATCTGAGAAGATACTTCAGTCTGTGGCTGGCTGAGAGTCCTCAAGTGGTCACACAATTAAGACTTGTACCTTAAGTACCTGAAAGTCTCATCAAACAGAACCTGTTCACGCAGGATTTGCAATTTACGCTGAAGTCTCTGCGTTTATCCCTTAGACCTTTGGGTATCAGACTGATGTGCCCACTCTGAGGATGGCTCCACAACACGTTACATACCAGCTTGTCTCTTGCTGCTTTACAATAGCATTCAACGGGATTTAAATTAGCTTCAGCACTCTAATCGCGTTGCTTTTATAACAGCAGCAAGATAACTCCCAGGCGTCAGTTATGTAGCCTCTGAGGGAAAGAGATTTCAGATGTGTTCAGCAGAAATGTACTGTGTGAGCCGTGGTTATAATTTCATTAACAGGATGCTACACAGCTCCTACTGTGAGTCGGAGGAGATTAGCATTATAATGGGGATCAAGTGCCTTTCCTTGTGTTGACGCCACCCTCCAGCCTGCAGGGGGATGAGGTGTTGGAAAATGCGATTTTCAGGCCTCTAGCCCAGCATCTGACCCCCACATCAGCCTTGGAGAAGGCCGAGTTCTGCACGGCCCCTGCGTGGAGGCTGAGTGCTGCCGTCGGCCGGGGGCTGGGACGGTGGCTGGTGTCCTCTGCAGGGAGACCCGCCGGGCCCTGGCACCCGGTGCTCCGTGAGGGGTTGCTCCCCTCCCAGGGAGGCCCCGGCAGCGAGGCCAGACCCCAGCAATGGTCAGGCTGGGCACAGCTGCAGGGGTGTTCAGCGGGGCATTGATGGGATGCTGCGAGGGAGGTGAGGAGCCGAGTACCAGCGGGATGTGCCTGCCACCCCTCGCAGCCCGGGGCCCACGTGGTCCCCTGGCAGGAGTTTGCTCTGCAATGCCCAAGGCACGGCCCTTGCAGGACAAACCTTCGCTAGGTGCTCAGGCGTGCTCCGGCTGGGTTTGGGCTGCTTGCAGAGCCAAGAAGCCTAGATTTACTGTCTGGGCTCCTCCAGCATCCTGGAAAGCAGCCACCTCCTCTCCTAGCATGGGGAGGCTCCAGCGTGTCTGGCTCTTGGGACGGGCAAGTGGGTATCCTGGGGAAAGGGAAGCGGGGTGGGTATCCTTGCAGTGAAAGCCCTGGATCCTTGCCAAAGGCGACTTGCAAGTATTGACATTTAACTCCCTGCCTGCTCTGCAGACAGGGAAATGCAGCCCCAGCATGCCGGAGCTGTACAAGGCTGACATTTCCAAGAGTCCTGGACAGGTCTTGCTCAAGTTACTGTGTTATCCCTGGCCGTGAACACCTTGCCAAGCACTTGCAGCACGCATCCTGTGGGAAACCCCAACCTTTGCATTAGCATCACTGACCGTGCGTATAGGAAAGATGCGCAAAGCCCGTGCTCAGCAGGCAGGAGAGCTGGGCCAGCCCAGCCAGGGCTCCCGCAGCCCTGCCAGTGCTGGCAGCCAGATCCCAGCCCCACCACCTGCCTGGGGACCGTGAGGACAGCAGCAGGAAGAACAGGCGTTGATGTTTGCTCCAGAAGAACTGCACTGGAACTGGCACAGACCCATTGACCAGTTTCCATGGGGTCATTTAACCTTCACGTCACACAAGCAATGGGCACCAACCATGCTACCGCAGTGCAGGCAGGAGGCAGGAGCTTTCCTCTGACTTCAAGCAGTACCTGAGCATTTTGAGAGGTGATCACAGCAGCCCAGTCCAGGCGCAGGCTGTGCACACATCTGCACAGACGTAACCCCTGCTGGGGGCAGCAGGACCCCAGGAGGGAACCGGCACACACGTGGGTGCCAGCAGGCCCAGGGCACGGAGCCCTTTGTAGAAGTTTTCCTATTGCTTTTTCAAGTAGTCCAAGTTTAAACAAAGTTTCTCTGGGGTTTCTCCTAGAACTCCACAGCTTCTCCATCGCTGTGGCACCATTTCAAGTCCTTTCATGTGCAGGAGGCCCCAAGGCAGTTGGTTTTACTGAGCACATTTCTCACCATTTACTCCCATGGTTCATTTTCTTCAGCTTGTTTTATGCATTTCAGTTTGAAACATGAGATTTAACTAAACCTGTCAGTGCCAGGTTCCGACCCAGCAGGTTGCCCCCTGCCTTGGGACCCTCACTGGGGGCCATTTCCCCAGGAAGAAGGTGACCCAGCCCTGCATGGGCTGCAAAACCAGGGCTGAGTGTCCCTGGAGGCATTTCCTACCTTCCAGCGATGCTGGGCACCATGTAGCAGTTGAAACGGTCTTTGCCTTTGGGATATCTGACGTCTTTTCACAACCGCCTCTGCTGCTGGCTGCTCTGCACCTGATGGATGGGATCCCACCAAGGCTGATGCCCCAGCTGCTGACCTCTCAGCCTTCCCCTCCTCGGCAGGTTTTTCTTTCCCCTCCCAAATGAAACCATTCGGAAAGCCAAACTTTTAAAGGAGAGCTATAAAGCTTGACTCAACCCTCTTACTTCTTCAGAGAAAATAACATGTTGAAATATAAACACACCCGACACCTCCAAGTGTGCTTGCCGGTGGGGCTGCTGCCCGGAGCACACTGCAGCTCCCAGCAGCTCCCCCGGGAGCCGGGAGCCAGCCCTGGCCCCAGCTGCAGCGGGACCTTCCTCGGCAGCAGCCCCCGCAGCCCACCGCCCTGGGCAGCGCGAGCGTGCTCGCCAGCCCCGGCCCAGCCCGGCCGGCCGGCGGGAAGCTGTGGCTGAATTCCCATAAAACACAGCGACCGCCCCCGACCCTTCCATCCACTGCGGGGTCCTGAGGTCCGTGCAGGGAGACGAGCCCGGCAAGGAGCAGGTTTCAGCCCGACACGTGCAAGGAGAGCTGCTCCACACGAGGCTGGCAGGAGCCTGGCTCAGATTTTCAAACAATGAAGCTGTACATTTTCGCTAGAAAACTCCAGTTAATTTAAAGCCTTTTTTTAAATGAACAGCTCAAAGCACTTTAAAAAGCAGAAAAAGAAATTGGTGTGCTTTCACATCTATATAAAGGCTGCAGCAATTTTGCTTGAGTACCTCATCAGCCTCCTAACGCTGTGCAGGTGGGGGTCTGTGCCCCACAGCAGGATTTTTCCTAAGCCACAGCTGTGGGTCTGCGTGGCTGGGGACGCAGGTGGCAGGGTCTGGCAGGGCTGATTGCTTAATAGGAGGAGCTGGGGCTGGGGGGTGGCTCAGGGAGGGTGATGGGGCCCAGCTGGTCCGGGTGGGGGGGCAGAGCCCCCAGTATTGGCAGTAGATGGCTGGGGGCAGGCTGGGCGGCCGGTGCTCCCGTGCCCTCTGCCTCGGCTGGCTGGGTCCTGCGCGGCAGAAGAGGGACGGCATGGAGTGAGCGTGGCTGAGGGACATGGAACAGGTAGGGCTGAACACGTGTGTTGTAGAGTTTCTATAGGTGTGCTGAGTGTGAGGGTGGGGGTGAGAGTGAGGTAGGAGAGCGTGGTCTGGGGGTGCAGTTAGTAAGGGAGCAGAAAGTGAAGTGGTCCTGCTTTTTCAGGGTGGAATTTTGTTTTGAGAAGTGTGGAGTCTTCCTTTAAAGAAAACTTCTAAGAAAATGACTAACATTTAAAAAAAATAAGATCTTTTTTGCAAAAGACGTTCCTTAAACATTTAACTCTCTCAGATGAGAGAGAATCTTTAATAACTGGCTTCTCAGCACTTCAGGAACTTTTTCTCTGTGAGCTTCGCGCAGGGTTTCAGTGATGTGTTTCTTGTTGCATGTGTTGTCCCTCGGTTCGTTCTGGGTTTGGTCGCTGTGGCGGTGGCAGACCTGACTGCCACCCCTTCCCTTGGCCGCTCCGGAGCAGCGGAGCCTCTTCCCCTGCCGGGGGCTCCCAGTGCCTGAAAGGAGACCTACCCAGATCGGGAATGGGGCAGACACGCACCCTGGGCTGGGGTGACAGGGCCACAGCGGTGCCCAAGAGAAGGAGTGCCTGGGCGCTGAGGGGTCGCAGACGCCCCACCTCTCACCCCCTCCTCCTTGTTCAGTTCTGGTGAACTAGAAAACCCCTACCGGGGCGCAGCTTTTCTTCTGGTGCTCAGGGCGCTGCTGCCGGGGGGTCGCCCTGGGCTCTGTAACATGCTTCCCCCCGTCAGCCACTCCGGAGCAGCGAGTGCCCCGTCCCAGCCACAGGAATTGCGATCTGTGGCTGCCCTGGGGGGCAAGGCTGGGGTGGGGGCTGCGGGGCAGGAAGGCTCTCGGGCCGTTTCTAACCGGGGGCTGGGGCTGTGTTTTTGTGCAATTTGTGTACATACATCTTCTGTAAAACTGTGGGTCTGTTTCCCTCCTCTTGGTTACTGGTGTCAGTAAAAGGTTTCTCCCTGCTGATCTTGGAAGAATTTCCAGCTCTTACATGATGGCAAATTTTTTGGTCCCCTTGATTGTGGCTGTAAAGTTGATGGGGGCTGTGAGGGGAAAAGAAAAGCCTTGGGGGGGTTGTGTGGAAACAGGAAAAATCCCAGCGCCAGGGAAGCAGCCCCTCGGCATCGGTGTAGAGCAGGGCCCCGGGGGCAGCGCCTGCTGGGGCTGCTCCTGTGCCCCTGGCTGGGCAGCTCTGGCCGTGGTGGAGGTGAGCAGCCTGGTGGGGAATGGTGCCCTGGCACATCCCAAACTGGCTCTCTGGGTGAGACAATGGAAGGTGCCATGAGTCTGTGGCGTTGTAAATCTGTAGCAAGGAGCTGCTGTTCAGCTCCTGACTCCCATAAAGTGCACGCGGCTGACTTAGAGCATCACTTACTGAGTTTAAACACTGCCAGGCTCGCAACAGGCACTGTGGCAAGCTGCTTCAGGGACTCCCTCCTTTTCATGGCTCACACAAGCGTTGGAGGTGCAGCTCCCTCTCCTCCTGGTTGCTGCCTGGGAAGAGGTTCCAGTTTCCCTCTGGCTCAGTCTCGCCCACGTGAACATGCCTGCAGCCACAAGCAGAAGCCTCTGTGCTCAGCCTCCCTTGCCCCTGCTTCTCCAGCAGCGTCTGCCCGCGCTCACTTGTTTCCCTCGGACACTGCCACCTCCGCATCCTGCCTCCATCCTTCCTTCCCACCCACACGGGTTTCTTGGAGCCCGAGTATCCAGTGATGGGAATAACCTGGATTTGAGAGAGTTCTGGGGGGAGACCCAGGTTCCAGAAACTGCTGAGCATCCAACAAAGCCTGGCACGACCAAAATGTGCTTTTTGCTTTGGCTAAGTTTGGGGTCAGCTGGTGTGTGAGCCATGTCAGGGCATCTGCCTGACTCCTAAATGATTTATTAATGCTGAAAATATGCTCAGCTGGTCTTTTTATTTGAATTTTTTTTTTTATGGCGTAAATCTGTTATCTGAAGCCCCAGGGCTGCTCTCATCACCTTGTGCTGGGTCAACACAATGTGCCTTCCCACCTGGCAGCGGCGGGGAGGAGCAGCAGCCCCTCTCCAGCAGGGTGGTGGGCACCCATGGGGTCATGTCGCCTGCCTTGGGCCGCCGAAGGAGCCCACCCAGTGGGGGCAGTTACGTGCGCCTCTCTCCCCTGCCCTGATGGTTTGTGAAGGGAGAATTTCTTGTGCTCGATGGGGATTTTGTGTCGGGACTAATGCCAAATAAGCAGGCTGCCTCCGAGCAGGTTGGAGGTGTGCGGGGAGTCATGTCACTCCCAGTTCCCAAGGCACAGGAGCCACGGGGTGGTCTCAGGGGCATTGCCTGGTGAACGTCAGGCCAGCGGCACTTGAGAAGGCACAAAACCTCCGCTCAAAGTGCCTGTGAGTGCCTGGCTATAGCCTGGCCCGATTCCATCACTGGGACAGGCTGGTCGTCCCTTTGGTACGTGTTGGCTAGTGGCACAACACTGATGTGAGGGTGCGATGATGCCTCTGCTCGCGAGTACTCAGTGTAAGCTCTTTCCAAGCATTTCAATTGCTGTCCAGCTGGGAACGAGGTTGCTGAGACTGAGGCAGGTCCCTGGGAGCTCCTGGGCTCGGGTGGGCACCAGGAAACCTGCAGATCATCTGGTCCGCTGGATCCAGGCACCCCGTGTTTGCTAACGAGTGACTGAAGAGGGACCAGGGGGAAGTGACTGTCAATGGCTGATAACTGGGCAAACTGTGGGGTCTTCGGTGTTAGAGATCTCCGTTTACCAACACAGCACTACTTAAGGAGGCTGATGCTTGCGCCGGTGTTCAGCTCCCGGCATGGGGCTGATCACTGACTGGTGTGTGGTAACTGCATTGCTCCCTGCATAAAACAGCTCTTCGCGTTAGATGGTTCTCTAAAGCATCCTCAGGGCTCCAGCAAGCCTCCTGCTTGTGATTCTGATACACAATGGAAATATTCCTGCTTTTTAGTTGGCTGTAGTCAGTCACTTGAGTTTATGGTCCATTTGGGAAGGTGAATGACTTTTCCCGGCTCCCCTCTTCAGCCTCTTTTCAATCTCTCTGCTGATGGCGCATTCAGCAGCTCTCTCCCCACTGCCCACAGGCAATAGCTGCTAAAATTATACATCTTTTACTACAACCTTTTGAGATAAATGGTCCTGTTTTAACTGTTGAATCTCTGTGGCTGTCCTTTAAGCATCAGAATGAAGGAAAAGTATTTTGTTTTGGCAAGATTATTTAAGGGGGGGAGGGGGAACACAAGAAATTATCTTGATTTCTCTAGTTATCATGGACAGTGGGTTGTTTGGGGTTTTTTTTGCTAGTTTTTACAAATAAAACATTTTATCTGTCAAATACCCTGTTGATACAATGCTGTGCCTTTCTCTTTCTAAGCGACTGCTTGCCTCCCTTGGCATCAAAGGGGTCTTTTCTACCTTTAAAGTCATTGCAGCAGCCCCTGTGATGCTCTGCTCTTGAAGCAAATATCAGAGCAAAACAGACGGGCAGGACATGGCTAAGTTTGAAAATAGTTTTATGTGTTCTGAAGTATCTGTCCTTAGGCATGTCTCTGGAGCAGGAGGTGTGATGAATTTGAAATCAGACCTCCACAGGCCTCGCATTTTCCAAATAGGTTTTTTCTTTTTTAAGGCTAAGAAAATACTATATATTATTCTTTTCTTTTTTTTATCATAGCGTAAGCTTATCAGAGGGATACAACAGCTTTCCCACACCTGCTATCTGTGTGCAGAGCAAAGTATGTGAAAGATAGATGTCAGGAGATCTGCTTATTTAGTCGAGGACTCTTATCCTCCCACGGTACCTAAGATGTTCCTGATCCCACAGGAAATACATAAAGATCAGTGAAACATCATGGGCACCAGCAAACGGTGCTTTGCATTAATCATATTCTGATTTCTACTTCTTGGGTATTTTCCCTTCTCCTTTCCCTAAGCTAAGCACAGCCTCATCTAGGCTTGGCTGGTGGTCTCGGTGAAGCATGTGCCCTTTGGGAGCCACCAGAGCCCCGTGGGCCAGCACACCCCGTGGGAAGGGGCCCTTGGCTGGTTGCCACAGTGCTGTATGTGTTGGGCTTCTTTCAGCAGCTCCTTTCTTCTGCTTTTGCCCTGTTTTCGTTGCCACCCATCTCTACCTGTCCCTTCAATCTAGCCGCCCTTGGGGCGAGAGAGGCAAGCGGGCTCCTGGCTGGGGACCTGCGCTGCCGTGCAGGGCCATGGCAGGGCTGGCTGGTCCCAGATGGCCCCCCTGCCCCGTTAGCCCCAGCAGGTCCCTGCCCCCGTCCCACCAGCCCTGCCCCTGCTGCCCCCCGAGCACCGCTCTGGGAGGGACGAGACCAAGCTCTATCGCAGCCACTGTCGGAGGGACTACAAAGTGCCGCTAATTGAAGGAGCCACAAATGCATGCAAGCTCCCATGCTGAACTAGCATCCCCGCACAAATTAAATTACAAGTAGGAATAAACCTAATTGTATCAGACAGCAATTAGTACGGCTTTACTGTCGGAGACAGCCGGCTGGTCCTGGGCAGGGGAAAGTTGCTTCTGTCCCCTGGGAGGGGATTTGTGGGCTCGGAGAGCTCCTGGGGGGTGGCACTAGGGACAATGTACGTCGCTGTGGGCAGGAGGGGGGTGTTTGGGGTGCTCTGATGCAGCACGCCCCTCGCAAAGCCCCCGCCTGTCTCCACTTCTGACTGCTCCCACTCGCAGGGCGCGGCTGAGCGGAGCACGATCAGCCACTGGTGGGGATCAGCACCAGGGCATTTCTTGGAAGCCAGTGGGTGGGAGACCCCAGACCTTTGCTGTAGCAGCCTAATTTCTTTCTACAGGCACGTTACTATGTTAACTGAACATCTGCTCTGTCCTGTACCTTTCTCAGGAAGCCTCTGAGAAACGATGCTGCTGCCAGATCTGGGTGACTGGGGGCTGCTGGTTGTGCCGAGTCTCACGTGGCATCTCCAGGCTAAAGCATCCCCTGCTTGTCTGCCTTCTCCGCCCTGCTCCCCAGCAATGTACCTGCCCCTTCTCAGGACAAAACAGGGACAATAATGAACAGAGCTGGAGAGTTCTGAGCCTCCTGTCCACCGACAGCTGTCTTCTGACAGTTCAGCTGTGATGCGTTCAGGTCTGAATCACTTGGCACTGAGGCTTTGGAAACCCCAAACTCAATTGACTGAGGATTTGCAAGAGCTAGACCTTAGTCTCCTCATTCAAGCTTTAATAACATAGGGAATTAGTGGTTAAGTGTTGGACGATTTAAAAATAATAAAACATTTCTCTAGTGAAGCTTAAAAAAAAGAAGGCATTTGATTGTACTTTGATTAAGCACAGAGAGAGGCTGTATATAAAACATCCCTTTGGACATCTTGCTGCTATAACCACCATAATAAAAGTTTGGTTTATGTAACAGCTTGCAATCTATGTAATGCACTTTAGTCTGCTGTGTGGACACAGAGCTGAGCTGTGCTGTGATTGCCAGGAGCTGTGGTAATCTGTTATTCTGAGGACACAAGGGGTAAATAAGAGCTTTTCTGTAAAGCAGGGAGACTTTTCAGTAAGACCTTTAATAGAGCAGTGAGATTTTTTGCCATATATACCTGGGCATCATTGCAAACAGGAAGATTTACTGGTAGCTTTGAGCCAGAAGGTTCATGAACAATTTATTTCCAAAGCACTGTGCTACTGCCTATGTTTGTTCTTGGTAAAGAAAAACCAGTCAGGGTTTTTTTCTGGGCTGTGTCCCCGGCCCCTGTGTCCCTCCCTGGCCCCAGGTTTGATGCTGTTCTGCCTGCTGCAGCTTCAGCTTCTAATGCAACATAACATAACTAGCTGCTTAGGACCCAGGGAGTAGAAAGGAGTCATCAAAGTTGAATCCTGAGAAATAATTAAGTTCCCAAAGTTGCTCCATAAATTACGCTACTGTTTATTTCACATGGCTCTGACATACAGAGGCATAATCCTTCTAGTCTGGATGGGGCTTTCATTTTCATGCTTCAGCAACCCAGGGGAGAGCAGAGTAAGAGAAGGATGTTCCTCCTGGGTCTTTGCCTTGTGCTTCTAGTAGTGAAGCCTTCCTCTTCCAACTGCAGCCACTTACTTTTGACCTTGATGGAAACCACCAGGGGTGAGAATAGCCACAACGGCAACATACGGGGTTTTCCACTAAGAACAGGTTTCATATTAAGCATTTGCCTTATTTAACTGATGCTCTCCCTTCAGGCTCAAGCAGGGAGGGCTGGTTGAGCAGGTTAAACTCACCATTGGTTGTAATTTTGCTGAGAAGGTCTAGAGGAGGCTATGGAGAGAGAAGCCTTGCAAGTATTGATGTGTTTGGATTTGATGCACTGGAATAACTTTGCTTGAGAGAAGCAGGGTTGTCCTGTCAGGGCATTAGCAGGGAAGCAGCAGCGCTGGCAGCTGCCCTTAGCTTGTGCTTAGCTCTGCTAAGGGCCACGTTAGGTTTGTGGGCAATGTATTTCCTATAGATGAATTGTTTATAGCAAGAAAAAGCCCTGAATTTGTAACACTGGCTCCAGAGTATCCTTGGGTTTTGCTGACGTTTCAGAACAGGTTCCGTGGTTGCCAGTTGGGCTTTGCAACCAGCCAGGCCAGGGAAAACTCCTGGATGTGCAATGTGGTAAGTGTTCAGCTCTGACTCCGAACAACAGGCTCAAACACATCTTAACGGTTTGTACTGGGTCCGGCGGAGCCCCGTAGCAGCCCTCGAGGAGCTGTGCTCGTACTGGCAGCTGGAAAGGTGGTGGTGACACACCAGTGCTTTGGCTGTGGCTGAGCAGGGCTGGCACAGCATCAGGGCTGTCTCCCCAGCCTTCCCCCCCACCTCTCACCGGTGGGATCGGGGTGGGCAAGATCTTGGGAGGGGGGACATAGCCAGGACGACTGACCCAAAGTGACCAAAGGGATATTGCATACCATGTGATGTTTGCTCGCATGTAAAAGCTAAGAGAAAGGAGGAGGAGGAGGAGGGGGCATTTGTTATTTATGATGTTTGTCTTCTGGAGCAAGTGCTACGTGAACTGAAGCCCTGCTTCCTGGGAAGTGGCCGGACATTTCTTGTTGGTGGGAAGTAGAGAATAACATCTTTCATTTCCCTTCATTTCCATGTGTGGAACTTTTGCTATTGCTTCATTAAACTGCCTTTATTTTAACCCACAATATTTTTTCATCTTGTTTTCTCCCCCCTGTTCTGCTGGGGAGGGGAGTGACAGAGCATCTTGGTGGGCACCTGGCCTCCAGCCAAGGTCAACCCACCACACAGTTCTTCGCTTACTGGAGAAAAAGTTGAATTTGAAGATTCAGTCTCCTAAATCCCGTTATATAGGGTAAGCAGCTGGGACTGCATCTCTATGAATGCAACAATGGCCTTAGGCTAACGGCTGATTTTCTTCAGCTCTTGAACCTCACGAAGATCTTAAAGGCAAGGAGATCCAGGTCAGATGAAAAGCAGAGGAAATTAAAATATGAAATAAGACTAGGAAGACCATCAGGAGACTATTCTTGATCTTTCTGCAGCAAGGTGGCCAGCCATGCCTGACTTGGTTCTGAGAGCCTCTTGGTCTAGTGGTGGGGATCCCACAACCTTTCCAGGCAATGGGGTTGAATATTTCACTGTTCTTACCGCTTCCCATAATCGCATCTTCTGTTTTAATCTCCTTTCTACTTGTCCCATCCTCACAAACAGCTTCTTTCCTGCCTCTTCTTTTCTGGTAACACTTTCCCTTGAAAAGATGGGTACGGTCAGTCTGAAGTCCCTTCCCACAAAACATCCGAATGCTTTTTGTTGCTCTCTGTTGAACCCCCATCCCTCTAGAAGTGAGGTTCCCAGAACTAAAAGGTGAAGGACACCAGGATTTCTCCAGAGTTAAACCCAGGGCTCTCGGCACCTGAAGCAGCTGTTGGCCTCCAAGAGGAGCAGCCAGGGCTGAGAAGAGAAAACTGATCTCGGTGGGGAGTGCGGCATAGCACTGCAGTCAAACCCCATCGATTAGGGACTTCAAGGAACTGGCAGGGTGTGTATAGGAAGGGTTGGGCAGAGGAAGGATTTGGGAGCAAACCAGGAAGAGGAATGGCACAGAGAGCGGAGCAAGGACCTGAGATGGGAGCAAGCATCCCTGATGCAGCATGTGCTGTTTGTGGGTGGGGGGTGCTGTGGCCCCAGATGCAGCTGAGGTCTGTTAGCGCGTCACCCATGACCCTGTGATGGAAAGTGTTGCATTATAAGCTTTACTGACCTTGCCAGCAAAATCCCCCAGATGTCTGAACCAGGTCTCTAGAAAGGTTGCCAATCAACGTGTCATATGTTGGAAGAAGATCTATGGCTCGATTTAATTGATGAGATGTTGTGCCATTACTAAAGCGCCTATCTGCCTCTGTAGGATACAGTGTACGTGTGCATATAACTGATTGCTGGCTTTTGATGGATGTTGCATAATTTGCTGTCTTCCTGACTGACGGAAAGCACAAACACTTATTAAAGCATTATAAAAGCTTGTCAAAGGTTTCATGGTTTTCCTAAGCCAAAGGACAGTCTGTTGCATTTAAATAATGTTAAAATCATACTTTTTTTCTCTGCAAAGCTCTGTCAAATGCTAGTTTGTACCTTTAATATTTTTGTTGTTGTTGGGCTTTTTTTTTTTTTTTTTGAGTAAAGTGACTATGTTCTACTTCTTGCTAATTAACCTCTGAACTTCTCTTCATTGCTTAAAAAAGACAGTGCATGAAAGGATGTTGATGTTATTAAAAAGCAATGGGGATAAAGATGGGAACACTGCTAGTGAAGAGACAATTACACTTCAGTGTGCTTTACCATGACAGTCTGGCCTGTCCCTCTGCCTGGCTCGCTATTACAAGATCTTGATTGAGGCTTTGCTGTATCGGCGAAGCTTGCAGCAAAGCTAAGCCTGGAGAACATGTGCCTCTTGTACTGTTTTATAATTCATGGGTGTTAATGCTTTAAACACTGTTCTGTGAGAAGTATACAATGCAGCGGGGAGGCAGAAGTGGCCGGTGTTGTGCGGTGCAGCGTGTGCCTGCATCTGCTTGGTGGCAATGTGACTGTGAGCCGAGTACTTGGATGTTGTGGCCATCACCGATGTTACTGTAGTGTCAAGGGACTCCAGCAGCAGATGAAGATGACCTCGTGTTAGGTGCCTCACAAACTTGGGAAAAAGAGCTCTCGTATTCAGGAGAAGATGTAAAACAAGGCACAACTGCAAGCAAGGGAAATGAAGGAAACTGCAAAATGGTATCGCTCAGCTTCTTGGAGCATGGTTGTATTGGAAAAAATTACTCTGGGAGGTGGTCCTGACCTTATAGGGTGTATTCATAGGCAGAGGGAGGATACCGTGGCTGACTTGGGTTTGCTTAGAAGGAAGAAACCCCAGGCAGAAGAGGCAGCGTGGAAGGAAGTGTGAGTGTGGTGGTTTGCGAGCCTAGCCAAGGAAGAGAGAGGCTGGTTTCAGGGCCAGCTGGAGGACCGAGCTGATTTCTTGGTGCTAAATGAATAACAAAAGACAAAGCCGGGTCATCTGTGGAGGCCTTGGAAATAAAGGCAAGCGTTTGATCCGATAGAGGGAATGCAGCAGAGTGCTGCTGGGGGAGGAGCGCAGAGCGATGGCCAAAGCGACAGGCTTGGGCCAAGCCCCCTGCGACTGACACAGGGACCCGCAGGGCGCGGTGGCCGGGGAGATGCGCCCGGCCGCAGCGAGAGGCGAGCGGGGGGAGCTGCAGCTGCGTGGGAAGCCAGGGAAGGCTGCATTTTTCAGGTGTTACGTTGGAGAAATCTGCAAGATTTAGACCTTAAAGCAAGTTAGACAGGTCTAAGCCACGTTGTTAGAGGACTCAAGTGGGATGAGCTCCGAGGGGAGACGGTTAGTGCTGCCTTGGCTGGTGGAGCTGGTGCTGGCGGGTGGACAGCCCCGAGATGCTGGAGATCCCCTGTGCCAGCCTGTGATTATGCAGAGAACAAGACTCCTGTGCCCAAGAGCACTGCAAGCATCTCTGCAGCATCCCTCTGCTCCGGAGCCCTGGCCTGCAGGAAAATACTGGTTTCCTCACCCCTTCTAACTTTGGCTTCCCTCCTTTCGTACCAGGTATTGAAGAAATGTCAGTAGGTTGGTTTTTCAGTAAGAGAACAAGGAAGGAAAAAAAGCTGCATGCTCCCAAGCCATCTGTAAGTGCCCTGTTCGGCTTCATTTTTACTCATGGAAAAAGAATAATTCTGAACTTCCCATGAGTAATACTTAACATATGTGTGACTGGGTGTCTACTACTGGTCCCAGAAAAGTGATTGATTTTTTTTTTTCATTATCATTGGTCACCCATCAGTCCTAAAAGTAGGCAAGCAAATAAGTAGCGTCTGAGTGATATTACTTACAAGCAAGCAAATTAGATTCCAGTAACTGATTTTCCCATGGCTACCAAAGCTTCTAGGAGAACAGCAGGGTAGGATCATAAACGTCCTTTCTCACACTTCACAGCATAAACTGATGCACCACTCGGGCTCAGTGAGAAGCCCCTGCTACGTGGCTGCCCCTTGGGAGCACCGTGTGTGCCGGCTGCTCCCGGAGAGGGGGCACCGCGGCAGCCCCGGCCCCCGCTCCGCTGCGGCACTGCGATTGCTGTCTCCCTGGTTGATAGGGCAGAAAATTATCACTTCTCAACTTGCCAAAACATGAGCATTTGCAGCGATAGAACAGGGCAGAAGAAGTTGTAGAATATCTACTGATAAGAATTGCTGCATATTTAATGCAAAGGATATTTTCAGTATAGCTGTGTAATTGAGAAATTAAATCGTCTGAATGTTGTCATACATGCTAATTATACTAAAGATACCAAGAGGAAAAATCTCCAGCTTGCACTCAGCATATACAGGTAGAAGATAATGACATTTTAAATTCCTGCTCACCATCTTGATGCACAAAGGTGAAAATATTTAAAGTATGTGCATTTTGGTTGGAATGCATGTGGAAAGAAAACAAATACAGTGCACTTGTTTACCGCTTTTTCCCAAACACTGACAATAACAGGCAGATCAGGGAAATGTGAACTTGCAAATCAGCTTTACTAGCACTTCTCGATTTGCATAAAAGTTTTGTGGTAAAAAAGACTATAGGTATTGCAGTAAACAGCTGTCTGCTGTGTCTGTCAATTTGCTTGTTCTTACTTACAGATGATTGCAGTTATCTGTATTTTGTTGTTGTGCAAAGCAAATATTTTGGCTAAAATGTGTTGAAATGCTGTTTTAACTGAGTCGTTCATTTGCAACAAATGAAGCATAAAGAATGCTTTTTGGAAGCCACACTTAACAGAATTAAAATCATCATGCTGCTCCCTCCTTAAATAAATTCTATTCAGCAGCTCGCCTGTGTAATGAATGGCATGAAAACTCTATCTACCCCCGTATTGTTCTTATGACACGAGCATGGAGTTAAACGTGCGCCATCAAGGTGGGGTTTTTTTTATTGACTGAAGAGGGAAGAGAGAAAAAGTATTCACAGTTCAGTTTGTTGTAACTGGGTTCTTCACATTGCCTAACTCTGCTCTCTGTAGCTGTAAGGAGCTGATGGCATCCATACGATCTGCCTCGCTATATTGTGCACAGCTTCCACCTTCCCAGGGAGAGATGCACTTTCATTACATTCATTTGGTTAGAGTGATGTCAGCATGATTACTCATATGCTTGAAGTTGAGTATGTGTCCTACAACAGTCTGAGCGTTTAGATCTTCTCTGATATTTCTTTGGACCTTGATGACCAGGCAGTGTTTTGTTAGAGGAGGTCTCATGCAATAAAATTGCACTATTAAAGAATCTCTCTCTGCTGTTTGTACATAGCATGGTCGTAGACTTTTTTGGTATTGTAATTTGTGACAGCTTTTGATTAATGCATAGAAATCTGCCGTCTTGTCTTTTACAAGTGCTTGCTAGAAATGTTTATAAATATGTTGGGAACTACGTTGAATAGCTTTAGGGTATGGACAGAGCACCTACTCATCGAGCGTATATAATTATTCACATTGCAGACTCTTGTGGTGCAAGACTGGCTCTGAGGTGCTGTCACAACACAGATGCTAATAACTAATACCTGGGCAGATGGTGAAACAGAGCAGGTATTGACAGCTGCAGAAGTCAGAGGCTGGAAAATTCAGTGGGATTTGGCCACCTAAAAACTCTGAGGTTTTTGTGGGGCTGTTTGTTTTCTTTGAAAAAAGCCTCAGCCAGATCTGCAGAACTGTTCAGCTCCTACCTTGCATGTGGCTCTGCTCCAGTCCCAGCCAGAGGAAGGTGCACGGATCACAGCCCTGGACCTGAGCCCACACCAAAGCAGCTGGGATGGGAGTGGGATCCTGAGCCGTGAGCTGAGGGTCTTCACTGAGCAGGGCCGAGGATGCTGCCCATCTCGCCCATCTCGCCCATCTTCCACTGGCTGAAATGTTGCCCCCTGAAGCTGGTTGCTCAGGGTTCTGTCAGCAGGGGAGCGCAATGGGTGCTCTCCTCATCCCCATGCATACCTCTCCTTTTGCTGCACACAGAGGGAGCCAAGGCGGCGCTTTAGGTGCTCAAGTTGCAGACAAAACTGTCCTGACCACCCAGGAGTTCAAAATTCCTCTGTGCAGGTGAGCAGCCCTGCATCTAAGAAAGCAGGGAGCCCACCCAGCCCTCACTAACTGAGCTCAGTGTTAGAAGCCCATCTCCAGGGGACCCATTTCCATCTGCCATGGAGCAACTGGTGCTAAAGGAGATTCAAAATCTCAGTTTGGGCAGTGCTGCTCCCAAATTCTGGCTCTCATATCTGCAGCTACCCTAGCGTTACAGTCCTTCCCAGAAGGGGTTGTTGCCAGGAATAGATGATACAAGACATTAATTTTAATTATTTTTTTTTTTCCTTTTTTGACATTGCTTGGGGCCATCTGACCATCTGCTGTAACAAAAGCTGATCTACCCCAAGCAGGATAAAACTCATTCCTGGTATGCTGAAGGCAGGAGGCTGTGCAAAGGAGAGCTGGTGGGAAGCTGGGCTTCTGCACGGTGCTCCTCAGTGAGAGGCTGGAGCTGGCAGGTTGGGCTGAGTTTGCTGCAGCAAAACGTTCTACAAACACCCAAAACTGCGATTACAGCCCGTGCCTGTATATAATACATGTATGTGAGAAACAGCTGTGGGGAAAATATTCTCTTGCGATAGGCAAGTTTTAGTATATTCTACATTTGGTAAAAATGGGGACACTCTTACACGTAATGCCATAGAAAAGAATCTAGAAGGACTGAAGTACACTTGACGTGGAGCAGCATCTTCCATTTGCTGTGCTGTCAACCTACTTAAAACTCCCAGTCTGATAGAAACTGTGAAGATTTTGTCCCTGATGTACTGCTGTGAGAGGATGAACTAGGAGGTGAAGAAAAAATGGTAGCATGTGCCCTAAAATCTTGACCCCTTGAAATTAAGAGCAAAACTCTTCCAGCTGGAGTGGGCTCAGCCTTTATCTTTGGTCCAACAGCTCACAGGTTGCCCGTGATGAACCTTTATCCTTCATTGCCCTCATTTGCAAAATGGGATTGAAGGTCAGGGTGGAGCGTGCAACATCTTCCAGAAACATGAGGAAGGCAGCTGAGGTAACCTTGCTGCTACAGGGTGGTGTGGCCAGCACAGGGGAGGTGGCACTGTGGATATGGAGATGCAGGCTGCCCAGCGTGGGGACCGGGCTAGCGTGCGAGCTGTGCCACGTACTGGGACAGTGGGGTTTTGTGCTGAGCAGTCATAAGAGAGCCCCAAACCCCTAGAAAGCATTTCCAGGTGCTGACATGTTTGTCAGGGATAACCCCAAATCCCTTGCATGTCAGTGCCCCTGCGCTGGCAGTTTTCACCCTGCCAGGGCTGTCGGGGCAGAGGCTGAGCACCCTGGGGCTGCAAGGCTGAGCACCCTGGGGCTGCAGGCTTGTCCTCAGCGCTGAGATTGTGTGTCACTGCTGCCCACTGCTCCCAGCCGGTGCGGCTGTGCTGCCTCTGCCTTCCTCCTGAGGATCGCTCCTATCTGCCCACAGTCGTGTCAACTGCCAAGAGAAATGATCCCTAATAAGAAGAGATTCTGGAGCTGCTTAGCAGGAAATTACTACATGCGATGTTGCTAAGCGATGTCAGGCTGGCCTGCCTGCCCAGGGTAATGCTTCTCTGCTGGAAAACCTGGGAAAGGTCCAGGGGTGCTGGGTGACTGCTGCTTTCTGCTCGGAGCAGCGGGATCTGAAATAGAGCAAATAATAATCCTCATCTCATCTGGGCTGGTGTGGCGGTTATCAGAAGTGAGAAAAAGATCTCCCCTGCCAGCAGCAGCACCTGCGGGGCGGGCAGGATGAGGCAGGAGTAGCAGGAGATGCATGAAGGAGGAGTGAGTCCGGCAAAGGGGAGAGGGGGACCCACCCCCGGGAGATGGGGTTTGGCAGCAAGGTGGCCATGGACAGATTTCCAGAGCGAAATAAAACGTTGAGCAGGAGCTGCCAGCCCCATCGTGCGGCAGCTGGGCACGGGGGGCTCCTGCCCTCTGCAAACCCCCCTCCCCGCACTTGCCAAACCAGAGGCTGGACTTTGCTCATCATCTTAAGGAGCTGAACTTTGCCTTAGTAAGGATCAAAGCTCGTGAGATGACAGCTCTTGAGCTACAACAGGTAGCTCTAGTTGGTGAGGCTCTGAGCCCTGCAGTCCAGGGTTTTCCCCTCCGATTTCTCTGGCGTCGGAGCAGTAATTTTGGCCCAGCTCACGGGGACCCAGGGTGGTGTGAGCTCGGCCGTGGCAAGTGAGGTCTCCCTGTCAATTATCTTTAACCAGTTTCTTCTAGAAAAAGATTTCTTCTTTCCTCCTCCACTGCTTTGCTCAAGTCCTGTCTGATATTCAATACCTCCAGAAGCAGCTACGGTTGATTGCTGAATTAATCCATTTGTGCAGACAGTGCCATATCAATGTCCATTCCAATTTTGCCCCAGCAGCACCCTGAAGCAGTTTTTTGTCCCTCCAGTTCTTCATTATTTCCATTTCTTACTTTTTTTTAAAAAGAACATTTACGATTTCCATTTTAAAACAACTTTAAAGCTTATGTCCAAAGCTGTTGAATGTATTAATGTGCTGATAGGGGGTGGGAAACGCAGGTGCTCAGTACGAAGTACATTTTCCTCCTGAACCGGCAGGAGCTGGAGATGCCAGGGTGTCCCCTGCCACCCGGCCTGGCCGAGCGCGTGGCGGCTTGGCAGCTCCCGGGGGGACGCGCTGCCGCGGCCGGAGCCGCCCGTTACGCGTTCGGGGGACGCGCCAGCGCCG
>JAVJGI010000001.1:85095602-85129654 GCA_035590275.1 Ibycter americanus
AGCCCTGCGGGACCCCGCGAGCCGCGTGCCCTCTCCCACCCCCCGGCAGTGGATCTAGCCCTGCTGCTCGGGAAGCCCCGGCCCCACAGCTTCCCTGAGTTAGTGTTCTCCTTGTCTTCTCCACATTTCCCTCCTATCTCATTTATTAATATCTTATTCCTGAAAAAACCAGCCTGTTTTAAATTTCTAAAGAATTCTATTAAAAATCAACCTGTGTCCTGCATTTCCCAGGCTTGGCAGCTCCTCTTCCTTCCATGCTTTCCTGGAAAGCGGTGCCTACAACAGCCCAGCCGTGTCGGGTCGTCGGTGCCAGCCCGAGGCAGGGGCTGTGTGCGTTGCAGGTGAAAGGGAGCCGGAGCTGTGGGGGCTTTGTGTCAAATTCACCCGGAGTCCTTGGGGTGGCTTGCTGTCCCTCCTGCCTTGTGCCTGTCTGCGTGATCACTGATCTCATTTTTGCTTGTCTATTTAGAGGAATCAGTTCTCCGGGCCAGGATATCTGCTTTTTTTTGTAGCTGCGGGATCATCTCTCAGCCTTAGGTTATCTAGACCTGTACTGTGTCGGAACCCTGACAGTCCTGAATTCGTTTCCTTTTGGTCAGGGACACGACTGTATTTCTGATGTTGCGTATAGGGAGTTCAGTCTTGGGAGCCAGACTTGTTCAGAGCCAGGTTTGAATGGGGACAAGGAGCTGAGCCCTTCCTCACATGCTCAGAGAGTCTCGGGTCTTATTCAGAGCCAAGAGATACAACTGCAGAAATTTAATTAACGTTGCAAAACTCCTTAAAGCAGAGTTTCTGGCAAAATTGCCAGCTCTGCTGTGCAAGCTGGTGGGATGCCTGAACGGCCTCCACAGGGATCTGTCACAAAACAACAAATGTTTCTTTGCCCAGATGGTTGTGAGGACCACAGAGAAAATCGATTCGGCACGCTCTCCGCCTCCCAGGTAGACTTGAACCCTAAAGAGAAAACTAATTGGCAGCCGGCTCCCCAGCACATCACCTTGGGATGCTCCAAAGAGCTGGAAGTTGCTGGGTAGCAGCTGGGAGTGGGGTGATGCCGTGGGCTTGGACCACCTGGGAAAGGGTGCAGAGTCTGGCCGTCATCTGTGGGAGATGAACCAGGGCTGGGGTGGAGCCCTGAGCAAGGGCTGGTGCAGAAGAGGTCATCTCAGTTTGCAATTTGGGGCTGTGTGTTGTTGATAGCAATAAAAAAGTGACCACCTGCAGGCATGATGGAGCCTGGAGAACTAATAGTAATAAAGGCAGTGGGGTAAAGTATGCACCCAGCTGCTTCCTCCACGAGGGTGAGAGGGGCAGAGGGAATCGCTCTGTTGGTATAATCCAGAAACCTCCATTTTTCAAGGGCTTGCAGGTCTCCATCCGCATCGTTCTGGAGCAGGAGCTCATTCCTGGGGGGCCCCATGCACTGTGGGAGCAACGCTGCTGTCTGCTCTGACCCTGTCATGGAGGTGTGGACGGGACGTGCTCAAGCCACCCGAAAAGGAGGTGACCAGAACCGGCCCTTCTCTGGCGATGTGCAGAAGCAGGGGTGTAGGACTGAGCGATCCCTGCTGGTTCCCAGCTTGCTTTGCCTTCTGGGGGCATAAGGGCCTATTAGCCAGAAAAAAAGGGTGATTCTGCTCCTCATTAAGAAGCACAAAAGAAATCAGTTGTTTCCACAGCATGAAGGAGAGGGGTGGACTCCAGTCTCCCTGGGCCTGACTTGCTGGCACGCAGCGGGGCAGGAGTTAACCTCGGCAAGAGCAGCAACCGAAGCAGCTGCAAACAAATCCTTTTAGGACTCTCCTGACATAAATAAACATGGAAAATAAATTATGTCCCCGGCACTCTGCCCTCAACTGATGGGAAACAAGCTGCATTAACATAGTAGTTCAATAACCTGGAAGAACTTCAAAAGAGACCTGCTTGCCAGCCCCAGGAGAAGTGCAAGCACTGCCTGCAAGCGTGCAAAACAAGGTTATGAAATGTGGCAGAGCACAAAACGATGGGATGAGAAAGTACTTGCAAATTGAATTATGAGTGAGGATGGTTTTTCTATGAGGAAGAGCAGAAAGGAGAGGAAGTATCTGTAGCTGGTGGTGGATGTGCAAAGGTGAGGGCGAAGGTGCCAGGTTTGTACTCTGAACTTTGGAGCTGTGACCTGGGAAAGTCGCCAGGGTTTTCTGTCCGTCACACGAGCAGTAAGCGTGCTTTCTGCAGCGGAATATGCTGAGAGTGAAATGAGGGCACACGAAGTCTTCTAGGGGACTTGGTGATGTAAATCCCATCCCCAAGGTGCTGAAGTCGGTGCCTTGGCAGAGGGTGCTGCCAGGGTGGCAGCTCCTGTTGTCATGGGCAGCTGCCCCAGCTCTTTGTGGCACAGAAAACCTTGAATTTCACCCCCAGCCCACCCTGCTTCTTCCTGCTTCCCACCGCTTCAGCCCATCTCCTGCTTCAGCCTTTAATTAGACAGGACGGGGCGTTACCCCGGTATTCAGCACTCCCTGAAAGCTGCTCTCTTACGGCAGCCCCTGGATGGATTGGAGGGGTTACCACTTCTTTTATTCAGACTGTTGCATTTCTCCAGCTTCTCTAGAAAATTCCCTTTGTTCATTAAACGACCTGTCTGTTAGGGCCCAGATGGCTGCTTTTCTCTCGGCTGTAGAAATCGCCTGCTTAATTTCCCTGGTGCCCTGTCAGCGCGGCGCTGGGGAGGGGGAAGGAGAGCGGCCGGCATGGTGTGCACCGACGTGCAGCGGCCAAGAGGCTCTTGCAGGGCTTCCCCGGCAGCAGCCCTGCCCGCGGGGACAGCTCTGGGCAGGACGGGGGGAACCAAAAACTGCCACGGTCTGGTGGAGTGATGGCTGGAGGGTCTTTCCCACCCACTCAGGGTCTCCTGGTGATCCTGTTTCGCCCCCCTGCCCTACCAAAACAGCATCCAGGGGGGTCAGTCCTGGCCCTCACATCTCTGACAGCCTTTTCCTATTTCTAGCCTTGTACTAGTGCTGTTTGCTTGTGTTTTGAATTTAGCTCTTCACATTAACTCTTGATTTTGGTGCACTATGCTTGTGATGCCAGTGACCCATGCCTATGGCAGGCATCAGGTGCCCAAGGCATCCCTGGGCATCACTGCCCATGTCTACCAGCAAAGGTCTGGGCACCCCAAAAACCCCGCACTGTTGGAGTGCAGGACAAGAAAACGGGACACGACCGAAAGCGGTGCAGGTGTTTTGGGCAGGGAGGGAGTGCTGTGACCCTGGCTGCGTTTGGGGAGACAAGGGGAGGCTTTGCCGGTACCTGCCCTGCTCTGCTGCAGATTCAAAAGCAAGAGAGCAGGCTGAGAATTTCCTTGGTGCTCGAGGAAAGGTGTGTTACAGTCAGGCAAGGCCTAAATATTTATTATATACTGACCTTTAGCATGCAGCTCCATTCTAGAGAAAATGTTGTTTGGGAAGAGGGCTGCTGTGTGAAAGCAGCACTCCATCAAGGCAGCTGGCAGCAGTGCCCTGCCGCGGAGGCTGCAGAGGCAGTGCCGTGTGGCTTTGCCCACTCGTGCATTTTGCAGCCCTTTCTGCTCTCCTCCTACAGCTGCTTTTGCAGGAGAGGTTCCTCCAGAAGGGCAAGCCTGCAGAAGCTGGTTTGGTGGCTCAATGGACCCGTGCCTGTGCTGAGGTCTTAACTGCAGAAAGAGGCTCAGGACCCACTAAAAGAAATTGCATCTTCACTTCATTGCAGTTCTGCATTCCTTTGCTGCAGGTGGCATCGCAGATAAGTGGCCTCTTTGCTGAGGGGGTGGTGGTGGCTTTTATGGGACTGACCTCTTGCTAGTTTTCCCTGCCTCGCTCCACAGACTCCCAGCACTCTGTTTTTTGAGCCTCCAGGCGCATGTTGCTGTCTTAGGTAGGAAGATGAGTTTGGGCCTGAGATGGGTGAGGGATGCACATACTGCACATGCATCCGGGGGCACGATGTGCCGCCGAGGTGCCGGGCACCGTCTCCTACTGGAGAAGGAGGTTCAGCAGGGGCCTGGTGCTGCTGAACCCCTCCAGGTCCTCCCTGCCACAGCTGCCCTTCTTGGAGGTACCAGCTCACCTTCGCATTTCAGATGTAATACAGAAAATGCATCTTATCTTGAACGCTTCTTAATGCAGTCACATTAAATTTAAAGCTCACCTTGGCAGGGCAACCCAATGCATGAGTTTGCTCATTCATTTTGTGTCTCAGCATCCCGTGGTCACACCTGCGTTTCCATTAACCTCCTCCATCTTTCCCTCTACCCTTTTTGGCTGGTCTGGATGTCTGTGCCATTTGTCCTAAGGGAGGAGAGGAGGCCTCATGACTTCCTGAAAAGGACCCTTGGCAGTCACATTTCATTGCCGGATGATGGGTGCACTTAATTTAATTCCTTTCCCCTTATTTTAAGGCAATTGCAGAGCAAAAGCACCTCCTGAGAGCACTTGGCGGCAGCATGGGCCGGCTCCGGCACACCACTGGACCATCTCCCTGCTGCCAGAGCTGCTAATTTGGGAGCTCAGGGGGCTGCCGGTCTCATGGCAGCACTGCAAAATAATTGCTGTCACGGTTGAGCTACAGTGGGATATTTGCAATGTATTAAATTATATTAAGTGCCTGAGTATATGCATTTATTTAAGTATTTGTATAAATCCGTCTGCATGCCTGGGTGTTGGCTCTCCCCTATCCCCATCCCACCTCCGTGCTCACAAGGGGAGAAGGGTGGTTTTCACCTGACGGCTTCTCAGGTTTTGTTTTTGCTGAGCCCACCCTCAGCCTCGTAAAGGCAAGCACCCTGGGCTGGCCCAGCGGCACCCATGAGGCAAGGCAGCCGGCGGCTCCGCACGGCCGGATCTCGGGGGCTGGTAGGCAAAGTTCAGCCGTGGCACTAATGAAATCTGCTTTCCTTCCTTGGCACGTGAGGCTGGTGACCGGTGGCTGGCTCCTGCTCTGCTGTGTGTGGGAGGCAAGCGGCTTTCCCCGGGGGGTGCTTATGCTCCGTACAGTTCAGCACAACGCGCCCTAAAGCTGTCCAGAAGGGTGGGTCGTAGGGTTTGGTGAGGTTTGTGTTGACCTTTCATGGATTTCAAGAAAGTCCTCTACCTGCTCAGGCTTCCCACCCATTGTGATAGGCTTTCAGTAGTCTTCCCCTTCAGCAAAAGGCTTTGAGATCTTCTGATTTTATAGAAAAATGAGCTCAGGGTGGGTTACTTCAAAAAGGATACCAGGAGCCAGGCAGGTTTCCTGGCACGGCTCGTTTGCTGCGCCCTCAGCCAGGCAGGGGCAGAGCCAGGGGTGCCCGGGCCGGGGCCAAGCCTGCGCTGGGCAGACACGGCTGCTGCCGCCCGAAGCAGGAGTTGACCTTGGCTCTGGCCGCGAAGGCCCTGCCAGGTCTGCATTAACCAGCCGTCACCAGCGGTGTGACGTTTCCGATAGGTGAGCGGAACAGCTAATGACTTCTGCCATTTGACAAATGTTTCCTGCCGCTGCTGGCGAGGTCATTGTGTTTCCCCCGGAGCCATTTGTCTTTTCGTCCGTGGCGTGTTTGCATTCAGACCGCATCCTGCCTTCCCTGGCTTTGCGCAGCAGGACGGAATTCGGCTCTGTGCGCGCTGTGTTTCTGCTGTTGAACACACCCTCTGAGTGCAGGCAACTGAGATGTGTCCCTGGGAGTGATGCTGCTGCCTGCACTCTCAAAAATGACCCGCTGTGTTGGAGGAGAGCTCAGGAGGTGGTGGGGCACGAGAAGAACCCCCCTTGTTGCATGCGCGGCTCCCCTTGCTGCCCTCCTGCCATCGCTGGAAACCTCCACCCTGTTTTCCGAGTTGCTCTGTGGGTCCAGCATCCTGGGTGATGCAGCCGGCAGCTCGCGGGGGTGATGCAGCTGTTGTTCAGGCTGTTGCTGTTCTGTCAGGGGGCCGTGCTCATGCTCCTGCCTGTGCTTCGTCCACTCATGGCAGCCACTGCCACACCGAATAGTTTTCAAAATAGCTGCCTGGCTGTGGGGAGCTGCTGCTGCCTGCTCCACCCGCACCATGCTGGCTGGTCCAGGTCCTGCGGCACAGGGCGCGCTGGGAAGCTGCCGATGTAGGGCAGGAGGATGGGCAGCGAGCCGGCAGCCCAGGCACCGGGACATCAGAGTCTCCCTGCGCCTGGGGGTCCCAGTCCCAGGGCTGGCACCTGCTGCTGCTCTTGGGAGCAGCTGAACTGCCCAGGTGGGAGCCAGCAACACTGAGGTTTTGCTGGCACAAGCCGGGGGCTCAGCTGCCTGCCGTGGGCCCCCGTCCCGAGCAAAACATCAGCTCTGAGTAAAGCATCCAGGGCTGCTGCACAGTGGCGCGCAGAAGAAGAACTGGCTTTCCACCACCCCTGGTGACCATCACCGGCGTCCGCTGCCCGGCTGCCCATACTCAGAGCCTGATGGAGGGTGGCAGCTGACAAAATTTGCACGGATGCAAAAATCCGAATCTAGTGAGCAACTCCCTCGCGAACAGCAGCACGCTGTGGCTTTGCGCTGCTGAGGTCCCCCGGCCCCCGCCAGCAACCCGAGCTGGAAGGAGCATTCGGTGTGCGATGCCGCGTCTGCCAGGCCCGCACAGGGCGCTGTGGTTCGTGTCCGACACGTCTTTAGCAAAAGATGGAAACCACTGCCGGCTCCAGGCAGTTTTGCCTGGGAATCAATATTTTTGGCCTCAATCTCAGTTAAAACACTAACTTCAGCCATTTAAAACAAAAGAAAAACAGGGCAATAAACAAAAGTCTCCAAGCAACTGAATAGCAAGACCTCGCAAACAAGATCGAATAAGACAAAGGAGTCTGGAATCATAATGTTGGAGGAAATGCCTTTTCCTGGATTTATTTCCCATCAAAAGGGTGAATCTGCTTCCAGCCAGCACGGGGCTCCTTCCCTCGGGAGGGGACCGTGCGGTGCCAGTACCTGTGCAGAGGGCAGCAGGGAAAGGCAGGAGTGAGCCAGAGCAGCTGGGAAGTGGGGAGGAAGGGCCGGATCTGGCCCTGCTGCAGAAGGGGTGGTGCTGGGTGGGTGCAGAGCCCGAAGACGTTGCTCCCGGTTTCCCAGGGCTTCACCACCGAAGGAGTGGGGCATAGCGATGCCAAAAAGGGGAGTCGAGGTGGAATTCTCGCAAGGCAGAGGCGCTCTGCCAGGGAGAGCATCACCGCTCAGGAAGCCGGTGTGTGTTGGAAACCATTCCCTTTATTATTATTTTTTTCTCTCCTCACTGTGCTGTGAGATGGTTGGGCTTTTTCCAAATTGCTCCCATGCAGGTGGAGAGCTGGGGGGCCTGCGTTTCACATTTCATAATCCGTGTGACTTGATTAATTCAACCGTATGTTAAAAACTCATGAAATTGGCCAATTTTGCTGAGGTTTAAAATAGATTATATCCATCTCCTAACGTCAGTTTTGCAAATAACCGCTTGGTGGATTCTTAAAATGTTGAAGGTAGGGGATAGGCTGCACACTGCCAAGGAGAAGGCATATTTAAAAGAGATAATATGTCTTCTGTGTGAGCTTGAATGAGGATAGATGTTTGTGAAGCTCTTTAAAGCATGCTTATGTCAAGAGCAAGAAGATCACATTTGTTTTTCATTTGTATGCAAGGTGAAGAAAGGACAAGCAATGTTTTTTTCTCCTCCTCTGAACTCTTACAGTCTTTCACTGTAGAAATTGGTGATAATTGCTGCAAAATGACCCAGCTGGGTCAAGGTGTAATTTTGAACCTTGAGTATCTTTCACTCAGTGAGAAATTCAAACGATTTGACTTTGACACCTTGGCAACCCATCACTGGAACAAATAGAAATATGGAGAGTGGATGTCAGATGCAGAGCAGCATCGATCTGGGCTGTGCACGGCCCTGGGAAAGGCCAGCCACTGTCTTTCCCAACACCCAAGAGCCATTTCCATCGATTCACCTCTGTTTTGGGTAATTGGCTTTTGCACATCAGGCTGGGAAGTGCTTTGGAAGCTGCTGCTCCACCCACCCCCACCCCCCTTTTTTTTTTTTGAGGGGGGAAGATTTTCTTAGTTTTGAACAAAGAAAGGATAAGTTTTGCGTTGTGGGGTGAGGATGAACTTGGAACAGCAGGGCAAGGGTCCTCAGGATGCCCTTGTATGTGGGAGCGGGATGTGGCTCAGCAGCCTGGTGATGCTGCTGCCGGCTCCCGCTGCAGCCGTGGGGCTGGTGCCACGTGCTGCGGAGCGGGATAAATTTTCACCCTCTGTATGTGCAGTTCCATTGTGGAACATAACCTCGCGTCCCTGCTCACAAATAGAGCTCTGCCAACCGCCTCCCTGGGACAGAGGAAACTCCTGCTTAATTACCACAGCTTTGATTTTGACAGCACACATTTCCCTTGCTGCCTCTGAACCTTCAAGGCTTCCCTGCCAGCAAAGATAAAGCCCCTTTGCAAAGGCTGTTTGCTCCCGGGAGGGTCCTGGCGCTCCCACGCCGGATGAAAGCGTGGGGAGAAGCGGAGGGCGACACGTGCTACGGCCGTGGGACCTGCAGCTGACGATCTCAGGAGGCTTCAGAAACGGGAGTTAACCCAGCCTGCAGCAACACCTCCTAGTCACGCGTAAGTGGGGCTGGAGGGCCGACAGCCGTGGTTTGGGGTGTGCTTGGTGAGCAGCCGACCCCTCGGTGCTGGGCTGGGGCTGGGAAGGAGCCAGCAGGCGGGGGCAGAGCCTGCCCAGCCCTGCCTGCGCACAGATCCAAACCCGAGCCGCGGGCAGGAGCCTGCCCGCACCGTGCTGCATCGGGCCCTCCGCGGGGCCGGCTGGCACGGGCAGCGCTGGGGACAAGCCAGAGCATCCCCCTTGCTGCCCTTAGCAAATGCTCTGGGTTTGTCTGTGGGAGGAATTTGGAGGAAACTCATCATCCAGATGGAGTGCTGCCTGCGCTTCGTTTGACGCTATCACCTGCAAATGCTTTTGCTGTTGTGTTGTTGCACCAATTCAGGCTGTTGTCAGCACCCAAAATCACCATCAGTTTAACGCCAGCTGTGGTTTCATTGGCACTACTAGCAAAATCTGATGTTACCTTGGAATACGCCTTAATTTCCTATCTCACTGTAGGGCAGGTGGCTTGCGCAGTGCCCATGTGCCTTCCACCTAGTAAACCCGGAGTGTAATCCCACAGCACGCAGATGCACTCGCCTCCCCTTTGCAAAGCAAGAGTTGTCTCCTTAGCAGCTACCCTTACATCTCCCACTTTCTCGAGCTGAAGATGTAGCACAGGTGCCCCCCAGGAGGGGCTGGTGGAAGCGGGGGCTCGGGGGAGCTCCCTGCATCTCTGCCCTTCCACTGCATAATGCAAAAATAATCAGTTTAAGGAGGTCTTGCCTCAGTGGTGGGGAAGCAAAAGGGTACTCTGTGATGGCAATCAGGCTGATCCAATTTGATAGCTTAAAAGCACTGATTCAGCAATCAGTAAAATATGCACATGTGTAGTCTCTTCAGTAACAATTAATTTATGCACATGCCTAAAACTTAAGGCACCTGCTTATTTCCTATTAACCTCGTTGGGTCTTAGGCTACAAATGCTTGCTGTAGCAGGACCAGAAGATAAAAAGAGATAGAGTGCACATGTGCCCTTCCATCTTCAGGTACCTATTGTTTTAGCCTATACATTTTAAATACAGCTTTACTGGGGGAATAAATGCAATGAAGAAATGTAAAAGCCTGGCTGTGTGGATGCCTGTGGTGAAAGTCTTAGTTCCATTGGGGCAGAGATTCCACGGATGGATCTGTATTTAATTTCATTTTATTAGAAGGAAAAAGAGAGGCAGCTATATGAAAAATTAAGGTGTTGTGCTGCATATCTTGTGTAATTAGAAAAGCTGACAAACCTCATTAGAAAAATCTATTTATTATGCAAATGCTGATTGTGGACTAGGATAGCTAACAGTGTTTCCTCCTGGTACAGCTGGGAGGTGAGGGTTTTGTTTCGGCTCCTCTGGGTTTATTTTGCAGCGATGCTGGTGCTCAGCAGCTGCTATCAGTGCTCGAGACCTTCGTCATTGCTCCGTGTGGCTCAGCATGCCCTAATGACTCTTCTCCATTCTAAATGCGGTGGTGTGGTGCCAAAAGACATTGGTAGGGGAATGTTCTTGCCCAGCCCAATCTGTGTAGCTGGCTGTGTGTCTCCAGGGCAGAGAGCACCATGCAGCTGAAGGTTTCTTTTCTTTCTCTCTGCGCAGCTCTCAAGCTGGTGTTGCAAACTCACTGGCAGGCTCTCCTGTCTTGATACATGCCAAAGACCTCTCTTGTATATTGATGATCACCAAGAGATGCTCTTTTCGCACAAGCTCCTCCACTACAGCTTCTAAATGAGCATGTGTTGCTTGGAGGAGCTGTATATTGCTACCTTCTGGGTGCTCTGGTATGACATTAAAGTGTCAGACACTAAGAGAATTTCCAGTAACCTCGTTCCAGGATTGCCGCTTTTGGAGGAAGCAGTGCCTTGTTGTGTATTAAATTATTTATAAGTAGTTTTGTCGGTGGCTGGATTTGAGAATTAAAATGTATATGTGAAATAAAGGATTTCAATAATGAAATAAGGTAACAAAAATATAAAGCCATTATATGCATAATTAAAATGATGCATAACTATATGTTCTTTATGTAGCTGCTTCAGCATCTCAAACTAGCTTATTAGGCTGAGTAATCAGCCCCTGAAGCCTCTCCCAGGCTGGGTTTGCCTCCTGCTCTTGCTAAAGATGCTGCAGAGCTGCCTGGAGCAGGGCCCTGGCCAGTCCCCTGGGGACAGTGGTCTCACCTTCCCCCTTCTCCCCTAGTTTCTGGGCTTGGAGAGTGGGACATCATATGGCAAGGCTGAAAGGCAGAGTCTTAGAACTGCTTAATAACTTTTTTTATCGTATTCATAGTACAAGGTTTCAAGGTACTCGCAGCCTTCTGAGGGGAACGGAGGGCTGACTTCACACATCCCCTGATGAGAAGCAGTAAATATTTCCTCCTTGTCTATTAACTAATCTGTTTCTTGGCACGGTGTAGAGATGGGACACGGTACTGCAGTAGCCCAGGCTGGGAATGCTTCCCTTAGGACACGAAGCTCCTACTGCAGGTGCGTAGCGTAGGGCGTGCTGATGGGCAGGGGCGGAGGTGGCTGTTGGCAGAAGCAGGACCGAAACCTTAAATGCTGTCCTGGAGCATCCTAAGTCTGTGATGGAGATGCAGTGTCCTGCTGCTGCGAGGCAGGTCTCCTCCGAGGGCGCTGGACAAGGGATCACGGCCCCACAGGCGCCTTGCTTGGGTAGAGAGCCCCGGGGCGTCTCTGCTGTGCTGGACCCGCTCTGTCCCCCTAACTAACCAAGAGTACAGGGAAGGGCAGCATCTGAGGACGCTGCTTTGGTTTTCCCTGGGGTGTCCTGGAGACTCCCAGTCAAAAAAGCCACAAAGTGAGTTTGAGTAATGGCATAGTCAGCCTGTTCTTTAACTGGGGTGGTGGTGGGAGTGGGGGAGTGTTTTTCACCGCTCCTCTAGCTCGTCCCAGCTGGAGCCCGCACTGTGGTAAGTGCGCAAATGAAAAGAAATATCATCTCCTGCAAACTTTTTGTTTTCCCTTGAAGCCTGAAACCCCCGCAGCAGCCAGACCCCACGTGGGGCTGCACTTCCAGCTTTTAGTACCTTAACCAACGTGAAACATGTCGCTTCTGAGCCTCTGAGTTCAGAGAGAATAATTTAAGCTTCTTTAACCTTTCCTTACAAGGTCTGTTTCAAAAGGACCTTACTCTAAAGTCCACCCTTATGTAACATTAAAATGCACTTACATGTTACGTGGGCTCCGCGGGAGGCCCCTGTCCCCGGCTGCTCCCCGCTTACCCACCGCCTCATTTCCCTTGGCCTCATCTGCTCCAGCGCAAGGGATTTTGGCTTTGCCGCTGCTGTGCTGGTGTCCCTGGCGTCGGGACGGTGAGGAGCTGCCCGCTACGTGCCCAGATCCTGCCCGCGCCGGCCAAGGGGCGCTCAGCCCCACCGGCTGGGGCTGCATGTGGGCAGCCAGCAGAGCCCCCAGCAGCAGCGGGAGGCAGGAGTAGGGCGCCGAGGTGATTTTTCTTGCTGCCCAGGTCAAGTACATCCTGAATTTACTCTGCTTACAGTTGTTTGGCTGAAGTTTTCTTACCCAAAGAGCTTGCTTGCTCTGAATGGTTCCAGTTTGCTGTGTGGTGGGGGATTGATTGCTGGCAATCCTTTCCTGCCGGGCTGCTGAAGGTGGCAGGTTCATCCGTGCTGCTTCGGGCACAGGCAGGAGGGTGGGTGGGGGGGTGCAGAGGCAGGGGAGCAGGGAGCCATGGGCCTCTTTGCTAGTACCTGACCCCCGGTGGGGGTCATGGTGGCTTGGTGGGCAGCATCACTCTGGACTGCTTAGCAGGAGAGGTGGGGATGCTGGTGCTGCACAGGGGCATTGCTGGGGGGATAATGGCACAAGTGATGCTCCTGGCTGGCACAGTGTGCCATGGGGTAGCCACCCGCCTCTTGCACCGTGTCTGCCACCTGCCTGCCGAAGGCCGGGGGGGTCTGGGGGCAGCAGGAGGCAGTGGGCCATGCTTACACAGCCTTGGGAGCATCCAGGGGGGTGAGGCTTCTCCCAGCACCAGTTTCTTCTTGAACCTGCCTTTGCTTTAGAAATCCCTGTAATGCAGCTTACTGCTGCTATTTTCTATTTAGCCGGATCTTCATCAAGGTTTGCCTTATTTCTGCTCTTGGCTGATGCTTGCTTTCTCTCACCAAGCAGTCTGTGATGTTCTTTATCCAGGTGTGCAATGCTTTCTTCTTGCATTTCCTAACCCACCTTGCATGCTGCTTTTCCACGTGCCAGGCTTTGGGGGTGGCCGGTGGAGCCTGCCCACCCCAGCGCCTGCTGAGCGGGTCCCCGAGCTGTTTGTGCCACTTGTGCCCCGAGAGCCGGGAAGCTGCTTTAATGCTCTTTGTAGTACAACACAGCAGCACACAATATGCTCACTTAATGGACTTCTTGTTAGCTCCGTGTTTAAAATGGGCCCTGCTGAGCTGGCGGGCTGGGGTTACTGTGAGTGTCTGCCCGCTGCTGCCTCTGTGGTCATGGCTTTTAGTCAGATTAAATTGTGTCAGAGCAATCTGAACAGATTTTCTTCTGTTCCTCCCTCCATCGATCAGAGGACGCCTTTCGCTGACATGTTTGTTCTCCCACCTGGTGCAAACTGGGGCCGTGGTTGGGGCTGGGTCTCACTGGGGTGATGGGTGATGGGGAGGTAGGCGACTTCTCAGACCTCCTCGCCTGGGTGATCAGGTGCCGGGCAGAAATCCTGGCTCCCTTTGAGCTGTGGGAGTCTGGCCCCAGTTTCACAGGAGCTGATGTTTCACCCTTCCTTTGCCTGCCCTGTTTCTCCCCAAAACCTGCCAGCCCGTGAAGGGGCAAACTGGGGGCAAAATGAGAGAAGGCTTTGCGGCAGTGGAAGTGCCGGATAGTGCTTAGTGCTGCTCCTCCAGAGAAAGGCATTTTATAGCCGTGGAACTGAGGGACAAATACAGTATTTTGCCTTTCGCTGTCCTCACCATGACAAGGACTTGGTTTTCAGCTGCCCCTCTGCAGGGCTGGGGGGAGGCGTGCCTGGCTGCTGCCCGCCAGCTCCGTCCCCGCCGGCTGCCGTGCTCCTTCCCACCTCTCCAGCAAGCTCAATTAATCTGATGTATTTGGGCTCCTGTTCGATTCTTTAGCTTCTCCGCTCTATTAATTAGCAGTTTAATTTTTTTTCTGAATTGGTCACAGAGAAAATGTCTCCTGCGTGTTTTCATGTCACGTTTTCTCCCTGCTTTCCTCTGGAGCTCTGCCGTAAGCCCTGTGCCGGTGGCTTTCCCTCTTTGCTTGGGGAGAGGAACGTGTTTTTCCACCCAGCGTACAGCCGGGCTCGTGCACCCGGCGCGCCAGCGCAGCGGCCGAGGGAGGGCTGGCGCGGCAGCGAGGGCGCCGGGGCGGGCAGGGTGCCGAGCGCTGGTGCGAGCGCGGACCTCGCAGCTCCTCTCTGAGCCCCTTCTGTGCGGGCAATCCCGCCAGCCCTCTCCAACAGGGTATGAAATGCTGCTTCTGAACGAACAATTCCTTCCTGGCTGTTGTCAGTCAGTAATTAAGGCCTGATATATATGAACTGATGTGATTCCTTCCCCCCTCCCCCGCCATTATCTGGCTTTGTATGGCTTGAAATAGTCTTGATGGTCATAAAATTATCTCGGTCTTTTTAGAAGTCAATACTTGCTACTTAGTAAAACCATGAGCTTATGGGTTGGAAAAGAGTCAAGTCTTACTAGCTTAGCTAAAAGGCATTAATTCACAGAATATATACATAACAATGCTGTCCTGACTTGTGGTGAGTCCTGCCTGCAAGATTTCTTCCCTTGTCTACAAGATGGACTTTGGACATCTTCTTTTATTGCTTTGAAAGCTCAGCCTGATGGATGGATTGGCCAAAGCCAAGCGAGGTCTTTGTATTAAAGCAAGAAAAGAGACAGATCAAAATTAAGTGTCGGGATGACTGAGATCAGTGCAGGCTGGGTGAAGCCACCCCTCTCCGTGTTCCCTAAGAGCAGCAGCAGGAAAAAGTGCTTTGATATCTGGGTTTGGCTGCTGTGGAGTAACTTCACTCTTGCAGCAGGTCAGTGGTTTCTTCTCCTGTGTTTGTTTTGCTCCTGCTGTACCTGGTTAGTGTCGAAGCCTCGTGCCACCCGTGGCGGGGCTAATCCAAGCGAGGAAGGAGAAGCCGAGGATACAGATGCCCTTTTTAATTGTACGTGCAGGGGAAGGGGAGCCACATGCTGCCTGCATTTCTTTGCAACAGCAAGAAATACTCATCCTGCCAAGCACCTACGGCTTCTAAGCACCCTGCTATCGCTCTGCATTGGTTGCAACACAGCTGATGATGATAAATTCATTTGCTGTCCATGGCACAGTCGCATGGACCTTCCCGCGCGTTCCCTTGGTGCAGCACTACTCCGTCAGACAGGGATGGCTCCGAGGGGTTCCCGGCTCAGGGCTGGAGCTGCCAGGAGGCAGTGGCTGGGAGAGAGCAGGCAGCCGTGCCGCAGGCCGGGCGTCGCGTCGTGCTCGGACCGCTCAGGGGTGTGCGGTGAAGGTTTCTGCTGGCTCTGTTCCCTCCTCGTCGGGCTGGGCTGGCGTCTGTGCCCCTGCGCTGGCTGTGGCATCCCGTGTCTGGGGAACTGGGCAACATGGCCCTCGACAGCGAAATGCGATCAACTTTCCCACCCTCGAGCTTGATTTTGTCAGGAGCACAAATGCTTTTATTCGGGGATCCTTGGGGAGCCCTGCGGGTCTCTGTTTCTCTGCTCACAGCCGCCCACCGCGCCAGGCCGTGGTCGCTGAGCCACGCTAAAGGCCTGTTTGCAAAGCAGAAGGGTGGGGGGAAAGATGACAAAAGGCATTTATTTAAGGAAATAAAGGAGAGAAAGAAAAAGGAAAGGATCTTGCAAACCCCTCACTCTTCCCACACGGCCGGCTGACGTAACCTGGTTAAACGCAGGCGCTCAGCTGCATCCCTGTTCACAGAAACCTGGTTTCTTGCAGAAAATTCACAGGACACTCACATGCAAACCCATTTCTTTTCCCAAGGGCCTTATAAATGGTGGCATTAAATACAGAAAAAGGAGCAAAACAAAAGCTATGAGGGGTTCATTAACCATTATGGCCTGATGCACGCTGGAGGGGAGCCAGCTGACAGCATCGCTGCCACACTGCCTCCCCAGCAACGCTCCATCAGTTGCAGATAATTCCCCAAAGAAAAAAATAATAATTTTTAAAAAAATAATAATTTAAAAGCTGTATTTTCAACAAAAACATTGCTTTATTTTTAACCTGAGGCTTTAACCAGGTAAAAAGGCTAGATAATAATGGATAACGTAAAGCGCTGCTGTGGGTGATTGCCTGGAGGCATCGAGGTTCGGTGGCTGGGGCACCTCCCCGCGGTGTCACCTCCAGCCTACACCACCTCCTCCCTGTTTCCCTTTCCCCGTTTGTCGTTACGCCATGGGGAGATCCATCTCGGGGAAGGACGGGCTCTGCCCGTCTGCGTGCAGCCTCTGTGCCCCCCTGCAGGACAGCAGCCTCGGAGCCAGAGATGCTATCATTGCTCACGGAGGATTATTATTTGTACCACTGCTAGAAGAATGTTCATTTTAGTGCTGCTAGATTAAGCAATGACATAAATATGTGATGGGCAATCAATGTGAAAGCTTAAATTTGCATTAACTTAGGGGTTTACATTTTGATTTCTTTGCTTATTTTACCAAGAACAAGATTAACTCGGTTTAATAGCTTGATCATTGAAATTGGCCTTATTATGCTTTGAAAGTCGCATCCCTTTGAGGAAGGGGCTGTGTCCTACCTCTGCGGCTGTTGCTGTGGTTTTGCTCAGGGACAGCTGCCTGCTAAAGTGGGTTAATTGCACAGCAGCAGCAGATCTGCTTGCACTGAGATGTCTGCGTCCTTGCTATGGAAGAAAATAAAGGATAACGTCTACACTGGTGGCTGTGGTGTGTAGGAAAAAAAAGAAGGAAAAAAACCCCAAAACAACAAAAAAACTGAACAAAACAAAGCTAGTTCTCGCCAGCTAACCTGCTTAAAGCTGTTCGAAAGCTCTCTCTGCCGCCTTTGCATTCTGCAGGCTAGCTGTACCCCAAAACATCTTCTAAAAGGCAGAGCTGGAGCTGTAGAGAGCTGCAGGTGTCTGGAAAGGTCAGATTGTCTCATTCCCCATGTTAAGGAGGGAATAACTTATTTACTGATATTTTTATAGCTCTCCTGTGCTTGCTGTTGTTTGAGCACAGCAGAATCCTTCCTCTCCCAAGCAAAGCAGAAAGAATTGACATGTTGATAAGGAGGAACAAGGATTCACCCCGCTCTTTATGAAAAAGAAACTCATCACCTGCATGTCTGAACAAGCTCGTTGCATGGTCAAGGCAAAACCCTAGGCAACATAGTGAGCAGAACCTGGTGCTTCGCCTTAGTCCCTCCAAGGCCATACACGTCCTGTCTTCTTTAGCCTTTCTGGCAGGTTTTGTTGGCCTTTCTCCGTAACGGTGTCCGCTGTAGCATCGCCACTCCGAGTGCTTGAGCCCCAGGGTGCCGCAGCCATGGCAGCGTGCGGCTCCTCATCCCTGCGGGAAAGCATTCTGCTCCTTCTGGGGTATGGCCCAGCTTTGTGAGCTTTGGAAATAGATGTGTTGGCGGCTTGTCTGGCCCAATCGGCAGTACCTATAGACCTGCCGGCTGCAGGCTGATGCCTGTTACCTTTCTGCACTGGGTTCAGCGGGAGATGAGATCGTTCTCGTGGTATTTAGGGCAGGAGGCAGCAGGTCCGGGCAGTTGGCTTCCGTATAGTTCACAAATGGTACTTGATATATATGGCCGAAGGGAACAGCAGCCCGCTCAGCATGCCAGGGCATGTCTCTGCTCCTGATGAAGAGCCGTCCTGGTGTTGCAAGGAGAGCGATTCTGCTTGTGATGCGATACTGATGGTCACTTTGACATTTTCAATCAAGTGTGTTGACAGACCTTGTGTCGTGAAGCTGAAGAAGTCAAAATATATGGGTCTGAAAAAAACCAAAAACAAACCCAGGCAAAACAAAGCCGATGTGATTAAATTTATCCAATTTACCAGATGGATTTCTACTCTGCTGTGCAGGATGGTCTGTTCCAGGAGTTTCTCTGTATTTCATATTCTGCTTATGTAGGAATGCAAGACCTCTCCATTTAATGAGTGCGATTGGTATCAAAATTTAGTCTGTGTTGTTCCTGCTGGAATAGGTCTTGGGAAGGGGCCAGGGGATGAATTTCTGCATAAATCTCATGAGCACAGAGCAGCGGCTGCCCGTAACGGGAGCCACCTGCCTTGTCCTGCCATCACCACCAACACCCACAGCCTTCACAGAGCGGAAACATGCTTTTAGCGAAGATTCGACCAGATAAAAACATCAGTTTTCCTTTATTGCTGATGCTAGAGAGGTTATGGTGCGAGAGGCAAACGAAGGCTCGAGGGCAGGGAGGTGTGGCGGAGGGTTAAGGAGACCAGTGGTAGCTGGGGCAGTTAAATGGGATCCTTTTACCTGGATCTCTGCACAGGGTGTGTGGCTGGGAAGCTGAAACCCCGTAATCTCAGTATCTGTCTGCACTGCAAATAGATCTAATAGGTATATAAAGCCTGGCTGTTCACATGTAGAAAGGTGAAGGATGCCTCCAGCTGTGTCAGGCTGCATACACACCATAGAGAGGCCACAGAAGATTGGGGATATTTTCCCATTAGAGCTTTTTCAAATATGTAAGTTCTATAATCTTTTTATTTCATCATTTGCTGCTCAGTGGGGGAGAAATGATCTTTGTGCATAAATGTGCCTGTTGCCAGCCGTGCTGGGAAGGGGATGTGCAGAGATGCAGGCTGGAGGGTGGTGGGGAGAGTGGGCTGCTTTATCACAAGCGTGGAGTGGCTTTTTATGTGTAAAATAGCAGGCACCGGCTTTAATTTGCGCATCCCACGTTGGTGCGATCAGGACCACAGTGAGCTGTGGTTCTGACAACAGAAAAGACGCTGTTGTAATTAGGATCAGAGTTGGATCCAAGGCACCACACGTGGCTCCAGCATGCAGATGGCCGTTGCCTTGGGAAAAGGCTCGTCCCTGCCTAACGGCTTCGGGGTGCCGCTGCTCCCCCCACCCCACCCCAGCCCCTCCAAGCCCACGTGAAAAATAATGCAGGGGTTTGAAGTCTGCAGGCTGGTGAGAAGGCTGGCGACGGGGTGACCCTGTGGCCACGGGCATGTGGCACTGAGCCACCCAGCAGAAACCTGGGGTTGGGGTGCCCCAGGGGTGCTGGTGCCCGCAGGGGACCAGCCTTCTAAAAGGGGATATTGAAGCTGTGCAGGGGCACATCAGGACAGTCCATCCCTCAGAACATGGCTACGCAGTCCCGGGTCCTTCCAAATAGCCATGAGTCACACCACCACCGCTTTGTACCCGTGTTCTTCAAGGGAGTGTTAAAAGCCACCCAAATGTTGTTATCTGCAGCCTGTGCATAAAGCACCGCCTCTGTCCAACTGACTGCTGTGGCCGGTGCCATCAGTCACTGCAGGCACCTCCAAGGCTTCTTGCAGCTCCCCATCGGAGCTGGGAACGAGTTCCCCTAATTAAGGTCTCCTGGTTGCTCACAGGCGATGCTCAGCCAAGCCTGGTCCTGACTGCCAAGCCTCGGGTTTGGGGGACACTGTGCAGAATGAGGAGCCCCTTTGCCTGGTGATTCCCGGAAGCCCTGTGGCTTCAACCCCTCTTGCAGGAGCCTGGAGATGATCCTGAGCGCCCGAAACTCCTGTGCTCAATGAAACGCCCTCACTGCAGCCTGCCAGGTCGCTGTGCAGCCCGCAGCTGGCACATGGTTCCCTCTCCCTCTGGCACACGGTCCTGAGCTGCCCTATGCACAGTGGGGTCTGGAAAACTGGAAGACTTGGGCAAAATGGAAGATTTTCCAAATGAGCAAATTGTTGGTAATATTTCAGCCAGGGACACTTGGAGGCTTGGTTTGGTTTGGACCCAACGGACCAGCCCCTTGTTGTGAAATACTCCAGAGCTGGTGGGACCTTCTGGGGACCTGTCCAAAGCCACCCAGTGATGAGCGCTGGGGAGACAGAAGTGCTCATTACTGCAAGTGGGATGGGGGGTTTGGATCCCGTTTTCCTCTGAACTACCTGGCAAGGACCTAGACGACCATCCCCTCACCCTTCCATCCATGGGGTGCCCAAGCCCCAGGGATGGGTAGTGTGGGAACAGCAGCCAAAAGCCCCTCATGCCACTGTGTGCAAAGCACAGTTATGTGCTGCCACCAGCGCCCCTCACTCAGCTGCCTTTGCTGCCCCTGCCTCAGCTTCCCCATTGGTAGAGCAGGACCTGTGTGACATTCCTGTGCTATGAAAAGGCTCCCGATAGCAGCCATGGAGCAAAAAGGGCATGTCCCCTGGATGCATGAGCTTTCCCCTGTGTTGTGCCACATGAACAAGAGCAGTTGTGTGCCGACCGCTGGCTCCTGATGTCTTGCACAGCCCGGCGGCTCGGGCGGGTGTGCTGCGTGTCTGCCCTGTGGAGCTGCAGTCCTGGCGAGGCAGCGAAGGCAATTCTCCCTGCCAGCAGCAGGGAAGAGCTATGTTACAAACAGCAACCTGTCTCCTAGCAAGGAGGAAAAAACCCTACTTTTCCAATATCCCATGAGCTTGCACTTGACTGGGATGAAGCTGTGTGCCACTGGCCCAGGGCAAAGCCTGGGAGCAGGGGAGCAAGGGCAAGCAAAAACGGTAGTACCTACACAAGCCGTAGCCTGTGGCCGCGTCTCTGTTGGATAAAAAACTGCAGAAACTTCCTCTTGCCTGTCCTTTGACGTGGCACAGCTGCGGGTGCGAGCGGTGGCCAGGGAGCCGGGTGTTCCTGGGGACCAGCGGCAGGGGCGGCTCCCGGGAGGGGATGTCGGAGGGGTCGGCACCCGCGTCCTTGGCTCTCGCTCTCGTGCAGGAGCTAGTTACTGCTGTCTTCCCAGCTGCAGTGGTCTGGTACACGCACAGGCGGTGCTGCATAATTTGGTCTGGTTTGTAACGCCTAAATAGGTAACAGTGTGTGTAGACGCACAGATTTATTATTATTTAAATTAGCATTTGGGGCAGGGGGAGTGCTGGTAAAAGCAGGTTCTCTGCTGCATGGTTCAGCTCATTTGCCAAAGTCAGATACTGTATAATTTGAATCCCTCTGGGGAGGAGTGTAATCTGTGGTTTTGCTTGGCTTCTGCTTTGTTCTGGTTGTTTCCTGCAAAACCGCTTTGGTCCCAGGTCATGATGAACACCAGCTCTTGCTGAAAACAGAGTCATCCTGGCAGCCACGGGAAAATGCCCTGGACTAGTCAGAGCGGGTTAAATTATTCATTTCGGTTAGTTTGTTTTAATAATTAAAGAATTTTTGTCATGTTTTGCGAATTGTCCAACACTGTGGTGATGTAGGGCTCTTTTTGGTGTTTTGGCTTTTTTTAATCTGCTGCTGTTCGGTGGGTAATTTCTCCAGCTCGTGCAGCCTGTGGGGTGCTCCTGAAGTACTTCTGCAGCGTTCCCCGTGTTTGCAGTGGGGGCCAGACCCCTGAGAATTGTGATATTATTGCTTCCTTTGACTTAATAGCCTTGCTTGTGAACAGAAGGCTGCTTTTTCTGTTAGCCAGTTGCCCACAGCATCAAGAATTGTTCAAGATGCTTGTACAGAGAATAGAAAGAGCCTGTCAACAAGAAAAGCTCATTGTAATACCGCTGTTGTAAAGAGATTGGGGGAAGCAGCAAAGCCAACCAGGTAGCAAATGTGTTGTTCCTGTAGTCACGTAGATCCAGGGACAGGAGCTGTAAGTGGGGCTTAGTTCTCTCCCAGATGGAAGCTCTATTTCACACCCCAGCACAGCTTCTGATTTATGGATATTTTTTTAATGTCACAGTGTTTTCATTGCTAAAAACTAAATGGGAAGATACAGCTAAGACCTGATCTAAAGGCTGCAGAGGTAAATTCGGGGACTGCAGCTGTTGTTAGCAGCCCTTGGACCAGCCCTAGCCCAGAGCACGGCGATAACAGTGTTTGAATTCCCAGTTTGCGGAGGACTAGAGCATTTGCGCAATCTCTTGAAAGGAGTGTGGAGCCACGCTGTGAGCATATTTAAACAGGCAGTGTGTGTCCTGAGGTTATCTTGAAAACCAAGCCTACCTAGCTGGAGGTAAACGCGACGCTACAAGGGGGGGGAAGGAAGCCACCGCTCGCCGAGCTAATGAGCGGAGGGGAGATGTGCAGCCGAGCTGATTTGCGGAGGTAAGATGCTGTTGGCCGCTGTAAATGCAGAAACAGTTAAGCCGTGCTGGAGGTTCAGCTCTGAGGCCTGGGACAGCGGCTGAGAGCTGCGAGTGAGGACGTAGGCAGGCCAGGGTGAGCTCTGGTGTTACCGGCCATGCTGCAGAGAGAAAGCGGGGTCTGGAGTCTGTCCTGGAGAAGACACTGTCCTAGTACAAGATCCAATAGAAGGAGTTAGCAAGAGATTTGTTTTGATGTATAGCAGTCTGTTCAGTTAGCTACCAGACGTGGTTTGTTTAATGACTGAAAGCAAAAGAGTAGGAGCTCATTTCGGCGAGACCGGGGGAGAATATAGATGAACGGCATTGTGTTCTCAGTGCGTCGTTGGCTTTCCCTGCGCACCGCGAGCGAACGTGCTGCTTGGGTCCGATGAGTGGACAGGCTCGTTAAGCAAAACCAGGACCTCTAAAGTCACTCCCCGGGAGAGCCTTGCTGTGTAGTCTCACTTTGGTAAAGAGCGATTTGTACTTCTTTTAAAAGAATTCATCATTTTCTTGCTCATCTTGGTCCCAATCCAGCTGGAAGACAGGAGCGTTTGGAAGTTTTCTGCAGTCTGCTTGGGTGATGTCAACAGCCCCACGGTGGATACTTGGGAGGCTTGGAGATTTTAATTAAATGTCTGCACATCTATGTGCTGAGGTGGACCAAACCCCCAGACAGCCTGTCTTGCAGAGCCCCCCCACTCTGTGTGGGGCGGGGGTCGCAGCTCTGGTGGTGGAGAGGGCTCGGGCAGCCTCCCGGTGCGGGATGCCCCTTGGGCGAGGGGCGCAGCAGCTGCCCTCCCTGCCCACCCTCCTGCTGTGTGGGTGCGATAAGGTGGAGGAGCGCGGAGAGAGGAGGGTCAAGGCACACTCTGTTCCCTCTGTCTGTCTCCAGCAGATGTTTCCTGGGGAGCACTGTCCAGCTGGCTCTGCTCGCAGCAGCCCCGCGGCAGCTTTGGACTCTGCTGAGCCTTGTGCAGAATCATCCAGGAAACCACAGACATTCCCATGTCCTGTGCCCAGAAAACCCTGAGTTTGCAAAGCCTTGGCTTTGATTCTTCCTTCGTACGGAGAGGATGTGATTTCAGGGATGAGGCAACCGCTCACCATGATTTATTGCGCTGTGTTGAGCAGGGAAACCTCTTCCCTGGCTGCGTGTGGACAGCGGCAGGGTACATGGGGAGGAGAGCTCTGGGCTTAACGATGTTGTAGGAACTGTGTCTGGTGACATTTGATTTAACCCTGTCACACCAGATCTGAGGTTGGGTTTGATCTGGTCATCCCTGCGGGCATGCTGAGAGCACAGCAGCGGGTGGTGCTGGTGGGAAAGGGGGGTGTCAGGGGCACGTGCTCCCTGGCTCTGGGCACCCACCAGCTGCCAGGCTCCAGCACGGAGGGGAGATGGCATCCAGGAGAAATGCCTGTGCTGGGGCTTTGTGTGAGCACTGAAAGCTTCACATCATCATCTGCAGCCGTTTCAGGAGCGGTGGGTGGCGGGTCTCATGGATTCCGGTTGCCCTGTCTCTCACCCTGGAGCTGGGCTTTTTCCTCTACCCTGCTTCACCACCATCCGCCCTGCCCCGACGCGTCGGCCGAGGCCGCCCTGGCTCGTCCCACATAAGTGGAGCCGGAGCGAGCCCATGAATTAACGCAACAGCCACCACACTCCATGATGCAGATGAAGCTGGGCACAGCCCGGGTACCAGCAGTGCAGATGCTCTGAAGTGCATTTTAAAGCACGTTTAAACTCTGCTGCCGGTATTTATGTGCCATATGTTGCAATGGTAATTACTTATTGTGCTTCTCAATGGAATATTGGGGTGGGATAGATCCTCCTGGTGATGTTACTGGCTTCTGGGCCCACCAGAGGACTAGAACTCGTCTCATTTTTAATGCAAGTGCTGGCACTTTCCTTTGTAGTGAGCAGGGCTGGGGGTGTTCAGGGAGAGCCGAAGTGCTGAGTTTGCCGTTCAGCGCGGGATCTGGCCGGCGGCATCCATCGCCAGGACACAGCGCTGCCGGGTGGGAGCCTCCTGCGCCCACCATGAACGGCCTCCGACTACACCTGCACGGCAGGAGCAGGGCTGCTTCCGTAAACCACGCTACGCGATGGGTTACGCTGTTCAGAGCTATTTTTGTGGCAAGATGAAAGAACATTAATTTGGTCATTTACCTAACTTCCCACCGCAGTTCAACAGACTGCCGTACACCAGGACTTTCTTCTTTTCCTTCCTAAATAACTCATTGATGACAAAGGACTCTTCACCGTGACAGGCAGCATTATGCAAAACTAGGGCTGATTTAAAACAAAAACTATTGCCGTTGAAGGTCCTTTTTGATGGTCACGTGGAGTTTGTTACACACAATTTTTTTGCATCGTTCATTGCCTTCGAGTGGAAATTTTCAGGATGTGCTGGAAAAACCTCCAGTGACTGAAGGCCTCCCTAAACCCCTAGAGTATTAAATCTCCACCAAGAAAAATACACATTTATGTTGAAAATACAGAATAAACTGTACCTTGTTTATATGTTTTGTCACTTTTTCTTACTCTGAAAAGGAACCTGAACCAGCTGTAGTAAACATTGTTCCGTGCTGTGCTGTTCTGCCTGCCTTCTATGGCTAGGAATTAGTTCTTTGATCTTCAGTTCAAAGAGGTTGAAAATGCTGTTTCTGTGGTCTGCAGAGAGTTCCCTTCTGCTTCTGCTCCATCTCTTGATTAACTCTGTGTTTCTGGGAAGGCTGTCGGTATCCATCCAACTGAAGCGATGCTTACACCTTGTGTAACATCTACCGCAGAGTCGGTGAAGTTTGCTTCCAAATCAGGAGGGCCATCTCCTGTGGCCACCGTGCCTGGTGGAGGACACCCAGCAGGGCGGTCGTGCAGGCAGAGCCCTACAAGTGGGTGCTCACGGCCGCAGGCAGGACCTGGCCACGTCCCACCAGACCTGCTGGCCACGTCCCACCAGACCTGCAGGCAGCCAGGCTGGCTAGGAAGAGAGCCGCACCGGCGCGGAAGAGCTCTCTCCACTGGATCCCTAATGACCTGGGTGTCCCAGGACCAGTGTCATCGAGTGGTTTGATGTGTCTCTTGCCAAGGGACCTGCTGTCTTCAGGACTTTTGGGTTGTGGCCTTTTGCAACGCCGCTGTTGTTAACCTAATCGAACGTTTAAAGCAAGGGGGAGGGAGAGGAAATCATTAGCAGCTGCATTAACTTCCACCCTGGATTCTGTGCACAACATTCGCTCGAATTAAATAGCTGCTTGGATCCCAGCGACTCCTCTGGCGTGAGCTAATGAAACTGGTCCTGCAGTTCAGCAGTGGCATCAACCAAAGTCCTGGTTGTAATCCAAACTGCATTTTTTTCTCCTAATGAATTAATCAGTTGATTACGTGTATGCGATAGCTCATTAGAGAGGTGCGTGGCAACCCTTGGAAGGGAATTACTGGCTTTGCGTGGCCCGGAGGCCGTTACATTGCAGGAGCGCGCTCCTTGGAGTATTGCGGCACCATATGTGTTGCTCTAATTAATGGGCGTTGTTTCTGGGGTTGTTTGATCTCGGGGAAAATGACTGTAAAAATTTTAATACTGTAAACCTTCGAAAACTTGGAAGAAAAACTCAAACAGCCAAAAGCAATTTCCTTTTAATCTAACTTGTGATGGTGATGACTTTTTTTTATTATTTTTATTTTAAAAGCTTCCACCCTATTTAATAGTAGCTGCAGAGATAAAATGAAGTGTAGTTTGGAAATTAGTTCCGGATGTTTGAGTTGTAGCTTTATTTTAGTAATCTGGGTCATTAATTTTGTTGAGTAGTAGGTTTGGATTTTCTTCCCCTGCATGTGTGAAGCACAACTGCACCCAGGGTGTAAAGGGGCTTCCAGCAGGAAAGGGAGCTTTCCGAGCCCTCTCCCCCGGGTGACTCTGCAAACCCAAAGCCCGTTTCCCTGCGGATTTCTGGCGCGGATGGCAGAGATGAGGGCTGGGGCGGTCTGTGCTCCGGCTGCAGCCGGGGTCACCGGGCACCGTGGGGAGGAAGCTCCGCGGGGCTGCCCCGCCGGCAAGCCGAGGGCCGGGCTCAGGGCAGGGTGAGGGTTTAGCCGCTCAGCTGTGACCGGAGCCTTTTTCAATGAATAAAAGCAGCTCATAGCTTGATGGATAAGAAAAGGTGCGGTTCCGTAAAGGTTTTCAAGGAATATTAATGAAAGGGACGTTTCGAGTGGAAACACACTTCTGCTCAAGCCTTGGACTTCCCTGAAAATTTGGGAATTGGGATATACCAGCATCCTCTCCGTGCACGTTGCACAAGCAGAGGGTCTCCGGAGGTGTCACACACCACGGCGAGCGCGGCCCCTCGCTGCAGGGGCGCGGGGAGCGATGCTGGTGGCTGCGGCACGGGCCAGGGAGAGGTGCCCGCGGGCGTCCCCACCGCCAGCCCTCAGGCAGAGCGCTGTGGGTGCTGCTTGTGCCCCGCGCAACAGGGGCGGGAATTCAGACCCTGTTTCTTCCCCCAGTGTCGATGGGATGGGGATAGAGCCGGTCTGGCAGTCAGGGTGCTGGTGCAAAGCTCAGGGTCCAGTCCAGGACAGAGGAGCCGGGGCTGGGGGTGAGGCTCTGCTCTCCTCTCCGCTTGGCAGCGTGCCGGGTGAGCAGGGAGTAACGGTCTACATCCCGGAGCAAGGGGACTGGTACAAGCTCTGCAGGATTAAGGCTTTTTTTCCTCCCTGTATGTTTATGCAACAGCAAGTGAAAAAAAGACCCTGATTTTCTGGGGCTAAGCTTTAGAAACGTGGCCATTACAGTGTAAGAGCAGGCAGGAGCATGGACCTGGCTTGGGTAGAGCTTTTCGGCTTCCCCTGATTTCTGCTTTGCTGTTTGTCCTGTTTATCCTCTCCTTGTTATCCTGAACTAGTTTGTCTTCTTGTAAACGCCAACCTGCAACCCTTAAAAAGAAACCATCAGGAAGAAAACTTGCTGACTGAGTCTTTTTTTGCCTGTGGCACTTGAATAAGCCCATCAGCTTATATAATATTAATATTTGTAAAAGCAAACCTACAGAGCTCATAAATCTTCCATAAAAGAGGGACAATATCTACATCTATTTTAAAGTGAAGCAGGTAAGTAGGTTCTAGGACAAAAGTGTATTGATACAAAGGAAGTGGATAGATGAAAGAAATGAAATTGCCATTTTAATCTGAAAATTGGCTCTGCATAAGTGATACCAAAGGCTTCGTTGCTGCTGCAGCTAGCGTTCTGCTCCAGGTCATCACTTGGCCCTGGAAAGCCCCAGTCCTGGGCTGCTGCCGCAGCAGTGCTGTTCCCTGGTGTTCTGCTCAGGTGGGTTAAGGAGTAAAAAAAAAAGTCTGAAACTGAAGCAGGGTTGTTTGCAGAGGAAAGGACTTTGTTACTGTTTTTCCTAACTTTGTGCGGCCTTCAAAATTTAAAAAAAAAAATAAATTCTGCAGTTTTGGATTCTGTTAACCATTTTTTAAGGCAAGAAACAGGCTTTTTCTCATTACGCTATGCCACAGCAGTGTGGGAGCTCAGACGAGAGAAAAATAATACAGTTTATTTTTAGCCAAACAAGTGAGCAATCCTCCAAACACATGCACGGAGCAGCTCCGTGGAGGAATGACGCAGCTGCCTCATCGTTAGCACAGTCCCTTTTCGGAGGAGGGCTGCTTTGGAGCAGTTGCTTTAAGACATCTTTTGTTGGGTACCACCAGCGGTGGGACGGGAGGGGTCAAACCAAGCCATTAAAGGTTGTAGAGTTACATGGGAGGGAAAAAGAGGGGGTTTTTTGTTTGGTTGTTTTTTTCAATTGTTCCTTGAATTTCTTGAGTTGTGTCTGTGGGTGGCTGGTCCCACGAGCCTGCAGGGGATGGGGCACGGGCGGCCCCCAGGGAGCCCCCGTTCCTGGTGACTCAGCCCTGAGGGCTGAACGCGTTGCGGTGGCTTGTCCCCGCTGCCTGGGACGTGGGGCAAGTCCCGCCATCGGCGGTGGGGCGGCTGGGACCTCCAGCCCCACACGGGGACAGCGGTTTGTCGGCAGCCATCCCAGCTGTGGTTTTTAAGGGGTACGTGCGTGGCGGCTCTGGCTGGCAGCGGTGCTTGCCCGGCGCGCTGGAGGGGAGGCGCAGACGGGTGCGTGTCCTTGGCTGCTTTTGCCAGCTGTGCGGTTCTTCATTTTTTCTTTCTTTTTTTCCTGGCCCTGAGCACAGTGGGAAGCCTTTCATTCTGTACTGCTTGGTGGTGGACCTGGCTCAGAAAATTCGTCGTGGACCTGGCTGGGTCCCTCCAGCTTTCCCCAGCCCCACCTTTGCTAACTCCCAGCACCGGCGGCGGAGCCCCTGGTGTGGGGCCGCTTCTGGCGAGGCGGGTGCAGCCCGGCAGCCCCCGTGCCTGGGGTGCAGCACAGCCGGGGGGGGGCTGCCCCAAAGAGCTCCCAGTGCCGGCAGGCAGGACCAGTTAGATGGGAGACCAGGAGACACCGTTACAGGTGTTTCATAGGTGAGGAACTGGGGGCCAGAGACACAATGAGGTGAACCCCACAAACACGGAGCCGGGATCCTGTGAGCCCCGGACCGAGGCACGTACCCCGGGCTGCGGCAGGAGTCATGTCCTGCAGCCGCGCTCGTTCCCAGCTCATCTCGCAGCTGGAAGATGATCAGACGTTGGCTCAATCTGAATTTCTTTAGTGAAGCAATTTTTTTCCGTTTGAAATGGGGAGTTGCTGAAGCTGAATCTTCTCGTGGGATTAGGTCAATTGATTTAGCGCAGCACATTTTTAAGGAAAAGTTTTTATTGTGCCAACTCAGACAAGAAATATGTTCAAAGAATTCTAGCATTCAGCTCAAATCACTGTTTTATTTAAACATTTTAAGCTAATGAGACTTGGCAAAACCCCCTTTTTTTAATAAAAAAAGCAAGTGGAAATAAGAATGGAATGTGTTCAAGTTATCTCAGTGGAAAATGTTTTCATATTTTTCAGTTATGTGGAGGTTCATAAATTTAGCTTTTGTCCTAATTAAGGATAAGAAAATACCTTAAAAGCTTTCACAGGGCACCCAGGTAATTAGCCAGACAATTTCTGCTGGCCCTTCTCATCTGCAAGTCCAGCTGCATTCTCCCTAAATGAGATTTTTTGCTACAGCAAAGGTGGAATGTGAAAGTTCAATATTATGGATCAGCTTTGCTTACAAGGGGAGAGGAAACCGGCCAGAACCTGTACACTGGAAAAGAGATGAATGAGAGCGATTATCACAGAGGTCTACCAAATTATGGAGAACCTGAGTAGGGCATGATAAACATGATGGTCTAGATGAAAAATCACGTGCAGGAAAATCAGTGCTTGCAAGGTAGATCAGCTGCAGGACTTGTGATACCTGCCCCTTCCTTCCACCTGTTTGCCGGGGAGCCCCCCACTTGCTGCGGGCTGTCCACTCGTGTCTGCGTTTCCTCCATCCCTTCGGGTTAAGGAGCAGGGAAATCGGCAGGACCTCTGCTGAGCCCCCGCGCCTGTGCTCCCCCAGCCTTCTGCGGCCACCTCCTCCAGGCGGGCCTGAGCAAAGCTGGGATGCGCGCATCGCCCGTGCAGCAGCATCTCCGCTGTCATTAGAGAATAAATGACAGTGTCTCCATGGCCAGGGAAGAAACCAAATTAAACTCTACCATCCCCGGCAATTGATGGGCTGGCTGCCGAGCTCCGTGTCACAGCCGATTTCTCACGAACTATCAGGGGTGAATTGTATCTCTAATTTCTGTCACAAATGTTTTTGCTATGCAAAGGGACAAATAGGAGCAGGGAGGAGAGGGAGAGCACTTGGCCTGGCCCTCAGCCTGATGGCGAGGGAAGGCTGCAACGATGCTAAGGTGCTCCTAGAAAGGTGGTGGCTAATGGAGTTGCATTAAGCAACACGAAATGGCCAGATAAGCTGCTTTCTCTGGCTGTAATAGCACATCATCCCGCTAAAGTAAGGCAACCGTGAAGAAGGGCGAGGAGGGAAGTGAACTGCCGGTGAGAAACCTGGCACTGGAGCCGATGCTCCCCAGTGGAGAGCCACGCCATGCGTGGGGACATCGCCGTAAAGCTCCGCAAGGGCGAAACTGTTCGGCTGGGCTTTGCGAGAGGGGCTGGGAGGCTGTGGCGTTCGGGGTGGCCGCTGCGGGTGGCGCCGAGCCGGGAGACATTCGGGCACGGTGCGATGGGCGGGTGCTGGCTTTTGGATCTAATCTGACTGCGATAAATCTGTGGTGTATTAACTGCGCTGGAGGTCTACGTCAATATCAGTCTTCAAGATGCTCAATAGATCGATGTTTCTTTGATACAGATAAAGCAAACGGGGGGCAGGTGGTCGTGGAATTCCCTGCGTGCGGTGTTACTGCTCTTTGCTGATCCTTCTGCTGGGGGAGGGGAGCGAGGAGCAGGGTAGGGAAGGATTTAGAAAGCTGGTTCACCAGACATTGAAAAAGAAGTTGTAAGAAGGGGATTTATGGCATTTTTTATCAGCTTTAGGCTGAAAAGAAGAAGAGAGAGATCTTCATAAAAACTTATTGTCCTTTGAGAGACAAATTCCTACCAAATAGCGGTCTCGGGTGTAACGATGCGCCCGTGAGCGGGGGGTGGCTGGCACGTGGCCGTGCTTGCTAAGGCTTCGCAAAGAGGGACACGCGGGCGTTTCGCGGGTCCCGACTCCTTTCTGGTGGCGGGGTGCCCGCGCCTGGCTCTGAGTGCTTTAAGGCAACTGGCGGGGAGGTGGTTAAAGCAGGGCACGTGGAAGTGCTGGAGAGGAGGGCACGGAGAGAAAAGCCATCTGCTTCTCTTAAATAAATGGGTTGGCCTTGTCGGGGCCGTGGGCGACTGAGGTTTCAGCTTCACCCGTAAGCTGGTCCTGGCACTTCTGGCGCTGCTGGGGTGAGCACAGCCTTGCCCATTTATCCCCTTCAACAAATGATCTAAAGCTGAGAAACTGGTTGCCGTCATCAATGGGATTTTCTTACAGTGTTTTTTTAAAAATCCATTTATGTATGTATTTTTTTCAAATTGAGGGCCTGGTGTTGTGAAGGTCAGGGTAAAGCAAGCCACCCTCACAGAATCACGTAGGTCAGAAAATACCCTTAAGATCATTGAGTCCAGCTGTTAACCCAGCATCCTCAAACCATCAGTGTGCATTGCGGGGGCTTGGACCACAGGGATGTCCTCTTCCCGGTGTCCCAGCTCGTTTCCACCGGGTGAAGGGAGCCCCTGTGGGCTGTTTGCACCCTTAGCGCGCCGCTCGGCCGCCCCAGCCACGCAGGGACTGGAAAGAGCAGGAGTTGCAGCAGGTCACGTAATGGCCCAGCGGGATGGTGGCGTTGTGGCAGATGGGCTGAAGGGACCCGGAGAGCAGGCACAGCCCTCGTGCTGCCATGGGGACGTGGGGGCACTTGCAAAGGGCGCTTGGCCGCGGGGTGTCCCCGCGCCGGGAGGGGGGCAGGCCCCTGCTGTCACCCCTCGGGGGAGGCTGTGACCTTGCAGTGGTGTGGTCGGAGAGGTCTGACCGAGACAAAGTTGGGCAAAACCCAGCTGCTCTGCAGCCCCAGCCAGAGAGGTTCCTCCATCAGACCTGGGGACCCGAGACCCCCGTGGGCTCCCCCCGGGAGCGAGGTGCCGCGGGAGGCGGCGCTGCCTGGCCCCGGCGATGGGCGCTTTTCCTCCCCTCGCTGTGCTCACCCTGCAGCAAGTTTCCAGTAGGAGCTGCCAGCATCCGAGGGGAGACTACAGGCGCCTGCGTGACCCTCGCCGGGGCTCGCTGCCACCGCTGCCCAAGACAGTCTGCAGCCAGGTGGGAAAATTAGATGTCACCCTTGGAATGCGTGAAGGTCACCGGATCCCATTACTGAAGCGATGTGTACAGATCTGTCCTGACACGTCCATTTGTTAGCAGAGACCACACAGTCCGATGGGGAAGCTGGGTATAAATGTGTAAATGGGAAAAGTATTTCCAAGTGGAACGGAGGGGACCTTCGGAGCATCTTTCCCTGTGTCTGTATTTCCTTCCTTTCCTTTTCTCATCCCCTCTTCTTGTTTCACAGGACTGGCTGACAAAATTTGGGTATCTGCCTCCTCCGGATCCCGTCACAGGACAACTGCAGACGCAGGAGGAGCTCACCAAGGCCATCACTGCCATGCAGAGGTTTGGGGGGCTCGAGGCAACAGGGGTCCTAGGTCAGTGGCTCATGATCCCTCCTCCCTCTGGTGCAGAGGGATGCGGGGATGGCTCCTTATGGGTCTGGGGAGGAGAGGGAACTTGGCACTGAGTTGTAGCGTAGTATCGTCTCTAGGAAAATCTCACGCAGGTGTAACATACGGCCCAGTTTGCATCTGTAAGAGTAATTACATGGCTCAGGTGCTTTGTTGCTTTGTGCTTTCAAGAACCTGAGGCAAGCAATTATTTCACCAGACCCACACACCCTTGGGGTTCCCGTTGCGCTTAAAATAGCTCTTGGTGTGTTCAAAAAAAGAGAAGAAAAAAAGACAGAAAAACTAAGGCTGATTGGTTGTCCTGTTCAAAGTCTTTAATTGCAGCATCAAATTGAGTTGAACAAAAATCCCGATTAAGCCTCCCAGTTTGTATATGCAGATACTCCGGTTTCTTCACCGCCGGGGAGGAAGGTGGGTTGTGTCACCCCAGCGCTGCTCGCTCCTGCCTGCGGCGGGTAGGGCCGCGAGGTGCCCCTGGGGCTGGTGGGGGTCTCCTGGGCTCTCGCCGAGCCACCGTGGCTCGGGGCACCCCCCGGCCAGCCAGGAGCCCACCACCAGCTCCCGCGGCCAGGAGGGACAGGGCGACGAGTGGCTGCTGCCTGATGTGGCAGCCACGTCTGGCTGGGAGGGAGCAGCCCAGGGCCAGGCTGAAGCAACACAAGTTCCCCGACATGGCCAGGGTCGTTCCTCTCAATGTCTTCATTGAGGGAAGGAGAAAGGCAGCATTATCCCGGCCCTCGGAAGGACGCCCGTCCGCTCTCCTCCCCTGCCTGACAGGCGGCCGTGACCTCGCGCTGTGGGGCCAGCTTGCTTCCGCTGCTCGGGACACAACGAAGGAGAAGCTGCTAATTAGCGGGCTGGTCTGCGTCCCCCCCGATGCCCCGGCCGCCCTCCGCCGGGCCCCCCGCGCAGCTGCTGCCTGAGCAGCCACCGGCCGCAGCCCCTCGGTGGGGCTGTCCCTCTCTGCTCTTAATTGCGTGCACGTAATTATTTCTCTTCCACCTTATCGCAAGCTGCAGGAGGCCCGGGAGCAAGGATGGCCTCTTGAATGCATTTTCATTTTCATTTCTGGAGGGGGTGTTCGAAGCAGGCTTGGGGGCTGCCCTGGGCAGGTCACGGACGTGGGTTTGCATCTGAAAACAGTGTTTAAGTAAAGCGGTAAAGCCAGTACAGAAAATGGGTGAATGGACCAACTTGTGTTTCAGCAGATGAGAATAGAGGCTTTAAGCTTTCATTCAGTTTTGAAAATAAATAAGAAGGAATATGAACATTTTCCAAATGAGCTCCTAGCTGAACAGTGATATAGTTTATTTACATGTGAATGTCTCCCTGCTTTGCCAGGGGAGCAATGAGGAATTCAGCAAGAGAGAACAAAACAGAATAATCAAAAAATTGTGGTTTAAAATATAATGAAAGCCTGCCACAGGTAGTTTTCCACACAGCTTCTTGAGATCCGTAAGGTGTCATGCAAGAGATAACCTGCTGCGTTTTCTCCTGAACCCGATAACCCTGTCCGTGGCGCTAAGAGCAGAGCCAGCGCCCAGCCCCCCGCTGCGGGGTGTCCCCCCCCGACCGCCCGGCTGCCGGCTGCTTTGAGGAGACGGGCTTTCGGCAGGAATTGCGGCTGGTGGTGGGCGCAGCGGTGGCACGGAGGGGGCTCAGTGCCCCATGGGTGTCACCCCGAGTGGTGCTGGGGCCGGTGCTGTGCTCCAGCAGGCTCTCGGGCATTGCCTTCTGTTCTGCTGCTGCGTCCTTAGCACTTTGCTTCCCATCTCCCTGTCCGCCCTGGGATTTTTTAACCCACCCTTTCCATGATTTCTTGTGTTTTCCCTGACCCCAGACGAAGCCACGCTGGAGCTGATGAAGACCCCTCGCTGCTCTCTGCC
>JAVJGI010000001.1:85129754-85152486 GCA_035590275.1 Ibycter americanus
CCCCCCCCGACCGCCCGGCTGCCGGCTGCTTTGAGGAGACGGGCTTTCGGCAGGAATTGCGGCTGGTGGTGGGCGCATCGGTGGCACGGAGGGGGCTCAGTGCCCCATGGGTGTCACCCCGAGCGGTGCTGGGGCCGGTGCTGTGCTCCAGCAGGCTCTCGGGCATTGCCTTCTGTTCTGCTGCTGCATCCTTAGCACTTTGCTTCCCATCTCCCTGTCCGCCCTGGGATTTTTTAACCCACCCTTCCCATGATTTCTTGTGTTTTCCCTGACCCCAGACGAAGCCACGCTGGAGCTGATGAAGACCCCTCGCTGCTCTCTGCCCGACCTTGCCGCCGTGGAGGCCAGGAGGAAGCGATTCACGCAGGCTGTCACCAAGTGGAGCAAAAGGAACTTGTCGTGGAGGTAGGAATTCATCTTCCCCTGCTGAAATCTTGCAGGAAAGGGCTGATCCCACACAGATCTGGGCTAAATACAGCTTTGTGACGAGTTTCAGGGTGGCGTGTTAAAACGTGTCCCTCCGAGCTCGCAAGACCCCCAGATTGTTTATTTGAACTCTTCTCCTGCCGATCCCAGCCTTGACTTCTTGGACCTGCTCGTCCACCAGCTGGGAATGGTGCAGATCTGGCCGCTGGATCAGCCGGGAGGTTTTTGCTGCGTTGCAAGGGTTAGAGCATCGTTTCTCTTGAGTTCATTGGGACTTTGCGCCTTCTCAAGCAGCTGCTGCAGGCTTGGCTCGGCACAGATGGGGCGGCTTCTCTTGAAGAGCCCACCTGAGCCCAAGGGTTGGGAGCATTTTCGGGGTGATAGTCACTGTTTTTCTCCTAGTCCTTGCCACAGGGCAGTGTTTTTCCCTTGACACCAGAAAGCAATGTGTGTGGGTCAATCCAAACGTGCGACACGCAGAAGTTCAGGTCCAGCTCCCAGAGACCCTGTGGTCATGCTGCAGGTCAGGGCTGACAAACAAGCTGATCCCTGTCCCACCAAAACTTGTGCTTTCAGGGACTCATTTTTCCTCCCTCTAAGACCAAAGGATTGTTGCTTCAAGACGGGTGAGCACCATGAGACGCTCGTACTATCCTGAAAACACATGTGGATGTTGCGGAGAGATCTCCGTTATTAATAATAAGCTTCTCTTTGATCCTGACGTAGTCCCTAGAGCGAGTCCACCTCCTGCTGCAGTAACAAATCTCGACTTGGCTGTCACTGTTGACACGTGTTGAAACTGTGGCCTTACCAGGGATTTGGTCCATGTTCCGGCACATCCCTCTGAGACCTTATTCTCAGAGAAGACAAAAATTCAGCTTCCGTAAGAAACAACTTTGGCTCACAGACGGCTTCTTGTAGTGAAGTAACCCACGTTACAAAAGCTCAGCCTGCCCCCCTGTTGGCCAGCCCCATCTTGATGGGTAAGAGGAATAAACTTCACGTTTCAGAGAGGAGAAAATCCCTTTGGGTGAAACAATAAAACCTGCCATGATGTCCTGCGAGCTGCCGGAGCCAGCGCAGGGGACACGGCGTGTGCACAGCCCTGGCCCCAGCAGCCGGGCAGGCGCCCGGTGCCGCAGGTGATCCCAGCCATGCGGCGCAGCGTCCGCGGTCCCAGGCGGCAGCGCAGGCGGGATGGGGTCAGGCTGTTCCATTGGACGCAGCCCCAGGATACCCCCTGCCCTTGAAACTGTGATGCTGCAGCAAAGATTGCCATAAAAAGGGGGTTAGGTCTGAAACAATTTTATATGAACGACATAAAAAAATCCATCTGCTGACAAACTCATTTCTTCTTTTTATTCTTTGATCTTTTCCAAGATCTTGGCTTTTGTTCAAGAAAGGGCTGTGTTTTATAACTGGAGGTTGTATCAGCCAACAGAAGGCTACAGCATTATAGAAACTCTAACATAGTATTTACATCCAACACTTGAGATTAAAATAGCTTTTTTTAAAACTGCCGTGAAAATCTGCCAACGGAGACATAAAGTTTTACATGCTTACCTTTTACACACTGATTGAAGATTTTAAAAAAAGAAAACGAAACCAAATTCTAGTATGCTACACATTTAAAAATCTAATAAAAACCTGAACGATTGCAAGGCTGGAAAACACGTAAGCAAAGCTGTGCGAAAGGATGATCCCGGGATAGGCACCTGCCTGATGGAGAAGGCAGTGTCTGGCAAACAAAATTCTATAGGCATGCAGGTTACTGAAGTTTCTTCTTTTTACCCATGAGTACAGCCAGCCTGTGGGACTGGAGGGCTCAGGAGCAAGACAGTACAGGCTGCAACCTGCACAGCCCGCGGTGCAGCGTCGGAGCATCCCAGTGCAGCATCAGACACACGGTCTTCTGTGCCTCAGCTCCGTGGGAAGTTTCCAGGATATTACAGTATATAAATGTTCTTTTCATGGGATTTTTTTTCTTTTTTTTTTTTTTTTTCTGCATTGTACGTGTGTACCAAGGCACTGGGTAAGGTGATGAGGTAGCAGTGGGGCAGATTTGGGATGCAGCCGGAGAGGGGCACGGGGAGCAGCGTGCTGTGGATGCCCTCTGCTGGCATCGGCGCCGGGAGCTGCTCGCAGCGAGTTCCTCTCGCGATTGCAGCCTGGTTTTGCTTTTGCTAATTTTGCTTTATTGCTTCTGGTTGTGCCCCGCAGAAGGGGGGTTCCGCTGGCACCTCCATCTCTTCCCAGGCACCTGCTGTCTCCTTGCGGTCATGGGAAATGCAGCGTCGGGGCTGTGCCCCCTCTCTGCTGCTTTGAACGCCCTGGCGCAGGGAGAAGCCGCCAGAGTCCAGCTGTCTGAAGTTCCCAGGTGTTTTCTTGCTGAAATCTCAGCTTGGTGCCGAACTGAGCTGACTTTCATCCATCTTAGTTAAGGATGGGTCCCTGGTGCCACTTCATCAGAGCTGCGGTCTTTGAAACTGCGACGCCCAGGGCGTGGGATGTGGGGCTGGAGCAAAGGCAGGCGGCAGGGGAACGGTGGCATGTGGCAGGGGAGCGGTGACATGCGGCAGGGGAGCGGTGACGCCTGTCAGTCGCTGCCCACCCTGGCTGCGAGCACCCTGAGCCCACCCGCCGTGGAGGCATGCCGCCGAGCCGAGGTGGGGGTTTACGGAGGCACGGAGGGGCGGCAGCCCGGCAGGTACCGCTGGGGAAAGGTGCGCAGCTAGGGCAAGCCCCGGGGCCGTGCTCCTGTCCCTGTGACGGACCCGATCCTCCCGCTTTCCCCCTCAAATCGGTGGCATCCCACCGTGGTGGCCGCCCAGCCCAAGCCCAGCTGGTCGCCACCAGCCGTGCCCCCCGTTGCCTGGGGGTGACAGACACCCGAGGAGGGCAGGAGTGTCACCCCCCGGTGCAGGGCTGCTTTAGGGCTGCCACGACGCTCCCCGAGCGGTCGGAGCGGAATGTGGGCGGCTGCCAGCGCGGGCGGCAGTGCTGGGGCACGGTGGCTGGGGTGGGCAGCGCAGTGCAGCGGCCCTGCTCTGGCAGCCCCCGGAGCTGCTCCTCTGGCAGCCGGAGAAACCAGCTGTGAAATTTCATTTCCCCCACCTCTTCGCCCTGGGATGCATTACGCCTGTGCCGGTGCCCGTTGCTGGGCGCAGGGCGCCGCAAGGCGCTAGGTACGTATTGAAGGGCAGGAGGATTATCACCCCAAAATGTTCAGTGCTTTTCCTCTTCCAGTACTTCCAGTCCCGGGGCATTGGGGTGTTGCAGCGGTGCCGAGGCAGCACCAGAGCAGGGCTGCCCTGCCACAGCTCGTGCTGCGGGGGGCTGCGCCCCGCTGGGAAAGCACCCCTGCCACGGCAGCAAGCACCCACCCTTTCAGCTGTCCCCTCTCCCCGCCCCAGAAAAATCAGGTTGGGTTCATCAGGCAATCCTTACCCTGCCGTATTCGGTAGTTACCAGCATTTATTTTATTTCTGTGTGGTTTCAGGACTGCAGAAGGTGAAGGAATGCTTTCATTAACCAGCAATTGATTTCCCATATGTCACTAATACTCTTCCACTTTTGCCTTTGGGAGGACAAAACCCAAAAAGGAACCCAGCAATCAAATAACCGTTGGTGGGGGCCCCTCAGTAGCCGAGGCAGACCAGCCCCCTCTGGCTTCTACTTACTAACCAGCGCGGACCCCGGATTTCTTTGGGATGGGACAGGCTAAGGAGGGGACTGGAGGGACACGTGAAGGACGGGCAGCAGCTGGGTGGAAGCCAGTGTTCATCTGCGTGGCGGTGCTGCCGCCCGGGTGAGCTCCAAAGGCAGAGCAGAGATGCCCTCCTCGGCACCCGGCTGCGCCACCTCCAGCCGTGCCCTGCTGGGCAGCCCCCGTCCCGGGCGGCGCGGCTGGCGCTGCCCCACACAGCCCCATCCGCCGCGGGGACGGCTGCTCGCCGGGCCGCCCCGGCCAGTGGCTTTGCAGGGGGATGTGGCCGACCCCGCAGGTCGGTGGGGTGGCTGGAGGGGGACGAGCAGCCCGGTGCTTGCCACCTTCCCAGTGGCTTGGCAGGGTCAGCCTGGGAGAGAGCGCTTTCTCCCCAGTTACACCAGGGTTTTGCCCAAGACTGGCAGCTGGGCGGGACGTCTCAGGAGGAATTAGCACCCAAGAAGGGGGAGTGCGGCTCTCCGCTGGGTACCTAAGCAGCTGCATTTATGACAAATAATAGTAATAATCAAGGTAAGAAGCAGCTTATTTAGTCCTGTCTCCATCTGCATGATGTTAGAAATGTGCCTCCTTTTCAGTGGAACTGGGTAATGCAATGCAGATGAACATTCTATCAGTAAAATAGTCTTCTGCTAATCTCATTGAAAACAATTAGTAGAGCTCGGGCAATCAAATCAGATGCTGAATTGAAAAACCCTGATGGGATTCTCTTGAAAAATAACCGTGGTAATGAATAAAGGATGGGGGATTTTTCACTTACACCTGCAGCATGTTAATAAAATGTGGGTCAGCTCAGAGGTGCAGGACCTTTTATAAGAAGCAAAATAAGTATTGATACTGTTTCTGCCTTAATCTAATGTTTCTGGAGTCAGGGGTTGGGATGAATATTAATAACATTTGTCTCTTTAGACAGGGCTTTTCATCAGCCATCCTTTTACAAGGGAGATCAGATTTATTATCCTCATTCTACAGCTGGAAAGAGGGAGAGGGAAGGGAAAGGAAAGAGAGGGAAGGGAAAGGAGAGGTGATGAAAGGAGCTTATGTGGTCACGCTGGGTGCCATGATCTTGGAGATGGGTTGTAATTCCTGGGCTAAACATGGTGTGTTTTACATGTATAGTGACTTGTTCAGTAGAGGTTAAAGCAGCAAAGGATTTATCTAAGTCAAAAGGAGTGTTGTGGAAGATGAAGACACCTAGTTTAAGAGTATCTGGAAACCAGGTGGGCTTTTTTTTTTTTATTGTAGGGGTTTACATCCAGCTACAGTCTCTTCTATAAATTAAAAATTGCCTGGAAATTGCCTTTTCTAGTCCCATGCTCATACTGTTTGTACCTCTATGCTGTCTTCTTTACAAATGCATTTTGTTTGGAGTCGTACAATTATCTGATGCTGCGTGTATGCTAGTTCACTTAGTTCAGTAGATAAAGTCTTTCTTTGCTCAGAATAGTTTAGGGATAGCAAAGCCGTAGATATGAGTGATTTTTGCTTATCTGGCTGTGATGTGTTTTGCCTGATTCACCCATCTCATTCCCACCCTCTCTGGGATGGGGTTCCCCAGCTCTTTGGAGAAACTGTTAATGAGATTTCTGCTTGTTCTCATGAGTCCCTTTTTGTTCCGTCCCAGATTTAACCCTCGCTAGTTTTGCCCAGGTCAGGCGGTGATGCGCACCGTGGGCTGCGTGTCTCTGAGGGCACGGGATATGTGCAAGTACTTGTGAAAGCGAGAGCATCCAACCTCAGTCAGCAAGTTGTTCCTACATCCCTTCTCTGATCCATGGTGTCTCCTGGTACCCAAACCACTACTCGCAGGAAGAGCTTGAGTGATGTGACATCTGTTTCTGACACCTGTAATTACCTCTAGAGGTTTAGTTGGGTCATTACTTCACATTGGTGCTGGGGAGTGGTGTAATACTGAGCGATGCTCTCCCAGCTGTATTATGCAGCAGGGCAAGTGAGGTGATTGTAATTGTTGCTTCAGCCTTTAAAAATCCGTCAAGCCATGAATATTTCATGAACGCTTTGGTTGGTGTGCTGGTACACAAGAAATAAAATATCCATTATTACTGGGGTAGAGCTGGCCAGAAGTTTTCCAGCAGAATTGTTTTTTGTCAATAATTACTCAGTCAAAAGTACATTTCTCCTGGAGTGTGTTTATTTTTGTCAAAATTGTCAATGAAAGATTATCTAAACATGCTCTTTTAGAAGCCAAGGTGCCTTGTTGCATCTTTGTCTTTTCACCTTCCCTATTAAATCAACAATGTTACAAATTCTTTTTCAAGGTTTGGTTATACAGGAAACATTGACTTTTCTTCGTTCCAGCGAAGATGAGCAGGGAGGTTTGAGGCGCGCAGCTGCAGGGCTAATGCCGGCACATGGCTCATCCCACCTCGCTCCTCTTCCAGGGCAAGGCGGAGCTGGGGACCAAGGGATGTAGTGCTGATGCAGAAAAGCTATAATGGCCCTGTGGTGCGTGCAGTAGTGTTGTAAGCCCCTGCTCATCAATGCTTTTTCTGCCAAGAAGCAAGACAAGAGCTTCTCAGCGACAGTGCTCCACAGATAGTCTGTCTCCTGCAGGCAATAGGCTGGAGGCACTTTGAATGCGATTTACACAAAATGCATCCTTTCCTCTTCCTCCTTGTTATGGATTGCAGTCTCAGAGATTGCTGGCAGTGTACTGGTTTCTGAGTATATTTTATACCTCCAGCAGACAGGCTGGGAAATATATGGAGGCAGCAAATCCGTACTGGATTTCTGTGTGTGTGTAATAAGAATGAGCAATGACCTGCCGGTTTTTGTTGCAGGAAAACTGATGGGCCTGTGTGTGGTGCAAAGGCTTCAGGAGTCAATAATCTTTGCATATTTGGGTTGCACTTGGAACGAATAAGTGGTGAGAAAATAATTGTCAATAGGTCTGAAAGGGAGCTTGGAAAAAAAAAATGGGCAAGCTCTGGAGGGGGACTGGTGGAGCTGGCATTGCCAAGGCTGGGCAAGGGCGATAGTCCTGGTCATTAACAGTGGTTTGTGTGTGAAGTGTGGCTCTGAGGCTGACTGCCACCTGGTACAGCAGGATCAGGAGGGATCAGGATTCAGATCCTGGTTGTGTTTCACGTGTGTGGGATGTTTTACACTCTGGTGGGCAAGACTGGCTCGGTATTTCCACAGGACCCAGACTCTGAAATCCTCATAGCTCTGGAGCTGATGTGATTCAGAGACTTAAAGACACATCTGTAAAGGGTGTCAGGGCGCTTTGGAGGAGCGCTGAGAGCTCTGGAGGCCTTGCTGAGGCTCCTCAAGGCACTAGGCACCTGTGGAGCCCTTCCTGGTGGTCCTCGGAGAAGATCTTTCATGATACTGACTTACCTTCTTTTTTGCTGTCTTCATTTCAGAGTTCGCACCTTCCCGAGAGAGTCCCACCTGGGCCACGACACCGTCCGAGCCCTGATGTACTATGCCCTGAAGGTCTGGAGCGACATTACCCCGCTGAATTTCCATGAAGTGGCAGGTAACAACGCCGACATCCAGATAGACTTCTCCAAGGCAGATCACAATGACGGCTACCCTTTTGACGGGCCTGGTGGGACAGTGGCACATGCTTTCTTCCCTGGAGACCATCACACAGCAGGAGACACTCATTTTGATGATGACGAGTATTGGACTTTCCGATCTTCAGGTAGGTGGGAGTGGGAGAGCTGCAGCCAAACGCGAGGGTTCCCAGTTTCCCCCTTGTGCTCTGGTGGTTAGGGTGGTGTAGCCTCTGCTATGCCTTCACCCCAGGCTTGGGGATTCCAACCCCTTCCTCTGGTTCTCCTCTCAGCCTTGCTAGCAAAATGACAATAGCCAGCGCTGAGGACCTTCTATGTTCCTGGAAGCCCCAATGGCGTCTCCATGTTTCTCCCTATCGTACCAGCAGTTGCAGAGCTCCCCCTCGCCCACCCCCAGTCCCCATCTCTTCTGGGACTGGGAAGGTCACAGGCTGGATGTGTGGCTGTTGGAGCTCTTGGATGGTGACCGCGTTCTCTGACTTTGGTGTCTTGGGTGGCTTCACAGCCACATGTCCTGGTTTCCTATTTTTAAAGCATATTTATGAGCTGACCTGCATGGAAAGGTCAGGGAAAAAGCCCCCTGTGAATGCTAGCTTTTTCCTGCTACAGTTTTGTTATTATTTTTTTTTCTTCTTTTATTTCATCTTATCTGGCTAGAGGAGAGTTTTAATGAGCAGAGTTTTAATAAGCAGAGGGACTTTCAGAAGCAAGTGCTCCTCAGCTGCGCGAGCCATCTGTAGGGATCAGGTCCCCAGCCTTCGTGTCGGGCGCGTTTTGCAGTCACCAGCTGCTAATTTACTTGTCACACCACCTCCTCCGCCAGCCTCCCAGTGGGCTCCTGCTGCTTCAGCTTAATGATTTTGTTTAGACCTAATCATCATGTCTGAAACGAGCTAACACCTTCTTTCTCCCCACCCCTCTCCTCCCTGCCCACCGGCTGACCTCCATCCATCCCCATGGGTATTCGTGGGCAGGAGGGCTCACCGGGGGTGCTGGAGGAGGTCTGAGGCTAAGGCTAAAGGTCTGGACAGGCTGATTCTTCAGGATTCAACCGGTTCCTTGGTTCATGCCGCTGTGCAACTCCAACTGATGTTTCTCATGGAGAAGGAAAAAACCAGCAGCAGCTCTGCTGTGCAGGCACAGAGGGCAGAGGCGAAGCGCTGGGGTCTGGTGGCTTGTGGTGGCAGATGTGCTGTGCGATGAAGTAAGGGGTGGTGGCCCTTTTGTAGCTGTGGTTGGGAACGCTCGTCGGGAAACGGGCTCACGTGGGGGAGCGAGCCCCGGGCCAGCAGCCCCACGGGGGGGTCCCTGCAAGCACCACCGAGGGGCGAGGGGGTGAGCCTGATGGGTGAGAAAGCTGCCCTCTATTCTGAAGGTCTTGGAGCTATCCCAGCTTCATCTTTTATTTATTTTGTTCTCCCTAGTGATTCAGAAATAACAACGTGGTAGGTGATATAAAAATATCCCCAAGGTTGTCAGTTTGGCATTAAAATGTCAGAAAGCATATGTCTTGTTCTCTCCTGGTGCCGGGGAAAACAGCACAGGTTATAAAAATCCTGGCTGTTTACAGACATTGTAAATAATAGTTATCAAGGAAAAAGCAGAATTCAGCAGAAATATCCCCCACCCCAGCACCTGAAGCCCGGTGGGGAGCACTAAGGACCGTGCAGGATCAGCCGCAGCTGCTTCTGCACAACATCTCCTTTGGCCCAGACCGGGGCTTAGGGAGCGTGGGGCTCCCCTGAGCTCTGCGCAGACCCTCCGACCTCGCTGCCTTTTTATTACAGTACTTGCAGTGATGACCTTTGTAAGAACCACACTTAAAATCCTTTGCGCCCTCTGGTACTGCCCCGCAGGGCACTGCTGTGCGGCGAGGGGCAGCAGCTGCGCGGGTGCTTGGCCCGGCTGGGTGGTGGGAGTGCGCTGAGCAGCATCGGTCCCGTATGGCTCCTGCGAGCAGTTCCTCCTTTGCTTTGGTGGCGGTGGTGCAGGTTTGGAGGAGGACGTTTACCCCTGAGATCAGACCTTGAGCGTTGGAGGCTCTGGAGGGTATGGGACGGGTCTGTGTGTGCGTGCGGTGTGGGGCACTAGGGCTGGATGGCAAACAGGGAGATCTGGGGAAAGAGAATGGAGTAGAGATAGCTCAAAGCGGGGGGGCAAGAGGCATCAGAGGTGTCAATGTTCAATAAAGTCTCCCCGATACCCAGTGTGGTGTGTGAGGACCGAAGCGTTTGCCTAAGGGAGCAGACGCCGGAGCTGCAGCCCCGCCAGCACAAGGCATGGAAGGGAGGATGGGCTAGCCCCCTGAAAGCCGCCCTGGCCACGTGCCCCTTCGGCCCCTTCCCATCAGGACAGCGGTCAGGTGAGCGGGGCTGGTGGCCGGGGAGCAAGCCGGCAGCTCTGTGTTGGCACCGTGCGGGAGGCAGCCGCGCTGGATTTGGCCGGGCGGCAGCGAGCGAGGCCGGCGTCGTGCCGGCAGGGAGAGCCCAGCAGAGCACCGTGGGCAGGCGGGCACTGCCAGGCACTCACCGGTTCCTTGGCATATGGCTTTGCTCGTTATCACAGGCTCTGACGAGCTTCTGGCTAGCGGCTGCAGAAATGTGGTGTTCTGGGCATCACAAAGACTGTGTCGGCAGCTGCTGCAGGGCAGGCGCGAGATACGGGGGACGACTGCGCTGGCCGTTACGGGGATGACAGACGGTGGTGCTGAGGTGGCTGGCTCAGCCCTCTGTCCAGCTCAGGTGCCACCGGCGATCTGGGAGTAAGAGGGGTGATCCCTGGGCTCGTGTGGGGCTGAGGACTCGTACTGTGGGCTGATGTCTGGTTTGCTTTCCATTTTTGTCTCACAGAATCACAGAATGGTTTGGGTTGGAAGGGACCTTAAAGACCACCCAGTCCCACCCCCCGGCCACGGGCAGGGACACCTTCCACTAGACCATGTTGCTCCCAGCCCCGTCCAGCCTGGCCCTGAGCACTGCCAGGGATGGGGCATCCACAGCTGCTCCGGGCAGCCTGTGCCAGCGCCTCACCGCCCTCATCGTAAAAGAATTCTTCCTAATATCTAATCCAAATCTACCCTCTTTCAGTTTAAAACCATTCCCCCTGGTCCTATCACTACAAGCCCTACTAAAAAGCGATACGATACACTTCAGTCTCCTTTTTCCAACTGGAGAAAAACGTCTTTTTCAAACTTCACCTATTCCAAAGCTTGTCTTTCCAGTTTATCCAACATATAGCTGTACTTTCTGTTACAGCCCTTACAGCCCACCAAACCCCCAAAATGCAATCAGCCTGTAATGACTTTTATTTCGATTTTGTCTTTGTTTCCAGATGCTCATGGGATGGACCTGTTTGCTGTAGCTGTCCATGAGTTTGGCCATGCCATTGGCTTGACCCACATCTCTGCCATAGAGTCTATCATGAGACCCTACTACCAAGGTCCCGTGGGGGATCCTCTGAAGTACGACCTACCTTACGAGGACAAAGTCCGAATCTGGCAGCTCTACGGTAAATTTGTGTCCCTTGCCCAGCCACAGCCTGTTTCTGCCACTGGGCACACTGGAATAGCGCTTTCTGGGGCGAGTGGAGCTGGTGGGGAGGATGGTGTTTCCCACTACTGCTTCTTTGTCTTTGTGCATAGGAGTCAGGGAATCTGTGTCCCCCACAGCCAAGCCTGAAGTAAGCAAAGCTGATGACCATCCCATCCTGCCAGAGCTGCCAGAGAACCGCTCCACTGTCCCGTAAGTCAAATGTGTTTCTTTCCTGCAAAGGACGTGTAGTAGTAGAGCTCCACTTAAGTATCAGTTTGTGCTTGTTTTCGGCATTTCCCTCTGGACCTCTTGTCTTCTGGAAAGTGCACACACGCACACAGAGTGCCCCTTTTTCCTCATGTCCCCTGAGTATCTCCTGCATATGCTGTTGCTTCTGCCAAGCAGTGTGCCTGCAGACTGGCCAGCCAGCCCGCAACTGAGGTGGCTGAGAGCAAGAACAAGTGACAGCGCTATTTATCCCTTAACTAATTTTTATAATTTAAGGCAGATCCAGAAATTCTGCTTCATCTTGGAATGCTTTGCATTTCTCTAAGACTCAAAATTTTACTTGTGTTAATGGGAATTTGTCCCCATCATCCTTAAGTAAACTCATCCTTGCTGTAATTTTAATCAAACTCCCTCTGCAGTATCCTGAATGGTGCAAGCATAACGTACCTAAATCTTTCCGTGTGAGCAACTCCCTAACGTACCTGTGGGGGTGAATATTGGGATAAGTGGACCGATAGCCTGACTCCAACACAGGTTTGTGTTGGCAAAGGACTGCTTATACTGAGTGTCATCAGGCAGTCAGCGTGCCCTCATTAGGGAAAGTTCTGGATCTAGGTCATTAATAAATGCTGGAGTTGCCAAATTGTTTTACTACCAAGGCAGCAGGACAGAAGCAGGGAGAGCAAGCAAAAAGGCAGGAGCTCATGGTCACACACGGTTTTGCCAGAGACCAGGAGTGCCCCAGGTGAGAGCAGCAGAGACAGAGCAGGTCACCGTCACCTCCTGGTCTGCCCCATCTGGAGTGTGACTTTGAGGGAGTCCCTTCACCTCTCTGTGCCTCAGCACCCCATCTGCAAAGAGAGGGTAACAGCACTGAGGCATGAACAGCCAGGTTAGCCCTGCAGTAATGGGACCAAGAAGAATCTCATCCTGAAAAAGCACCCCTGTGCTGCAGTTACTTTTCCCACCTCGGCACCTTCTTCACCCCCCTTTGCCCTGCTTGGTGTGGTGCCCACAGCACAGAGGTGCGGAGCGGCTGCTCTTGGTGCAGGTGTGCCAGCTGCCAGCGGTTGCAGAATGGCTACGAGGGTCCTGAGGAACCCTTTTCCTTGAGCATGCTGAATGCCATTAATTATCTTTCTTTCTGCATAGCTTCTGAGGGGGCTTGCCCACAAGGCTCTGTGTGGCCAGGTTTTGACCAGGAAGCACGAGGGCATTCCTCCCTCCTGCCGTAGGAGGCCAGCGCCGCACAGCAGCAGCGGGAGGAGCAGGAAGCTGGTTCACGCCATCCCTCCTCCCTGCCCCACATGTGGCTGTGGGGCTGGACCTGGCTCACCTCCGCATCTGCCATTTTGTGGCCGAAGGGGGCTCGAAACTGGCGCTGCCGGCCCAGCACAACTCTGCTACCAGCAGATCAGATTTATGTCTCCGTGTCACCCACAGCAGCTTTCCTGTGCGTGTTCCCAGCAGCCTCTCCTCATCCTCCATCAATCATCATTTCTTACATGGGCTTTGTAGCTCTTCTGGCCCTTCATACTCGGTGCCTTCCCCACCGCCCTTGTTAAGAGCAGCTCAGCATCTCGGCGGCCACTGGCCAGGTGGCTCTCGCCAGCTGTCACGTGGCGTCGCTGCTCCTGCAGGTGCCTCTGTTCAGCCTCGGCTGCTTTCTGCTTTGCAGCTCTGCCGCCTCTCGCCGGCATTTCCCAGCTCAGCCTCGGAGCAGCAACGTCCCCAGCTGCTGGCGCGAGATGCTGCTCGGCTCTTACCCACCACGTGTCCCGCTGCCCGGGGGCAGCCAGCCGAGCCGCGCTGTGTCACCAGCTCAGCCCTCACCAGCCACGCTAGCTGGCAGATGTAGAGCGTGTCCCTGCTTGACTCCCAGCGACGGTTGCTGGTGGCCCAGGGAGCGTCTGCCACGGAGCTGCCTGCAGGCTGAGGGCTGCCCGAGCTCCCCTGGGGAATGCCCTTGCACCTGGCTGGGTCTGAGCGCGAGGAGCGACTGACGGGCACAGCCTGTGGGCTGCCGGGGGCTCCAGGGGCAGGGGGGACGCGGTCCGTGGGATGGGGGGCACCAGGGAGGACACAGCCCCTCGTCACCCGCCTGGGCCGCGGTCACCTGGGCATCTCTCCGCAGGCTCCGGCGGGACGTGCCCAACAGATGCAACACTCACTTCGACGCCGTGGCTCAGATCCGGGGAGAGGCTTTCTTCTTCAAGGGTAAGCGCCTGCTCCCCGCGCGCCTGCTGCCGGTGGTCTTTGCTGCGTCACCCTGCGGTGGCATTCGTGTGACAGTGCAACGCGGCAGCGCCGGGCAGCCTGGGGCGGGCGAGGAGGATAAGCTGGCTCGGGGTTTGCAGGCTGCGGGGCCCGCAGAGCCGGGAGGGCGGCTCACGTGCCACTGACTCCTTCTGGCTCAAATCAAAGGGCTTAGAGCTTTAATCAGCGCAGGGAGGCCGGGGACGGATGGTAAGGAAATGTTAACGTCAATGCGAATCCTGCTTCTGGTGTGGAAGGCAAACGCCCGGCTCGTGCCCCGTCTGTCACGGCGCAGCAGAGGAGGTGCCCGCGTGGCTGAGAGCCGCGGTGGTGGCACTGCCGGGGGACAGGCAGGGAGAGCAGCTGAATGGGGACCACGAGGGAGGAGGAACAGAAGGGATGTGGTAGAGGTATCCAAAAGTAAATAGCAGTAAATTGAGCGTTTTCTTTATCCAAAAGAAGGAGAAAGCCAGTGAAACTGAAACACAATTTATTTTAAAATTATAAAAATGGGTGCTCTCTAACCCAGAGCATAATTCCCCCGCGGGAGTGGTGGCCAGGAGCAGTTCAGTGACACGAGCAGGCTGGGGCGCAGGCGGGCGGGAAGGACAGACCAGTGGAGGCAAACCCAGCGGCCCAAGGCACTGCGGTGTGCAGCCGCTGTGGTGCCCACAAGGGATGTGTGTCCTAATGCCAGGGCAGGTGTGTGTCCACCTGCTATGTCCCAGGGTTTAACGCTTCCCTCTGAGGTGGCTGGGCTGGTGACAATCCAGGATGGCACTTTGCATCATGCCGCACTGATCCATCGCCCCGCACTGCCCAAGTGAAGATCTGATATTTGCACTTATCAAAGCTGAAAGCTCGGTCAAGCCAAGGATAAACAGAGCAACAACAGCTCTCTGCTGCTTTTTTTTCCTGGATGCCTCCAACTTTCCTTTCCTCCCACGCTTCACCTTCCCTAACGCTGCTTGCTGTGCATCTCTCAGAGACAACCTGTGCGCAGTTGCGGAGCCATCTGGTTCCATGTCAGCAAACACTTGCTGGCAGCATGTCCCCAGGGTGCCTGGCTGTGGATCAGGATCCCGTTGGTGCCTTCTTGGCTGTACCAGGGCTGAGCAGGCTGGACTCTGTGGGCTTTCTTTCCCATCTTTCCAAGATGGAAGAATGCCCACTGGGCACTTCTTTCCATCCCTGGCCACCATTTGGCCACCCCGAAGCCATCCAGAGGGAAGCAGCAGTGTCTCCCCAGGGCTTGGGAGCAGCATCCGTGCACACGTAACCCATCTGGTTGTCACAGTGCCATCTCGGGTCACAGGCAAGAACGGCCAGAGGGCTCCAGAGAATATGATGTTGTCTGCACCCTCGGGGGAGCACAATATGGGGGCTGTTCCCCTGCGGTATTTGTTCAGATGCCAGCTCCAAAAAGCCACAGTGAGGAAGGGAAAACAAGAGACAAGAACTGGTGTCCAGGAAAAATGGCTCTCTTTCAGAGGGGGAAAAAAAAGAAGATGAGAAGTAAAAAGAAATCCATCTTGGTGCCTATTTTTGGATATGTTTACTGTGGGCCAAAGGGCAAATGTAAAGAGCCCAGTGTCAGTGGGTGCCAGCTGCACGACTGTCTCGGAGCCCACATCACTGCCACCAAACCGTCCTGGGCACCAAGGAGCGGGGATGTCACCTCTGGGGCAGGATTTTAGTGACCTCCAACGATGAGCTCCCTCCACCAACGGATGCCGTGTTCTGAGCTGGTCCGGCTGGTTGCCCAGCTGGAGAGCAGCCTCTCCCACCGCAAAGGCACCGGGGCCAGAGCTCCCCAGGGCTCCTAGGCTTGTCGTGTTGAAGGCAACGGTGGGTTCTCCACGCTTTGGAAACACCGCTTGCTTTGATTTAGGTGTCTCGCCACTGACTCCTGAAGTTTTAAAACAACTTTGGCCTGCGTGTGTGTGTCTGCACGATGTGTGTAGCAGTCTTGCCAGGGGCAGCCAAAGCACAGAGATCATGGCACGCAGCTGGGATCAGAATCACCTGGTATTCAAGAAGGCAATTGCCTCGACCCATCATCCATATAAAACGAGACGCTCGGGACAGCAGGACTTTACACTTGGCTTTCATCCTGCTCAGTTTACCAGCTCAGAAGGTGCTTTTAAATCAAGCTTTTTAAGCAAACACAGGGCTGGGATTTATTGATTTATTTATTTATATTTCTGCATGCTAATGGCAGCAATTCCCCCACGGGTCTGGCTTTAGCTGACGACCGTCCAGGCAACCGCAGCACCTTGGCGAGCAGGCTTGGCCGTGACAAAACATGAGCCTGGGCAGACAGGCTGTTGCATTAAGAATTCCTTGCTACTTAATTGCTATATTTTTTTGCTTTTTCCTGATAGTGTATCAAAAAAAGAACGAAACTCACCAGCAGCCCAGGCTGCGCCTGACTCTCAGGATGGATTTGAAGCTTGCTTGCTGCAGTTGCACCCAGTGAGGCCATCGCTGGCAGAGGGTTGAAATGTCAAAAGCGCTGAGGCTTCCCTCCTTGTCTCAACAAGCCCATGGCACTTGGCAGTTCAGATACTTATCTGCTAAAGAAGGAATTATGTTGAGCTGTATTTCTTGTTAAAAAAGTGAAAACCTGGCTTTGTCTGGTGCCTTGCTAATTAGAGATGCAGAGATCATCTTTATTTAATTACATGTATTTCCATCAACGTACAATGGCCACCAAATTTGAATACTTTTTTTTTTATGTTCTTAAAAAGAATCTGTAATTATGGCAATTCCCATCACATTTGAATGTATTATTCATTTGTGTGTTTCAGTCAGATAGAGCAAATATGCAAACTGGAGCAGAAGAACAAGAATATGATATAAATCCTCATAATTAGAATAAAACTCCCTCTCTGCAGATGTTTAAGTGTTAGAGTTTTGCCTCCTGCATTATTAGGCTAAGATCCAATTTCCATAAAATTTTAAAAGACAGTGTCACAATCTGCCAGCTCTGGAGAAAGGGCTGGGTGTCGTGAATACAAATCTGAAGACCTATCTTTGGTTTCGGTTGCTTATACCCCCTTGGGAACCCATGCAAGAGCAGATGTAAATAGCATGCAGTAATTTCTAACAGGCAATAACAAATAAGAGACAAAGTTGAGAGTTGGCTCTTAGATATCTTGCTCCAGCTCAGATCTTGCTGTGTGGAGCTCTCCAGGGAAAAACGCAGCACAAAGCGTGCTGCAAAAGCTCAGGCTGAGAATCCCAGAGGCAGTGCAGAGGGGGGGACTGAGTTGCCCCTAAAAATCATGAAGACTCCTCGGGAAATCCCACATATGCCTCCTCCAGCAGGGAAGTTTGGCACCCTTCCCACAGAGGACAAACCTGTTTCTTTTTCCATTACGCAAAATATTCCTGAAATACCCCAACCCAAACTCTTTCCTAGCTGGGGCCGCGTTGCTGCAGGTGCTGGCGGTGTGTGTGCCAACGCCACCGGTGCCTTCAGCCCCGGGAGCACTGCAGGACCGAGGTCCCCTGCGCCTCTAGATGGTACCAAACTCCTTAGTTGCGCCTCATTCCCCACCTCAGCCCCTTCCAGCTTTATGGATATAGTTTCCTTCTCCTCTGTTTTCTTACTTCGTTTCTTCATTAAAAAACCGCTCTGAATATTTCTGTGCTTCATCATAACATGATGCACGTTTCTAAATGTGAAAGCAGCTGGGCACGCTGTGTGCAAGAGCTGGGGATGCTCCGAGAGAGGGGACATGGGGCTGTTTCTGTGGGGGCTCTCGCTGAAGGCTGCTGGTGCCTGGTGCTGCCAGCTCCCCACGGCTCCCAGGGAGGCAGGAGGTGAAAGGCTCCTCTTGCCTGCTCCAGCTCGGTGGCACAGCTCTACGCCGCAGCCAGGAATATAACAACTCCAGCGCAATGTCCAGAGGATTATTTTGATCCTAAAAAGGGGATTTATTCTAATGGCTGCCAGAAATAGAAGGCGCTAGCAGCTGCTGCTGGAAAGCAGGATGCCTCTCATTCGTAGCCCCCGTCTCAGGCGCTTTGCGTTCTGCTGCTGCACGTGCCCGGCGCGCATCTCCCCGGCGAAGGTGGGTCGCAGTGCGGTTCAGTAATGTCCAGTCTGTCCCTCCAGGCAAGTACTTCTGGAGACTGACTCGCAATAAGCACTTGGTCTCCCTCCAGCCGGCTCAGATCCACCGTTTCTGGCGAGGCTTGCCGCTCAACCTGGACAGCCTGGACGCGGTCTATGAGAGAACCAGCGACCACAAGATCGTCTTCTTCAAAGGTGAGAGCAAACGCGGTGCTGGAGGTAGCACGGGCATTTCCCCGGTGTGGAGCATGGTGCCGCGGTACCTTGGCAGCATTTTGACCTCTCCTGCAGGCAGGAGACACCAGTGTCAGCTGTTGAGCATCTCCCCGGGCAGGTCCAAGGCCAGGAGAAAGCGGCTCAGAGGGAGGGCAAGCAAAAAGTGGCAGTCATGTTCCCCAGCAAATGAGGGAAATGTCATTGAAGAGAAAGTTCAGCCAAATCTAACTGAAATCTTCGCTTTTGAAGAGTGAAAGAAAAGCAGGAACCACCCACGCGCACGCTTTACAGGGTCTGTGGTCCTCCTTTGGGCTTTTCTGTTTTCAGTAGTTGTTGCTGAGAAAAGAAGCAGCAGAAGAGGGGACAAGAATGAAACCTGAAGACCTTGGTTTTGCTAATTATATTTCTGTTACTTTTCCCCCTCCCCCTTAAAACAGGTGGTCTAATTCTTTTTATTTAAACCATAGTACAAGTTTCTTTCAGAAGAGCTGGAGGAAAGAGATTAGTTCTGGGTTCCTATACAAATGTCCATCCCCCACGAACAGTTCACCTGTGCTGGTTAGATGTTACTCACGTGCTGAATGTCACCCAAGGCCCTGGCAGGCACCAGCTCTTGTTTCAGAAATGTTGTGCACTTGAAGAGCTAAGTACATCCCAGCCCTCTGTGCTCCCCAGCTGGAAATTGCTTCTGTCTCCCGACCGTTCTGCTCTGAGCGTGGTGCAATCACCAGCTTCAGAAGTGCTGAACTGAGCACTTCTGAGAGCAGGAATTTGATTTCAATTCCTCCAGCAAGGCCAAAGGAATGGCTCGCAGAAGCGTTTCCAAGCCTAGCCGAAGCCCTTCCAGGCTGCCCGTGTGCCGAGCCCCGCGTCTCCGCAGGGAACGGCATGCAAAGGGCTCTGCCACGCCTCTCCAGCTGCTCGGGGGGCCGGGGGCCGGCCAGAGCACGGCAGCGTCACGCCGGGCACCGGTGGGGTCCGCAGAGCACGGGGACGCTCCCTGCCTTCCCCTCGCCCCGCTGGGCGGACAGGCTGCCGGCAGCCCAGGGCCAGCGGCTGCTCCCGGCTGCTTGTGGGGCCGGAGCTGCAGCTGCGCCACAGCTGGGCTCCCACCCTGCAAGGCACAGCGCTCCGCCGTCACGCGTGGCCTGTGTGCTGGTCCTGCCTACTCCGAAGGTTAGACTCAGGATTTTCTTTCCAGCTGTAAAATACTGTCTCGTTCTCTCTTTCCAGCACTGTTTCATTGATCCCTGGACAGAAACCAAAGCACACAAATTATCCCGGCCTCTAAGGTCCTGCTGCTGATACATGGGCATGTACTTCAGTGCCTCTCCAGATTTGCTAGAAAACCAAGGGAGGAAAAAGCCTCATCTTTAAAATAGGTTGTGTGATACCTAAAAGGACACTGCAGGTTCCCAAAGAGACATTGTACATACAGAAAGACCATCCCAGTGGTTAGAGGATTAGGTAGGACTGAGTGATCTGGGTTCATTCTCTTGTTCTGCCACAGACCAGGGCCATGTCAGGCTTCATTTTTGTCGGGGGAAAAAACCCCTATATTGGCAGTTCTGCCCTGTCCAGGGTCGGGCTGCGGGGGCTGCCTGTGTAGGGCACTTGAAGAGCACTGAGCTGCTCAGGTGGGATTCATCCAGCCCCTGTGCATCCACCTTACATCACTTAAAATCCACAGGTCCTTCGGCCCAGCTGGCTTTAAAAAGTCTGGTGATTCCTGTTCCGAAGTGGGATTACACGCTGCTGCTCAGGAGTCGAACAGCAGGCAGAAAGGGCCCGATTTGCTCACGAAGGCTGCAAGCAGCTTTCTGTTTCTTGCCGTTGGATATCAGGCTGAAAACCAAATGCCACCACCAAATCCATAAGAGTGACAGCCGTACTGATGTTGTCGGCATGTTCATGTCCTGGGACCGTTGTGCCTACAGCCTTTCAGGAGCAAAGGGGGTGAAGGGGGCCTGTGCTCCATGCAGAGCCTGACACAAAAAGCCACTATTCAAAGATCAAGGTTCCCCACTGGGCTGCCACCTTCCCGTCCCCGTCCCCAAATGCCAAGAGCTCAGTCCTGAGGGCTGTCAGGGCAACAGGTAACGAAACATCAGCTCGTCTGTGGGGCATGCTGGCTTTGGCTGTGAAACAAATGTGATTTTGCTCTGTGCTTCTTTCCTTTCCACAGGGGACAGATACTGGGTCTTCAAAGACAATAACGTGGAGGAAGGATACCCACGGCCAATCTCAGACTTCGGGCTGCCACTGGGAGGCATCGACGCTGCTTTCTCCTGGGCCCACAATGACAAGACTTATTTCTTTAAGGACAACCTCTACTGGCGCTACGATGACCATGAGCGGAGGATGGATCCTGGGTACCCTTCAGAGACCATTCTGTGGAAGGGAATACCAAGCCCTTTAGATGATGCCATGAGGTGGTCAGATGGTGAGTCTGTATGCCGGTTCTAAAAATGCAAGAAAAAAAAAATCAGTGTTTCATTTGCACTTGAGCTATAGCCCCTTCTACCGTGCCTGCCGACATAAACTGCTGCGCCCCGGGTGGGATGGCGGTTCCTGGTGTCTGGGAGCCAAAGGGAGGCAGGCTTCCAGCCAGGGCTCCCCGCGCTGCTCGCTAACAGACTGTAATTTCAAGCAGGCAACAAAAATATCCTGGGGGTCTAATAATTTGATTTTATTAAAAGAACACAGTTGATGTTGTTTTGGAGTGATTTTTATCCTAATAGGTGCTGATTTGCTCCTCACTGAATTTGTTGTCAGTGAATTTTTAGCTAGATACATGAGGATGTAGACAGAAAAGATTTTTAAAGGAGATGTTTTCCCCAGAGTTTAGGCTTATTTTCCGGGGATGAGATTTCTCAGTGGTTTCTTCCCCCAGAAAAGACCACAAAAATTTTGTCACACATGTTTAAAACTGGCCATTCGCACACAACAGTGGCGCTTCCAGGTTTTATCTATCAGCCAGCTAGCGGTGTAATAGCAACCGTTAATCCAGGCAGAGAGGAGAGGCATTTCCAGAGGCTTTTCCAGCTGAATTTCCAAAGCTGTTCAGAGCAGTCGGCCATTCACGTGGGCAGGAGCCCTCCGTGAGCATGGGACCTGCTTTATAAGATTCACAGCCTCCCAGCTCGGAGGGGAGCAAATGCACCCGAGACCAGGAGGTTCCCGGGCCCTGCCGGGCTCGGGTCACTTGTCTGAGCCGGGGGCAGCGGCAGCGGCAGCGGCAGGCAGCCCAGGGCACCGGCGGGCAGGGGAGGCCACCTTCAGCCTTACCGTGCCCTGCGACAAGGCTGCATGGTGACGGCCACGGGGAGGTGTGTAGTGTGCCCAGCTGTGGGTTCGCTGGGGCTCTTACCCTGCACACCCTCCGTGCCAGAGGGATGCGTCTGCCCTGGGGCCCACCGCATCTCCCCCCGCCTCCCGTCTGGCTGCTGGGTCCCGGCTGGGGTGAGAGACCCCGGCCGGGGGTAGCGTCACCTTTCCGGGTGCCCCCCAGCACCGTGCCCCTGCAGCGAGGGAGGGTGTTGGCAAGGAGCGGTGCCACGGCGTGTGCCTCCGCTCGCTGGGACGCGGCCCGGGAGCGCTGCCCTGCCGCTCCTCTCCGCCGGCGCAGCGCCCGGCGCCGCTCACCTTGCCTCTGGGCTTTGGTCTCTTTGCAGGCGCAAGTTACTTCTTCAGGGGCAAGGAGTACTGGAAAGTGCTGGACAGTGACCTGGAGGCCCAGCCTGGTTATCCCCAGTCCATCGCTAGAGACTGGCTGGTGTGCAGCGACATGCAGTCCGACTCCCCGGGCGCAGCCGGCAGCAGCAGGACGGGGGCACGCTCCAAGCCAGGGCAGCACGACGAGAGCCGCGCGGAGAACGGCTACGAGGTCTGCTCCTGCACCTCGGCCTCCGCGTCCCTCCGGGCTCGCCCTGTGCTCAGACTGTCAGCCAGCCTCGTGCTGACGGGCGTGTGGACGGCAACGCTGGTGTGCGCAGCCCTATGACACCTCATCCCCCGGAGAGGTGACGCCGTGGTGCTCCAGGGAGGGGGCGACCCCGATCCCGCGACGCTAACTGCTGCGAGCAGAAAAACATTCCTAGGAACACACTGGTGAAGGGTTTGAATTCTCCATGAGAAATGAACAGTGGTTGGGTTTTTTTTTTTCTTTTTAATTTTAGTTTAAAGGTCTAATAACAGATTTTGAGTTCTGCACCTTCTTATTCCCCCATCCAGTTAAAGATGAGAGCAGCCTAATGTTGAATTTAGAAGTGATCCATAGATACGTGTTGCTTTGGATGTTTAAACGCGGCAAAGGAGGGAGGGGAGAGCTGCTGCGATTGAATGGGGACAGAAGAGATGCTGCTGAGGCAGACGCAGTGTCCCGGAGGAAAGGCAGCAGGGCTGTAGGCAGGAGGTGGTAGTTCTGTGCCGACATGATGTACACATCCTATTGGATGTACCGGGTAGGAAGGAACTTTGACTCCGCTCAGACTAACTGCGAGGTGATCTCACGTTACTGTCAGACCTGCTGCGGTCACTGATGGCTCGGTAACCTGTATCAGTTTCTACGGGTCAGAAACACCTTTGCCTTTCAGAAGGCAGCGCAGCTTATCTTTGTATCTGAGTCATTTGAATTTAACAGTTTCTCTAATAAACCTTGGCTGCCCACGCGGGGCTCTGCCGGCCCTCTGCCCGACCCAGCCGGCCACCCGCGGCGAGGTGCTGGCTG
>JAVJGI010000001.1:85154560-85174172 GCA_035590275.1 Ibycter americanus
AACAGCACGGACAGTAGATGAACTTTTGGAACCTTGTGTGGGAAAGCCTTGTTGCAGCTTGATAGTTTGGTAGTGCTACAACAGGGATGTACTGCTCCGGGGGGCTGCAGACCCTCTCCTGGGGCACCGGAGGGGTGGGAGGCAGCAGGTCCGGGCGGGCAGCTGTGGCGTGGCTGCAGGAGGACGGCAGAGGCAGCCACTGACACCTGCTCCCGGCCCAAGGTCTCTGCCTGCAGGGGCACAGGCATGCTTCCTGGCAGCTTAAAAATAAGAATGTAACATAAACATGGTCTTTGTACACCAAAATGCTGCTGGTGCTCCACTGCTGGGCTCCCTGGCACTGTCCCTATGCCTGGATTCCTCCGGTCCTACCCACAGCCCCTGGGCTGGCTCTCCTCCACAACAACATGGAATCATTTAGGTTGGAAAAGGCTTTTAAGATCAAATTCAACTGTTAACCCAGCACTGCCAAGCCCACCACTAAACCATGTCCCTAAACACCACATCGACACATTTTTTAAACACCTCCAGGGACGGTGACCCCACCGCCTCCCCGGGCAGCCTGTGCTGGTGCTTGACAGCCCTTTCCGTGAAGAAACCGAACCCCGGGTTCGAGGTGCAGCCTCACCGGTGCCAAGCACAGGGGGACAGTCGCTGCCCCAGTCCTGCTGGCCACACTCTCTTGGATAGTTGTGCAACAGCAACAAGGATGCTGTTGGCCTCCTTGGCCACCTGGGCACACTGCTGGCTCACGTTCAGCTGGCCATCAACCAGCACCCCCAGGCCCTTCTCGGCCAGGCAGCATCCTTTAAGACTAATACCCTTAGTCTTAGCTGGAAAAACCACCTCCATCCTCTGAAAAAATAACCTGAGCATCATACTTATATTGCATATTGCCCAGGCTGGATATTTTCCAACTATTTAAGTTCTCAGAGGATTTTGTGAGGTCATTTTGGAGTTGAAATACTTCTCCTGTGTAGTAGGAGGGGTGGGAATTCAAAGGGGAGACACTGGCCATCTGAACCCACAAGTATTTAAAGCTGAAAACCCGAGGTTATGGCAGCTATGCTTGCTGGGGCTGGCTACAGGGTCTCAATCAAGGTTTTTCCTGGCTCTCACTCCCAGCCATCACCAGGCTCAGCCAGCTCTCGAGGCCTTTTCTGTTTTGCTACCATAGAAAAAAGCAGGAGAGGGAATAAAAAATACTAAGGTGCGCAGGAGCAGTTTTCAAATGACACAGCCATGACAATGCCTGGATTTTAAAAAAATTAAGAGCAAGTCATGTCAGAGAGGACCTGGGATTTAACAACTTGACAAACACAATAAAGTTATTAAGAGACTCATCTTCACTTGCTGATTCAAATCATGAGACAGGTGTGTGTGCTATAAAAGGTTCCTGCCTCCCACAGCCCCCTTGTAGCTGCGGGGAAGGCTTTCAGCCCTTACCCCAGAGAGCTTTTCTAAAATGTGACTTTCTGCTTTATTAAGAGTGACATTTCTTTTCTCAACCCCCCATTTAATCAGAAAATGCCCTGTGTGGCTGTGGGGCGGGAGGGCAGGTGGTGGGGATCAGCCTGTGGCTCAGCTGGAGCTGCTCTGGGTGATGCCCTGTGCCGGCAGATGGGTACCTGCTCCCGGAACCTTCCTGCCTTGCTGCAGCTCCTGGGGATGGAGCTCTCTCGCTTCTCAGATGGTAGTTTGGGAGAGGACGAATGCCAGAGCTGTCTCCAGCCTTGCCACCTTGCTTTTTCCATCCTCTCTGCCAGGTGAGCGTGGTGTACGAGCTGGGGCTGAGCCTGGGGCTGCTGTAAGCAGCAGAAGTGAGCCTAAGTGATGTTTTGTCCAGGGGAAGGGGGCTTGTCCTGGCTCGCCGTGTCCCAGCAGTTCCTGGTAATCTCCATGCTGTGGATCGCTTACATGCTTTTCTCTGAAATTTCTAGACAGGGTGAGTTGGCTGGCCCCGTGGGGCTGGAACAGGCTAGGGAGGGATCTAGAACAGTCAAAACCAGGGAGTACATAGCTGAGTAATAGTCTATAAGAAGACCAGCCTGGGCTAAGAATAGGAGAGGGTATTAAAGCTGGATGGTATGTGGAGGATTTCTGTAGGCATGTGCTAGGGCTGTAAATGGGGAAGCGGAGGGGCTGCCTCTGGATCTTCTGCAGCACGAGTGATCACTGACATTGCGGCACTAACAAAATTACTGCAAGAGCTGCCAGAGCAGTTCCCTGTCCTCCACCCAGATTTCTGGTCCCTGGTTTAAGAAAACAAATCCCAGACCTCTGGGATTTATGATCCTGTCAGCAGTGAAACTAACTCAGCACTAGGTTGCCAGCTCCAGCTCCAGTGGGCTTATTTCTCGATGGTATGGAAGGGTCGGGGGGGGGGATGTTGTTGGGTTTTTTTTTTTAAGGGCTTGTGCTTGACTGCACACCCAAACCAGGCAAATAGAATGAGACTGGGGCAGCGACCAGTCTGCTCCGAGCAGCTTCTAGCAAGCATGGCTTGGCAGGGGAAGGGCTGCATGGACAACAGGGCCACTTTGCTGCAGTGAGGACAAGACTTCACAAGCTTCCCAAGGAACTATGTCAAAATGTATGGGTTGTGCTGCTTGGGTTGTGGCAGCTCGTCTTTGGGCTTCCTGTGAGGAAACGCGCATCCTGGGGAGAAGCCTTCCCACCCACATCTGGCAAGCCAAACCGGGCCAATGTGTTGTGCAGCTGGAAGCCTTGGGAGCAAGAGGGTCTCTCACTCCAGACCAGACGCTTGGTCTGTCGTTCCCTGTTGGAACAAGGGGAGGGTTTTGTGGGGAGCACAGGTGATGACTGTGGAAGCCTATTTGTATGCAGGGACCCTCCACTAAGTTCCAAAGGGTGCAAATGCCCTACTTTGCTTCCCACCCCAGCTGTACTGCAGACATAGCTGAGCTGGGGCGGCCCCTGGCATGCTCTCCCTGCGGAGGAGGGCAGGGAGCTGGCTGGTTACAGGGCAATGGCTCCTTCCTCTTCCCAGCCGCAGAAACTGATGGTTGTTCTGGATCTGAAGCTGGGTTTGTCTGGGGAACTGAAAATTATGGTGTTGGGTGGTCTTCATGTGGCAATTGTCCATCGACAGCGGCCTTAAAGCACCATGGCCATCTCGCATCCTGCAGCCCCTCTGTTCCTGGGGACCCGCCCTGCTACTCCATGTTTACTTGGATGGCAGCTACACACTGCACACGTCAGCTCCTGCGCGTCAGCACGGAGATGGGGCGGTGGGGTGCGATTGCTTGTTTCCAAAGTTGCCAGGCAATGGGCTAACTGTGGCCAACGAGGGCTTGCTGTGACAAAGCCGTGTCCCTGCCTTGAAACCCTGCCTCTGAGCAGAGCTCACAGGGAGCGGTTTCCACACGAGCGGTGGTAACTCTTTGCCCCGCTTACTTGCGTCACTGTGCTGGAGCTTATCTGAAACGTCATCCCTAATGCTCAGCCCGGGTTCTTAACTGCTCTAATTTCCTGAGCATGCAGAAGCAAAGGGCTCAGTGTTTTACAGCAATCATCTGCTCTCACCCTCCCTTTTTCCACTGCTGTGTTCATCCTCCTTTCTTCCTCGTCTGCTGCCGTGAAGTTCTCCCTCCCTGTTGCAAAAACACACAGGTCGTGCTGGAGTTGATGGTCTCTCAGGAAAGAAGATCCTGGAGCTCTGCAGGCACCAGTGGTTAGAGAGCTTCTCGTGCCTCTGCCTCACGCGTGGCCACCACCCAGCAGGGGATCGTATGACCTCAGCCCAGGGCCATAAGGATCAGAAACACCACACTGTATCTGGTGGATCTCTAGTAGTCTGACCTGGGAATATGAAGCCCAGAGAAAGCAGGACTGGAGTGCGCTGGGAACACCTATGGATTTGTGTGATGGGATTTGACAGATGTCTGTAGTGCTGCTTTAAAACATCTGCCCAGATGTGCACGCCGGGCAGCAGCAGAGTTCCCAGGCTGCAAGGAAAGTGTGTGTAAGGAGGCCAGGAAGGAGAGTGGAGCAATTTGGCTGCAGCTCTGGATGCTCAACAGTCTCTTTCTCCTGAAGCACCCCTGCAAGCAAGGGAGCTCCCGCTCCTCCCAGCCCCGTGCGCAGTGGTGCAGGCCCCTGGCCACCGGCAAGGAGAGAGCGTTTCCAGCGCTCAGCGAGGGGCTGCACTGCTCTCGTGCCCAACCTGCCTCGCATCCTCCCTTCTGCCATGGGGCTGCGGGAGGGGGATGCCGGGGCGTGCTGGTCATGCCAGTGCAGCCTGCAGCAGGCCTCCTCCGGGCACGGGACGTGGCTCCCGTTCTAGTGCCATAGGAAACGCAGCGCCTTGCGCAGGCTGTGGGTGCTGACGCGGGAGGGAGCAGCGCGTCAGGAGTGCGCTGCCTTCATCTCCGCTGGCTCTGGAAGGCTTTCGTGATCGTGCACAACCAGGATAAACATGTGAGATCAGACACTCCCTAAGCAAAAGCCGTGCTCAGGCGAGTAGAGCTTTGCAAGGCCCATGCTAATCCTATTCTGCAAAGCGCTTGGCACCTCTTGCATTTAGAGGAATGAAGTCACACCCCTGCTGGCCTCCATCTCCTTCAGGGCTACGGATGGGCCCTACCTCGCAAAGCTCTGCTCCCTGCAAGCCTGCCAGGGGAGCGAGCCGTGGCTGCCCTGGGAAGCCAGTCTCTAAATAGTTTCATTCTGGCAGCATGAGGTAGTGGAGCCTGGTTGTTATTCTTAACCCTTGGGTCAAGCAAGGTAGCAGTGACGTAATGGAAGGACTTTGCTCTGCACGCTCTGTCACGGCAGCTCTGGTGTGGCTCTGTCAGCCGCCCGACCGCGGCCCGCGCCGAAGCTTGTGTCATTCTGTTTGCTGCTGCAAAGGGGGTGACCCCGGCACTTCTCTTCCACTGGCATAAGCCACTTCTCATTAGCAAAGCGAAATGCTCCCTCCTACGCTGCCAGAGGCGGTCTGCCTGTTTACTGTTGCCCACCCCGCTGGAAGCCAGCGCAGGCTTCCTTGCCTCCCACGTTACCGTCAGTGCAGGGCTTCGTGCTCTGCCCGGTTCTACCGGCCCCTCTGGCACGGGCAGGATGAGGTGACCGTAGCTGTGTGAGCCGGCACCTCCACGGATCCTGGGCAAAGCCGTTCAGGGGTAACCTCCCTCCCTCTGTCAGCCCTGAAGACTGATACAGGCTGACTTGGCAAGTGCTTGCCAGGAGATGTCGATCCCTTAGTAATTCCTGTCTCCTAGGGCCCCGAGAGGAGGCTGCCAGGAGAAATGGGCTTGACAATGTCTGAAGGGGCTGCTTTAGCAGCGCCCGAGCAGTACCCCTCCCTGCAGTGCTCCCAGAGCACAGGAGGTGCTCTTATGCTGCCCTGAGCCTTGCAAACACAATTCAGGTGTTGAGTTTTAATTCAACTCTGCTTCCTGCTCGCTTGGCCGTGTCGCTAAGGGCGAGCAAACAAACACTTGCCAACAGACTGCACAAAAGGCATAGCTGTGCGACCGCCTGCCTGTCCTTGCGGCACACGTGTGTTTCTGTACACGCTATCTGCAGCTCTGCTCGGGCTGGGCTGGCCTGAGCAGGTGTGCCCGGGGCAGCGCCGGGCGCGTAACCGCGCCGCAGAGAGACAGCGGCTATCGTTCTGTGCCGGGGCCCTCACCTCACCTGAACCCGCTCCCGAAGCACATGGGCTTGGGGCGGCTGAAGAGCTCTAATAAATGTTAAGAAATAATTCTAACATGTATCAGTGAATATCCATCATAGCACCAGACTTTTGAAGGGTGATTCTTTGGGTCGCTGTTCCCAGCGTGGCAGAAGCTGAGCTGCAGCAGAAGACCGGCTTCTGCGGCCACTGCATCTGCTTGAGCCCACCTTCATGGGCAGAGCAGCAAAGACAATGTTGCTGGTGGATTTTCTCCTTCACTTTCCTCTTGAACCCGTGCAGAGCAGATTTATTTTTTTTTCAACATCAGAACAAAAGCCTAAATGCAGTATTTAGCAAACCATGCGGAATTAGGGCAGGGTGATAGGTAGGAGAAATATTAGAAGTTAATTCTAATCTTGCCTTTCATATTGATTACAAGTTATGTCACTAGGGACTCGTATTCTAAACCGGAGAGCAGCAGCCCCCTGTGATGGCTGGTGCAGCCCAGCGCGGGAGGGAGAGCGGAGCAGCAGCCGGGCAGGAAGGCAGTGCCTTCGGCCATGCTCCTCGGCTCAGTCCTTGCCCGCTGTGCCAGTGCGGGTCGCTGGGCACTGACCTCTATGGCAGGTGTTTGACTCAAGGGCTGTCTTCTGAATCCTTTGCTCGGTGCTCTTGAGCTTCTGTCCTTGGACCGTGAGACTATCTACTGACAGGCTATTTGTTTTTCCATGGGCTGTTTAAATAGCACCAGTGCTATCAGTGAAACCAAGCCTGCCCATGGCCTCTGGGTCTGCAGGTGGTGGAGGCCCCTGCTCTGCTGCTGCTGTGCTTTCTGAGGATGGGGGAACGTCTTGCATGAGTTTCCACAGCACCAAACACAAGGCGAGTGCACTGTAAATACTTATACAGACAAGCTAGCCCTACAACAGCACTGCTGTGTATTTGGACTTGTAGCAGATGTAAAAAGCCTGGGTGGGGATGTGTGTGGAGAGCAACTGTGCAGCCAAGTAGCTGGGGCCACCCAGCTTTCCAGCGGTCCTGCCCCTGCTCTGAAATAAGAACAGCAAAATGCTGTTATTTTGAATGGTGCTCTTTGCTTGGTTAATGCTTTGCTCTGATCAAGTGGGATGCAACCAGGCTGGAGTGGTTTTGAGGAAGGTCCAGGTTTGGACCACCTGGATTCTTGCTTAGATCTGGAGTCTTTCGGTGGCTGCTTCGGTTTTACTTACACCCCCCAGGCAGAGGATTTCCTGCTAGATCTTCATGATCGACACCCATCCCTGACCTATACCCCAACAAGGCTCCAGGAACCCACTCACCCTGCCTCGGTAAAACCACCCATGCTGGTGCTCCAGCCCTGTACACATGGGCATGGTGCTGGGAACAGCATCTGCCTCGCCGGTATGCTGGGCTGGGCTTGTACCAGCTCTGTCTTTGTTGCTTCTCCCACCCCAGCAAAAACAAATGCAATCTGCTCGTGTGTATGCTGCAACAGCCCTGCCAGGAACAAAGAGAAGTTCAAATATTTGTGTTGGGTTGTTACTCTTTCCATTCAGGCAATAAATGACAGGCTTCAGCAGAGCCTTTTGGTGCTGAGTGCAGGATTTCCACCCTACTGGCTCCAGCTTCACAACCTCACCAAGCTGAAACACCTACAATTAACAGCTGGGTTTTAACTTGGGGGAAACTGACAGAGGGTGATTGAAATATGGCCTTTAAAACAAACAAACAAAAAAATGGAAAAAATCATCAGACTTTCCCTGTGTCAGATAAGAAGTGTCTGGTCTTTGTGTGCAGTTTCACACTGAGCAGCATTGTCACTGTCAGCTCTGGAACTCTGTTACTGATTTCTGTCCTAGCGCCTGGGATGCAAGCTGTCCGTCTGCACGCAAACATGTCAGAGCTGCCTTTCGTTGGAAAGTCCAAGCCACGTGGAGGCCTGAGTGTCTCTGGAACTGGAGCTCTTATTTCTATTTGGCTGAGCTGATCAAGGAGCCAAAGATGTTTGCTAACAAATTAATTCATGAACTTCAAATCTCTGCTTCTCCATATCTGGGAAGCTGCTGTGCTTCAGCACTTGGTAATCCCAGGAAAAGGATGGTGAAACAGCCCCAGGTATGAGCCAGCTTGGAAAACAAGATGGTTCGGTGTCACTGGGTCCCTTCAAAGCTCAGGGGATAAAGAAAGGGAAGGCTAGTGCAGCCTTGTGGGATTTCACCTGCCAGATCCGTAACAAAGCATTGCAGGGAGTGCAACCATCCAACGCTCTGGCTACAGCAATACAGAAATGTTACCTAGGTTAAATTCTGCCTTAACACAGAAGGACAAGGTAAGCAGCCATCAGGCAATGACTGAGATTTTTTTTCTTTTTTTTTCTCTGTCATACTGTAATAGTTGTTGCACAAGGTACTCCTGGGCTGAACGTCTGCCGTTCAAAAGAAATGCCGCGGAAGCCCACGCTGCCTGTTCTGTGGGGTCTGCCTGGCTCTGTGCAACTCGCGGTGTTAGTTCCAGAGCAGGGCTCCACAACGGCGGAAGGGACGGTGGGCGTTTCTGCCCCGGGGCACTTCTCCACCTGGCTCCGTTCAGAGGGACGGGCATCATGTGCTGACGGCGCTTTGGCTGTAAAATGAACTGGGAATGTCTCCTGGGGTTTTTTGGTAGGATATGCAAGCGGGTTTTGCCAGTTCTTGCAAAAAATTATGTAATCTGTGGCAAGGCTTGATCTCCAGCCAGATGGCATTTCTCAGCAGTCTAGGCCTGGAGATCTCCATGTGCTCTTCTTCGTGAATTCCACTTCCCCCCACACTCTTTGGTCTCTTTCTCTGTACTGCTTTGGATCTTCCATCATGCCCAAAAAGTCACAGTGCTGCCAGCCCTTCCTAGCGTCAGCCTGGGCTGGATAACTACCTGTGCTTGACAAATCCTGATTGCCTTCTCAAGTCAATTTGGTATTTTCCATCAGTCCCACCATGAGTTTTCTGGCTCAGAAATTTCTTATCAGGAATTCATTAACCTCAAATTTAAAGGACTGACTCTTCAGGCTTAAATACAGTCTATAATTACTTTCTCTTTGTGCTGTACTTCAGAAAGTATCTCTAGTGTTTCATTTTACACAGCAGGCAGCACTCCCCTAATATTATAACATGAAGTTAAATCGTCTCTACTTCAGATAACTGCAAAACTATCAAAAATCTCTAGAGCTTCAGAAAAAAAGAGATGAAGCTTTTTCTGGCTTCCTTTTTTGTCCTATTCGTTATACAAAACAGACAAGAAGCACTGTTGGAGTCTGCTTCAGCTGCTGGCTGCATTACCAAAAAGGATCTGTTTTGGCAGTCTCTTTAAGCTCCCCACTTCTTTCTTAGGTCACTTCTGAGATCATGTCAGAGCTGCGGAATCTCCCAGTAGCCTGCTTCCCTAAGTGCTCTGCCCTGTTTTGCTTCTAGGCTCAGCCTGACACTTGGCAGTCATGCCTATTGGGGCTGTAATAAAAGTATGTATTAAAAGGTAGATATTCCAAGCAGAGGTAAAAGGTGGGTAGACGCTAGGTTGTCCATATTAGAAATGCTTAAATGCAATTTATTAGTATAGTCTGACCAAAACATTCACTGCCTGATGCTTTTGCGGAGTGGGTAGCGAAAGGCTAAACCCTTTGTTGCCCTTGGGTCTTTAGCACTTGCAGCAGGTAGAGGTCAAAGACACAAACAACGGCACAAGGAGGTAACTTTGCTGAACATATTTCCCTTTTTGAGATAAAGAAATATAGGTTTAAAACAAACCCCTTGCAGAGGCTATGTATGCATCATTGTCTATTCAAAACCAGTTGATTGATAACAGTTCTTGCAATTAGTACAAGGAGTACTGTTGGGAACTTCCTGGAAAACACGTACAGAGCAAACCTGTCACAATGAGCTGCATGATAAGAGGTATTACACTTCAGTGAAGTTAGTGGGTAAACACCAAAGAGGCCTTGGTTTCTTGGATAACAGAAAGAAAACAAAAAAAAAAAGCAGATGTTATGTAAGTCAGCAATGTGTGAGCTGGTCATTTTGTGTAGTTACAGAATTAGTGCTGGCTTTAGTCATCGCACGTTGTGAATCTGGAAGATCTTCATTGCTTATGTCCCCCTGCAATTCTTCATCTCTTCTCCCCTGCCGGAAGCGATGGGGCAGGTATGCTGGCAGCCTTGCAGCCCAGTGGTGTTCGGTCCCACCTGCAACCTCTGCCGCTCTGGTGAGGAGGCACTTGCGTTGAAATAGCCGAACGTTGGCAAGTCTGTTCTTAAAGGCGAAATAGCTGGCAAGAGCTTTGCTAAAGGAAAGCAGTGAGTGGCTAGGCTCCATCCGGAATACGGTGTGCTGTTCAGGACCTGCCAGCCGGGATGCTAAATAACTCGCTGCTGCCGTACGCAGGGTGATGCCTTTACGTGGCGATGCTGAGCTGATAGCCAGGGACCGGCAGGATGTGTCCCGTGTGATGCAGGTGGCGTGTGCCGCCTCTGCATCATCAGGAACTGGCTCAACGATTGCAAGGAGGACACTTGATTCATTGTGTAACAACAGTTCCTCCATGATTCAGGTAAGAGTATACTTACGTTGTTAAAATGGTATAATTTGCTCCAGGGCCTGTTTGTGCATGGCCTTTCTAACTGAATCCAACCACAGAGGATTTCTCTGATCAAATCAGGCAGGGTGGTTTGATGTGGGCAGGTCTGTGGGTGGCAGCTCTCCTCCCCAGTGCCAGTGCTGACTTGCAGTGCCTGGTAATGTTTGTGTTTTGATTGTTTCTGGTATATTTTCTTTATTAAATATTTTTTAAAATGCTGTTGGGGTATCCTATTTAGACATGGGGGACCCTTCCTCTGAAGCTCACTGTAAGAAAAACCAAACCTGCCATATGCAGAGACCTGCTCCTCCCTGCTCTCACTCGCATGCAATGATCAGAATGAGTATGTACACACGAGAGAAAATGAGTGTGTATCTTGCTATGGCGGTTCTTCCTACTCACGTACAACGGCTTTTTCTGTGTCAGAGTCACAGGGATAGCTCTTCTGTGCCTTACACAACGACAACACTCTGTACCCATGCAGGTATCAGCAGAGGTGGGTTTTTTTGTATCACGGCCTTGATTTGGTGTCCTGTGACACATTAAACCGATGCCACAGTGGTTACACATCTCTTTCAAGTTAATTCTCTACCTAAGCATGTTGGCTGGCGTTAGCCAGCTCCTCTGCTGGCACAAGCCGATATAATTAGAATTGTTTCCTCTGGCTGAGGCTCCAGGCTCCTATACGGGTGCGACATTAGATTGAGAATGGCTGAGTATAGTCTTAAAACATAAAAACAGGATTATGAAGTGCTTGGAGTTTTTTTATGGAAGATAATATATTAGTTTAAAAGATTAAGACTGTTGACAGAAAAATCTGATTCTCAGTATAAACCCTGAGATCTGAAGGAAGTTATGCCAAGCAAATCCTAGCCTTATAAACTACAGGATAATGTCATAAAAAAATAAGCAAGTTCTCTTAAAACAAACAGTTCCAGTGTTCTTCTCTTTCCCCTAGATGCCATTTAAACTCTATTCTCCTGCCTATTTTTTCTCTTCATCCATCATATATAGCTTCTGAAGGAGAAAATCTCTAACTTACAATCAGTATTGTTGGAATGACACAATAGACGCTATTTAAACGAAACTGACTGTGATACTTTAAATGCAAAATGTGTTGTATTGCTCCCTGGGCTTAGGTCTGCCGTATTAGGTCTTTACAAGAGAATGCAAACAGGCCACTAGGATCCCCGATATCGTAAGGGTCAGGCTGAGGCTGAATGTCAAATTAAAAATAATGGGGCACTTCCTACCCCCTGCAAGTCCCACAGTGGAAAAGCTTTCCACGGTCAATCCCTTTGTGTTCCTCTGGAACTTTTATCTGTTCGACCAGCCGTATCCCAGGCCTTTCTGTGGCCTCTGTTACTGCAATCAGTCGCTGGCCCCACAACATTTAATGTGTTTCATCCTCTCTACACTGCAACTCCACCCATTCTATTTCACAGAGAGCACAGAGGTACAGGGGGTTAAAGAGGTTTGTCTGCACTGTTTACCAGCATGATTACTGTGCTGTAGTTGCAGAGGTGCTCAGAGCTTCCCAGGAAATTCATTGCAAAGTAGGGACCATGAATGCACCCAGGACTTTGGAAATGCATGTTCAGGCTCCCCTTCCATGCCCTGTCCCAGGGGGTCAGACTGTTCCTGTTACAGTGTTAAGCAAGTGCATAACATTTTGGCAAAAGGGGAGACAGTTAACCTTGTTTAATGTATTCTATCTTGTGGTTCATTTATGGCTAATTCCTGCTTTCTATGTATTTGTCTGACAGATTTTGTTTATTTCCACTAGAATGCAAGGGAAACACATTTAAATACAAGCTAGTATTAATACCTTGTTGCTTGTGGCCATGCTTTCTGTAACTGGATTGTATTAACATTGCTATTCGAGCCTTGAAGCTGCAAAAAGTGTCCCATCCTAATTACATCACCTCAGCTGAGGTCCCTCGCTAATAAGTGACTGGATAAAACTCTTCCTTATGAGTTTCTCAGCAGTCAGAAAGAGGACGTCGGTATCCTGCTTATTATGCCATGTTAATTTTAAAAGGCTCTTGTCAACCAACAGCACAATAGCTTTTCTTCCCTCTGGGTTTTGTTAGGTTAATCCACGAGTCATGGAATATTTGACTACAATTTCATGAGTCATGGGAAAGCTCCACAGCCCTTATAGTTCTGGATGATCTTGCTGTCCAGTACTGCCAGGTCAAGTGTCTTCCCAATGCCTGGATATACCTCATGAATGCATCCTGCAGCGTTTCATAGTGTCAATAAAAAACAAATGCTCTACCGGGGAACATTAGAGTTAACCTGGCTTATTAGCAGAATAACTCTCACAGCTGGCACCTAGCCCTGGGGAGAGCATTAGCTATGGACAGAGAATTCCTAAATCAGGGTTAGCCTTTTTCCTCTTGCTTCATTCAGGTATTTGTTTCTATTAGCGATCGTGCCTTGTTGCATTTGACAAACGACAAATGCTGAGATGTGTGTGTTTCTGATCTGTTGTTGTATGTATCCGTTACTGCACCTCAGCCACTACCAAAATCAAAGCGGTACAGAAATAATTATGAGAAATTAGGTCTTCAAAGACCTTGCCATTTACACAGATGAAGGAAGAGAAGAGACAGCAATCTGAGGGAGTTAAGTGCCTAAATACCACCCAGAAATGCATCTCTGATTTTTGGGCAGGAAGTCAACAGCTAGGGATCTTCAGTCCCAGCCAAGTGCTTCACCTAAACTGCATTTCTGGGCAATCGCTATCTGAATTCACGGAGCGGAGAGCTCACATGTGCAAAGAAGAACAAAAGAAATAAGACGAGTCAGATTAAAAATAACTCTTATTTCATTATCTCCTTGCCCTTAGGTCTTCCTCTTCGCTGTGGGAGGGTAGGTGCTGGGGTGCAGATATGGGTGGGTCTGACATTTCAGCAGATCAACGTTTTTTTGTTTGGTTTGGTTTGGTTGGTTTTTCTTTTTACGTTAGTTGTAATGGACTAAACGCTACAGAAACTCTTCTGATGCTGCACTGAAACTTTTTCTTCCACGTCACTCATTACTTCTGGCTTCTGTGCTGGTGAATTGTTCCTCTGGTTTCCTAGAAATGCGCAAGGACGAGGGATCATTGCTTCGGAGTGTTGCGACACGGGTACAGATCGCAGCTGCTTGCTGCTGCAAACAGCAACGTCCAGGCTCCCTGCAGGGTGCCCCTGTGCTGCATTCGACATTTCTGTGAGGTAGCCTGCCCTTGTCAGTTGAAAAAGCTGGCTGATAACAGGTCCAGAGGAAGAGCCTGAGTTTTTTTCCCAAGTGATCTTTCTTTGTATCTGTAGGAGTGGGACTAGGAAGATAACTTCCAAGGCCTGAGTGAGGAGTAACTGCTCATCTTGGGCTTTTAGGGAGAGAAATGCTCAGCCTTTGCCCAAAACCAGAACACTGAAAACAAGCCACAGAAAGAGGGAGAGAGTCGGGAAAGACATAGCTTGCTTGTCCAAGGCCGCGGCTTGCCCTTGCCTGTGTCATTCCTGCAGAGGTTTGCCCAGCCTGTCCCTGGAAGGCTCCAGCAGTGAGTGCCCTGCTGCCTGGGCAGCCCGCTCCCCTCCTGGACCCGCCGGCGGCAGGAGAGATCTCCTGCGCTGCTGCTGAAGGTCCTTGTGTCTTGTCCTATCTCCCGTGGACATTCCTCGCTGTTACAGCTGTTATTTACGTATGTCTGCAAATAAAGGAAACTATCGTTTCTGCCCAGGCTTTACATGGGATGAGCAAGGCCTTGGCTGGACCAGTGCCTACTCGAAATTGTATGTGCTACTGGTCTGCTTGAAAACATAGGCACCTGCAGGCCAGTTAGTCATAAAGAGGAAAGTTTCATTAACAGTCCCTTCCCAAGGTGAAGATGAAGGCTTGCTGGGAGCAGTCAGCCACCCCAGGGGAGCTGGTCCCAGGCACGGGGTGCTCCTGGCCATGCCTCCCCTCCCCAGGGGCAGCAGTGCTGATGCACCAAACCCCAGAAAGACCCCAGCTGCAAACAAAGTGCCTGAGAATCCCATTTTTAAGCCATTGCAGGTCTTGGACTTCCCACATTCATGACAGAGAGGAAGAAGCGGCTGTTTCTATATGCCTGCACACTTCTGTGGCTCTTCGCTGTAATCCAGCAGGGAAAGGGTGTTAAACCTGCTCTCAGAGGAGCAGGTTTTGGAGCAGGAAAAACAATAAGTCCTCTGATTCATAACAGGACAGATACAGGCTTCTCTGGGAAGTCACTGCTGGCGTCTAATATCTTAGTTTTCATAGGTGATTTTTGTCTTAAGGCTGCTTTTCAGAAGGTCAAAGACAGGTGATAAATGTGATTTCACTGTCCACCTGGACTACTTTGGAAAGACTTTCTGGGGCTGAGAGGTTCTTTCTGACCATGATTTTCAGCTTTCTCCTGGAGAAGGAGATGGTCCTTAAACCTGGAGGTTTGCCCTCCTCACCTCATGTTGGTGCTGACTGAAGGCTGAGGAACCTTCTTCCAGCCTCCTAAATGCTTGACTCCATAGATGTGAAAGGTAAGAGACTGACACTCCTACTCCTCCTCCTGCCACGAGGAGAGCAGTTGTTTTTAACACGGGTCACCAAAGCAAGGGCTAGTGCTGGAGCTGCTGCAGAGGATCCTGTTGACTTGAGTGGGCACTGGAGGGGGTCCCAGAGGACCAGGTCACAGGCTAAAGCGAGGACCATGTCCCCTGGAACAAACCTTGGCTTCAGCAAGTCTGACGTGAGGGGCTGCGCAGATGGCACAGACCACAGTGTGCCTGTGGGTGTGGGGGGAGGCTGAGGGTGGCGAGCGTGGGTCTGTTCTCATCCCGGAGGGAGATGACATCTTGTAGGGACCTGCATGATGATACCTGCTGATTTTTGGACAAGCAGTGTTCATTCTGGCAAGAAATAGCTTCCAATTAGCCTGAAAACAGACCGCTCCATGTGGAGGATTTGCAGCACTCTCTTATTTATTGGCAAACTTCATTTTAATATAATCAGCCGCTTGCCAGGCAGGTTAGGTCATGGTGCTTGATGAGAGCACTAACAGATTTGAACACGGAGTACAGCCTCTAGTGCCCAGAGCCCTCTGCCAGCAGCTGAAATGCACGCGATATTGAAATGCAAGGGGAACCTAGGAAGCCCCTTGCCAGAGCACCTTGCCGAGTACATTAAAACGCCTCCTTCAATAATTCATAAAATCTGCTCAGTGAGCTGGTCTGTATGTGTGGGGAGGGGGGGTAATAAAACATCTCAGACCTGGCCTGCCAGGATAATTCAGTGGCTACTTAAATCTCTCAACAGCATTAATCAATAAAGGGTCCCACAGCGTAAATAAATCCAGAATGTAATATGACAGGGCCTTGGAAGTGCATGTAAAGCAATTCTTCCTCTCCTGTGCGTGATGCTAGGTGCCATATCGCTCCAGAAAGTGGTATTTGAATAATCTCAATGCTCTAGTAGTTCAAACATCCAGTCTTTCCAGCTATGTTCTCTCATGTTTAGGTGTCACCTAAAAGTCTTCAATTCAGCTGTGTGCGCGAGGGAGGGAGCAGTTGGCTGTGAAAGGTAGGGAGCAGACTGCAAACTCCATCACTTTATTGACTGTCTCTAGTTCCACTGAGCAAGAGCTGATGTCGTGAGCGGAGGATCACTCCCTTTCTAAGATAAAAGCATTTTACCAGCATTAGAACACTGTTTCTGCAGATCCCTGGTGAGGTATGAACAAATACTCTTGACATAACTTACACCACTGCTGTAAATTTACAGATGTTTTCAAGGCTCCAAATCAATCTACTCATCCAGCCTCCCCAGGAATGCAACAAACCATGGCTGTGTTCAAAACTGACTTATCCTGGTGTGACATTGGTGCAATTCTACTGGAATCCATCTTACCTTTACTGTAACTGAGCCAGAATATAACCTACTAACAGACTTCTGAGATGGGTATGATTAAAAGATGTAATTTTAATTTTCCGTTAAATTCAGCCTGCCACTTGCCTTCTATTCATTAACGCTAGGCTAATATTTACTTTTACCATTTACAGATATTTGTAGACCTTCCACATATTTCTTCTGCCAAACTGCATTTCAGCCAAGCACTGCATATTCAATTCCCTCACTCCTTCCTGATGAGTCTGGCAAAAATTCCAACACTCAGGTTAGCACTAGGTCTGCCCAGATACTGGTGATTATGCTCAGCTATTAGGACGCTTGGGGAAAGCGGATGCGTAACTGTCTTAACATGTCTGAATTTGAATCAGATTTTGAATACACACAAATACGGTATCTGCTTCTCATCCAGACGTACTCTGAAAATAAGCCATACCTGATCTTTCCTCTTGTGCTACTTGCCCATCTTTTTTGGCTACGAAGTACCCAGAATAAGTTTCAAGCACCCATTTCTGTGAAGAAAATTTATTACGTGGCAGCAGCACTAACTACAGCTGCACTACAGCTCATGTTAAAGCTCATCTCCAGGCTTAAGCATTCATTTCATGCAAAGAGGAGATGCGTGGCCAATGATAAGGCTCAGTTCATATGCAGTAACTGGTTCAGTCACAGCTTGCTCATGTGGCCAAGCCTCAGAGTTTGGCATTTCCCTTCCTCCCGAAACACTGATTTGGTTTCCCGGCCCTTCGTGCCCCTGTCTGTGAGGCAATTGCTGTAATAAAAAGATCAGATGGGAGGGCCTTGGAGACTCCCTCTCCATTGACCAGAACTTTGACTTCAAATCAGAGATGTAAGCCAGGGAAAGAACTTGTTCTTTGTGATTGTATCTGCCCAAGGATTCCCCCACGCCTTCCAGATAGAGTGGTTCAGCTTCGTGGGTGGCCGCTGTGAGGCTTCTGATCTCTCATCGGACAGTGTGGGCAACACCAGGATGGAGCTGCCGAACTAGAAAAGCAAAAACATTAGGATCCTGGGAAAGATAGCTGTCTGAGCCACAGAGGTTGCTTGTGGTAAGTAGCTAGAACTGTTTAGAAAGACATTAAGAAACATGTCACGCATCTGACAGGTTCTTTGGGATATGAGGACGCAGGTCTTTGCTATATAGGAGCAAATGTGAAATGTCACTTGTCATAGAAGGTACAGTCAAATGGATACATCTTGCTCTTGGGTATATCAGGATGAGGCTGAAATCTCATGTAAGCATCCACAGAAGCTCTGGTACCTACAGCGAAGTATACATAGCAGCAAGCAGCTCAGTACGCACCAGCCCTCTGCAGCATCCACCCGGCTTCTGAGTTAGGCTTTGCAGTCCGAAGTGAAGCCTGTGTTGCTCCAGGTTACTGGTAAAAGAGTTGGCTTGTTTAAAACTAGTGTAGTTGTATCTACGTAAGCTTCAGTCACACCTTGAGCTACCGGTTATGTACATACATAATTTATTCCACAGGCTCGACTATGATAAGAACAATTTAGCCCTAGATGGAAATCTTTATTCTGTCTTTAGTACAAACCTTTATTCTGAGTTTGCTTGTTCTTGCATAATTCCCTCATACTTCTGTAGCTTTAACCAATTCCACAGCATAGAGGTGGTGTCAGAGATAATTATATCGTACCCCTGCAGCCCAGAGGTAAGGATGGCACTCTTGGATTCCGGTGGGTAGAACCAGCCGTATTTATGACTACTAATTAAAACATTGTATTGGAAAAGAGTATCATTTGAGTCACCAGGGTATCAGTTGTCTGTTGCTTTCCTTCACATGTTGAATTAGAAAAAAGAATAAAGTTGCGTTAAATTAAAAAAGGAGTTTCAAGAAAATATTTGAAGGCTCCCTGCAGCTGGGTGTATGCTTCTATTTTTCTCCACCCATTGTAAATCACAGCAGTAGATCTTCCCCCACTCATGTTTTGCATTAGTAAATTGAACTATATACTCTGTCCCCTCAAAGATTAATGTCTCCCTCTGAGGAAGTAGTTGAATATGTGCTGGTATCATTAGCAAATGGGAGACTGTGGGAGGAGAACAGAATTTGCATGCGTTGGATGTTGGCCTAAACATGCTCTCACTGAATTCTGGACATCAGGGAAGAATTGATAGAGCATAAGCATTTAATCAGCAAGCCACAGAAAAAAACCAAACACTTGAGGAATCCTACTTTTAATTCAAAAGCTTTTCAGCCCTCTTTGTTCTAAAACAAACAACGTTTTGCTAATACCGTCTGCCTGCAGAGTGCACTCCAAATATCTCAAAACTGTATTTGCTGTCAAGTGGCATTGCATTTTGTTAGTTGTCCTTGGGTAAGGTTTTAGAACTCTGTAGAAGTTTAAAACCTTTTCACTAGCCTATTTTTGGAAGACACATTTGAGAGACATTTAGCTACTAGAAATGTTAAAATGTTAGTTCAGTGACAGTGTCGTGCCTCACGTGTGTGCATGGCATCGAGTACGGCTTGGTCCTGATCCTTGTAGAGACCTCCCAGTACCTTCACAATTCTTAATGCTACTTTGAGGTTCCCCGTACTCACTAGAGTTACCCACTGAGTCTGCCTAAAAACAAACCCAGTTTGCTTAGAATAAAAATAAAATGCCGGCAGAGAGGATGCTGACTTTGCCACCTGGCTCTGTATATGGCTGCATGCAGCAAGCTACCTTAGAACCTACATTTAATCAAAACCGATTTACGTTAAACGTTTTTATCACAACCAACAGCACATGAAGGAGCAAGTAAGCATACACAGTACAGAAGAAAGAACATTCAGTACTGTGGCGTTTTGGCCGCTGATGGAACCGCCGTCGTACCAGCTTCCCCCCTCGCCCAGCGCCAGGGCTGCGCGTCCGCTGCGCTAGGGGAGCCGAGGCACAAACACCTGCGGTCGCCAGAGATTTTACCGCAGCTCTTGCGAGAGCACGCTTGCTAACCATGCTGCCCTGGCTGTTCTCCAGTGAAGGGGGATACAAGATTTTGCCTGTCTAGAAATCATCTAAGAAGTTTCAAAACATTTTCTTCACTTCCTGCCTTAAATTTCTGCAACTGTTACCTTCTGCATTCGCGACAGTGGCTTTTAACAACTGGTGAAAAAAGTCCCCTGTCTGTCATTTGCCAAGTAGCTTGGGTTTTTTGCAAGCGTGATGATGTTTGCCATTTTTACCGGTTTCTGTGCTAATTTTTGAACTAACCCCTTGTGATCGTTGACAAAAACCTGAAATTGCAGACTGTGTGGATGGCCCGGGCCTAGAGGTGAGAAGGAAAAGTATTTAAGTATGTTTATTTTTTTTTAAAAGTAATTTTAAAATTCGTTTCTGCTGAAATCGCAGGGGTACTCCAGCCCCGTTTCGGTTGGGGGGCTACCTGAGGCGATGCCCTGAGGCCTTCCCGCCGAGCCGGCACCCGGCGCCCCAGGGCGCGGGGCGGCG
>JAVJGI010000001.1:85176081-85257903 GCA_035590275.1 Ibycter americanus
CCCCCGGCTCTTGCTTTGGCGATTGCTGGTGTTTTTGTGCTCCCCTGAAGTTTTTGTCCTTCTCCACTTAATTCTTCCAAGAGGAGGGGAAATCGGTTACTGGTAAATAAAAGGAAACCGACCCGGCAGTGGATTTTCCATCATTAGGGCTTGGGATAAGCCACGGGCACCCACAGTGCCTTTATTTCTAGTGATTAAATAAAGAGGATAATCATCATACAAAGTAGCGACAAAAACCCGAACCTTAGGCTTTTCTCCTTGGGCTGACAGGCATAGTTCGGGCAAGGGCAAGTCAGAACAAGTGAGGGGCAGGCATTAGGGTATAACACGAGAGGCCTTTACCGGTGCTGCGAGATAGTAGTGTTGGTAATCTGGTAAGAGGCTGCTTACCCTAATGTAAATTAATGGTGAAATTTACATTTATCTTTGAATTACATTTGTACTCTTTCAGAAACCTGAGCTGGAAGTAGCTGTGAAATGCATTAACAAGAAAAACCTTGCAAAATCTCAAACTCTGCTGGGCAAGGAAATAAAAATACTAAAGGTAAAGGCAGACTGACTTGTTTTCTTCAGTCTTTGTTCTGTAGGTCCTTTGTTGCTCCTAGCTTATGGTCTTTGTTTTACTTTTCCTAGGAATTGAAACATGAAAACATCGTTGCCTTGTATGACTTCCAGGTAAATACATTAAATTATGGCAAAGCATTCTGGGTTTGGGAGAGGTTGAATGGAGTTTGTGGAATTGCAGTTCTTAACAGATGTTTTGTAATAGAAAGTGTGTTCGGGGGGGGTGAAGTCTTCTGGTAAGTTAGGGAAAGATAAACAAACAAGGTCGAGCAGATCCCATATTGTTGTCTGGACCATGGAACTCTGATGCAGTTGGGAGCGGAGGTGGGAGCTCCTGCTCCCAGGATGTTATGCAGTGAAATGCAGCGTGTGGTGAATGTGTCTGTGTTGGAAGCTTGTAAGTTCTCAAAATGTTAGAAATAAAATTGCAGTAGTTATTCTTGGCATGCTTACCTTTTATTTTCTTTCTTTAGTCTGGATATACTTCCTAAGAAAATTTCTTTTTCCTAGGTAATGTAAAAATAGCGTGAGCATGACTTTGTAGCATATGATTGTCTTCAGTTCCAGAGGATTTTAATTTGCATTTTTCTGTTGTCCTTGTGGTAATCACTAAGTGTTAAAAATTGCAGCAGACATTTTTAGATTATTGTGGTTTCCCGCAGTTGCTTTTTCCTTCAGTCAGCTCTGAAGATCTAATCTAAGGGGCTAAAACCGATCCACTCTGAAACCCAAGTTATCCAATGACTTTTTTTTTGTTTTTTTCCCCTTTAATTTTTGGTTAAAAAATCCTGTCAGGTCATGGGGCAAGTTTTCTTTGACATTGGTGATGCTTTTTAAAAAAAAACCAACGCTGCAGGACGTGAAATCCTAAAATGGAACTGTTCAGCGGCAGGATGGCGGGGCCGACACGGCACGGTATGGCCTGTGCCGCCCCGAGGTGCAATGTTTGCCAGCGGTGGCTGCTCCACCGGACCCCACGGGTGGCCCTGGGGTGGCTTATCTGGAGCAGCCTGCCCGGTCCCAGCCATCACGTGTCCCGGGCCGCCGTGTTTGTTGACATTCCTCCTTCTCCCGTGGATTGGCTCGGTGGCCTTGGCGTCACCCCAGACACAGTGCCAGCTGGCGGGCCTGTGTGCAGTGCCTTCTGGGGGCTGTAGTCGCCCTGTCACCGCGGCCCCCTGTCCGTGTCCCCGCCGCAGCCCCCTCCGCTGCAGCAGGGGCTATGGCGGGGTGCCGCAGGGGGCCTCGGAGAGAACGTGATGCCTGGCGTGGTTTTGGCGAGAGGCGGCCATGAGGGATTTCGGGCTGCCCTGGGAGGGAGGTGAGGCTGCTGTGAGCAGGATTGCTTCTTGGGAATAACCTCTGGGTGAGAGGCCAGCTGTGCGGCCTCCTGAGCCGCCCTGGCCAGCCGGCCTGGCAGGGCCATGGCTGCCATCAGCCGCGGCAGAGCAGCTCGGGGGGCCAGGGCTGCTGGGCACAGGCTGCCTGGGGCATTAGATCTCATGTTCACTCATTTCTGTCCCTTCTAAGTTTACTTCATAATTTTTCAGTTGATGAGGGAGTGAGTGGCTGTTCCTGTGTTCCCTCTGTAGTTTGCATTTGTACGAAGCATCATGCTACTGGATTTGCTTATTGCAGATCTTTAAAAACCTTTGTGTTCTGTTCCTCGCCCTGCTTTAAATAACTGCCAGGTAGGAAGCAGCTCAAAGACGCTTTGTGCGGAAGGAGCGATTTCATCACTGTTACAGCTGCAGCAATGCGTTTTTCTCCTTGCGTGATGGCAAATGAGCTTTAGTTAAATTCTGTGTGTAGCAGTGTAGCCTGGTGAGCTATTAGCAAGAAGCTGTGTAAGGTACCAAAAAGAGGAACTTGCAAATCGTCCTGGGCTGGAGGCGTGCCCAGGTATATGCTTAGTTACCAGCTTTGTCAGAGAGTCCTTGTATGACCTGGGCAATTTGATTTCTTGGACAAAATGAGATGACTTAGCTGGCACTGGACCTTACGTAGGGTACCAGGCTGCGGAGTCTGCTCTGGTGTAAGGTGATCGGTCACCAGACCGTCTGACGCGGTCCACCCACACAGGTTGTGTGTGTAGTGTGTCCGAGTGTTGGCCTTGCTCTGTGTCTCCTTAGGAGTTGTGTGAGAATATATTATCTGCAAAGGTAAAAGTGCAGTTCCAGGGAAGGCTCGCTTCTGCCCAACTCTCCTTACTTTGTGGAAAAGACTACGTATTACTCACCTTGTTCCTCTGATACAAGATAGGTGGCTTCGTTCATAGCTGCAGATATATATTACCCTCAAAAATGGCATAGCTGCAGTTAATTGAGCCCTTACTTCTAGACTTCTGCTGAAGGGGTTTATTCTTGTGTTACAGCATCACAGTGCAAAAAGGAAAAAATATTTCCTGTGAATCTTAATGTTGCCCTGTAGCTTTGTCTGTTGTTGCGCTTTGTGTCGTTCCCTTCCTCTGCACCTCCTGTCAGCAGTAACTTTTAACTTTTACTCGTGTGTTCCTTGCACACAAGGAAATGGTTACCAAAACCACAGTGGCTGTAAGCAAGTGATTACACCCAATGATGCTTTCATTTGCATTTTCCTGGTTAAAAGCTAATGCTAACCAGGTCTCATACAAATCGATATTTTTGATGTAATGCCAGATTTGCCCCAGACACTTGCTGTGCTGGTATTTAATACTGACAGCAGCTCTCACCCTGGCATGCTTATTTTATCCTTCAAATCTGGGAAAATTGCTGTGTTCCTTCTCGTTTCATGGATCTTTGTGATATTGGTTCATAAATAATGACAAAATAAGAAGCTTCCTAGGAATAAATGATACTGGTGAATGTTTAATGCATAAAAGTGCAATGTCTGGACTTTTATAGATCACCTCACTGAGTCCTAAGAGCAGCATCATTACATGAGAATGGCTCACAAAATGAAATATGCATATTCCCATTATTATGTGCTCATGTATTAATGAGAGGTGCTGTGAATAGTCTAGGAGCCTAATGCAAGAACCCCTGCTGAAAATGAGGATAAATCATATTCTATTGCATTTCTAAAGGTGCTGTCTATTTAGTGTCTGGATGGAGTTGTGGTGTGGATCTTTCCTAGGTACCGAGGGTGTTTGGCATAAAGTAAAAACTATGTTTCACCATACTTGGAGTCAGTTAACTGCTACTGAACAGTCCCCAACTCCTCAGCTGGCTTGCAGAGGGGCTGAAGTCAGCGTCTCCAGACTGCAGCAGTCTAGAGAGACATCTGGATACCAGAAGTCTTCTTCCTCTGAAGACAGCCAAATGAGCTCTTGTTCTTGAAGGTGGAAATTAGTGACAACAAGGATACAAATGATGGCTTCTGCCAGATGAGGACTCGGTCTGGAAATGAGGTTTCTTGGAAAACTGATTTCCAAAACTCTGAGCATCAGCTCAACTCTTCACGCATGTTGGTGCTGAAAGGTTCGCGGCATGTGGTCTGGTGGATGGGACTTGCTTTGGTTTCTTTGTGACTCAGGAGATTGAATCTGTAATTGGAGACTGCTTTGTTAGCTAAGGGGATTCAATGGCAGGGAGGTGACTCTTGAATGCATCGCGTCCTGGGAGTGCTGTTCACTGGACGGCTTCTATCAGCACTAGTAATAGGTAGGTTTTTAGATGTCACTATGGCCTTTGGGGCGGTGGGAGGTCCTAGGTATGTTTGCATCCCTGCGCTGTGCCAGCTGCCCTGGGAAGGCTGCTTGAATATGTGTCAACTGAAGATCTCACATGTGGCTGCGCTGGTGCTAGGGCAGAAAATCTGCTGTCCCTGGACATAGATCATGCTTTGCATGTCAGAAAGTGTTGTCCTGCATGAAATAAGAAGAAGGATTATTTTACTGGCACGTTTTCCCTAGTCGTGTGCTGTGATCTGAGCTTGCTTCTTAAAGCAGCCCAGCTATGACTGCACTTTCGTGGGTATCGGGTGTTTTTGGGGTTTTTTGTGGGTTTTTTTCCTAATTTTTGCATGGATGGGATGGGCTGTTTGTAAAACATGCTGTTAACATCATGCAGGGCACTGCACTGTGAAGTTTCTGGTTCAGTCTAGGTTATCTGAGGGTCTGCTTTACATAATTTTGTGTCAAGTTGGCTTATTGTATACACCTGCTCGGGATGAGCTGAGAGTAATACTTAACTCACTCATACGGTACAGACTCACCAAAAATATTTCTGCTGGGGTGACTGTATCACCTGGAGCTCCTGGAGACAAAGAACACGGAGTCCTTGCAGTGCAGTTCTTCTTGTGCACATGGATTAAGGCACGGGTGGCAGAACAAACACTTCTCAGCTTAATAATCAGTCACCCTGGGCTGGTCTTGAGTGCCAAGTAAATAACAGCCTTGCTCTGTTGTTGCTGTATAGAAAATCCTTGTGATCAGTAGCACCGTGGCTGTTGGGCTGTGATGTTCTGTTGTGCTGTCTGCACCATCACCCTTTTCCAACACGGAGCCTTTAGCTGCTAGTGCACATCTTGTGTATGTGCCTCCTGCTGTCCCCCAGATCCCCTGGAGCTCCGTGTATGGCAGTGTCCTTTGACATGCCCTCCAGCACTGCTCGCTTCTGCTGCAGCGCCTCACTGATGAGTGTGATGCCCGATGAATCAGTGTTGCTGCATTGTCACCTCCTTGCCTCGCCACCTTTTGTGCCACCTAAGGCAGGATCTTCTGCTCCTCAGGCACTGGTGTTTGGGTGCCCTGTCTCCCAAGACAGGGCTCCACTGTGACACTTGGAATGACTAAGGAGGCACTCCGTGTCTGGGAGATCACGCCCCTGAGGTCAGGCTGCCTGCCTGGTTAAATCCTGTTTTAATTCCATCCCCGAGCGAAGCTGGCAAGTTGCCTGGTGAGTGGGTGTAAAGTGCAAGCTCCTCTGAACTGCCAAGCAATCCTCCCTCTGTTTGCTCTGTGGACAAGAATGGGGTGTCTGCTATCCTGCTCTGTCAGCATCCTTGCATCTGTTGAAGGGAATTGCTCTGATACTGAAGACTGGATCTGGCTTAATTTAGAGCTAGAAGGGGGAGAGGACATAAAACCCAACCAAACCCTCCGACAGTAGTTTTGTAGGGTGAGGCTTGAGAGTTTCGTGCACCAAAATGGCTGTGTTTCTGGAGAGTAGAGAATTTTATAGTCTTGAACTTCTGTGTAATGTTGGCTTCACTAGCTGGCTACCCCACCACTGTGCAGGTCACAGAAACATCTAGCAAATGTTGACCACTAAATATAGACTTCGGAGGAGTCATGGGCTTTTTTTAGAGGGAGTTGTCTTGTTGCATTTCTGAAATTATGATCACTGTTGTACTCATCCTGTGTGTAAAGCACATACCTGTGTTCCTCTCATGTGATTAAGGTGTCATGGAAGAGCTGGCGACGTGGAGGTTAATAGCCTCTAAAGCTCCTGTGGAAGGTAGCATTACTCAGACTGTAATGACAGATTAAGGAATGTTTCCCAGGAGTAATCAGAAACTGGTAGGCTGTTGTGTTCGCAGTTTGACAGCAAGGCTCTGGTAACGGCTGAGGTGCTATTGGTGCTGCTCTTCTTGAAGTTCCATCAGTGTTTCCATTATAAAAAATTCCACTGTTTAAATCCTTGTGATGATTGAATTCACTTGGTTGGAGTGAGCAAAGCAAGGAGGTGGAGATTTAGAAGATGTGGGGAAGAGGTACCTCCTAATCAGTGGCTGAGTGGGACTGAATTCAGATGGGGAACCACTGTTGGAATTTCTTTCAAATATTGACAGGTCCAAACAAAAGCCCAATTAAAAGATTTAACTTTTTGGCTGGACTGCACTTGCCCGTAACCTGTAAAACTGCAATAAAACTGTGTGCTTCAGAACCTCATCTTAATTTAGTTCGAGCATGTGTAGAGAATTGGGGATACAGTTCACTTCCATGTGTCTCCCTTTTTTCCTCTCCCTTTCCTGCACTGTCTGCCTTCCCACCTGTTGATACCAGCTGAAGAGCTTTTGCACAACAGGCAGACTAGCAAGCAGCAGCCAGAGGGGTGGTGTTGGCAGTAGGAATCCAAGCTGGGTGGCTCAGGTTTGCTTTGGGGAAGCTCTGAAGCTCTGGTCCTCTGAAGCAGACATGTGTCTTTGTGAGGCAGATTGCCTTCATCATGTGACACGCGGTGAGATACAGTGGGAAACGAGAAGCTAAGCACAGGGGTGGTCAGCTTGGGTGGTGGTCTTTGTGTGAAGTCAAGGAGAGGTTTTTGGTTTTGTTTTCAAAACAAGTATGTACTTTTTGCTTGTTGTTTTCTGTTGGGTGGGAGTTTGGGTTGTTTTGGGGGGGTGTTTTGTTTTGGGGTTTTTTTGTGGGTTTTTTGCTGTTAGTCATGTTCATGTAGCAATAGTAAATGGCAAACTTGATGGAAAGTGACTGAGTGATGTGGTCTTCCAAGGCAATGTTTCTCAGGCACAGACCCAAATGTACTTTGCTTAAGAGAAGCCATTTTAGTTGTCTTCAGATGTTATTTTTTCTGAAAAATTTGTCATTAAATGTCCACAGCAGAATCCAGGGAAGCCAACAGATAGCTTTAGAACCTCTTTTGTGCTTAATGTATGGCAAAGAGGCACTTCAACTGTGCGATGTCTCCTACTTTATGATGTGCAGGCCTTAAATACCACCATAAACATAAAGAGATGCTCTCAAAATGCAAAGTGAGGATGTCACAACTGCATTTGTTTATTAAGCAAGGTTGTTTCAAGGGGGGCTGATAGAAATGAATCAAATTCTGCATCACTGGTTGCTTAGGGCAATAACATTCTGTCTGGCTGCAGGAGCACCTGGCTTGTCTCCTAGCATCAGAGTAACAGGAGGAATTAGGTCAGCTGAGCTGGCATACTAGAGACCAACCAGACAGTGCGGTTCTAGTGGGGGGAAATGAAAGATGCAGAATTGTAAGATGTTAGAAATCCTATTTAGCAAAGCATCTTACGTTTCCAAGGAGGGAAGGCCTCCCAGCTGGCTTGGTGCGCGCCGTGGCACAGTGTGGGAGCTGCTGGGGCAGTGGGATGCCCGGCGATAGCGGGGCAGGGTGTGGTGGTGTCGGGCAGGGCTGAGCCGCAGCCCCGTGGGCTGCCAGGGGGGCTTGGAGCACACGGGCTCTATGTTTCCTATGCCTGTGTGCTGCTTAATGTCACTGCACACGGCTGGGCAGTTGGGCTGCTTTCTCTCTGGAGGCTTCTTCATTTACGTTTGACTGATATTTTTTTCATTTAGTTGGCAATTGCAGCCAGCATGTTAAATATGTTAAAACATACTCGGCGCTCTTCATTTTTTAAACTCTGCAGATTCAAGCCCATGTTACTGTGGCTTCCAGTAATTGGATTTTATTCCCTCTTAAATTAAGACTGGTTTTATTGGAAAGAAAACCCATGCTTTTTTCTTTAAACTCCTTGTTATAACACCTTTGTGCTGTGTATTTGCTTTCTTAAATCTGGTAAATGAAGTATGAGATAAATGGATGTAAAAGAGAAGACTTGCAAAGGCCAGTCAGTCATGCAGCTGGCACAGAAAACCTGCTGGAGGTCAGGCCTCTTAATTTCCAGGGTTGCTTAAAAAGAAGAAAGTCTCTGGCAGGGTATCAGGTTGTGTTTGGGATACGGTGTTAAAAAAAAACAAAAGGAAAAAACCCCCAAAAACCCAAGCCATTCCCAACTTTATTAGTAGAACTACGTTAGCTGGTTCTAAAATCAAACTTCTGGACCGAGTCGCTTTGCTTGTATTTGCACACATCTCAGCAAGTGAGTATGTCTCAGTGCGTGTGTGATTAAAACTGAAACGTTTGCTCTTGTAGCCTGCCATGTTGTCAGCCACAGCACTCCCCCCACTACTCCTGCTCCTTGGGCAGGCTCATAAAATGCAGCTTTATGGTATGCAAGGATTTCATTCCGGTACATGTGACTAAGCTTAAGGTAATGGGGAATTCAACCTTAAATGTTGATTTTTATAATATGACTGTGGTACAGGAAGGAAATGAGGAATAAATACAGAAAAGCAAATCAGATCTTGAATATTTTTATCAGTTTTTAGAATTATGAAGTTTCTTCTCTTAATAGCATTAACATAATGCATTGCCACTTGCAGAGAGGAGCTTGCTTTTGTTAAAAGAAGCTTCTAGGTCTTATTCTGCCTGTTGGCAAAGAGGTAACTACTTCTTCCCATTCCATGTCAAAAAGTCCAAACTCTTCAGGATTCTGCTGCTCTTTCCCTCTGCAGTCTCTTACGCTTGCTGGGCTGCTGTGGGCAGATGTGCGGAGGGCTGCCCGCGCTGGGGCAGGGCTGCCTCCCTGGGGGCACAGGCTGCTGTACGTGGTGCAGGTGAACCTGGCTGGGCGAAGAGGTGATGGCTCTTCAGTGTCCCAGGAGCAGGAGTCTTCAGTTTGCTCTGATGCGTGTTTTGGTCTCGCCTTGAAGCTCTGTGACTTGTGAAACCTGCCACCTTGTCTCTATACTCTTACTATGACATTAATCCTATATTTTGGTTTCTGTGGTTAGGCTCAGGTGCAGCGCTCGGCTCTGACTTGCTGTAGTGCATTGCTCTGCAGAGGCCCAGTCTGCCTCCGAAGGAAGGTCATGTTTTCCTGTTTGAGCTCTCTGCAAGCGCTGTAGCCATCAGTCATCCAGCAGGCACACTGAATCACGGGGTTTGCCCAAGGCCTGCAGTGAGCTTGTGTGAAAGCACGAGCAGGCGACCCAGTCCGTGGGGCTGACAGGCACTGCAGGCAGAGGTGGACAAGAGAGGGGGGGCTGGTTTGAAGGAGGCTGCAGAAACCTCAAGTCCGGTGGAAGGGACGGTGAAGTTTCTTCAGGTCGGTTGAATGCTGGGCTGTCTTACCAGCTGTCCTGCCGTTTGGCTGTGGCAGTGTTAGCTGCCTGGCAAAACAGTAGCTCCACGGACATGGCGTTGTCTTGTTTATGTCATGCAGTCAGACTTTAGGACAGTTGCCAGGGGAATGGGAAATACTTTCCCTCCCTTCCTGAAGCCTGTGTAGATCCAGAGGATAGCTTTCCTGCTGTATTTAATCTGCCCTGAAGTACAACCTGTCCTGAAACAACTCATCTGTTTTATAAGTAGAGAATACCGTACTGCCTGAAATGGGGTAACACTGGCCCTTGGCATTGTTATTCTTCTGGTCCTACAGAAATCTGCCTGCTGCAAGGCTGGCCATAAACCACTTCTATGCTGCAGGGCTCCCTTCTACTTGCCCCGTGCCTCTGCTGGTGCTCTGCATCCTGGAGCAAGCTGACAGGTCTGTGGGAAGCAGAATGCGGTCAAGAGCCAATACAGATGGCTATGGGCCTCTCTGAGTCTTGCTGCTTATGCTTATTCCCTGGGATCTACATGAAGAAATAAGAAGGCCTCATTCTTTTGGGAAGTCGAAGATCTGCTGACCATGGTAATAACCCTTTCCAGTCAGTAGCAGCAGGTTTTATTGCTGGACCTGGATGTGCTAGAGCGGGCAAAGATATTGAGTAGACTATTGGATGATGGTATTTGTTGCTTGCGTATCATCTTCTGGACCATGCTTATGTGTGACTGACCAAGATTCATTGCTTCCAGCATAGCCCACAGACAAGAGGAAAGTGGCTGCTGGTTCCTTATAGTGTGCTAACTCTCTTGGTGTAGGATCTCCCTGGCTGCATGACTTGAATCCCAAAAGTCTGCCCTAAAATGTGCTTTTGTCTGATTGTGAAGCTGCACCTGGGTTTGAGAAGCGTTATGTGGTATTGTTTGACTGTGCGGAGAGGAGGTTATACTGCAGTGGATGAGTATTTTTATTTTTTTTTTTTTTTTTTTTAATCTTCTTGTCTTCCTTCATCTGAGTTAATTGTTATCTCCTGAATTGGAAACCTGCTTGAAATGTTCCCAAGTTCCTTATTGGTAAGGTTGAGGAGGAGTGAAGGGAACGACCACGGTCAGAGAACAAAGAAGCGCAATAGGTTCTGAGATGTGTTTTTCTTCCCGCGTGAGGTCAAAAGGCGTGTGAATATCTTTTAGCTATTTGCTTTAGATCTGTTTTCCAAAGGGTGAGCACTGGTAGGTGCTCCCACAAATCATATTGATGTTACTATTGTCTTTTATTTTGCTTCCGTTCAAATAGTTGCGTCAAGAGATAATCCCTGCATAGCATGATGGTTTTCCTTTCCCTCTTCAGAGGTTAGCCTGCTCAAGCCAAGCTGTGAGCCAGAGTGAAATAATACGAAGACACTTTGCTATGTGGAAAGTTTCTTTGCTCTATTGAGAACAGTGGGTTCTGTTTCCTGAACCCAGCCAGCTTGGGAGCCCCTACCTCAGCTAGAGGCTTTCCAGGTGCCACTGGCCTAGCGATTGGTTTCTGTAGAGCAAAATTGTGTTCATTACAGCCCATGTTTGTGACACCAGTGCCACTGTCAGAAGAGCAATGGCAAGAGACCATAGGTAAAAAGGGTGCTGGCTCCAGGAGATCTTCCAGGCATAACAGGAGGATGTGGTGTGCTGTAGTTCTGCTGTGGTGACTGGGGGAGGTAGCAGTAAAAAAAAAACCCAACAAACCCAAAAAAACGGAGCAGAAGAGCTTAGCTTTCAGTTGGTGTCATATTTATCTTCCACTGTCAGACTCCCAGCTTTATTTTATGCTTCTTTTGTGTTGGTAGGAACTGATGAGTCCTAGCCCCATTTGGAGAGATCTGTGTGCAGTCATTATCTTTGCTTGGCAGCTGGTCTGGGTGCTGTGGGAGAGGCAGCGTTGAGCAGCACATGGCAGATACCCTCTGAGAGGCACAAAACAAGAACCTTTGCCATCAGAGAGAGGCCAACAAACAGGTGGTGGTATGTTGCCCTTCAGGAGGGTAACAAAACCAGTTTTGAGGACTTGAATCCATACAGCTCCTCTCCTGTAGGCAGTAGGACCCTTGTCAGCCACGTGGTGCTCAGCACGTGGGTGTACCAGTGGGGCTACGTTCATCTTTGAAGTGTTCCTCCTGCATCCCCCAGTCTTCCTAGACAAGAGGGCTGGTTCCATCCTTTGCTGGTTCTACCCCAGTGTCTCTTACAGCACTGCTCCCACACAGACTGGTGAGAACACTGCACTGCAGAGGGAGTTTTGAAGTGTTGTGTAATTAAACTTCAGCTTTTTTCCCTTCCTAAATAGCTTTCTAAACTCGATGGCAGGTTAGGTGCTGGGGTAGAGTGCAGAGGAGGATTTCTTTAAGGAAGTTTCCTCTTGCAGGCTTTTTAAGCTGTGGTAGGAGATGACTAACTGTGGGTACACCCAGACATTTCCCTTTGGACACACCTAAACACACACTTTCCAAGGAGAGGATCATGCCACCTTCCAGTATGGGCGGAGAGAAAATTTTAAGGGAGACAGGACTGCTGGGTGTTGATGTCCATGATGCCAGCCCTCCTAATGTCCCAGTGAGAAGTTTTAACATAGCACTGTCCTGGGGTGATTTATGGTTACTGCTAAATGAAGTTTCTTCATTTCTTTGTCCTTCATCAGCAGATGTGTGTTATTTGTAGAGGCCATTGGCTATTTTTACACTCAATTAAATTGTAACTTCATCGCTGGGGCCTCTGCTGCAAGAACTACAAGTCAGGCAGTGGTCCAGACTGATTAATTATCAGCTTAATGTCTTTGGCAGAGGCCTTTTGCTGCTATTGTGGAGTATGTTCAGGGTACTGCTGCACTTTGTGATGAGGGGTAAAGTCAGAGGGTTGCCTCTGTGCTGTTCCTTTGGTGGAGCTTGTTTGGTGACAGGATTAGCCTTGGCTGCACGGGCTGGCACATGTGAGTAAGAGGTCCAGAGTAAATCATCTGTAGTGCTTCTTGGACATAAGCCTCTGCACAAATACAACAAACTGTAATATTATTCTTGTTACTGATGTGGAAATGAGTGGGTTGGGTATTTTGTTTCTGTTCAGAGAAACTGGTAGCCTGGAAAATTTGGCTTGCAGTACTTTTTTTTCCCTTGTTTTGTTAATGAAGAAATCATAAATAGTGTGGAAGTACACAAATGGAAAAGAAATAGTTTCTGCTGCTGAATGAGCTTGAGAGCAGTCCATTAGCCCATTTGAGAAACCAGAGGTCTCTTCAGACAGTTGTGTCCTTTGTAAGCCCAGTGAGCTCCTGGCTTCTTCCAAACAAGAGCTTGTTGCTGGGGCCCTTCCTGAAGTAAATGTTTAGTTTTATTGGCAACATTCCTACAAATCTCTTTCTGGTGAGTGGGTCTTGAAATGCTGAAGCTGCAAACGTGGAAGTTGTCATCCCTGCTACAGGCATCTGCGATCTGAAAATACTGACTTGCTAAGTGTTCCTTTGCTGTGGCGGGTGTGCGTGCAGCGGGACAGGGTGCTTCCCGGGAAGGCTTGCGTGCTGGGAGGGTGCTGTTGCCAGTGGATGGGTGGGGGAGCCACCTCCTTCTCGGCTGGAAGCCTTTCAGGCCTTGCCCTCTTATCTCTTCACCCTGTGGTGGTGGCATAAAGCCGCCAACCACCAAGGTCACTGTTGCTGGGGGAGTGAAGCAGAGCATCCCCCTGGCCTGTGTAGGTCATTGTTTAACCCTAGTGGCTGTGCACATGGGCTGCCAAAAATCAGTGACTTTCCTGATGGCGTTTGTTTGCAGAGTCTTTAAATACCATAGAGTGGAAAAACAACCAAACTGTACAGTGTACATTAGCTATTGGCTAATAGCTTGTTACAAGTGTCTTCTCGATGTAGTTTGTGTAAGCTAAACTTCCTCTTCATTTTCTGTATAGGTAATAATATAGCAAGCTTCCCCAAACCCTGCTGGTGTTATACATATTAGTGTGTAGAGTTACTAAGCTGCAACAAGGCAGCTGCCTGATAATAGTGCTATGTTAATGTGTGTGTAGAAACTTGTTGGTCGGTGTTGTGGGTTTGACCTGAGATCTTTCCTTTTTGCCCTCAAATCAAAGGTGACTTTCTTGGGCACTTCTCAGCTGTGGGATTGCAGGCCCCAAAGTTGTGTTGCTTTTATCTCTGTTCAGGCTAGCACTGTTCTTGTGGGCATAGCTGCTATAAAGGGCCGAGTTAAATGTGGAAATGATTAAGGCTCTAAGATGATAGTGTGCCAGCGTCTGCATTGCATGCTGCTGTTAATCCCCAGAGCCCAAAAGGAACATGAAGACCCAAGCCACAGTACAGGAGATCTGCTTGGTTAAACAGAAGCACACTCAGAAAGGAATAACATGCTTAAATACCTGGCACTTTCAAAGTAAGCTATCTTTCAGGAATTAACCTATAATGAAGTTTTTACCCTCTCTTCAGCTGGAATCATAACAGAGCACAGTTCACCTGTTTAAAAGCAAATGCAGCAGTTGTAAAGTGTGTGAAATACTTCAATACATAAATCTTTTATGTTTCTATTTCCCCAGGAACTGGCAAACTCTGTCTATTTGGTTATGGAGGTAAGTGTGTGTGTCTTCCCGCCTGCCCCAATCCTTTTTTCTCTTTTCCTTTTTCTTTTTTTTTTTTTTTTAACCTTGTTTTAAGCAGACCAGCTTGTGACACAAGTAGTGCTTTCTGCTTGCAGTCTCACCTGTGATGCTTTTGCTAATCTAATCTGCAGCTGTGTGCCTTTGAGAACTGGAGCAGTGTGGGTGATGATAGCAGCCAGGGGGATTTTTCATATTGCTTATGTCAGAAGGTCATGCTGACACAGGTTTAATCAGTCAGACATCTTACCTCAAGGGTCAAATAGGTGTTACTGGGCAGTATCTGCTTCAAAGATACATAGAAAGAGAATTTTCTTGACACAGCCTGCCTGCAAAGCTTTTGAATATGTTCTTTCCTGTGCAGTCTTCGCTCAGAGGTCTTGTTGACTTTCCTTAGTGCTGTGGAACACGATGTGGGGAATTCCAGCTGTCAGCTGTGGCTACTCCTTGGCTTTTCTCAGCCAGCTTTCTGGTGGTGTCTCCAGTGGTGACCCTTCTGCTTTGTTCTGGTTTTATCTTTCTCTGCTGTGCATGTACATGGGTGTGCACATGCACAAAGCTAGTTAGTGCTGGCGTATTATAATGCGATGTAATGTTTAGGGGAAATGGGACAGAAAAGGAACCTACAGGAATGGAGTTTTCCCTGCCAACTTCTGAATACATATTTTGATGTGTGTGGTTATTTGTTTAAAAACTATGATAAGCCTGCCATGCTGGTGAAGTTTACTGTTATTCTTTTTAATGTTTGATTTGCCTTGCATTAACTGAGCTTTCTGATCTGTTCACAGTACTGTAATGGTGGTGACCTAGCAGACTATCTTCACAGTAAGTAGAACAATAAGGAGAATATTTTCTGTTTTCAGAAGAAAACACTGACTGTTTTCTCTCATTAAAGTTGCTGGGGTTTGTGGAAGATCTGAACAAGAAAATTGTGTATCTTTTTTTTTTTTAATTCCTGCAAAATGAACAGAGTGTCACTGCTCCTCCTCTAAGAGGTTCACCCTTGATAATAATTTGAAAACTGAGAATCCATGACGGTAAAAGCTAGTATTGTAGTCTGTGTAAGTCAGTAGTGACTGTTGTCAGTAGCTATATATTTTAGTTACAATGGCCTTAGATTAAACGTATCTTAACACTGCTAGGGACATGGTTTGTCTGTTTCTTGGTCACTGGAAAAAAAGCTATTTATAACAAAGCCTTGCAGTTGTGTAGGGTTGCATTAAAGTAAGACCCCAAGAGTATATTTCATTTTCTATAAGTTTACCCCTAAGAGTGTGCCCACATCTAGGACAGAGCACACTTCTTTCCTCAGTGTGTTGAGGGTGACTGTAGCATAGCTGGTAGTGTTGTGAGGGTGGTGAAAACCAGTGTCTCTGGGAGAGTATAGCACCGGTATCTGCGACTGTGGTGCCTTGAAGAGCATTCTGGTGAGACTGAAGTGTGTCTTTGCCACCAAACTGAATGAAACATGCTTGGCGTGTTGTCCAGCTGTATTGCTGGGACCAGGCTTCCATCTCTCAAGGTATTTTTCAGTGCAGCCGCTGCACAGGTACAGGCTCCTGGCCTGCATGAAAATCCCATTGCACCCAAGTACCAAAGCAGTAGGAGGATGACATGTTTAACAAGTTGCTTAGCTACAGTCAGACACAGCCCTTATTTTCTGTTGGCCTGACTGTTCTTTAAGGTTACTTTCTTGTTTTGCATGTTAACTAGAAGATTACTAAATGTGAAGAGACAACTTTAATCTCATTTCATGTGTGACTGTAGGTCACGGTTAAAGAAAGTTTCTTCACGTTGTTCAGATTAAAAGCTAGTCAGCTAGGTGATACTTCAGGCTCCTTATTTGAGGTACATGATGCCTGGAAATGGCAAAAATTGAAGAATTAAAAGCTAAGTTTACATTTCCCTACAGCTAGTGTTGGTATCCCCAGAATGATTATTTGGGGCTGGATGCTAGTATGCTGCACTGTTCATACAGGGTAATGAATTATGTTTGTGGACTTTAATTTTCAGAAAGGATTTAGTACTTGAAGGAAAATGAAGGACTATTCTATCTTTCATGTGTTATGTTTGTTTAAAATGTGGGTGAGAGAAGTGATGGGCATTTGTTTTTTTAAAATCCAGGTTTAGTGTGCTTTGTCTTGGATAAGTGACTGTTCTGCATCTCTTGGGTATTGCTGTGCTTTAAAAGGAGCATTTTTGGTGTGATGCTGTTATGAATACCAAGTGAAAATGGTTTTGCGTTGGGTACCACCTTTTTCTTCTTGAATACAAGTGCAAATTTTAATAATTAAATGCTTTTAAAAAATTGCAAACTTCAGTTTTACCAATGCGTGGGCTTTGAAGGCTGAAGATTTTTTAGCTTTCGTGCACATGAAATCAGCCTTGCTGTTAAAGCACTGGGCTGTGCACCCTTGTTGGCAAAGTTGGATATGTAAACAAGAACACAGCTTCTGGCCAAATGATTTATTAGAAGTATGGGTTTATAGAAAATCTTCCTGTCCATACTACTGCTTTTATGCGTACACTGTCGTCTTCTCCCTTCCACCACCCCCTGTACCATCCCATCAGAGAAAAAGTGAAGCATACTGTGCAGTTAGCTAGGCTATTAATACAGCTCGCTTCCTTGTTTATCAAATGAGACTACTCAGGAAACTTGTTTGAGAAAGATGATAAATCGTATTTGCCAAGTAAAATTTAGTTTTACCCCAGTTTGATCTGTTTGAGCATTGCCTGTGGTAAGATTTGAACCTTCTTTACCTGAGTTAATTTGAAAAAGTTACCTTTAGCTCTGTTTTTACCAATAAAATATTTTACCATGACAACTGTAAAGAGCAGCTGTTTTGGCTGGGAAATTGGTGCTTACTTTTATTTTAATGTTTGTGTGCCAGTTGCCAGTAAAGAAAAGCTAGCAGGCACAGGTTTCCAGAGGTAAGGGACTGCAGCAGGAAAGTTAGGTACTCCCATCACTGCAGCAGAGATCTGGGTTTTCCAGATCCTAGAGCCCAGGTACGAGTGTCAGCTTTTGCATCACATGGCTTTCTCTGTTCCATCACATGCTCCTTTGGGGTATCTCCTCTCCCAGCTTCTTCAGGCATTCAGGGTGCTTTTGATGATAATGATTTTTTTTCCTGAAAGCTCATCTTGGAAAGTTCAGATTTCTTCCAGGATATTTCACTGGGACGCAGGAGGTTTATCTCTATTGAGCGGGTTTGTGCTGCTTCAGTTATTTTAATAATTGTGTGATGGTATTTAATTGCAACATCTACTTTCCCACTGACTCCTCAGACGTTTTTGCTGGTAGTTCCTGTAACACTTATGCAACCTGTGCATGCAAATCCCTAGTTTCTCATTGAACGAGATGCTTGTAAGCTTCCCAATCCATTCTGCCTTCTAATTACAGGCATTAGGCAATGTGGTAATTCGGTGTTGAATCCAAAGACACTCTAATTCTCCTTGTCTTCATAACTGGAGGACGTGCATATGTGCATGTTTCAATAGAACATGCGTTTCGGCTGAGTGATGCTGTTGGTCAGCCCCTCTGATACAACCCAAGGTGGTGTGTGTTCTGCTAAGCACAACTTCTGCCTCCTTGTTCTTTAATGGTGCGATGCAGTTTCCCTTCTGATAGACCTCTGTGGGTGTTGCTTTCATTTAAAGCCCACCATAGGTTATGTTTTGAGCTGAGAGAGGCAGATTGCCACCGTGTGTGCCAGAGCTGTGGGAAGCATTACAGAAGTGACCATCTCAGTATGGGAATAACTGGAATTCCATGGCCTTGGGTACTAAGGAGGTCAGAGCAGGCTGATCTAAAACTTCTTGAATTCTGAGTTGTCCATAACAGACGGTGTCAATGCCAGTTCATAAGTGTGTATTTGTGACCTTTCTTATAGCTGCTTCTCAGAGAGCACATCTCTGTGAAGAAAACTTCATATCAGAGCAGAGTGTTTCTTGGCTTGACCACAACACATGCAAGGAGCTGTTATCTTCTAGTTAATCCCCAGTGGTGTGGGGACCCTTTTGCAAACAAGAGGTGTGAGGCACTGCAGTGTAACTTCTCGCCCTTTACAGCCGGTAATTAAGAAATATCTATGATAAGGCTAGACCTCTGGAATAAGTCTTCTGACTTGTACAGAAGACTTCACAGGAGTCTCACTGGCCGTGCTCTGCCCAGGTGGAGCTGCAGTAATTGCAAGATGGGCCCCAAATAAATTAGCTTAGTCTGTCAGACTTCAGTTTCATTTGGATTGGGCCCATGTTAGCGACACTTGTGGCACCTGTGGGTAAGAGGAGAAGTTCTTTTTCCTAAATAACTTTTCCAAAATGGTGCTGTCATGTAACATCAGCGGGTGTACTCCGATGTGTCTACCCTCGGATCAGCTAACAAGCGCAGTTTATGCTACAGGTTACCTGGCAGCCCCTTGGCAGATCGAACATCTCAGCACAGGCTGATCAGGGCACTTTTTTAGGTGGTTTCATCCTTTTCCTACTCCTCAAGAGCTACAAGGCACGTGGGCCCCACGCTGACCCACAGTAAATATTTGCTCTGATCTAGTGACCTGTGTGGCAGCCTGTTCCCAAGGCAGTAAGCTGAGTGCCTCGTCACTGAAGTGGAGCCCATGAAAATAAACAGAGGGATATTATTACTTCTCAGTAATGGTAAAGCAAGGCTTGTGAAACAGTGTTCTCTGCAAGAATGTATTGCTCACCACAGACATCCACAGGGATGCTTAGAGTTCAGCGCGGGCTTAGTGCTTTGCCAGCAGTTTTCTCATGAGGATGAGAGTATCCCCTTTCTACAGGGACAGAAGTACAACTTCCCTGTTTGGGATGTAGCAAAGAGAGTTGTTTTGTTCTCCACACTTCTTTTTTTTTTTTTTTCTTTTTTTGGTGCCATATTAGTTGAATGGGTCTTCTGTGTCTTCTCCCTCCCTCTGCCAGTAGTAGCTGGTCTAGATCTTTTGTGGACCAATATCCTGAAGTTGCTGAAACTTGTTACTTGTATTTATGTTTCTGTCCTTCAGTTGGAGATTGCCACTGTCATGTGGTAGACTGATGGGCTGAGTATGAGACAAAGACTTTTGTTTTTGTGTTATAGCCTGTTTGTTAATGGAGGGAGGTAAAAGGGTATGTGCCTACACTCCCCAAGTAACTGACTGTCCCTTCTCTGTTAGAGGGCAGTGTCTCAGTGTCACAGTCCTGCCTTGCTGCACTACCTGGATTTGTAAGATTTAATGCTTCCAGATGATCCAACAGACCTGGTGTGCTGCAATGTGGTAGCTTCCCTGTGCCACAGCAGTTGCACCGGTGAGGAGTCTGTCTGCAGGCTTAAGACACCTGCTAGATTCTGCATGTGTGAGGAAAACAGTACCTTTGTGGGGCTGAGGGTTTTGTGCAGACTTCTGTGAAGTGGAAAAGCTTAAATTCTGCAGAAATTAGTAGCTTAGAGGCCCTATTTTGAGTGAATGGATTTTTCTGATCTTGGTAGGAGGGTGGTTGTTCTCGGAATAAAGAGTTAGAATCCACGTTAGGGAGGCTTAGCTGGTTTGCTGAGGGACAGTGGCTAGTGCTGTGTTAGACATATAGGCACCACATTATATAAAGGAGAGGGTAACACCTTAAAGACGTGGCATGCTGTTGGGACTGCAGGTCAGAACAAGGCTCTCAGCGCCACAGTCTCTCTGCTAGAGGCAGAGTGTGTTTAGCCAGGAGTTTGTAATTGCCTGCTAGTTTAACAATGTTAACAACTGCCGAGTTTCAAGTCTTGCTTCGTGTTTGGGGGATTATGAGACAGCCTGTCCTTTCTTGGGCCTGAGCTGAATTGAGCAAAAGACTTTGGAATTCGTGCTGGTTTTTTTGTTTAAAGACTGTTTTCTCACCATTCCTGAATTACTTCCTTGAATAGGAATCACAGAAATATTGCAGAGACCTTTTGTTGGAGAGAAGATTGAGCACAGCTGAGATACTGGACCTTTAATAGACAGAAGATGGTTCAGGACTGAGTGCACGCATATATTTCAGCAGGAGGTCGGGGAAAGCCTTGTTAAAGATGAGGCAGTGCTTTTCTCAGAAGGTGCAAGTGGGTTTGGAAGGCTTGCATCTGAGCTGCCTCTTAATATACTTCAAATCCCATCACAGAATCTCCCCTTCTTGCAGAGGAGTCTCTCTGATTCCAGCTGAGAGCTAGTTTGAGAGAGAGAGTGAGGAGGAAGGCCCGGTGAGGGGAGAGAAACTGCGTACATGTGCACTGGTCTCACGTGTATGAGTCGAGGACCAGCTGATAGCTGTGGTGACATTTTAGCTCTGCTCCAGCCTCCTCCTAGAGCAGTGTGGTTTGGGAGTGGTGGGAGCTTATTTTCTGTTCTAAGTGCTGTTTAACTGATCTGTGTTCCTTGCCATTTCCCATGCATGTATTTTAAGTTAGATTTTTAATTTCCTGTGTTGTGTTAAAGCTGTGTGCAATCTCATCTGTGTTTTCATAAGGATTCCTCCTTTCTAGCTGACTAGGTAGAGTAGCATTTTGAAGCTCCTGCCAGCTTGTTTTTATGTCTTACGAGAGAACAGCTGGAAAAACACTAATGAAGTCCCAAGTAATTTACAGGGACCTTTTACAAAAGAAATTATTTTATTCAAGTGGAACGATGTTTGCTTTAAGCCTGACTTGCTCAGTGGCTGACAAGGAGACAGGCTGGTAGCACTGTTGATCCTGGGGTTTGTTCAGCAGGCTGCCCCCAGCTTTGGCAAGAGTTTCGTATGTATAGTTCTTAAAATGATGAGAGCTAGTGTAGCATCGCTCTGATTAGGAGAGCCAGTTGAACATTATTTTAATCCCTTCAATGCTTATTTTCACACCACAGTTCTTGGGAAGCCCATATCTCAGGAGGATGCAGTTCAGAGCTTCCTTATCTCCAGATTTTGATTACTGATATGTTATTTTTGAAAACATTTTCTTATGAAGGCATTCTGAAATGTTCTTGCTGCATCTATGGGTGCAAGATGGAGGGTGCCAAATCGCAGTTTGCAGGGGCTGTGTGGGAGGGGTGTGTTGTTAGGTATGGGACAGCGGTTCGCCCTGACGCTGGGCCTGGGGTTAGAGCTGCGATTGGGTCTGGTGGGTGGTGATGCACAAGGGTTTGGCCCAGGCTTGAGCACATTCCCTGAAGTTACAGATCCCTGCTGGCCATGTACCCCAACTGCCTGAATTTGACCTACCAACCCTTCCCAGGCCCAGCACTGGGTCTGGCTGGCACCGCTTGCTGGGGGGAGCCCTAAGCCTCCCCAAGTGTCATGATCAGACCCAGATGATAACCCAGAGTCAGCACCTGCTTCTGGCTGAGCTTGCCAGGAGCAAGTCTGTGCCGAAAGCAGCCCTGACTGCAGGATAAGCTGGGAATGCAAATGTGTTCCCTTGTTGCCTGTAGGAATCATTCAGAAATAGTGTGTGGAGAAAAAATACCATACGTGGAAATAAAAATGACAAATGATGGCTAATTGCTGTGGAGAATCTGCCTTCTGGGCTCTTCAGAGAACCAGCACTGTATTTTTTTCATCTGTGGTTATTATTTTTTTTTTTCCCCTTCCTAGCTATGCGGACGCTTAGTGAAGACACCATCAGGCTCTTTCTCCAGCAGATAGCAGGTGCCATGAAAATGCTGCACAGCAAAGGCATCATCCATCGGGACCTGAAACCGCAGAATATTCTCCTTTCCTATGCTGGAGGCAGGAAATCAAATCCCAACAACATTCGCATAAAGATCGGTAAGAGCCTGTTACAAATGTCACTCTGAGTGCTCTCAGGAGAGTTTGGTGATGGTGGCAAGCCTCAGTCTTTCTTTGGGGAACTGTTGAAGAGGAGGAGGGATTTACTGCACTTCTTAAAATGCCCTAATGTTTTTGATCATTCCCACTTAGTTCCTCTGTTAGACGTAACCTTCCATTGGCTCTAAGCAGTAGGAGCAAGAGCTTTCTGCTCTGCCAGGACACAGACTAACACGAAAGAACTGAGCAGGCCTTGCTCTGCTTCCAGATGAACAGTGCTTCCCTTAGTAAATGCAAATACCAGCCCGCCCTAATTGGCGTTTAATCTCCAGGCTTGCCAGGAATGAGCAGGTATTGTGACTTTTGTCTTCAGCTTTTAAGAGTATTGAGGTAAATGCTGATGTCTTAAGGCTGCTCTCCTGGCTGGCCTTGGAGAGCCCAGTGGGAGTCAGGCACACCTAAAAGCCAGTGTTTCAGCAGCCTGAATTAGAGGCAGGCTTCTCAGCTGCATCTTGAAGAAATTCACTTTTTGTACATTAGGCAAGTGACACCTATGGACCAGTAGTTGGGACAAATACTCCAGAAATCCAGTTACAGAGCACACCTATCCCCTGTAGTCCCTCAGAAATGAATGCTGGATGTTATTGCCCTCAACACGTGGACTTCTGATTATGTTACAGTTCACAAGCTGAAGCTAACACCAATTAGATAAAACTGTGCTGTGGAGCAAGCGTTAATGCTTTCATTCAGCTGAGAAATTAGGTTTAGTGGAAAAGTTTGAAATGTTGCTGCATGTTTGACTGAAGTAGTTTGGTTTTTGGGATTTTTTTGTTGGTTTTGTGGGTTTTTTTTAAGTGCAGAGTTGTCTGGAAGGTGGAAGTGACTGGGAGCCGCATATGCAAGCAGGAGGGCTGTGGGCACGGGTGTGATGTGCCCTGCCAACCCTTCCCTCCCGCTTCCCTGAGACGTACCTGGTCCAGGGAATAGCTAGTCATACCAATTCATTAGTGACAGATGACAGTGTAAACAACTGGGTCAGTCTCCTAGCTTGAAATATCTGGTAACCTTGAGAGAACCTCTAAGTATCATATGATCAGATGCTGAGGAACCTGCAGAGGTAATTCATCTTGGTATTCCTTGGCCCTGGCTTTTCTAGCCACCAGGTGAACTGTGGCTCAGCTTTCTGTCCTTGTGCTGGGGTTAGCACTGTTGGAACTCTTCGAAAGTAACAGAGCAAGACTGTTCTCAGTAGGGCTGGTCTAGAAATACAGGTGGTGGTGGGTAATGGTTTCTCTTGGATGTCTGCTACATGGCAACCTTTTCAATGGAGGGGAACTTTCAGTTCCCTAAATTAACAGTGGAGATAGCAGCAGATGAGATAGCTAGTATGAACTGGCACACTCTAACCAAAGTCAAGAAATCTTTACCAGCTTCCAGCAGCTGGCATTTCAAAGTGTAGGCAAATGGGTATGGCAAGAAGTGACTGATGATCTCTGATAAATGGATGGGAGTCTGTTCTTCTGAATAGGTGGAGGTTTTTTGTGGCTTGGTCTATCCTTTTATAGTGTCTGTAGTGTGCATTAATAACTAGTACAAGGATGTTGCTGCTTGAGAAGAGAGCCATTGAAGTCTTGTTAAGATGGGGTACTTCACTTGCTGTGAAGATCCATAGAAAGCAAAAGGAAAGTTGGGGGAATCAGGTGGAGAAGGTACAGGCTCTCTAGAACTGGTGTCTGACCCTGACCTACCCCTGTTTTATTTTGTAGCTGACTTTGGGTTTGCTCGGTATCTGCAGAATAATATGATGGCAGCAACATTGTGTGGCTCACCAATGTACATGGTAAGTGTGTGTTTTGCCTAAAGGTTTTTCTGTATTGTTCTTGCTTTGCTCCCCGCACCACCCCCCCCCACACCCACACACCCCGGCTTTGTTTTTTGCTAGTTTTTCCCTCAAAGGTGAAATTTTATTTACTTGTCAGAAACCACCTATTACACAGGGAGACTTCATAAAGTTCTAGCTGCTGGTAGTGTGTGGCAACAGGTGCCTGTGTTGTCATCTAACTTTCAGGTGAGCTGTGGATAAATGAAACTGAACAAAATGGAGTATTGATTGCTTTCTGCTCCCAGAAACAGCATCTTCCAGAGGGGACTAGAGCCTCTCCACTGAAGGCACTGAAAAATTAAATCTGTTTTCTCTGCTGTGAGCAAAACAACAAAAGAGAGTGAGGGCTGGGGTAATACTTCACACATCTGGCTGTATTTGAGATGTTGCTTCCTTGGAGAGGAGCCTCTGTAAATCACTGCTTCAGCAGGCCCTTGTGAGCCAGAGTGGTTCCACAAGCCTGCTGTCACCTCAGGCTTTGCAGTTGTTTTTGCTAAGGCAACAGTATCAGGAGCAAGGTCCCTGTTGAATAGCATTTTTGTAAAATCTCCAACTGTCTTTAGCTATTTGGTCTTGCAAAATCTGTTCAGATCTATGGACCTATGCAGGCAGAAGTTTTGCTATTCTGGCTAACTTACTCATAAGTGTTCTTTGCTGTACAACTTGGCAGTTGTGTGTAAATGGAGCTCACCTGCTCCTGTTTGCAATTTTTGTGTATTCCCATTCCCTAGACCCCCCGCCTCCCCTAATTCTTTCATCAAAGCAGCTGTTTCCAGGATGACTTCTTAGCTTGTGAAACAGATGTGTTTAAAAAACTGAATTGATCCCTTTCATCCCCTTTGCACTTTCCACTCTGGGACCAGGATGTGAGGAGGTGATCACTTGTTTGTGCTCATGGCAGCAGTCAAGATCTCGGTGTCACATCAAGTCGGTGAAATTAAAAATGACAAAACCAGGTCAGAAATAAAAATGTCAAAGCCAGCCATGTAATAGTTTCTGGGGACATGAGTGTCTGAGCTCAAAGTAAAAAGATGATGTGGATCAGTTTAGGTTGAAACTTCTACAAGTGCCCTGGAGCAGTAGGCATCTGATTTTGAACACTAACCCACTCTTAATTTATTTTTTTTGCCTGTACTCTTTGGGCAGAGCCAGGCTGGACTGTGTGGCACTGCACAGGGGTGACATGTTCAGTAGTCTGTTCCACAGTACTAACTCAAGCAAAACAGACTTCCTCTCTCTCCCTTTTTTGAAGCATGGTGTTTATTTGAACTCTGCTATATGTGAAGATGATGTAATTTTTTTTCTCCTGTGAGTTTCCTGAATTGTCTATTTTTAGTGATACTTTTTCTTTCAGAGTCTCTCGTGAAAGTAAATGAAAACATCCAGCTTATTTTTTTGAAAGGGCTGGAGGAAACTAGTGATGACCTTTTTCTGTTTTTATTTTTTTTATTTTAAATAGCTCTGGACATTACAAGGGATCTCAGAATGTTTTATATTGTTCTCTGTTTACTGATGAATTTGAAGGAAGATGGGAAGGGAGGGTTCAGTTGGGATTTAGAGGGTGTTTGAAGTCTGTCCCTACTGCTATTCTGGACCTTGTGCGGTAGCCCTGGGACCATCTGCTAGCAGGGCAGGCCCTTATTCCCTGCTTTAGCTCGTAGCCCATTGCTGCTGCTCTTTTAAAAAAGAAACGTATTTTACCCACACCAGAATGAGCTGAAACCAGGGCAGAGCTTTCTGTCTGAACCCCGTCATGATGTGAGACTTGAAACTTCCTTGTGCAGGTCTTGTCCTGCGTCCTTGGCTTTGTTTGGTGTCATGCCTGCTTCCCTTAGGGGCAGACCAAGCTCCTGTCCACAATGTGTTTGCTGCCATTTTTCTTCTGTTACATGTGGCCTTTAATTCTAGTGGAGCTAGAAAATTGATCTTGTTCCATGCTGGCAGCACTGCAATGAAATCTGTTGTTATAGACATGTGGGATTAGCAAGGCTGCCCTTCTGTCCCTCTTCTGCTGCTGCTCCGAAGGCACGCTGCCTGCTGAGCCACAGGGCTTTGTGGGCTTGCTCCAGCTTCTGGAACAAGCCTGGGAGGGAGCAACTGAGGGCATGGTATGAGATTAGAAACCAGAGTCTGAGGCGCAGCAGGGCTCAAGCTGTTGGACTGAAACACACAGATCTGCCTTTGAACCCAGACTGTGACCTTGGCAGCAGGCTCTGGAGCATAATTAATATGCTGCCATCTCAGGCTAAATGAGGGAAGTGCATAAGTGATGCAGGTCAGGGTGGAGGCTGAAGCTTACCCGTGCAGTGTGAGCCTTTGCTTTTCTTGATCATTTACATGTTACTTGCTTTGGTTTAGAAGATCTGTCTGTGCGATTTCAGTGAGGCTTCACTGAAGGTGGATTCAGCAGAAAATGGTACGCTGGGAAGGGAAAGTACTGAGTTTGCCCAAACCAGCCAGACAGTATAGGGTATTTCTTGTCTACCTGACTGGAAGTGCCTGCCTTCCCCACTTAGTTAGGGAATTGGCCCTTTCAAGGTAATGTTACAGCCTTCTCGGGAGAAAATCTTTCACAGTTATTGGGGTGTCCAGCTCAATAATTTTTAAAGCATGATTGTTACTTCTTTTTGTTTCTTGCAGCTTGTAAAAAAAAAAAAAAAAAAAAAGAAGAAGAAGAAGAAGAAAAGAAAAGCTATATCTTTTATAAAACAGATTTCTGTTCTCTCCCCAAAAAGGCACCAGAAGTCATTATGTCTCAACACTACGATGCCAAAGCTGACCTCTGGAGTATAGGAACCATCATTTATCAGTGTCTAACAGGAAAAGCTCCTTTTCAGGTAAGTTGCTTATACTAACTCCCATAGATCCGGTGTCATGGAGCTCTGGCTGTCCACCTTGATGATGTAGAGTTTAGTATGTTGTAATGCTGGATGTGTTACTAGAATATGACTCTCCTTCTCTGGGCTGTGTCTCAGTGAAATGTATTTCCTGGTTGTAAATCTTTAGGAAGGATCATCTATTTTGAAAATTACCATGAATCAATTAAATCAATGGGTTTTTTTCCAGGCCCACACTTTAAAAATCAGTTTCTATTTACCACTGTACTCCATGTATAATTTATAATTATAGTTCTGTTGGGTATGGAAGGACAATAATGAAGATTGTAATTGCAAGCTAGTGTTTGGGATGATTTGGTGGTAACTGGTGTATTGCAGCTAAATGGATGTTGTTTTTGGAATAGTTAAGTAGGATCTTATCAGAGGGATCTTATCTGTCATTTCACAGCGATCCCTTCCAGCCTGAAATGTTTATGTTCATCAAGTCTGAACCCCTCCAAATATAACACAGTCCAGTAAAACTCCACCCTGTAATTTATGCCATAACTTTTGGATGAGCTAGAGCGTATCTTTTGTGAAAGGCATTCTCTGACCTTAATTTTCCAAATGATGGAGAATTCATCACAGCCTTATGCAAGTTGCTTCAGGACTGCTTCATGTGTTTTTAAGCATGTATAGCTGGAGTTCATCTAGACTCAGTGCATTTTTCTTGTTCCCAATCATTAGTGTGCCACACTGTGTATTACTTCTCTTCTTCAATGCTGAATGAGATCTGCAGACTCCCCCTTGCAACCACTATTTTAAAGTACTGTACTTGTCAGGTTTTTTTCCTTGCTGTCTCACTGCACAGCAGAGAGATGCTTGAGTTGCTGATACTTCTTTGCTTCTCTAATGTTTGAGCTCTGTAGAGCTCATCTCTAATCCATTGAAAAAGACCAAACTTCACATTTTCATGCCAGTGTGTCAGCTGATGCAAACTCTTCAGCTTCTTAGATCGGTTAGGACAAATGTGAACTGTGGCCCTCTTTTCTGATGTCCTGACATCTCTTTATCCTGACTCCCTAACAAAAAACCCAAAACTAAAACCAAACAAAAACTCCAACCCAAACAAAACAAAAAAGGCAGTTGGGGGAGGAATATATGCTCACAGAATAAGGCAAATTTCGTGTAGAGCCAGACTTCGTGAGCTTCAGTTCCACAGCTCTTTAGAATTTCACACAAGACCTGGAATGTTTATGCAGTTACATCATCAGGAAGGGTAAAGTGAATTCTGAATCTATTGCAGGAAAGAGTGGGCAAATACAGAAGTAAACTAATGGTATGCTTTGGTTTTGTCTGGAGCCAAGAACACTTTTCTCCTTCAGGGTAATTTTTTCCCTGCTGCACTAAGAATCTTCCATTCCAGTGCTTTATATTCTGTCCACCAGCTTGCTCTGTATTTAGAGCAAGACTTCATTTCCGTTGCATGTTTCTTTTTTTATAAACACCCCTACAAAGTACACTGAAACTCCTGAATGGCTCCCATTTACTGGCTGCATCCATTTGTTGTCGGTGTTGGTATTTTTGTTTGAGAGGAGAAAATGACTGTTAGGATAAAAGAAAATAGTATTTGTGCATTAAGAAGAAGGTGTGGGGGTGGAGAAATGAAGATTTGACTCTGCATGCGTAGAAGAGCCTTGCACTCTGTCTTGTAACTTGGTACTTTTTAGTCTCTAAAGGCACCTTGACACTGCACGCATTCAAATGATGTAGCTATCGTTTAATGAAGTGACTTTATCATAGGTGTTCTTTGCTTAGTAGCTCACACACAACCGTGGGGTATCTGATTTCTTTGAAAAGAATTTAGTGGCTTTCATCATTGGTCATTGAAGCATGTCACAGAAATGTTCTTCTGAAAACATTTGTTCTCATAGAGAAGACTTCTCACAAGTAATAAAATTGAATGCTCGTCAGCTTTGTTCAGCTCTCCAGCCAAGGTTTTGAAAGGGTAGGTGGTCAGAAAGCCATCAGCTCTGTGCCTGTATGTGTGTCCTCCAGCTCACCCAGGGGCGAGGGCGGTCCTGTATGCCTGTGTCCCTCTGGCAGAGGCATGGCATACCCTGCTGTGTGGCGGGCAGTGAAGGGACGTTCTGGCCCCTGGCCAGCAGGTCCTGATCCTTGCTTTGTGCTTGCCTGACTGGATAACTTCTCTCTTTCCCGTATACATCCAACATCTGTTGGGCTGGGGACGGGGGTCTTTTGTTTCTCTATTTTAATTTAAATTTAATTTTAATTTATCCCCATGCCCTTTCCTCTTCTGGGGTTTGTATTTTGAAGCAAAATTCCAGGGCCCATTTGTCACTACAGTAGCAGCTGTGGATTTGTTTGATCAGGGAGAGAGAAGGGCTCAGCCCAGATGGTTCTCAGTGCACCATCTATTTGGTTTGACCATGTGTCACAAATTGCCTTCTAGCTGCGAGTTTTGGGTGAAAGAAGCCTGTCTAGGGCAGATGTTGGGAAGCTAGTTAAAGGTTAACCGGCTTTATTTCTTTGTTGGCATGACTGTGTTGTAAGAATTTGCTGATGCTCACTGAGCAGTCGAGAAGCTATTGTTTACAGGGTTTGTAGGAGGAGAGAGGGGTAGTGGACAGAGGTGATGGGGAGATCATGAATAGGAATGAGTGGTTTTGGGAGGAACATCTACAAATGGGTGGGGACATAACAGCCTGATTCCACAGGGTACCACCAGCAGACCCAGTTGTACAGTGCAGCCAGGAACTGGATTTCTGATGTTAACCTCTTCAGGCTACATCCTCACCATGCCTTCCCTCCCAGGCTGGCAAGAACAGCCCGTCACCTCTGTCTAACTGAGATTCCCATGGGAAGCCGGAGCATGGTGGTGTGAAACATGCTGTGTTTGTGCACTCTAGCTGTTGGCTGCATGAGCTGATAAGGCACCTTCACGAGGTTGCAAACCAAAAGGACTCCAGTGTTACCTGCAGTGAGGAGGAATGAGCTGCTTAAAAATTAAATTGGGCTTCAGGGGGCTGGATTAGATAGAGAAAAGATCAAATGTGTGGAAAGGCCGAGGAAGCTGTCAATCCAGAAAGTGCTTGTTGATTGACAGAGATTTCTAGCTGTCTCAAAGTTCATTTTATCTGTAGGTGCGTCACCCAAGGCAACTTTCCAGAGCCATTCCTGTCCCTTACCTGCCTCGCCGCATGCAGAAGCTGCGGATGCTCAGATGTGAACAGTTGGTAGGATGGCTGGTGAAGCTGTCTTAAGGAGCTTTTTGTATTAAACATGCCCATAAACATAATAGTGAGACTGCCATAGGGATGAGATTAATGGGATTCGTAATCCCTATAAACAGATTTGCTGAGCACTGTATTAATGTTGAATTGTTAATTTGCCTTGCCTAATAAGTGGTCTGCACCTGCATCTCTGCATTTCTGTCACTGAGGACAGGACTTTTGAACAGCGCCTATCTTGGTCTTGCTGACCAGTACTGAGAAGTACCTTACGAGTGTAGTGGTTTTCTCTTGTGACCCACTGCCCACCATCAGGTGATACAGGCTCCATAGCCAAATGACAACCAGAAGCAAAACTGGAGGCAGAGAAGAAAGATTTACACAAGGTCTAAAATATCTTCGAAAAAAAAATAATCTAGTCCTTGTCAGATGGTGTAGAGTTTAATTAAATGGCCTTGATCTTTTTTTCTTTTTTTTTTCTGAGGGGTAGGGAGAATCACACCGATATTCCTGTTGGTTTCTGCTGTGTGACCGCTTTAAAAAATGCACAGCTCTTAGTAAGCAGGTGCACTACCAAGCACATGCAGTTTGTGTCAGAGCTGTCTCTGGCAGGGGCATGGATCCACTTGGACATCAGATCCTCTTAAGGTCCATGAAACCTGTTTGTCTGCTGTTTGAGCCTTTGTATGAACCTTCTTCTGGCTGCTTTATGGACATGGGTCGCTTTGTCTGTGGGAGAATGAGCCAGGGAGCAGGGAAGTGACAAAAGGTGATATAAATTTTACTGCCTGGTCTGGCAGCTCTGAAAGAGTTAACCTGCCTGTGTGTGTTCTCATCCCAGCTAGCTGCTAGGTGAAAAATTAATTTCTAAGCCTGGTGTACCAAGCCCACTGCTTTATTTCTGGGTTAATTCTGCCTGCATAAGTACTAGGATTATGTATCACTTACAACAACTGTTGTGTTGTGAAATGGGCCTTGAGGAAGACTAGGGAAGGGAGGATTTTATACCCAGAATTTGAACTCCTGGATTATTTGCCAGGCAGGCTGCCCTTCTGTTCCCAAAGCTGTTCCTCTGGACTGCCCTGTGCTAGTGGGGACAGATATTCTTGGCAGCAGCAGGTTATTCTGGTGAGACAGGTCAGTGATAGATCTGTTGCTGTAGTCAGCAGGCCATTGGCTTCTGGACTAGTGTTTGTGGGTCTGATCCTGCTCTGTTGGGAATGGAGAGAAAAACATCCATGGGCAGCTAAAGAAAAGGGTTTAGGGTTGGGGTTTTTTGTTTATTTCTGGTCCTTTTGCTTTCAGGTTCCCCCGAATGCCAGCTACTTAGTTGTGGCAATCTTAAAATATCAGCTGTTAAGACTACACAAGCAGAAGGTATTTTACAGCAGGTTATCAAGCTTTTCCCTAAAACTACTGAGCTAGAAACATGATTACGATTTTCTTACATACCTGAATCCCCTCTCTGCACCTCCAAATCCCCAGAAATCCCAAAGGAAAGGCCTCAGAGAACAGAGCAGGTACCATACACCTGCTGTGAAGTGTTGACTAGACGGTGCTGTTCACATTCACAGGGGATGTGGATGTCTCTGGCCCTCTTCTGACTGAACGCCAGGCTTTTGTATCCAGCCTTTGCCCAAGCACAACAAATCCAGAGCTGAGCGCTTTTGGAAGCACCACCCTGCGTGCTTTTCGCATGCAGTTCACTTGCATGCAGCCAGCACCGAATGGGATTTGGCAGGGTTATGCTGAATGCCTTTGTTGGCTCAACATATTTTGACTGCTGCTCGGGACAAGGTAGCAGAGTGGCAGGATTGAATTTGTCCAATGGTCTTTATATATAGAAAGAACAGACAAAGCCAGAGACAGTTACACTAATGCAGCTGCTCCATAGTAACATGAGAGGGGGAACAAGGGCATGAATTGGCTTGCTGGTGTATCTCCTGTTCTTGGGAAAAACAAAGCTGTCCATTCTGCATCCCTGTTTCTGACAGATGGATGCTGTCCTACAGGTAGCAGCTGGCTCTGTGTACCTTGAATGGTCTAGCTGTTAGGTGCCCAAAATGTGCTTTTTCTGGTGTTTTTCTTCGGTAGGGTGTATCTGCCTGGAAGGCAGATTCCAAATTAAGTCTTTAGCTTCCTAGAAGAAGGAATTCAAATGGCATTTTTAGTGTCTTACAAACATTTCTGCATTTTTTTTCCGTGCTTCTCAGAGAAGCACTACTTATTAAAGGAGAGGTGAGCAAAGTGGCTGAAGGTACCAGTGCCTTATGAAATGGATGCTAACAGCAGGAAAGCAGTGGGCGTGTTACTGCAAGCCTGGGAGCCTGCTGCTAGGAGCAGAACTGTGTGACTCGGTTGATTAATACGTGAAGATGCAGTTGGCTTTACCACATTAATGGTGATCCACAGTTGTCTATGTTGGGCACTCACTAACATGACTCTAGCCAGCAGACAGCTACCTATATCAGAGACCCACCTTGAACTGTGGGCTCCCGGGAACAGCCCTGGTGAGGAAGTGTGGTCTGGGTGGGTAGGAGCCTGACTCCCTGGAGGTGGTTTTTGCAGAACAAGTGGGGATTGTACTGAGGCAGCAGAATGTGGAGAAGCAACATCCCTACAGGGGTATCTCTTGAATCTGTACAAAGAGGAGGGGAACTTCACTGAGGATTTTGTTTCTATCCAAGATAATGCTTGGAAACCCTCTGTAATGAACAGAGCTTTGCATGTGTGCTGCTTTTAATATACTCTGTCTTTATTGACAGGAAAATCTCTGACAAAACAGTGTTTGAAATAGATCAGAGCGTCATTGTATTTGTGAAACAATTGAGTTGTTGCGACAGGAAATGAACAGAGCAAACAGCCAAGGCTTGTATCTCTGATATGAGCAAACACTTTGCTTCCCTGCAGTGGAGGTCTGTTCCTCCTTGTATGTTATGTCTGTCAGGCGTATTTTTCATCATGTAGAGCACTGTGGCCAAGCCATTTGGTGCACCGTGCGTGCTTGCCTCGTTAAAGTTTGCCAAATATTAAGAATCTAATTACAGGGCAAGATCTGCAAGGGGAGTGGTGTAAAACAGAGTTTTACTGAACCAATCAAATTGAGTGGCAGTGATTGGAAACCTGATGCAGTTTGGTGTCTATGTAACAAGGTGTTTTGCTAAATCACAAACTATTAAAATGAATGTTAGAAAGAGTTTTTGTGCCTCCTGTTTGGGTCCCTGCTGTGTCTGTGAACAGCAAAGGATACATCATTACAGAAAGGACAACCAGGAAATCTTTCTTATTTCCTCCTTCTAGGAATCCAGTAGCTCTTACTTGTACAAACTGATAGGAGAGCTGTGAAGCTTAGGTTGCTAAGACTGCAAGAAATACTGTCCTGATCAGTGTGACATGAGTCTATTAGCAGCTTTTGAGACTTTCCCTTTGGTTTCTCTTGAGGTTTTGTACTGAGCTCTTAGTTATCCTTAATTTTCATCTTCAGCAAGAGGGAGGAGGTGATGTTGAAACAGCATTTTATGTGGCTGCTTTTCCAGCTGTGCTCTATCAGTGGTATTTTGATGGCCATCTGCGGATTGGCTTCTCTGATGTGCTGTTTTGAGCATCTTAGTTGACCTCAAGTGCTTCTAATTTAGAGGTGGAAGTAGATGGAAGTCTTGAGGGGTTTTTTTGAGCCTGCCCTGAACTCAGGAGAGGCTGCCTGTTGCTGCCTCATTCACACTTCCCTACACACTCTGCTGCACCAATAATTGACTGCAGATGAATCTCTCTGATCTTTCTTCCCTGTTTATGTGTGCCTTCATGTCTGTGTTATGCCAGCCAGCCTGCTCTGCCTTTAATAAAGAGACTGCCTAAGCAGAAAAGCTTGAGACACTGGGGTTCATCTACTGGCCTGTATCATTCATTGCATAAAAACAAATGGAGAAATGACATTAGGAGATTTTTATGTATCTGTGCTTCTATACTGGTGATTTTATTTTTAACCTCAGCTGTAAACCTCTTGTTGTGCCTAGCTTTTTTTTTTTAATCGCTTCTCTCAGAATTTGGAATCTTCTTGTCAATGTCAGCAGCAGTTGTGTATATTACTGCACAAATAGGAGCTGTGGCTTCAGACCTTATGGCTTCCTGGAATTAAAGTAGAAATTCCTAATTCAGTTGCTGTTTCCCTCTGTTCCTAGTCTCTTTGCAGATCCCTTGCCCATCAGCAGGCTCTCTGTCCCTTTTCTAAATGCCCTGCAGCATTAATCCATGTTCTCAGCGGGATCTGCCATTCATCATTTGGGCCTCCTCATGTCTGCAATTATTTAGCCTCCTGGATGAGGCTATTAGGCCAGCTCAGACCTAAGCGTCAGAGCCCACTGCACGGAAGCCCAGCCCTTGGAAGGGGGGAGTAGGACAGAACCAGGTCAGGGACAAAAAGACAGCAGGCTGAAATACTGTATTTTCACTCTGGCACAATGCTGGCCTTTCAGTCTAAAGCAAGTTGCAGGTTATCATTTTCTCTGCTGGTTCGGCAGTTGAAAAGTGCCTCTGCTCTTCAGAGTAACTGTGAAATAGAAATGCTAATCCCTTCCCTTCATTGTCAACTGCTTCATGTACTGGTTTTCTTTCTCCTCTACAGGCCAGCAGCCCACAGGATCTTCGCCTCTACTATGAGAAAAACAAGATGCTGATGCCGAAGTAAGCATTTTCCAGTGTCACTGTTTGTATGCACTTGTTTACTCTGTATTTACACCTGTCCTCACTTGCTCCTGGCTTGTCACTCAGGGGGGTGACTGTAAAAATATTTGGCTGCCTGCCTTCCTCCATTCCTTAAACTAGCAGTGATGTGGCCCAGAGAAAGTCAGACAGTAGTAGATTGCCAGAGTTTGTGTTCTGTCTTTCTGCAGACACTACTCTCCTACATTGCAAAAATTCAGGATCGTTAGTGGTTTCAAGAGCCAGCCAGTGATCCTGTCCCACATATGGCTTCTCTGGGTCTGGGAGCCTTGGGAAGAACTCATGGCAATTCTTGAATCATGCAAGCAGCCAAACTGCAGTCTTGCCTGTAACCTGCCATACCTGACTGCAGATCACATTCCCATTTCTCACATGTCAGGGCAGCAACTGCTTGTGTCCGTTCTGCTAATAGGAGGAAATACTGTAACCTCGATGGAAATGGACACTGCTGCAGTTTTCAAGGAGAAGATAACTGCTTTTGTCCAAATGGGGTGTAAGTTACCTAGCTGCTCAGTGCTGTGATTTGTCATTGTATTTTGATTTTGTTGCTGTGGTCTTTTCTTTTGATCTCTGAGCTCTTGAAGGAGAACCTCATGCCTGCTCTGAAAACCTCAGCCTGGTATAGAGACGGGACTGAAGTTCCAGATTACACATCCAAAAATTGGAAGGCCCTTTTTAACCAGAAAGTTAGCTTCTGTTTGGCACAGCTGCTGATGCAGCCACATATGCAGGAAGTTCACTGAGTTGCTGTAGATGGATTTTTTTCTGTATCAGTTTAGATGGCTCCAAGAGATAGCAGAAGGAACTGTCAAGAAGCTAGAGCTCTTATCAATGGCTTGTGCTATGCATTTAGTTTCCCACTGAGACTTCCTTTTTTAGGGGGGACAAATTTCTACCAGGATTAAATCTAGGGCATTCACATACTGTCCTGGATTGAACCAGAGGGTGTGAGGGAGTAAAACACCTAAACAGAACAACTCAAAGCAAAAATGCCACCACATAGCTGGAGCTAGATAGTCTGTGTGAGCACAAAGCAGAGCTTCTGTTGCCCATGCACAACCTAAAACATGGCTGCTCACCTTTGAGGTAGTCCCTCATACCAAGAGAGATATCCCTACAATTAATAAGCTTCCTTGTGTTGATCACGCTGCCCTGCTGCTGCTTTGGCTTGTGGTGTATGCAGTAGGATGCAGGCAAGGGGAGAAATGAAGCTGAGCTGTGAGATGAGAGCATGTCTGTTCTTGTAGGGTATTAGTCCTTCTCCTTTGTTGTGAGCCCTTTATGCAGTCTGCATTCACAGCTTTCACTTATCTCCACTTTTTAACTACCAAATCCCTCCGAAGCGTAGATCCAAGACCATTGTTTTTTCACTGCAGAAGTGAGATCCGAAGCAGCCTTTGTGTAAATGCCGATTCCCTGCTTTCCAAAGTCAATTTGTCTCTTTAACGTGAGCTGCAATCTGTGCTATTTCCTGAGTAAACATGAATAAACTGCCTTGGCAGCCCTGTCAACACAGGATGAAACATGAAGCCGCTCCAGAGCCCTCTTTCTCGCACTGCGGCAGTGCCAGGGTTTGGTTTCATTCTCCTTGGGGCTGGACAGGCTGGCACCCACCGCCGGCATTGCCATGGAAGTGCTGCTTTTTGGCTTGGGAACAGGGTGGGGAAGAAAAGCTCATTGAACGCTCACCAGCGGTCTCTGCCTGCCGGGCTGGTGCCGATGCTGACAGGTGGAATGCCATTCTGAGGTGGGGAGCCCATGTCAGTAGAAGAAAGCCCAAAGGCCTCACAATTTTAATAGCGCTGATCTAAATAGCTAACATTCATTGCGCCGATTTGCATGGCAAAGTACATTCTAGAGCATGGGGGGAAGGAGGCAGTTCTGTTGCTTGTGTTCAGAAAGATGGCCTTGGAAAATAATACTGTAGTATAGCAAAGCTCGACGTTTTAGACGTGAGAGATAAGAGGAGGCAAACAGGCTGTTAATCTGCACCGTCTTCAGTCTCAGTTGTGACATCTGAGGTCTACTACTTGACCTGCCTGTTTCTTGGCTCTAAAACCATACGAAAGCTAAAGTCATTGCTGGGAAATGGACTCATTTTGGATGAGAGCTTTATGTGTCATGGATAAATATATTATGACTATAATGCTGGAGGACTGCAGGTCTCCGGCACTAATGTATTTTTCAGGAGACTCTGCTAGCTGTGGTATCTTGGGTTATTCTGTTGCACAGTGTGCTTCTAAGGCACAGCTTTTTTCGTGTGAGGGTGTTTTTTACTGGCTCAAACCGAATCTCAGTTTAACTGCATCCCTCCCAGAGTCCTGGTGGCCGCCGCCTCCTCTGTCAGCCTGGGAAGGCACACAGTCATTCTAGTGTCAGGGATGGAAGAGCAACTCCTGCAGAACAAACAAGGATGAGGGATGCATACCATCATTCTCTCTTCTAGGAACTGCTGGGCTCAAATTCCTTCGCCAGCAAGGCCTTAGGGCTTCACAGAAAAATAACTGGGCAGTACTGGAACCTATAAATACATAGTGTGCCTCACATCTCTGGTTTCACTGAACAGGAGTCTGTTAGTGCTAGCTAGCACCTCTTTTTCCCCCCACTATTTCTTGTCCTAGCTTCTTTTTTTACCCTGTCTGTGGCAGGGATAGAGTTGGTGGAAACAGTGTAGGAAGGGTTGTTTCTCCCAGCATCGGTTGGGCTTGGCTTCAGGGCGGTGAGTGATGCCAGCCCAGCGAAGTGGAGCCCTGCCCAAGCAAGCCACGTGCTGAGCTACTGAGCAGGCTTGGGCTCCATGCAGTTAAAATTACTGGGCTGAGCACACATGCCATTACCTCAGCTGACCCAGCATAGGGAGAGGGGAAAGCCTGGCAAACCGTGGGAGCCATGCTGGGCACAGCCATGGTAAACAGAGTTAATACTGAAAGGAGCTGGAGCCACCTATGCTTTGTTTGGAGGGCTCTGCTCTGGCTGCGGGCAGGGCCCGGCTGCTGCAGCCCCTGACAGTGCTGCTGCTGAGGGAGGGAAGTCAGCAGAGCTGAATCCACTTATGCAAGAGCTGAACACTGCTTTCCCTGCCTTAATCTGTTCATTTATTCCCTGCTTCCTGCAGTCTATTGGGGTTGTGAAGAGCTGCCCTGGCCTCTTCTCCACCTGCTTGTGGGGTGAGGGAGAGCGCCGTGATTTACTTACGTGATTGCTCTTGTGCTGCAATGGCTGTTGAAAAGAGTATTTTCTTCCTAGCTTTACTGCAAAGTGGGGTGATAGCTGCGCTAGTTTCAGCTTGCTCAGGTGGCAGTTGCTCACATCTTAGTGGCCTTCAATTATGAAATGCTGTATGTCAAGGAAGCCAATAAGCAAAGGTTACTTGCTAGTTTTAGATAAGCTGCACTGAAAAAGAAATGCCTTTAATAAAAAGGTAGTATTTGGTGATATATTTCAACAGCAATGTCTTAATTGGAAGCTTTCCCGTGGTAACTGCTTCATTTTAATGACCTTCTTATTCCCATTAGAGCAAGTAGAAGAGATTTTATTTACGGTGTGCAAAATACTGCATGTTGAATGGACTTAGCTGAGACCCAGAGGGATGACATTGGCACCACTGTGGAAGGGAAGGATCTGCAGGAGCTCCTGGGAGAGGCCACTAAAGCTAGATTAGCTGTAGCCTTAACAATGACTACGTGGAGTAAAAGCCAAACAGAAATGCAAATAGATATGTTTCTGTTCATCTTCTCTCCGGTGAGCTCCTCTTATGTTCGTAGCCCAGCAGGCACAAAGTGAGTTTGCATTTGCAGGTTGCCTTCCTGAATATGTAAAAGCAGTTTAAGTAGACTGCAAGTCTCTCTTATTTTGCTTTTGTTTTCAATCCTAGCATCCCCAGGGAGACATCAAGCCACCTGAGGCAGCTGCTGCTGGGCCTCTTGCAGCGTAATCATAAGGACCGCATGGACTTTGGTAAGACCTCCTTCCAGTTTTAGTTCTGCTGCCTGTCTGTGCCATCTTTTGTGCCATGGCATTGCACAAACCTCTGTACTTCTGGCTGGTACTAGGAGAAGCATCCAGACACCTGGATTTCACCTGTGCCTGGGAGATTGCATAGTCTTGGGGTTTTTAGTGTATGTACTGGAAAGGTCAGTGCTGATTCCAGTACAGTTTTGTAAACCCAGAGATTTGATGCACCTGCAGCAAATGTTTCTTAATTGCATTCCCTCTCTTGGCTTCTGCTCTCTGAACTTCTATTGTGTTAAGTATGCCAGCAGGTGAAATGTGTGTCTTGTGCATCCCTGTTCTTTCCCTGTCATAGGTACGTCCCAAAGCTGTGTGCTGCACCCATTTAATGAACAATTCAGTCAATCCCCTCCATTTCTCAGGGTCTGCAGCGATAATCTGAGCCAGGATACCATAGCAGCTTGGGGACCCTTCCTTCCTTCTCCAGGCTTCTGTGGAAGAATGCCTTGGTTCTCATCAGGGCTCAAGCTGGCAGTCTTTCGGCTCTCCCTGTAGACCTGTGTCTGTCTCCTGACTTGGCTGGCATGAATTTCCTTTTTTTGATGTCTTATTCCTTCTAAACTGAGAACAATCATTACATGCCAGGCAGTTCTGGCTTTGGCAGCCTCTTCCAGATGTGTCTAGCTGAGCTAAAAGGTCTGAAGAACCTCTAGTGAAGCCATGTCCTAGAGGAAAGCAGGCAGAGATGGAACCTTTCCTAGAGCCCCTGAAAGGACCAGGTCATTTAAAGGGAACTCTGTGGTCTTTTAGTCTTCCCCACCACCTCTCCTGTCCCCTTGGGCAAAGAGAGTCTATACCTGTCTCAGGTAAAAATTGGAATGTGCATACTCTCTCTCACCAAGGAAGCTGGTCCTGGTGGTGTGTCTCCTGAGAGCAGCAGGGAGCAGCTTTGCTGCCGCGGGCCAGTGCTGCTGCTGGGAGGTGTAGGCTTGCCTCTCAGCCTTTGTGTTTGAGTAAGGTTTAGTGCTGGGCAAGCCTGTTCAAGTGGTTTTTCTGAGACAAGGTGGCAAGGCCAAAGCCTGTGCGTTTGTGTTAAGTGTCAGATGGGCAGTATCACAGCAAAAGTATCCTGCTTTTTGCACAGACGCTAGGTTTTTTCTCCTGACTATAAAGTGTGCTGCTGTGTTTTTTCAGGATACTGCTTTTTAGTCAGGCTTGGAGTAAAAGGGTTTGACATATCTGTCTTTCGGGAGTTGGCTTTCTGTTGGTTTTTTGCTGCTTATGTGCTCAGGTGGATTGTTTCATGCTGAGCAGCATGTGCTAGTTCATGAAGAGAAATTGTTTTGCAGTCTCTGTTATTCTTTTGGATTAGAGATGCTGGGAAAGCCTTTGAGGAGACAGTGTCATTTGGGTGAAGCAAGCGTGTGGGTTAAGTGAGGCTGCTCATAATTATCCAGTGCTGAATGCAAAGCACTACCGTACTACGGTGCAGAAGTGAGAAAACAAGCCTTTTGAAAAGGGAGTTGTTGAAGCTACTGACAGACTGACTTGGATATAAGCACCTCTCAGATTCCCTGCAGATTGTCTGTCTGGGCTGTGGGTCTCTACCTTTTCAATCAGGCCGCTGTGCATTTCAAAAGGAAATATCTTTGATGTTCCTGTTTCCCTGCTGTCAGAAATTGAGTCCGGTAAACCTTTTTGGCCCCTGTAAGCTGTTTCTGTACCTCTTGGGAGTAAACTGCATGAGTCAGTGTCTAACACTTGGAAATTTGAGATAATAGACTTTGATTTCACTCAGGACAACAGTTACAGCACATCTTGCTGCACTAAGATTGTTGCCTGCCCTTAATCACATGCAGGATCCTTTTCTCTATAAATTGGCGCGTCCTTGTAAGCTGTAACTGTTTCTCAGGGAGAGTTTGTGAATTTGTTCTGTAAATGTGCCTATATTTGAGATACTCCTTGTGCTTTATAGAAGGCAGATCTCAATGGCTGTGTGACATCCCATGCCGTGTTCTGATATCTCCTGTCAGTTGAGAGGAAAGCAAGTACCAGAGCCATGATTTATTTAGACCGATACACTTCCACAGAATCCAGTTGTATTCTCATCCACCTCTGACTCTGCTGAAGCATCTGAGCTTCCTCCCTGCTTGTAACACCACTGTTTTCCTTTCCCTAATGTCTGCTGGTGCTTGATCTTTAGCTCTTCTACATTCCTGAGGGCTCAGACTCTCTGACCTACTGAATGGACCCTTTTCCTTAGCGTCTGCTCAGGAGGCCTCCCGATGATGCCCCTTGCCAAAATAGCAGCAATGCTTAAATGAGAGCTCTTCCCTGTGCCCAGCTATTGCTGTGTGTTCAGCTGCTGTCTGTGGCCAGCTGTGCACAAGCTGTTAACGGCCCACAGCTCCGAATCCTGTGTGAAGCAGATCTCCCCCTTCCCTTAGATAGCTCCCCATCGACATGTGCTTTGTCCTCCTGCTGGCAAACTAACCATCACTGCTCCCTTCACCTACAGTATTTATAGGAGGTCTGCTTTGGCTCATGGTAGGTGCCTTTGTGCACTGTTCCTTTCCTCTCCTGCGCCCTGTAAGGTGAAGATTTGTCAGTGCTGCCAGGCTAGGGATGGTTCCTGAGCCACCATCCCCGGAGGAGGAGATGTCCTGCTGCCCTTGAGGACTTCTGCAGTCTGCCCAGAGAAGAGTGCTGTGCCCTCCACGGAGCTCCCCCAGAGTTCAGTTGATCCACACAAAAGCTTGAAGCTTCGTTTACTTGTGCGTCTCAGCTGCTCTTCAACCAGGAGCTCATGGTCTTTGCAATCTCAAGATTATCTAGAAGAAAGGCAGGAGGGGGTTCAAGCTGCAAGTTTCCTGCTGATGATTACAAGCAGGATTGTTTAAATTTTGCTTTGCAAGCCACAACTAATAAGCAGTTTGGAGGGGGGAGGGGGAAAAAAAGAAAATCGTTTCCATCCCCTCCGTTGAATCAGCTAAGCTGAGGGGTGATACCCTCTAGAGGAGCAGGCTGAAGAAGCAGGAAATTCCAGCAGCTGGGCAGCTCCAGGCAGGATAGGGATGTCCTTCATCCACTGCAAATCTTAATTTGTGAGATTCCAGCTTTCCCTTCCAGAGATTCCCATCACTTCTGTTGTGCTAAGTTCCAGACCAGTGCACTCTGGCTGCAGGACCCTGACATAGCAGTGGCAAGGAGGGGTTGGGGAGAGAGGAATTGTTTAACTTTAAAAAGCAGACAAACAAAAGACTCAGTTGCTACTTTCTGGAAAGCCTGCTGGCCAAAGAGGAGCTGTTTACAGAAAGCAGAAGTGTGTAAACCTTGGGTGTTGCAACAGGAAAACCATGCTGGTAAAAGAAGTTGAACTGCCTGCAGTTAGCCAAATAATCAGTGTTGATCTGAGTAATGCTTCTGGAAGGCTGAGGTGCTGGTAGGAGAGGACACTGGCACAGAGCAGCAGGGGGTCGGAGACTGAGTCGGGAGGGGTGGCTACTTGTCAGGACAGGTGAGCACATGGAGGGTCTCCAGCAAGCCAGGACAGAAGCTTTTCTTGGCCTGGATCTGTAGAATATCCTGCCATAACGAGTGAAGAAGGCAGCAGTTATGTCTGGTGTGAAAGGGAGGGAGTTCTGTGTGGGCCTTTTAGAAAATGCATTTCTGCCTTCAGTGCACAGTGGGTTTGGGTCTGTGTGTGATGGAAGACCACTCAGTGGAAGTCCTTTTGTCCTGTCATTCCTCTTCTGTGGAATGAGTGGCAGCGCAATATGATAAATACAGCTCTCCTGGATCCCTACAATTTGGGTGACCTTCCACCCTGATCAGCCAGGGACTCTGTCTTTCAATGCTACTTTGCACCTTAGGATTTCTCCCTTCTTGCTGATAGGAGCTGTTGATGCACATGCACAGACGTGGCCGTGCCAGGTCGTGACATAGTCATGCTATCTGGCTCTTAATAACTGATTGCCATTCCTAGAAGTGTAAGAGCTGTTGCAAGACAGAGGAGCATTAACAATTAATTTAGTGTGTTCTCCCCAGCAGCCCAGGGTTGTAGCTTGCAGCAAAATCTTAAGTTGTTTAATGCCCTGTGGGGAAGGAAAATCCATTAGTACTGCTGGTGAGTCCAAAGGTACAAATCCTCATGTCCTTTGGCCATGCTTTTGGCAAAGGTTTTTTCCTCCCTTTCTTCATCAATGTAATTGCCCCAGCTCTGATTTTGCAGAGATGGCTGGTAGCAGAGGAAGCACTTTTTTTTTTTTTATACTTACATAGCAATCCCTGGATCCAAATCATTTCCCATCCCTTTTTTAATAGTAGGTCCTACATGCAGTTCCTAGTCTGCATTCTTGACTGCTGCTATATGCCACCAGTCAGTAAACTTCCATGGTTGACTGGATTGCATGGAAAAATCACTGTAAAATACTGTAACTTGCTGGGCTTTAACTGCTTTGTAAACTTCTTACAGTCTCTTCCTTTCACTGAGTCATTGTTCCTTTTTTTTTTTTTTTCAGATGAATTTTTCCATCACCCATTCTTGGATGCAAGTGCCTCTATGAAAAAATGTAAGTGTTGCATTTTTTATTACAACTCTATTTGAACCGTGACATGACTTCCTTTGCTGCTAGTTCAAAAGGAAAGAAAAAGACTGCTTTATGTTTTCTTAGTTGTTTAGGCAGGGATTTGGCATTTGTTGCTGTGTTGTGTCCAGATTTTGCCATCAAAATGTATTTCATTTTGCTGAGTTATCTTCAAAGGGATGATTAAGGGCTGTTTAGAAACCTAAAGTAGAAGTAAATCTAGCTTTGAAATGTATTCATCTTCTTTGTATGAAGTGCTTGGCCAGCGGGGATGCTTGTAGGTAAACAGGATTATGCAGCATGGTCTTGCTCTTCATCTGCATCGGCAGGATGGTTCAGGATAGTGAATGGTGAAACTGACACCCTTGTCCCTGCCTGCCAGCTGGCACCTCAGGTTGGCTGTGCAAAATGGCAGGCTCCGGTTACCAAATCTTGCTTCAGCATTTACCTCCAAATTCTTGATAAATCTTAAGAATGGTTAAATTTGAGTGCTCTGTGAGAACTAGCCAAAGCAAGGACAGATTTCTATTGAAAGTTCTTTCTTTCCTCTTTTGATTCAAAACTTTTGAATATTTCCAACCACACCTACTAGGATTCAGAGGTTTGTTTTCAGTAGAAAACGGTTCAGAATTGCTTCGAGTGTGTACGGGATATGATAGTCCTTTGGCCAAGACACTTAGCTTGGTGGAATTACGTATGGTTGTCATATTCTGGAAGGATCCTCCTGGGCCCTTTAATCTCCTGAGTAAATGATAGAATCAAGACTTTTCATCAGTGACTGATCTGGGGTGCCCAGTGCAAGGGCTAGAAGTTTCAGAGGAAGCATGTCCAGCACGTTCTGAACACGGAGCCCTGCTTGGATGTATGTTGTGGATGGACGCCCCTTGTCTGATGTCCACGTCACTCCTGACAGTCTCTTGCTTTCTTGCTTCCAGAGCAGGAATTCTCAGTTGTTCCTGATACAGATTTTAACTGTGTACTTAGGTGACCGTCCTGCGGGCAAGAAAAGACGCTTCTGGTTTAGGGGAGCTGGCAAGCCGGCCAGGCCCATATCTCCATCTGCGCCAGCAAGATGTGGGGCAAGTCCTGTAAAGCAGAACTGCTCTGCCGGCAGGAAAGGACTCTGCCTGTGTAGGACTCCTCCTGAGCCAGCTCGGCTCTCAGCACCTGCTATACCACTGCCATATATGAAAAGCCCTTCAAAGTCTGATCCCCCTGTGGGCAGAGGACTCCCTTGGGATGCTCTTGCATGCCCACCAGCTCATCTCTTGCCTCCGGCAGTTCCCTTGCTTCATTGGCCAGGGGAACAGAAGCCCCACTGCAAACAGGAGAGGGTTCTCCTGACTTGGCCTGAGTTTCCAACTTCTGCGCAGTTGCTGTGCAGAAACCCAAGGCACCATTATGAGCAGGGGACTGTAGCTCAGCCTTTACCCCCAGCTGCACCAAAGTTAGTGGTGTGGCATCAAGGGCCAATAAAAAGAGCACCTTTACGGGCAGGTAAGGGCTATAGGAACTCCAGACCTCTCTGCTGCCCTGCTGGTCCTCACCTCCGGACATATGTCCACAGCCTGGAGTCCTCTCCAGGCCAGAGGAACTACTACTGGTTTTGAAAAGATGAGGGGAGAAGTATCTCGCCATTGCTGGAGGTCTTCAAGTTGTTGTGCAGAGAAATCTGCTAATGGAGAAGATGGTTCTTGCAGTCTGCTGTGGAGGTCTCTGCTTGCCAGATGGCAGTGATGGGTGAAGGTGTCCGGGAGGTACAGTGAAGGGCCTGGGTGAGGGAGGCTGCATGTGGGAAGGGTGGTCCTTTCAGTTTCTGAATAGGTGAGAGAGGAGCCAGTGTGTCAGCAAAGGTCTGGGTTGTGGTAATCTCCATAAGAAAAACTCACCTGAGATGTATGGAATGCTGCTTAACATGGTAGCGTGCTTCACGTTTGCAGTTGTAGCTGAAGTGGGTGACTTGGCACGGCTGCAGTTGCCCAGGGGCTCGCTCCCCTGGGTTTGCATGCAGAACCAAGATGAGTCCACAAGTTTATTGTGCTACTTCATCTCAGCATGTGGTTCAGCATCGTGACTGTAGGAAGTGTGGAAGAGGAGAAGAGATAGAGCTGCATCTGTATCATGATGGTTGTGCTCAGGCTCAGAGGCCACAGGCCGGCGGTGGGGGATGGGGGGAGGAGCAGCGTGCCCTCCTGGATTTGTTCTCCGTGGGAGCTGATAACTGGGCTGCCACTGACTTCGGTGGAAGCAGAACTAAGTCCTTCGCATATGAGTGCGCACAGTTCTTTTAGGAGAGTTTGCTGGACCGTCTGTGCCAGCACCTGCTCTGGAGTAGTGGCGGGTTGGGGACGAGCGCGCTGGGACCTTGGCTAAGCTCAGGCACCCGCTGCGCAGCTGTCACCTGAAGGACCTCCCGGTTCAGGGGCGTCTGCGCTGCAGATGCAGGCAGCCATGCATCCACCTAGGTCCCAAACCGGTGTTCAGGCGAGACACTTTCTTTCCATACGAGAACACCGAGCAGTGTGAGCAGTGTGGTGGTCCCCGTACCGCTGCGGGCAGATCGGCCCTGGGGCGGCACGGGGGGGCTGCCGCCGGCGCGCAGAGCTGAGCACGGCTCGGGCTGCAGAGCCCTGTCGGGCTGCTCCGGAGCAACAAGTAACAACAAAGAAGAGCTATCAGCTGTTCGTTCTGCATGGGTATGTGTCAGTAGACCATCTCGTGGAATTATAAGTGATTTTTAGTGCAACGTAATCTTGGAATTCAGTAAACTGGGGAATCCTCAAATGTGAATAATTTTGAAGTTGCTGAGGCACGGGGTCCCCCTTGTTTAAATAAATCTGCATGTTTTTCAAGACAGATCAGCAAAATCAACATTTCTGTTAAAAATCTTTAAATATGACATTTCTGACAAGCTCGTCCTCTCCATTGCGGTTTCAAGGGACGGTTGTTCTCATGTCCCTCCTCTCATCTCACTCCTGTAGTGAAGCAAGGACGCCAGGCTGCTGCCATCAGGGATGCCGCAGAGCTCTGTCTGCTGCAGACTTCAGCCTGCAGAGTGGGGTCAGGGCCTTGTGCTTTGTTAACTAAAACATGTGCTTTATTTTTGTTTGTTTATTTATATTTTATTTTATATTGTGGGTTTTGTACCTGTGACTAAGCATGTACTTTAGATGTGTAAAAAATGTATTAATAAAGTCTTTAAAATACTGTGTCTAGTCAGAATGTCGTCTGTCTGTAGCCAGGTCTGATCAGCATATGGTACGGGGCAGTGGATTACAGTAATAATGCATTAGAAGGCATAATTAGACGCTTGTGCAAGTCTTCTCTGAGTAAACACATTGTAATTGGTATCCATGCAGAATATTTTGGAGGTTTTTTTGCTCCTGCCTTTAATGAATGGTAAACTGGTACCTCCTTTACTCTGAGTTAAGACAGCATGAAAGGCGAGCGGTTATGGTTCAGAAGTGTACGGGTGGTTCAGTGTCTGGAGTATCTGCCAGGCTTAATTTGACTTTTACCATCTTTATAATCTTATTGTACATAAAATACTCAGGTATAAACTAGCAAAAAATCACCGTGACTTCTGCATATAAAAGGTTTGAACGGTGCAAATTTTTAAACTTTAAAAAGCAGGTTATTCTTTGGGCAAGTCCTTTCAGTTCTTACACTCAAACTGTTGCCTTGTCAGAGATTGCAATTAAATGACTTTTTGATGACTGGTTTTAATTGAGTCCAGCTAATCACAAAAATGCATCTCTCCAGTGTGTGTAGAACTCAGATTCCAAATAAAGCATTTATATAAAGCTTGAGGCTTGGTTATTTTTAGGATGACCAAGCCCCTGGTAGGATGACTTGTCAGAAGCATTTTTTGCAAGCGTAGGATCCAGTATCAGGATCCACACAGGGAGCACAGGCTTGCCTTTATGGCTCCCAGCTCTCCCATTCTGAAACCAGTTGGCATTGGTTATGCAATGTAGAGGATGACTGTTTTGTTGCTGGAACAAGTTGGAGAGGACAATTATGAAAACAGACTTATTTACATTACAATTACAATCCAGCAATTTCTGGATTTGGGTGGGGGCCTACAGTCCATGTTAACATTCCCCACATTCAGACTTGAGCTGAAAACATGATGAGCCAAGTGTTTGCACCCTTTTTAATTTTAAACTGGGAGTGCCTGGGTGTGTGGAGGAGAGGGAAGCAAGCGTCTTGCTTCAAGCTGTCCTATGTAGCTGATGCTGAAAAATGCCCTAACAGGGGTGTAGTGGGTTTGTCAGAGAGGGTTTGTCAAAGCCAAATCGTGTAGTCCTACGTGCATGAAAATCTGTTCTCAGTGTCAGGACCTTTTGAGTTGGACCTCGTAGCAGCACAGTGTGAATTTGGGGAGTTTACCGGGTCCTAAACAGGAACAATGATTGAGGCTGTATCTAAAGGTGTGCTTCCTGCAGAGTTTTAACTTCAGGTTTGGGTGATAGTGCAAAGTCTGCTCTTGTCTTCCTTCCTAGATTAATGGAAAGCTGTCCAAAGCAAATGGACAAAAATAAAAAGTCTCAATTCCAGCCAGGTTTAAATCAATAATAAAAACAGAACCAAAATAGAGTGGAGGGGACCTTGAGAGAGAAATGAAATGACTATAACAACAATACTAATTCCAGGAACAATGAATGGTGATGCAAGTCTTGCAGGAGGCACCTGTGAATACAGTTCAGGAATCACCTTTTCTTGAAAATGCCTTTCTGTAATGGGAAGGTCTGTCTGTACAAGGGTGAATTGTTCCGTAACAGCTGGCAGGATAAAAAGGGGGAGACTTCCCCCGCCCTGGATTTCTGGTATTGTATGTATAAGGAAGGTATTAGGGATTGCTCTGTGGGAAGATGGCAGAGATCAAAAGCAGTGTGGTATAGGCAGGAGGGAGCTCTCCATTTTACAGGCACTTTCTCAGACCTCTGCATGTGTTCCCTGAGCACGGGGAGTGGGAGCCAGCTGTGCTGGAGGAACATGTGGGGTGTGGGAGGAGTAGCTCTCTATGCCAAGCCCCTGACCGACCTCCCAGAATACCCACCATCGGGCTACCGCCATCCCTGTGCCTCGATCGGAGCCAGGGCAGTGCGCTTTAACAGCACAGTCCACCGAGGACACAAACCCAAGCGTAGAATAGATGCAGAGGCTAAAAGGCAGCCTCTTACAAAGCTTTGGAAGAATTTATTTCGTTATGGACCTGACCCTCAAAATGCTGGCGGTGAGTGCTGCCAGTATGGTCCATCACAGGAGGGAAGGACATCTGCGTGTGTCGCTGCACGCCGGCCCCACGCAGCCGTCTTGCTGTGGCTTCCTATTCCACAAGCCCCAGGACTCTGCTGAATCAGTCTCTGTTTGCAGGATAACTTAATGCTCTCAGAAAAACATTTGGGTTTTGTTAATGTTAGCAAAGGGAGGAGGAGATCACTGTGACCCTGGTTAAATTGTTATAGTGGTTGATTACTTATGGTGAAACATGTATTTTAAGTCTACACTTCTTTGGCTTCATTTTCCTGCTGTTGGATCTTGTTACATCTCTGCCAGACTGAGGAGTTCAGCATCTAAGTGGTGGTTCTGTTTGTGCTAGGGGACACTGGTCCAAGCACCCTTTAACCTTTGACAGGCTGCATGGAAAGATGTCTTAAAGCCTTTTTTCCCATTCTTTTATCATTAGAACACTGCTTCAACAGTTAATTGCAGACATACGTACTTTTATTTTTCTAGCTGGTTGGATAAAGTACTTTGTAGTATCTAATGTGATGACAGAGGTAGTTTTACTTCAAACAGAAGCGTTGTCCTTCTAGGTGTTATTAACCTTCCTTGCATTAAGTACGGAGTCATCAGCACAGATCCCGTAAAGGTAGATTTCTGATACAAGGTGCTAATTCGCTGCCAGCACAATGGAAGAGAAGCAAAGTGTTCCTCTCCTCACTTCAGCATTGCCCGATCTCTAAGTCATTCAAATACCAAAATGGTTGGTATTTGTATGAGTAAAATTGGTATTGATCAGAGTAAATTCTGGCTTCAAGCTGCCTTGAAGTGGGGATGCTGGGACTCTTCTGCAGCTTGTGCCCTGTTCAGTCATGTGCGGGTGGATGGGGAGTTTGAACTACTAAATGCTTCAAAGTCCTGCAAAGAGCCAGTGTTACCTTTGACTTGTCTTCCTCCTCGGTTGAGCATTTCAAAGTTATTTACTGAACCTCACTTGTATAAGTCATTGGAGTTAAATATTCTTTTCTCCTGTGATGCCTTAATCATCTTTTCTGCCTGAAGGTCAATGCTAACTAGTCCTTTCAGTGCCAGCTTTATGCCTCTGTGAGAGTTACAAAAGAAAGTTCAACAATGAAGTGAGTAAAATGGGCAGTTCTGAGGTGGAACAAGAAAACATAAAAGGACAAGATGCAAGAATAGCCTGTGCTCTGGAACAGTTTCTGTGCAAAGAGATTAAATAAGCAAAACCTCTTTAACTTGCCAAAGTGGCCAAGGGAGAACATGTTGAGGTATAGGAAGCGATGAACTATTTCCTTGTGGAGTGGCTAATTCTGTGGGGCTTTTTGCAGCACGTGGTCTGGGATGCCCAAGTGACGGTTTGGGCAGCAAGCACATAGGGCTTCTGTAGCCGCTGTTGTATGTGTGCTAAGCCACACGGTCTGATGAAGAAGAAACTGTAAGGATATGTTCTAGCTTCTACCCTCTGCCCCTGACATGAGTCAGTCCACTTTTCTGTTTATCTTTCCGCTCATTTGCAAAGATGCTTTGGAGGCTCTGTAGGGCAGAAACCATCTTGCTACCTTTGTGGGTCAGCTGTCGAGTGGTCAGATGATGTGAGATCTTCCCCCACAAGAGCTATAACCGTGAAATAGTGTAGAGCGAGGTGGATGCGTGTGAATCATATAACTGAACAGAATGCTAATTTTTGTCCTCCTTTAATTGGCTACATCTGATATATGAGGTACGTGACGGTACATGAGATAAACCTGATGGGAAAAGATGGAAAAGACCTTTTATTATTGATCGATCTTAGTTTGACAACTTCTTTTGTTTTTGTCTTTTGCTGGTTTTAGCTGCTTCCGTGCCAATGCCTTCTTATCCCAGTTCAGGCTCCGGTAGTTCCTCCAGCAGCTCTTCTACTTCCCACCTGGCGTCACCTCCCGTAAGTACAGCTCAGAGGATGCACACTGCTTGTGTTAATGGTCTCCCTGCCTGCTTCTTTGAGACAAGGTCTCTGCTTTTGCTGTCTTCTGGTGCAAGTCACTGAGCACTTCAGTTCTGCCTGAGTTTGGTTCATTGTCTTCTCCAGTCTGTTCAGAGTTTGCATCCTGAAGGTTGTCTTTCTCTCCACATATTTCAACTTGCCATTGCCTATTATATGAAAAGCCTTTATGAAAGGAGTTGGTATTAATGAGACTAGTTTGTCTTGGCAGAAATAGACAGCTCCTTGGAATCAACAAACAGACGCTAATTCAGGGTATAGCACTGCTTACTTGGCTGCAAGTTCTCTGTTTTCAAGCAAAGTCTCTGCAGCTTGACGGCATACCCACCCTTCTGTGTAAGGTGACCCTCTTCCTTTCTGACCAGCATTTCCAGGTGCCAGAGGGACGTTCAGCAAAGCTGTTTGCTCAGACCAGACCTGCCACAGTCTGGTAGTCTTGTGAGAGATGATCTGAACTGACAGTTTTTTCTCTTTGGTTACCTGAAATGATGAAGACTTTTCTGGAGGGCAGAATATTAACTGACCAGTGAAGTGACATTCCTCCAGCTTGCTGAACTGAGAGCTTGTTTTTGGAGGCTCTTGGTGAAAACTGCCTTTTGACTTTGAACTCAGGAATGCTGGTGGTGTGATGGGCAGGGCAAGGGAAAATGATTGAATTTCTTCCCCCTGGCATTACTGCTTTTTTGCTTTGTTTTCTGAATTTCCTTGGGCCAAGGCGTCTCAACCTGGTGTGGAAAAGGCTGAGAGGCATTATCAGAAGCTGATATAGGTGCTGGACAGAGAAGAGATGCTCTCCTCTGAGTGTCACGTAACTGCATCCCCAAGCTCTTCTTCCCCCCACCGCAGCCTGAAGTAGAGGGCGGCTGGCTGAGGTCCACCTGTCCATAAGACTCCAGGAGTGGGTAGATGGTGTGAAAAGCAGAATCTCTCCCCTGAGGTTTCCTGGTTTGGGGGGCTTAGGGTTGGTACAGACTCACTGCCAAACTGGGAGAGGGTCCCATGTTGGAAGGGTACTGCTCCGGTCCTGCTCTGCATTTTGAAGTTTTGCTGATGGAGGTGTGGTGAAAAACGCGTGTGAAAAATGCCACATCTGCAGGGCAGAGCTAACAGGTTGGGTGGAAAAGAGACAGCTTTGACAGCTGGAAAATTCCTTCTGCTTGTATGTACTGCATGCACAGTGATGGTACAGCGGGAGAGTCTTTGGAGGGTGAACAAGTCCTTAACAGGGCCCAGGTGAAAGCTGGTTCAAGTCTTTCTCAGCCTAAAAATGCATTAGGATAAAGATTGTGATCTGCTCTGTGGGTAGTTCAGCGGTCTTAAATCTTTCTTAAACCATCTGGCCTCTTCCATCTGTCTGCAAAACATGAGGATTGCGGAGCTATTTATCATTTGGCTGAAGGAAGCAGAAAAATGGGACTTTTTAGGGTCTGTCCTGCCTCTGATGGCTGTGAGGTGTCATCTGTTGAATGCTTAGCCTCCTTCAGGCCTTTCTTTAACTCCATATAAGTACTGCAGCAAAACAGGGTTGTTCTGAAAGTGCAGGGACACATGTACGTGTTCCCGAGTGCTGCTTACTGCAAAAGTGCGAGTAGGGACCAGATGGTTAATGTTTAAGAACAAGCAAACAAACAAAAAAACCAAAAACCCAAAAGAACAACCAAAAGTATCTCCAAAACCTCTTCTCTGTTTCACAGCCGTACTAAATTGAGTTGGTAGAAAATGCATGGTTGATCCAGAAAGCCTTAGCAGAGGGATGCAATACCTCAAGTGTATTTTTCTTATCTGTGGATCATCAGACAAGCTGATAGTATGTTTTGTGTAACAAAAGATGCACTGTTCTGACATGGACATAAAAGGTTGTTCCTTTTCAGTAAACTAAACAGCTGCTTCTGGCAAACCATCAGCCCTGGTTTATCAGCATAATGTTGTTTGTAGCCTTTTACAGCTCAGTTTAAAGGATAGAGCAGAATGATGAAGGAGCTGTGCTGAAGCCAGTGTTTGTTTCCTCCTTGAATTAGCAGTCCCTTGGAGAGATGCAGCAGCAGCTGCAAGAGAAGGCACTGGCATCTCCTACCCAGGATTCCCCCGGCTTTCTGCATGGATCGAAGGACTCTGCTGGAAGCAGCAGTAAGAATTCATCCTGTGACACAGATGACTTCGTTATGGTCCCAGCACAGTTCTCAAGTAAGGTGGTTTCTGGAAATGTAGAGGTTCTAAGCCGAGGGGGATGTAGTTGTTAAGGATAGTTCTTAGCAAGTTGAAAGAGCAATTAAACCTGTCTGTTTTGACTGAATAACAGGGATGTTTTTGTTCTCAAGTTGGAAGAGACATCTGGCTCACTTGCCAGTTTCATAGGATATTTTGTAATTACCTTCAGAGATAGGATTTGAGAGTAAATATTACTTGGGAAGCTCAATAAGAGATTGAACCTGGTAATCCAACTGGAAAAGAAGATAAGTAGGCTCACAGGGAAATATCTCTCACAGAAGCTGTTCCCATGTCATCCTGTCTTCAGTTTCACTCATCATCACAGTCCAAGACAGGATTTCAGCTAGCAAGCCAGATTTTACACTTGAAAAAATACCTGAGAAAAACTAAAAGATGTTAGATTTTTCTTCAAACATTTTGTATTTCATTTTAACATCTCTGTGTGTTTATACTTTGATAGGAATTGCTTGAAAATATGTATGTACTTAGGGGCCAGGGCTCCAGTTCAGCCACATGCCTAAGTTTGTCCACGCGTGAGTCCTGACTTAACCAGCAGAAGGATATTGTTCAGGCTTGACCATGTGTATGATCTTTGCTGAGCTGGAACTTGGTGATAAATGGCTGTGATTCCTCCTTTCGCAGTTGCACTACTTGTATTAAAACAGGCATTTGGAGGAGTAGAACTGGAATCTGTGAAAGATCTCTCCTGTGCAATCCTTATGATAAACAAGAGTTCAGCGTTGCTTGTGTTTTTCATGGGAACAGTGGTGGGACCAGTACACACTTGCCTTGTGCTAGTCATGTTTTCAGTGTTCAGATGTTTCGGCAAAGGCACAAACTTCCAACATTGTGTAGCCAGCTGCCAACTCGTTTGGCTGCCCTGAATTTTTGCCTCTTAGGACATGGATATTTCAGAGCCCAATGTGCAACATATACCGCTGTCTTTATACACAGCAGCTAATTGCTTGCACCAAGTGGTCGTATACTGATTGCCCTAAGTGATTCTGTCAGGTTTCAGCCCCCTTCCAAAAGGACTCCTTCTCAGCCTAAATTTTACAAAACTTCAGGGTATAAGGATCAGCAGCATCCACATCAGCTTCAGCCCACGTGCATTTTGCAAAATGCTGACTTCAGAAGCAACTCAGCAGGTCTTGGAGGAGCAGGAAATTCTATCCAAAATCTCAGTTGCTCTGAATATACAAAGATTTTTAAGAAAATTGTCTTGAATTAATCTGTTTCTGCGCTTCCTTGTTCTGCAGGTGATTTAACTGCTGAGGCTGCAGGAGGGAAACCAATCCAAGACAGCCTGATGTACAGCGGGTAAGACCTCCAAGGCAACTGCAGTTGTTGAGCCACTACAGTGTACTGTGTGTTAGGGACTTTTGGATTCTGGTGGGTGGGAGGGAAGATGTTGCCGAGTTAACTTTTGTTTCAGGGATAACTGTCACCTGCCTGGTGGTGACCAGTTTCAGTTTGCTCATCAGCATGTAGCACCTGAATACCAGAGAGTATGTGGGGCAGCATGACAGTCCTCGGGGCTCCTGCGAGTAGGCTCAGCAGAGGGTGCTGGGCAGACGCAGCTCTGTTGCAGAGCGGGGAGCAGGGCTGGTTCCCAAGCTCCAACAGCTGGGTTCTTTCTGTTATTCTTCAGGAGTTCTCTGGTGACTTCAGCGGGCTTGGAAAGCCAGGGAAGGACACCATCTCCTTCACCCCCTTACAGCAGTTCTCCTAGCCCGTCCAGGTAAGAAAGACTGTTCAGTGGTGACTGTGCAACACTAATGAACTGAACACTCATTGACTTCCAGGAGGGGATTTTACAGATGTTGGTGTGCTGGGCAAGATCCACATCTCTCCTTTAATTAAAGGGTAACAAGAAACACCCAGGAGAAATTCCCCAGACTTGGGCACTGATCAGTCCCAACTACAGAGCCGGTCTCCCTCTTCTGGCCCTCAGTAGGGGCTAGGAGAGAATGCAGTAGAGCTGGAATTAGCTCTGTTCCCTGGGAAGCCAGGGATTATTCTCAAGCAGAAAGTACATGTACTCCACTGGTATGTATGTGCTACTCATCCCCTCTGTGCTCAGCCCGCAGAGGCGGTGAGTATTCCAGCTGAGGACCCTTGTTTCTAAATTCATGCAGTGAATTAGGGCACAACACTTTAGCCGAGGCTGAAATTGTGATGGTCTTGAATTACTGGGCAAATGTGGAGGAGTGTTGCTCATTGCCCCTTGCTGTTGAAGGACAGATCTGGGCCTACTTTGGTGTTTGTAGTTTGCTTGAAGATCCGAAAAGCTCCTTGCGCTGTGTCTGTGTAAAGTAACGCTGCTGCGTGGAATTTGTTTACCCATGAAGGATACAGGAGTAGGAGTAACAAGTGCAAACAGGCGTTGTCATAGGTTTACTTCCAACTAAACCAGTTGCTATAAACTCAGCTTTGGCCTTTAGAAATGTCGTAGGTGACAGCTATCCAGCACTGCCAGCAGGTCCAGACACATTTGTGTTCAGAAGACATGAGCAGTCTGCAGAAGGCGATCCCGTTGATGCTAGAGCTTGAAGCTTTAGGGTCTCTGCTTGGCTTGCAGGGAACTGGTGGTGTTGCTTCCCCTCTCATTCTTGCTCACTGGGGAAGCAGGACAGCTTTCGTCTTCTATTCTGTCAGAATGGCACCTGTTGAGGGAGGATGACTGAAGGGGATTTCAAACCGGGAGATGAATGACCCTAAAATATTTCTTAAGAAGAAACTGTAGTCCCAGGCTATGAGTTGAACATACTCATCGCATAAACGGAGCCCAGAAAATGACAAAACATAGCCTCAAAGCGTACAAATTTAAAGGAGAAGAACACGGCTCAAAGCCTTGCTGACGTGATCAGATTAATTGGCAAGCATGTACCACAGTGTGGAGTTTAATTGCATGAGGCTTCTTATGCTATCGCCTGCTAAGCATTTTAACAGCTTATTCCTGAACTGATCCCTTTGCATTCTGGGGATCTGTCTTTATTAAGGGATTTGACCTTCTTTCTAAAGAGCAGTGAGTGGAAATTCATGGAAGTTGACTACAAACGCTGCCCACTTTTCGCTGTTCACCGCTGTCTTCATCAAGCAGGCCTCACTGTATTCTACTGGGTCACAAGGTGGCAAGTCATTGCCAGCAGCAAGGATCTGACCGTGTTTCTGCCTTGATGTCTTTCCTACTCATTCCCAGCGGCTTTTGTGGGGCAGATGCCAAACCCTCTAGTGCTACTTCCAGCTGTTCTTGTTTGCTTTGAAGAAACACTGAAAAGTTACTTCTTACCCTGTCCAGGGTGGGGCATAATACATAAGTAATGAAAGATTGGAGCAGTCACTCCGAATCCAGAGTGTAAGACGCGATCTTTGATCTGTCCCCGGAAGTGCTTTGAACTGGTGCCACCCATTGACGTGGGCTTCGGTGCCCTGCACTGTAAATGTCATGAGGCCCCTTGGCTCAGCACTCGTTTTCACTGGCGCAGAGGGCTCCTGATTTTCTCTCCGTCTTTGCTCCCTCGGAAGCAGCAGTTTTCCCTTTCGTCTGTGGCTCTAGGCTAGCAAGCAGTGCTGGATGCAGTCCAACTAGGACAGAAAGCAAAGGCTATTTTAGAGTGGCCAGCAGTGGCTTTTCCTCAGGGTGGCACGGTACACTCCAGAGCAGCTCTTCTTCTTCTTAACTAAGAGGGTAAGGACTAGGCAGAATTAAAATGATAGTTGAAACTTTTTTATTTTTATTTTTTAAAACACTTCCTTGTTGGAGATGCTTTGTAAGTCTAACCAAGGTACTTCCTTGGACGTATCCCACAGCAGTGGATTTAATACCATTTTCAGAGAGCTTTTAATTACTGCCAAGTAATTAAACTCCCTGTCCCAGCTTTATCTCTTGGTCTTTGCAAATTTATGGCCAATTGTAGTCCTTAAGGCTTGAGGCCAATTAGCAAGTTTAGTGTATGTCACCTCATTTGAATACTTTCCTTTGCAACTTGCCCTTGGTGGAGAAACCTGGCTTCTGTAAGGACTTGATATGACTCTTGAGAAGAGGGGAAGGATCCTTTCTCTCATGAACCTCTTTTCCGCCAAAGGATTTTGGCCAGATGGAAAAGATAGCGTTTGAAATGTGTGTTGAAAGTCAGGATATGTACAAAGTTTGATGTGAAGCCTCAGATTTCTTGTTTAAACCTCTGTTCATTTTATGTCTGTCGTGACACCATGTCTTACGCTGATGGGAGGCAGAGACACCAAAGCCTGACCTTTCTGCTGAGCAATCAGAAACCTTGAATGCCTTTGTTATATTGAGTGTCAGTGAAGAGTCAAGGCTTCCGTGCTGCCTTTTAGAGACAGATGTCCGATTAAGAGTCTGTTATCTTGGTGGAAGAAATGAGAGCGCACAAGGAAGAATACATAGCACTTAAAAAATTAGTAAACCTGTTGAGAGAGGAATAAAGAAATCAGAATCACTTTTTGATCTTTAAGCCGTGATGAAAGAACTCTTCCAGTTATTTGGCTCTCCTGTGATGGAGGACTGTCTTCACATGCATGTTGTGGAGATCTACAAGCACATCCCTGCAGGTCAGCTTTGTTCACCACTGTCACCGTAAATCACGGAGTACTGCTGACCTTCCCCAAAGGAGAAATTCTGGTAATGGGATGCTTTGAACTGCCTCATAAGTCACAAACTCTTCTCTCTTCCCCTGTGTACGCATGTGTGTTCTTGCTGAATTTGATATCTCCATTCATCTTATGTAAAACGCTTCCACTGTGAGTGTTAGACCCGAAGAAGTGGTGCTTCCTGCTTCTCAGGGGCAGACGCAGGTGTGTATCCTCGGTTGGCAACAAGGAGGACTGCAGAAGCCTTCATTGCCAATAAGGTCTTGTAGTTGTGCAACGTCCCTGCAATCGGTGTTGGCAGTTGTAAACAGCATTGCCATGGCAATTAACCCTAGGATTCTGGAGCCTTTGGGAAAAGACTTTAGGCGGCTGCTTCGTTAAATGTGATGTTTGTGTGGTTTTTGTATAGCGTGGTGTACAGGCTAAGAGTAACAGGGGAAACTGTCACCCAGGGGAATAGATACCAGATGTGAGTTGATTAACCTGCTTTGGGTGGAATTAGAAAGAAGTCTGAAGTTTGCAGAATGGGCCTGTTCTATTTTGTATGTGTGATGTTCTAGCTGACCTTGATGGGTACATAGGTACCAGCTCCTGTCCCCCAGATTTATTCTCTCCCAAGTTGCCTTCCCCACTTTATAATTAACTTGCAAATGCTCTGATATACACCACAAGTTTGTATTCTCTTCATGACATGCTGAGACTTTCACGGAGATGCCATTGCTGCAGCAGTGCCTCCGCATGAATCGCAAGTAGCTCTTGGCAGCAAAACCTTTGCTGGTGTCCTTTGTGAGCCACAAATGTTTAGCCCCTGATCAATGATGTGCTCTTTGGCTGTGGATCTGACCTGTTGGAAACTAGGCCAGTTGTGGCCTGGAATAACAGGGCTCCAGTTTTCTTGGAGGGAGTGGTGTGCTTGGGTGTATGTTTTAACCTCAGTCTGTGGGCGGGAATTGTGCTGGAAGAAAGGTTCCTGCTGTCAGGAGATGTGTGGTGCCACTTCCCTTTGATACGGCTTTGAACTGCCCTCCCAGTGTGAACCCACAGCCCAGGAGCAGCCAAGGGATGCTCCCTGTGTGTGGTGGCTTTATGAAGATAAAACCCCTAATCCCCTGGTTGAAAGCCCACCCCTTACGAGAGGCTTTCTTTGTGTGTCTCCTTTCAACAGCCGGCCAGGTCAGTTTTCTAGCAGCAAGTACGGACACTCCGTGCCCATTCCGGTCCCAACGCAGATTCACAACTACAGGCGGATTGAGCAGAACCTGCAGTCTCCCAATCAGTACGCCTCTCCCCGGTAAGTGCTGGGTCCGGGAAGAGGGGGCTCTCATACTACAGCTTGGGGGTGGTAAAACAAACTGCTTTACTGTTTGTTCTCTCTACCTCCAAAAATTTTCCTGTCTGCTGGGCTCTTCCCCTTGCTGTAGGAAGCCAATGTGTTGCATGTTTACATGGTACCATAATTTTGGGATATTTTGGTAGTGGTGTTGGGATTTCTTTGTTACCATGTACTGTACATTTTGTCTGTGTGCATGTACATAAGACAGCTCCCATCAATTTCCAGTGCACACTGAGCCCCTTTGAATCTGGCAGCTTTCCCTGTGCCAGCTGTGGGTTGGGTGTCCAAGCAGAGAGACCCATCCATCTGGCAGATGCCTTTATAAAAGGAAAAAGTTGAGATAAACAGCTAAAATGAATGGGGGTACAAAACTTACCTGACTTTACCTTAATTGGCTCCTGGAGCTAGTCACACCATAGGTGATGTGTCTTCCATGAGTTGCATATTAATGTGGTTATGCAGGCAGGACTGATTAAATCATGAGCAATTTATGCCTGTGAGGCAGAGCATGTTTTGTGAAGGCTGTCAGGAAGACCTGGATGCCAGCCTTCAGCCATACAGCTGACCATCTGAGGTCAGTAGTAGTGCCTTGTGCATCCAAGACACGTAGGGCTTCTGTCTCTTCTCATGTGTAATTTCTGGTTCTTACAGGTTTGAAATCTGGGTTGATAGCAGCAGCCCAGGTCGTAGATTGGTTGGAAGGAGACTCATATGGGATCTTAAAGAGTTTGTACAGCAGGGGCATTCAAGCAGAAGTGTCTAGGAGGTGTCATGTCTTCTTTTGGATGAGTTGCTTTGGTGTCTGCATTAGTTAAAGTTTAGGTTTCAGAGGCAGGGTAATACTTATGCCACCTAAGTTTGAGCTTCAGCCAGCCTAATTCAGGATAAGCCTTATTTGAAGTGGGCCCAGAAGTAGAGACACGGTATCTTAATATTAATCAGGGATCAGCAGAGAGATTGCTTTGTGGCAGTGTTACTTCAGTATGTTACTTTTTTAACATACTATTAATGCTATGTTATGTTCACTTCTTTGAGTGTGTGGCAGGTTTTGTGGTAAGCTTCTTCCCGTGTCCTACGTGCTTTGTGTTTTTTACAGCACAACTTGTGGACTCTGTTATTGCTGGAACTCACTAAAAAGTCCTGGTTATCCATGTGACGTATGAAGTGAGAGCACTGGAGAAGGTGCAAGGGGTGCCCCTCACCATGCCATGCCTACCCCAGACCTGGTGACAGGCTGCTGAGTTCAGGTTCACAGCCTGCAGCCACCACTGGGGGATCAAACTGTCGTGTTTTGCTCCTGTTAGTCACCACTGTGTAATGTTGAGATTAGCATCGTCCCTGCAGAGGAACTTGAATGGACACAATCAGGATGATTCACAGTCTGCTTTTAGCATCTTCTCAAAATCTCTGGCGTCACTTTTTGTCCTGCCCCAGGAAGCCATATTTCTCTCTCCGCGTCACTTCCTCTAATCAGCAAATTCAGTAGACACCCTTCAGAATGGAAAGAGAAAACTTCATCAAGCATTTAGTATGTGATTCCACTTTTCCATCAGGTGCACCTAATAGCCCATTACAGCCAAGTGCACCGTCACGTTTGCCAAGTCATTTGGTTACAAACTGTGACGTACACTGTTGTTTCTGAAAAGTCAGCCACTGTCACCTGACTGGCAGGTGTATGCTTGTGTGACATAGCTTGTTTGTGGATAGATAGGCAGCTGGTTGAGGTGGTAATTACGTGTGTGTGCTTTTGGCCACATCACCTGTCCTGCTCATCTGCTTGCTTGCTTATCCCATGTCTTGTAAGGTGGCATTTGACATTCCACATCTTTCAGCAGCACAGTCAGCTGGTGTTTTTTTCTGCAAGTTCCTGATAGATAATATTCAGCCCTCTGGATGGCTCATATTCTGGAGAGCCAAAACCATGGGAGAGCAATACTTTCTGCCACTGAACATCTAGGTATCTTTCACCCTGCCAGGTGGCTGTTTCCTTTTTGTGTATTCATTTTGCTTTGGGGCTAGGCACTTGATGAGCATCAGGCCTCTGAATCTGGAGCAACCTGAAGAGAAGTGATTTTTAGGTTAAAATTTTAAAGGATTTTTTTTCCAAGCATGTGAATATAGCATGGATTCATTTGGCTGCGAAATGTAGTAACACACTGAAAACGGGAGGGGTGAGCTGGCAGATCAAATTCTAATAACTCAACTACTGAAATAGATTTTTAAAAAAATTATTAGTTAGTTATTTGTTTTCTGAAATGTAGCATAAAGTAAAACATACACCTAGTAGTGTCGTTGAGTGGTAGATGTACTGACACTTCGTCGGGATGACTTTGTCATTCCTGGATAACGTAGCTAGTCCTGCTTGCACGGCTGAAACCCATATGCCTTTGTTCCTTCTGTTCAGATACATATGGACAGCTTAATGCAGCGTCACTGCGAGAGGAGGCAGGATCCCTTGGTGACAGCATCTTTCAGTGACTTAGACACGGAGGGTTTTTTTCACCATATTCATGGATTCCTGTCCAGAAAACCCCTACTGGCTGAGACTGATGCTCTTTTAGCAAGGGAAAAAATGTTTCCAAATTGAGAGTAGAATGAAGGATTTGATGGAAGGACTGTTTTCTTGTATACAGGAGTGTAATGGGAATCTTGGTGAAGGAGCCTGCAGAGGCAGAATGGCATTTCAGTAAATAGAGCTTAGGTTATGTGTCCTTAACGAGCAGTGAAAACATTGAAATATTGAGAATTAATTAATTAGTGTACAGTAATACAATCTTTCTCCAGAGTGATGGCGTGACTGTACTTGCTTTCCCGCTAGTCTGGTGTTCTCTTTTGCTTCATTTTAGCAGCTGAGTAACACTTGAGGTTCCTCCATGTGTGGGCTGTACAAATTAATTTTAACTCCACAAGGTGAGGTTTCACAAGGACTTAAAGGAGCTCGGAGCCCCTGGAGGTTCTGACTGTCCAGCCCAAAAAGACACTCCTCTGGGTAGTACTGCGCTGTTTCTGATCTGACAGCCACACACTGCTCTGTAGCTTCTGATCTGAGTCAAAGCTGAGTGGCAGAGCAGTGCCTCCGGTGCAGCTCACCTCCACCCCGTACAGCCTGCGCTCGCAGAGCTCTCTGCCTGTGCAGCTGCTCTGGCGAAAAGCTGAGCGGCTCAGCACAGGAGGAGCGCTTGAACAAAGCCCTCTCGGGGCCTTCTGAGGCACTGCCCAGGATAGACACCTTGGGTGTGGCAAGGTATGAAACCGTCTTGTTCAGCACTTCAGAGATACTGGAAAGCATCTAAAAGTGACTTTGAAAAATGACAGGCTTTCCTGCTTGCAGCTAAGCTAATCCCATTCTTTCTTTTAATTTGTTCTGCAAAATTTTGTTTGGATTGAAGCTCTTGAGAACAAGCATTAACATCTTAATCTGTATTACTGTAGTCCTAGAACAGTAGGATTTTGATCCAGGATGAACAGTCGGGAAGCTCTGCTTCTGTGGAAGCAGCTGTGTGTGTTTCTGGTGATACTGGTCTTACTCTCCTGTACTGGCATCTGGCGTAACACATGTGCTGCTGTTGTTTCCTATAAGGTCTGGTACAGTCCGGAGGTCTAGCAGTACAAGTCCTCTTGGTTTTCCTAAAACTGGTGCTTCCCCTCCTTATCCTGGAGAGCATGGATCTGTACCGAGCTCTAGAAAGCTCTCCTTCGGCGGTGCCAAGCCATTTATGCCATCACCGCAAGGTAAGATGTCAACTGGCGTGTTGCTGCCCTAATAAAATCATGTTCCTCTTTCGTGTAAAGAGGGAGGTTATGACCAGCTGTGTCTGCCAGGTAACAGGGAATTCAGGTTGTTGTGTTCTCCCGTGGCTCTTCTCAACAGATGATTTGACAAGTGTTTTGGCCTCAGTAGAATGGAGAGGGAAATACCTGTTAGCCCCAGGAAAGGCAAGCTTTGTTTTGCTGTCTATATCAAACATTTTGCTGCCCTCTGAAGAGGGCTTCTGTAAGTGCATTGCTCATGCTGGGGTGAGAAAAAATGTGAGGCAGTTGCTGTCAGAGCAAAATTCTGACTAGCTGTGGAAGGGCTTGAACTTCACTGTTCAAACTGAAGAGTAGCTGTCTGAGTATCTGGTAGCCTGACCCATATGCGAACAAGCAATTCAAGTGGAAAGGATTAAGAAAAACCCCACTGTGCAACTGATGCTATTTGCTGCTTTCTGTAAAGGAACAGACTGCGATGTAACCAGCTATTCTGTATCCCTGGAGTCTCCAACCCTACATTTATTAGTCTCTGCTGGTGTGGAAATGCAGAATATTCGTATTCTATTTCTCTCAATTAGTATCACTGCAAAGTTAGACTAAAACTTGCTCAACTAATACCAGACAGCATTTTTTTTCCTCCTTTTCCAGGAGTTGCTGATCTGTTCACTGTATAGCTAGGGCTGAGAAAATGGAAGAAATAACTAGCATCTTTCTATAAAACAGGTGGTACATAGTGTTGTCATTGCCTGTGGAAAATTAATACTGAATAAACTTTCTTTTTTTTTTATTGTGTTCCCTCAAAGTTGGAACAATTCCAGAGCAGCCCAGCCAGACTGTTATCCCTTCTTCTCTTGGAGCAGAAGTGAGAAGCCGTATTCCTGTCACGGGTGCGTTGGTCCTTATCTTCCTTCATTACTCCTACAGATAAGGCCAGAACCATAGTCTTGGGGCACTCTAGGTTGGGAGTGTTCCTTCAGCAGCTTCTCTTGATGCTTGCCCAGACGGGATTTCTGTGTGCTGGTAGGAGCTGGAGTTGATCCATTCAAATCCCATCAGCCAGCATCTTCCAGTGCTGACAGACCCTGTGTCGCAAAATCTTGAATTTGGGACTTTGAATTCGATGAATTGAATGGAGGAGAAGCATCTCAAAATCCCCAGCGCCCCTCTGCCAGGTGGCCTGCTTGATGTGTAATTTCCTTGCTGCTGAGCTCTGACAGTCAGGTCCCTTTCTGTGTAAGGGCTGCAATGAAGGAAAGAAGCTGCGCTTTATTTCCCTGTTGTCCTTGTCTCTCCCTCCTGTAGAGTCAAAACCTGATCAGGCCTGGCACTGCCCAGAGGCCATCCTTAGCCATCCACTGAAGGTTTTGATCTGTAGATGTTTGAGCAGTGGATCCTGGGATCAGGCTGGCTTTTTGTGTTAGAACCAGCAAATGATGTGGTTTGTCACTCTGGGCCCTCCAGGTTCCTCGGCGCCCGAACACTCTCCTCGAGGGATGGGCTCCCGGCTCCACAGTGCTCCCAACCTGTCAGATTTGCATTCCTGCAGGCAGAAGATAACCAAGCAGCACTCTGATCCTCTCGTTGCTCACTTCGGTCATACCCCAGTCAGCCAGCCTCTGCAGATTCATGGCTTGCAGCACTGCCGGCAGCTCAGATCCTCACCGAAGCTCTCCGAGTTCATGCAGAGAAGCCCTTTGCCAACTATAATGGGCTCCCCTACCAAGGTAGGTGAAGGAGTCTGCTTCTGGGTTTCTTGTGGCTCGACCTGTTGGGTTATTTGGGGATGAAGTGCTGCGTGATCAGGCAACTGCGACCCGGATTTCTCACCGCTTGTTTGCTTTTCTTCAAGGGCTGTTTAGTGATCTGTGTGAAATGGGTTAGTGTCCTGGTTCTCAGTGGACAGATCTCACTTGGCAACAGTGTCTGCCATCTGAGCAGAGCCCAGGGTTTTAAACAGACAATGGAGGGGAGCTGCCCAGATTCGGCAGAAGCGCATTAGCGAACGGCAGTGCCTGGGCTGCTTTGCACACAGCAACTCAGCTTGTGACGCAAGTGTGCATCCAGTAGGAATCCCCAGCAGAGATGGCAGACGGTGGAGCAGGTGACAGCCTCATGTCTCATACGAAGCTGGCACTGTGACAGCATTTTCTCTGCTTACGTTAAGCTGCTAAAATTTTCAGCAGTTTGTTGTCCGTTTGTTTTAGTCTTTCTGGGATTGAGGATAAGTAACTGCGTGGGGTGGGATTTCTACCTCTTTATTTCAGGCAGGCTGTTAAGCATACAATTTATTTTTGATAAACAAGTCGGGGGGGCAAGAGGAGCCTTCCTCCTTTATTTTAAAGACAGATCTCTGCTTTTTCTGTTCTTCTTAGGCTGTGTCCCCGTTTGAGTTTCCCAAAACCCCAAGTTCCCAGAATCTCCTCACTCTCTTGGCCCATCAGGGGGTCATGATGGCTCCAACACGGAACAAGACCTTGCCAGATCTGAAGGAGATGGGGCATTTCCACTGTCAGCAAACTGGTTTGGGATTGAGGCCTGTGGAAGAGATCAAGGGCAGGTGAGCTATAGTCTGCTTTATACAGTGATGCTTCATTCCCTAATAAAGGACAGGTGGGGCAGATTCCAAACCGCGGCTAACACTGAAGGTGTAAGGTAGCATCTGTAGACATTCTGTAGTTAACTGCTAGCACCCTTGGGCTGCAGGCAGATGCGATGCAGATTTTTTAAGTCTTCCTCTACGGGGACAGGCCATGGCCTAGATTTTATAAAATGAAAGATTGTCTGCAGCTTCAGAGTCTGTTTAGCGTCCAGGGTTTCATCAAGTCGGGGGGTATGCAGGATTTTGTCGTTAGGCCAGACTCCCTGCAATTATGCAGGTGTGTGCCTTGCTGTCTGTGGAGCCTGTGCCTATCATGGATGAGAGGGCGTTATGGGTGTTCCTTGTCCATCCAACAGTGGGCACAGGCCTTCAGAGCAGACATAAGCCACATGCTGACTGTCATGAGCATTGCAGGATTGAGTCACTCCGGTGTTAGTGTTAAGGGATTTTTTACATGCCTGTCTGCAGCTTTCTCCAGTGATCTGGAGGAGTCCTCTGATACTAATTTCCGTACCTTCCATCAAAGAAAAATGGTGGTGTAATAACGCTTTAGTCAGTACTTGCATTACTGCAGTTAGTCACGGTAGTTGTATGCTTTCTTAGAAGTAGCAGCAGGTGCTTCAGATGCTCTGTTAAAAGAGGAAGAGTGATTACTTCAGCCCCAGAGTGTTTACCGTATAGTGGTAAGTGGCTGTGGACCAGTCATGGCACAGCCTGGAATGGAAGTTAGCTGAAATTGTGCATCTGTTGACTGCCTGCATCATGTTATATGTCCTTTTTTTAGGTCTCTCAGCACAGGCAGGCTCACTGACCTGCTTCTGAAGGCAGCCTTTGGGGCACAGATCTCAGAAGCTGGCAGCAACGACAGCTTGAACAATGAGAAGCCAATGGAAATTGCAGGTAGGTGGGGAGTCGGGGCAGATCTGGCAGGATGTCCTGGGCTGGGGCGAGCAGCTTGCCTACTTGCCTTCTACAATGGGAGGCTGCTTTTCTGATGGCTTTTGGCAAAGGAAGTGACTGCCATGTGTGAGGAGCGTAACAATGTTTGCTTTCCTTTGCGGAGCGCTCGGAGGTCTGCGGGCTATGCGTGCTGTGTAATTGCTGGCTAGTGGTGTGATTTTTGTACGCAAGGCTTCCTCTCTTGACCCCTTCTGAACGTGATAACGTGGAAGTGGGGGCTTTCTGCCAGGCAGGTCGGATATGAATGACTCTGCAAGGGTGGGTCTTCCTGGGCTTGCAGGTTGGGAAGCGAGGCGGGGAGAGCAGCTGCAGCAATGCGTGACACTGCCCAGGCTCGTGTCCTGTAGCCCATGCCAGCCTGGCCCGCCCGTGTTCGCGGGGGACGCTTCCAAAGGGAGTGTGAGCCTGTGCCGGTAACCACCATCTCCCAAGAGAGTCTGCAGGAACACAAAACTGCTGGGTGAGGCACACCATGCGCTGAGTGACTTTCCTGTAATGCCAGTCTGCACCTTTCAACTGTCTCCCCAGCTCCCTCAGGTGCTTACGGAGGGACCCTGCACTCTGGTGCCCGGGCTGGGGGCTCTGCCAGCCCATCCCCAGTGATTTTTACTGTCGGATCCCCTCCCAGTGGAACAACCCCCCCACAGACCACGAGGACCAGGATGTTTTCAGGTAAAGGGCTGATACCTACCTGCCTGTTCCAGTGGGAATGCCTGGGGGCAGAGCGATGTGTTGAATTCCTTGCTGCTGAACACTGGCGGTGGCAGAGGGCTGCTCACAGCAGCCCGCAGAGCTCAGCTGGTCTAAATGCCTTTGAGGTTCTGGTGCTGGCTCCTGCCAAACCCCGTTATTGGTCATAACTGTTTGCACTGGCACAGGGACTCATGCCAGATAGTGGTTTTCCAGTACTGGAAGAGACAGGCAAACTCTTCTTTTACTTCATTGCTCTCTGCTTCAGGAGTAACGCTGCAGCTGTTCATAGACTCACTGTTGCTTATAGGTCAACAAATGCAAAGATGGTGTCGTGTTCTGATCATTTCCCATGGGTTTTGGATGAGCTGTAAAAAATGAGCGTGACGATCCGTGCCCAACAATTCCAGTGCACCAGTACCACTAGGAAGGGGCCAGAACGGCTCTGTATGCACAGTTGTTGTGGTGTTACTGATGTTCTGAGCTGCTTAAGTAGGAGGTGGGGAAATGCACTCCTGCTTGACAGATACTTCTTTTATGATGCCAGTGCTCTGGCCTCATCAGCCAACAGCTGAGGCTGTGGTAATTGGCCCTTTTGGGATGGTGTGTCTGAGAGCTGGAGTCTATGTTCAGTTTAAGAAAGTACTTGGACATTTTTATTTGCATTTTTGGCTTGTTTGGGTTCTCGGCTGTTCCTGATCTGAGTGTAGTCAACTCTGTTGTTCTTAATTACTGCAGGGAAGGGTTTGATGTAACCACGAACGAGCTGCTTGACTGGGATGGGGGGGACACATGGGCTCAGTTCCTGGGTATAGCTTGCATTTCCATCATAACTAAAACCACTCACATCCTTGATGGTCTGGAAAGTGGGAAGCATAATCCTTTTTTTGTCTCCTCTACTTAGAGGGTAAGCTCTGTAGAGCAGAGACTCTTACAAAGGCCTGTAGCACAGTGGGGTTACTACCCTGACTGCAGCCTCTAGCTACTGCTGCAGTGTTACAAGTAGAGAATTCAGACTTCGCGTATTGCTTTTGCGGGGATAATAGCAATTTGGAAGCAGATCTAATCACTAGGTTTTATCTTAGCAGGTTGATATTTGGATGCTTAAACATCTGCTGAACAGTCAAGATCTCCGATGGGATGCCTGGAAGAGAGGGCTGTTGAATAGTGAACCTACAACACATACAGAGCGTTAGGTCAAGGTGGTCAAAGCAGTGCTGCTTGACAAGCTTTGTTTATTAGGCCTGTGCCTAACTCCTTGTGCTACAGTTAATGCACAGAGTGAATGGTGAAAAGGGGGGCTTGGCAAGCTGAAACTCTGCACTCCCAGTGCTTGGACAAGCCATGAGTAAGGTCACTTGACAGACATAAAAGCAGAGCCTTTTCATGAGTCGTCATAACAATTTCTGCAAACAGCCTCTTGGAGTTACAGGGTATCCAGAATGTGATATTGTTGGTCTTTGCCTCTCTCTGAAAGATCTGGAAATACTCTGCTGGTCTTTAATGATCCACTTAGCTTTGAAGCATAGCTGCCAGTAGGCAGAGAGCTTTGGGAGGAGAGGAGACTGTGCCTCTCTGCAGATCAGTTGTGCATTATTACATTGCTGAACCTTTTGAAGGCAGGGTAGGGCAGCAAATTGAATTTGTGGGTAGAAGAGGAACACCTCCCTCCAAACGGTCAGTGATAGTGGAAAATATTGCCTTGGTAGAATTAGCAGAGTTTTGTAGCTGGTATTGGCATTCTGCTGTCAGACGGAATATACCCCTCTGTGGCAGTGTGTCAGGGGATATTAAGCCCTACCCTGAGACAGTAACTCCTTTTGAAATGTCCATCTTTTATATGCAGTGTGCTTTTAGGGTGGATTTGGTGGTCAAGAAGGGGAAAAAATGATGGTGAGGGAGTTGGCTGACAGACAGTATACTTGCAGGGTCTCCTGAATCCTGAGGTTAGGGTCTTGACTCAGATGAAGTCAGCTTACTCTGTGCCCAGCCACCTGTTGCTAAAGAGGGAGAAGCAGAAGTGCAGGGCATGTAGTGGGCAGTTCTCCCAGTTTGCACGTAAGCAGCTTCTGTTTTAAAACAATGATAAAAACCTCATTTACCAGAGGTGCTTATTCAGTGATAGTGATAACGTAAAAGCTAGGGAACCAGGGTTCAAGCCATGCTGATCCATGGTGGGGAAGTTGGCTATGGTGGTGTACAATAAAAATCAGGCCAAGATATTGTGGCAGGATTCAGAAGGGGTTTGGACAAACAAGAAACAAAGAGTACTTCTGAATTGTCTCCATAAATGATGGATATTCTGGAAGGTGCATGAAATCTGCTTGAGCTTGTAAGCTGGTCTACCTGAGTCGCTAAGGAGCTTACGTTGGGGAGTGGTTATTCTGCATCAAGAGTCCTTGCATCTTCCTCCAAAGTATCTGTTGCTGGCTCCTATCAGATCCAGGATCCTGGATCCTACAGGATTGTCTCCTCTGCTGGGCGAGGAATATCTGGCCTGCTGTTAATACCTTCAGTAATTCCTTTGCCTGTTTTTCTTCTCAGTGGGGTCTTCCAGCTCTCTCAGTTCGGGAGGCTCATTCACCGGCAGGCACCTGACAGTGGGAGCTGGCGGGGATGCTGTGGAAGGCCCCTCAAGTCTCCGGTATGCTTTTGCTGATCCCATCACCGCCAACCTGGAAGGTGCTGTTACGTTTGAGGCACCAGAGCTGCCCGAGGAGACGCTCATGGAGGTGGGTACATCCCACGGGCTTGGTAGGGGCAAAGGACGGGGGAATACACATAAAGCCAGGCCAGAGGTCAGATGGCTCCATGTTTGCAGCCAAGGGGATTGCTTCCAAAGATGCTGCAAACTGGTTGCAAGAGAGAAGGCCGGTGCAGTGCTCAGAAAGCCCAGGGCATGTTTAGCAGTGTGACTTTTGAGCCTGCTGACAAGGTGTTCAGTCCCTGAGACAGCCCATGACAGGGGTTAAAATTCACCATTTCCAAAGCCGAAATTGCAGGTTGGAAATACCAGTTATCCGATGCATTCTGAATTAACAGCTTCTGAAGAAAACCTGGCTACTTTGGGCCTTTCCCCTTTTAAAAGGCTCAACATCAATGGTAGCTGACTGGAGAGTGCTGTTAACTTAGTGTATCAAGTGACTGCCTGCTGCATGCACTGGGGGGCCAGGCAGTGATACGGCTTCTGCTGAAAGGAGCTGGAAAAAAGCAAACCTGACACTTGTGCTGCTAATGGGCGCAGGGGGACACCACGTTCTGCACCAGAACAGCTGAACCAGATTGTTGGCCTGAAAGGCTGCCAGGCTCCCCTTCTGGGCGGGCTGAGGGCGGGCTGAAGCAGAGCAAATGCTTTTGTAGCTGAGATATATTTGAAATGTAGGTCAGGCTGCCCATTTACAGCAGAGGTGGGAGGCAGATTCAGTCACGGCTTCAGCTCTGCTCGTCATACCTCTTTGGGCTGTCTGGGACTGGGGAAGGCTCTTCGTATCTGAATTTTGCTGGTGTTGCTAAAACCCCCTAGATAACCACAGAGATAAGCATACATTGTTTTAAGGATGTGGGTTTGCTCTTTTGCTTCAGGTTTTAATTAGCTTGGGGTTTTTGTCAATTATGCATTGAATTGCATTTGTTTGCTTAATTACCTGCAGAGCCACAGGGCTAGGACTTCCAGCATTGATGTGATTGCAATAGTAGTGAGATTAACTGAGCATCCTACCTGTGTGAGGTCCCAGAAGTATGGGACCCTGACAGCTGCCACCACTTCGGACACTGGTCTAAAGAGAATATCCTAAGGAGGCATCAGCTTGATCTTGTTAATAGCACTCAGATTCTATGTCTGTAATGAGTCATTTGGGTTTGGTCATCATTTCTGCAGAGCGCAGTAATCCATTTGCATGTCACAAAACCTTTACACCGTATTTCAAGACCCCTTTGTGCTCTGTGGAGTTGGCCAGAATGCAAACCTGGCGGATTTTCTGATTTCTGCTGATACTTTCAGGGCATTGAAAGGTTACTGTGAGAGCACCCTTGTTTATCTTGAGCAAAGCTGTTGCACTGAGGTGGGTGGTTCTTCCATCTTTTGTGAAAGTTTCTTTACATGCAGACAAGCCGAATTGAGGGCTACATTGTAGTTTCTTTTGCAGTGCTTTAAAAATACAGTGCAGAGATGGCTACAGAAGGAAAGGCTCTTGTAATGCCAAATGAGGCCACAAATGTCAGCATAATTAATAGTAGCTGACTGTATAAGCAGAGAGGAAGGACTGTGCATTGGTTAGAGATACCAGGCTGAGACCTGCAAGTTCTCAGCGGTTTCCTGCTCTGCCACAAACTTCTTGTATGACTTGGCAATTACTTAATCTCCAAGTTCCTCCTCTGCTTTGGAAGAAAATAAAGGAAGGTGGAGATAACACTTCCTTACTGTACTGGACTGTCCAGATAGCAAGATAGTGGGAGGAGAGATTTGTGTTTCAGATAATCAAAGCTGCCTTAGCAGCCAAGTGCCTGAGCTAGTGACTGAAAACCAAAAGCTTGCAGAACTTGAGCATGGGGCTTTTTTGATAAATTCATGTAGGAGACATCCTCACCAGCCCCCTTTGAGAGAACTGAGCCACTGACTATTTGAAGATCAAGCAGGTTAGCAACTTCTCTGCAGAGGAGAGTACAAACAGTGGAGTTGCATCTGATCCAGGCAGCAGTTCATTTTGTAGACCCACAAACATCCAGTTTTTCTACAAATACTGACTTCCCAAAAGTGCTTGCAGTGACTTAAGCAGTGCAGCTTCCCGGAATGGGATAATCCCTTTTGGTCTGTAACAGCAGAGGAAAAACTGCTTTGAACAGATGTGGCCCCTCACGTGAGGGGCTCCCTTCCCTCGCTGGCTGGACACCAGACAGAAGCTTGTCCTTGCTCTCTCTTCAGAGGCCTCACGCGGGGCTCGCTGTATGGGACGGGGAGGGTGTAAGGGCCACGGGCTGTGAGGGCTGGGCTGTAGGGTGGGACACACTTGCTTCACCGATTTCTGTGGTGTGGGAGGCTGTCATTCTCATGAAATCCACACCCGCTGTCAGTTTTGTACCAGCATTGCTGTGGTGGGAACCAGTGCTGAGTCTGTGGTGCAGATGGTCTCTCCCCTTCCTGGCTGGCTTCTGAAAGAGCTGGGATCCTCCTTGGGAAGGGGGCTTGTAATTCTGGAGCAAGTCTCACCAGCTTCTCCGGGGTGCTGCCTGGAAATGCCTGGCCCGGGGCTGTTGCTTGCTGCTGTCCCTGTGTAGGAGGAGCTGGTGCAGTGTGCAGGCTGGGGGCCGAGTTTGGCTGCCCCTGCCCAAAGCAGAGGCGTGGGGGGTTTGGGGCTCAAGTGTTCTTTCTGTAAGCTGGGATGGGTTGCTGGCACAGCTCTAGGTGAGCAGCCCGCCCTGGCGTGCCAGCTTTTCCTCCGTAACCCCCGCCTTGGCATCCCTTCAACAGCAAGAGCACACTGACATCCTGCGCAGCCTCCGCTTCACGCTCGCCTTTGTCCACTATGTGATGGAAATTGCCGCCCTTAAAGGCAGCTCCAGCGAGATGAGCGGTTCCGTGACATCCGAGTACCAGCTCCAGGAGAGCGTGGTGGCCGACCAGATCAGCCTCCTCAGCCGGGAGTGGAGGTAAGCCCAGCTGCCGAGCTCTCCCTCGCTCCCACCCCGCCGCATCCAGGGTGCTTACACCGCCATCCATCCCTTGGCATTGCAATGTGCTTTCGTTGCAGCTACGCGGAGCAGCTCGTGCTGTACCTGAAAGTAGCGGAGCTTCTGTCCTCGGGGCTGCAGATGGCCATAGAGCAGATCAAAGCTGGCAAGCTGTGCCTCTCCTCTACCGTCAAGCAAGGTAAGGAGCTGCTGGGCACGCGGCGCGCAGGGCTCACCTGCGATGGGAGTATTAAAAAGTGTCGCAAGGGGTATGGATGGGCGTGAGTGAGGGTGACCCCCCCCGGCATGCCCAGGGGCTCATTTCTTCCTGTCCCCTTGCACAGCCCCATCTTTTTTATTTGCGCTGAGGGGAATGTTCCTTTCTTCACATTGACTTAGTGTCTCAAAGCTCTCACTCGTGCCCTGGTGAGAATCTTCAGCGCTGATTAGTGAGAGGGGAAGGTGTCTTATCTGATTCCTTGTACATCTCTATCTCAGGTGCTTATTTGTACTGGATGCTGGTCCAGCTTAATTACACAGTGCATGTCCTAGGGAGTGCTTACTTGGCAAATGGAGACCTGTCTTGGCAGTGATGATTTTTCAAGTGAAACAAAAACACAGGAAGTAAAATACTGGTAAGGCCAGTGTCACTCCTTTGCTGGTGTTATGGCCTTACATTTGCATCTGACTGGCTGGCTTGTGATGCAAGCTGGATGTGATTCAGTGATTAGAAAAAACAATTTCAAAACTACCATTGTAGTATTACTGAGGGAGCTTTTTGAAGTACTTGACCCACCGGCCACCTTCCCCAAGAGCTTAGTCTTTGAAAGTGCTCATCCTGCCTTGGGATGGGGTGTGTAAAATCAAAGTTAAATACAGTGAGCACACCGACGTTGTAGCAGGCAGTATGGAGCAAGACACACAGGTGTAGCTACGCTTCTTGCCCAAGTTCAGGCTAACAGGAAAGTTGGCATAACCCAAATAAATTATTCCTTTTCAGGGCAGATTGCAACTTCTAGATTTGTAGTGTAATTTGTCCTTCACACACGGAAGGTTGTCTTTTCTTGTTTCTCTCCCCACAAAATACTGCTCCCTTGAGGTTTTTCAGGGCACAGTGAGGACAAGAGGGTTTTCAAGGTACTTGTGTCCCATGCATGTGGAAAAAGCAAGGAAGCACAACAAGACGCTGCCCTGGAGTGTCCTTGGGCGGTGTGTGCCAGGCAGGGTCCCTACTCACAGCCATCCTCTTTTTCCTGATAATTTGGGCACAGCTGAGAGCTCTGATTGAGTTCCATGGAGGAGGGTATTGCTGTATTTGTTGTTTTGGTTTTTAAATAGTCTCTCTTGACTGTCTTCTCATGGAGTTTTTCATTTCACCCTCCTGATGTGACCCACAAGCTGTGGGGTGCCCGCTCCCTCTCAAATTCCTTTTGAGCAAGGGTGATCTGACGGTTTGATCGTGACAGGGTTAGGGTTTTGTGCCTCAGTCCTTTTCTCTGATGGCAGCCTTTCCTCCTGGAGGCAGTCTCTTCTCTGGCTCTCTGCTCTCTTATCTCTGCCTGGGACAGCTAGATGTAGTTGCGAGGCCTGGCTGCCATGTGAGGTTGCCCCTCTGCATGGTAGCTGGGAGAGGCTGGTTCGCAGTATGGGTTAATTTGCATCCCCCAGGAGCAAATCATGCAGCGCGGGGATTTTCAGAGGTGTGTATAGCAGCTAATACTCATCACACGTTGGCAGGAGTTTGTATTCAGTACTTTGCATGGATCATGCCTTGCAGCCAGGGAGACTCAGGCCTGTGGTGTTGCTTGCTGTTTTGGATTGTTAATTGCTCAGAATCATATCAGGTTTCTGATTGTCTGTCTCATAGCCTTTCCACACGAGCTGCTGTGGTTCAGGGAGGGAGGTGGCCTTTCACAGGCATCAGTGTCTTTTTCTTTTTGGGACAGCAGAGACCCAGGAGAGGTTCCCTTGCTTAGTCAGTGCTGCTCATCCACACCCGGCTCCAACAGCTACCCCATGCAAGTCATGTACTTCTTCACAGCATGTTGTGACCCATCAAGCAGCAGAAGCTTTGTATCTGGCATGTCTGTTGCTTCTGGTGGCGAGTGAGACATCTTGCATGGTGCAAACTGCTCTCTGCCTTGTGGCAGCTGAAGGAAACCAAAATAGACCTGGCCTCAGGTGAGCTAGGCATACGTGTAGGCGTTGCCACGTGCAGGCAACTTCACTGGTGAAGGCGACAAAGAAACGCAAAAAGGCCCTGTTGGTGCAGCAGGTACTTCCCTGCCAGTCTTTTGGCTTTAATGTAACCCTGTTGTCTTGAAGTGACTCACTTGGAGTCATGTGCGTGGAGATTGGGAGGCACAGGGAGAACTAGAAGTAGCACCTAAAGGATTTCTTTCCTTTACTCTAGTTGTGAAGAAGCTGAATGAGCTTTATAAATCTAGTGTATCATCCTGCCACTGCCTCAACATGAGACTCCAGAGGTTCTTCTTGGACAAACAGAAACTCATGGATCGGATCAACAGCATCACCGCAGAGAAGCTCATCTTCAGCTATGCTGTGCAAATGGTAATGACCATAGAGTGCCTAGGAGCAGGGTTAGCACGGGGCGAGTGCCAGGCGCTAGCGGTTCCTGCTGGTAGCCTTAGCAGGTGGTTTGACTCAGGATTCTGTGTGCAGCCTCTGGAGGCTGGGCGAAGGAGGTGTTCATTCAGTTGGCGGGCCATGCTGGGAAAGCTGGGTCTGGTCTGGGAGTAACCTCTTGGCATGGGGTTGTTACCTGCAGGTGCAGTCTGCAGCCCTGGATGAGATGTTCCACCACAGAGAGGACTGCGCGCAGAGGTACCACAAGGCTCTGCTGCTGATGGAGGGGCTCCTGAACATCATCACTGAACAGGGCGACATAGAAAACATCAATAAATGTGAGTGTTCAGTGACTTTTTTTGGGTTTTTTCCTCCCACTAGAACATGTGTTTTTCAGGCTGCATGGATCAGGAATTTCAGTACCCAGCATCCTTTATTCCTTTGGCTACATCTTAGTGGACATAGCAGAGACCTCTGAGCTTGTTGCAGCTCCTCGCAGCCTGCCCTCCTGCTTTCCCAGCACGAAGGCTGTTAGAATTGTAGGTCCGTGTTCTGAGCCAGATTTTGAGATCTTTCCATGCAGAGCGATTGCCAGAGCTTTGCTGGAGCTTTTGATGTGTGAAAGAAGTCACTGAAGGAAGTGGTTTGGAACAGCAGGGGGCCTGGGCTTGGTTTCCAGCCGGCACCATCGCTCTGACTGCGCAGTTCACTTGGGAATGTGAAACTGCGGCAGCTGTCGGGCAGAGATGGCTGAACAGCACAGCAAGGGCTCCTTCCAGCGCGTCTTCTGAAACAGGACTGCTCACCTTTCTGGTTCCCCAGCCTCAGGCCAGGCCGAGAAGGCGGCAGACAAATATTTTTCTCATCAGCAAGTGCTTGCTGTAGCAGTGAAAGCTGAACTCCTGCCTACTTGCCATCATTTGGCTTCCTGTCCCCGGGACAGATGGAGTCCCTCTGCCTGCTGCTCCCAGCTGTCACCTCTCTCCCGCTCTCCCTTTGTCGGGAGGGGCGTTGCTCCCTGCAGTCACCTCCATGTCTCTGTTGGGGATGGGGCATGGGGCATGGGGCACGGGGCATAGCCGGCACCTGCTGGAGCAGCGTGGCTGGCCTGGGCTCTGGGCCGCCCCAGCTAAGCCAGCCGTCTGCAGCAGTGCAGCTGTGGGGAGAGGCCACAGCTGGCAGCCCGTGCCTCCCCCCTCGCCAGCTACCACCTGCCTGCCTTGGGCCAGCATCCAGAGCACTGCCAGGCTGCTCTAGTCGTCTGTGTAGGCAGAGCTCTTGGAGAGGTAATGAGAGAAGAGATTTCTGGCTCACAGGCAATCAGTCAGTTAATTATCACCAACTTTCACAGCTGACGTGAGGCTTGCTGAAGGAGAGCGGAGGGAGGTTGGCGAGTAGTGTGTGGTACTGGAGGACTAAGTGAGCCGGGAATACTAAGTAGTTTCTATTGTGCTGTTTCTTACCAAACCTAAATCACATCTTTTGTCCAGAGATAGAGTTAATGCATCTAACAGATTTCTTTTCTCGCTTGATGTCCCAATATTCCCTGTTTTACCCTATGTTCCAGCTTCCTGATTGAGCTGTTCTCTGGTAGGCTGTAGTGGGTATGCATTTCATTTTAGATCTCAGGTATATGATTACTTATTCCTGAAAAGTAAAATGATGAACCTAGAAATACAGCAAGTCTTGCTCTGAGAGGAATGACTTCCACCAAACATGTGGCTTTTGAGAGGGTCTTGGGCTCAGACAGTGAGAATCTGGCACTGACCGTGCTGGGCTGGGCTCAGTCTCAGCTGTAAGCCATGACAAATGGCATTGGAGACCTTGAGTCACCTTGCCTGCTGGTAAAAGCCGCTCCAGTAACTAAAAGAGAATAAATTGTTCCCACTGGACAATGGTTGTTTATAACATCTTGATACCTCTGCCAGAACTGCTGCCTCCCAGCTTTTGTTGTTGAATCTTCAGTTATTCACCCCTTCGACCTGTCCCTTCCCAGCACGGCGCTGGTGGTCAGGCCCTCCTGGCCTAGCTTGAATCAGTACCTGGTGGTGGTCTCAGAGGGCTGCTTACATGTGCTGAAGTTCTGTCTCTCCGCCCGCAGTTTCCAGCATGTTCTGGTAGTCTTTGTATTGCCAGGAATATGAGAAGTTCATTCCTTTTGTTGGGTTTTTTTTTCTCTCCCAGGTAAACTGTGCATCGAGCGCAGGCTGTCAGCTCTGCTGTCAGGGTTCTGTGCCTGATGTCAGCGTCATTGTTCTTCATGCACCTCGCCCCAGCGGATCACTGTTTCCAGCGGCCTACTGCTGTGGTGAGAAACGATTTTGGCAGTAGGAGACGTGGAGGACGAACTGCTCAGTGTTTTATATTTTGACATTTAGGGAAGTTGTTCCACAGACTGGGATTCCTCTGTGGGGCTGTGTGACTGCCACAAGCACACCCGCTTCCCTGCCCGAAGGCTGGGGTGAAGGCGGAGCCGGTGTGGAAAGGTTCCCCCCGTTGGCGGAGGGGATGAAGGATAGAAGTCTGCTTCTTCCCAGCACTTCAAAGGATGAGACTGCTGCCTGTCCCTCTTACTTCAGAGCAGGGTATTCCAGTGCTGTGTCCATTGCGGGCAATGGATGTGCTGAAACTGCTGGCTTCAGTTAATGTTGGAGGCTGTCGTTCAGAAATCAAGGCCAGTCCGTGTACTTCCCCCCACCCAGCTGAGAGCCGGACATCTCCAAGCTTCCCAGCAGCCTGGGGCTCCCCTCCTTTCTCTTTGTCCCTTCCCATACGCATTTATGCCTTGGAGTGCTTCCCGAACGGCGGAGGGCATTGAGTCAGCTCCCTTGTGCCTGGACGTTGCTGGAGTCGCTCCCAGCCCTACAGACCCGCAAGCGAGGCAGAGGGTGCGCTGCCGCCCGGGGGGTCCACGTTGCCCGCGGCTGCCCTGTGGGCCACCCCTCTCCAGCCAGGCGAGCGACAGGGATGGGGACTCCGCGGGGAAGCAGCAGGACAGGCAGCGTAACGCTGCTGTGCTTGTAAGAAGCCAAAATGAGTTTGTTCTCCCCTGGCCCCCAGCTCAGCGGGGCTGGCATGGAAGGCTCCTGGCTGCCCGGCTCAGCCCGCCAGTACGTGTCTACCGGGAGGGAGCACCTGTGCTGTCCTGCTTGCAGCTGTTGGCTTGAAAACCCCTTTCCTGGAGCCCTCACCCCACCCCGAAACTGAGAACACTAGCTTTGTGAATCAAAGGAGCACTTTACACACTATGGGAACTTTGAGAAGTTGACTTTGCATCACACAACAACCCAGGAACATCACGACTGTTAGGAATGCTATTCTTTTTATTCCTTTCCTTGCTTCCTGGTTTTATTGCACTACGTGTGTGTGTATATTAATATGTATTCCTAAGGGTGAATATATATTGATATATATGTATATGGTTTGTGTGTAACTGTACGTATTTAACTGTACTGTATCTGGTGAGTGTGAGGCAAAAAGCACTGTGGAGTCTGTGCTGTTCCTCCTCCACACCAGGTGAAGCTGACTTGCAGTCTGGCAGTACCAAGATTTGTTTTGTTTGGGGTTTGGGGGTTTGTTTTTTTTTTTTTTTAATTTAAATGTTCTTTTAAGGACAGTCAGTATAAAGCTCCATGCTTTTTAAGAGCTCAAGAACAGGCATTAAGATCCTACACACTTACAATTGGAAATGCGTTTTTTAAGAAGTTTTATTTGCTGCTTCATTTTTTTTATAAAGAAATCATGTAGTGTTCAGTTTTATGTTCAGCATTTCTTTTTAAGGAGACTCTGTAGCCAAACGAGACTGCGGGTGCGAGTGGCTGGAGTTCTGTTTGAGGCTGCGGGTGCTGTGAGCATGTGTGAGAGGATAGCTGGCTGCCTTTCCATCTGTCTGCGTGCGCATGTGTGTGTCTTAATTTATCAGTCATGGCAGTATTTTGTTAGCGCTGGGCAGAGAAGTATCTTTGAAAGCAACTTGTAACCTCAGGCTTTGTCTTTGGGGATTTAAAAATATTTTGCACATGGTGGTTAAGTCCTCATTGCTTTTTTTCTCTCAGTATTGGCACGTTCAGTGTGATACTTCACACAAGGGTTTCAGGAGCAACTCAATTGACTTTGGAGCTGGCATCATCTTTGGCAACGTGGCCATTTCTGATCACAGAGCAGAAATGCCAATAAAGAAATCTTAAAAATATTTCCCAATTGCCCCGACCAAGGAAGTTTAAGCGTAGCTTTCACAAATGCTTCAGTATTGGGCCGCTGTTACATTGTACGTTCACAGTCTGCTGCTTCTGTGGCCGTTTGTGCTTGTGCCTGGGAAAAAAAGACAGACACACAAAAAAAGACAAAACCAACCAACCAACCAACCCCCCCAGCCTGTGGACAGAAATGCCGAGGAGACCCAGACTGCTTCTGAAAGGCTGCTTTCTGCCAGTTCTGCAAAGGGCTACGCTGCGGGCGGGAGCGGGGCGCCGGGAGGCGGCGCGGAAGCACTAAGCCAGGACTGACTCTGCAATACCGACACCTGCTGCGCACCCCGAACCCTCCCGGCCAGCCCCGGGCACGTGCTGCTGAGCCCCGGACCCACGGCTCTGCCGCGGGTGTGGTGACCCCTGCGTGTGGCAAGCTCAGCACTAACCTTCCAGCTGTACTTAATTACTTGAATGTCTCAAAATTGTCCACATTCAATGTATACAAGTATATCTTGCTCCAAAAAATTGTGGTTTACAGACCTACAACCAATATATATGTATGTGTTTGTGTATATACATACAAGGATATGTGTGTGTTTCTATAGATACACACACAAACACAAACGTGTATATATATGTTTTCTCTCAATACTTGAAACTTAGCCACTGTGCTTGAATTAAAAAAAAAAAAAATACACAAAAAAACACAGAAAAAAAATCCAAAAATGGCGGGGGGGGCGGAGAAAAAAGAAAAACAAATCAGGCAGGTGATTTATTTTGCCATCACTTTGGTGACTTTCTTTTTTATCTAACTGCATGTAGTGTGAAACCAACTTTTTTGTTGAAAAATATTTATTGCTTTGTAGACAATAAGGAATGCAAAAAAACAACAAAAACCACCCCCAAAGCCAACCCCCCACCACCGTTGAAGTTGCTAGCGTAGTCTACCCGCTATTGTCATGGCTTTGTTACTGTTGCAGCGTGTGTGTCTAGCGTCTTTAATAGATTTCAAGACACCTCAGTCTAATAAACACGTTATCTTCAGGTTTGTGAGAGTGTATGATGATGGTCTTTATAAGGTAATGCTTGATACTTTGTCAACATTTTTTATTTGTGTTTTGTGTGATTTTTTTTTGGCTTTAAATTGTACAACACCAATTCAAGAAAATAAAATTGATTTGAAATTGTTAGTGGCCCATTTTCAGTACTTCGTAATTCCAGTTAGTGCAGCGTCTAGTGAGGTGCTTAATGTGTTTGGTTCACCAGCCCTGACTTTTGGGTGGAAAAGTGCCGCTGCCCCCTTTTCACAGGGGGTGGAGGTTGGGACGTGGCCTAAAGCCACATGTGAAGCCTTTGAATTGGGAGAAGCGGGAGCCAGTTTCTGGGTTGGAGCTGTAGTCACTGGTTCATCTGTCCTTGTTCCCTGACCATGCTCTCCTGCTGCTGCGGTGAGAAACTCCATCACGAGCGGGTAGCAGGCCCTTCCCAGTTAGGTGCTTCAATTCCGTCCGTGTTTCGGTATTTGCAAGATCAGCCTGTCGGAGCCATTTGTTACTGGGCACGCTGGAGCAGGGGTGTCTGATGGCCGCGTGGAGGAGTGAGGGCTGGGTGTAGGTTCGTGGTGGTGGTTTTCCAAGACCTAATAGTTACACGTTATTTTAAACTCCAGAGTTTTTTTAATCAATAGTTGGGAAGCTTGGTGTGGTACAAGAGAGGTACTTACAGGTGAAGCGTGCATATAGTGATACAGTTCAGGTATTTGTAATTAAGATTAAACATTTTCCTGCCACGTTTGTACTCATTGCGTTTTGTTATTTGACAGAATGGCACGTGGCTTAGCGTTCTCTTGTGGCATGGCTATGCAAAGAGTCACTGAACGTGGCAAAAAAGCACGAGGAGGGGGCTGTGAGCGTTGGTCTGGACTGCAGGTGGTGGCAGTCCCTGCTCTGCCTGGATCGGAATGCGCTAGGGTGGGAAGCTGAGCTCTGCATCTGGAACACCAGAGGTCCTGGATAAATTAGCCCAGTCCTTCCACTGACAGAAACTTCAGCAACAGAGGTGTAAGCTTTCAGGGGCCAGATACCGCAATTCCACCGAGCACTTCCCAAACGTCCACTCGCTGGACTGTGCGTGTTACTGCTGGCCGTGAAGGTCCCTGGGGAGGGTCCTGCCCACCAGCCCCCATGTGACCCCGCACCACCCCATGCACCTACGGGGCTGGGCTGTGGTTTTGTAAGACCCTATTTCAAAATCTTAATTTACCACGAGCTGGGATTGTTTCTTCTGGCTCAGCCCTATTTATAACTTCTGTTTCGTGCCCCTGCCTTTCCCACCGCGGGGAACGGGGCACCACGAGCGCTCCGTGGGGATGGGCCTGCCAAGCACCGCGGGCCCCGGTTGCTGCTGCCGCCGCCGGCTCGGTGCTGGGGGCCACTGCCCGGTCCCTGCGGATCCCCCGGCAGCAGCACCCGCCGCTGGGGAGCACCGAGCAGCTGCGCTGCAGTGGGCTGCGACCCTGCGGTGCAACAGCCGGGTGGGCTGCAGCAGCGCCTGGCAGCCGGCAGCGCTCGCCCAGCGACGTGCTGGCCTTGCGCCAGGCCTGGCGGCTCCGCACGCCCGGGCATTGGGGTCTGGGGTCTGGGTTGGGTTGGTTTTCTCAGCACGTAAAGCCGCCTTTTGTGGAAGACCCTTGTGCGTGTGTGTTCCCTGCGGCGTGGGACTGTGGTAAAGAACACATACGTGCAAGTGTCTGATGCTGAGGGCGAGGGAGGGGGTTTCTCTCAGAGCTGCCCGTGAAGAAGTGTGAAGGTTCGGGTGGGAAGCCTGCAGCCGGGTGCCACGCCATGAGGAGCCCCCCCGCCATGAGAAGCCCCCCACCATGAGGAGCCCCTGCCATGAGGAGCCCCCCGCCGTGAGGAGCCCCCGCGCTATGAGGAGCCTCCCCCCCACCATGAGGAACCCCCCCACCATGAGGAGCCCCCCGCCATGA
>JAVJGI010000001.1:85268309-85281799 GCA_035590275.1 Ibycter americanus
CGGCGCCCCGTCGGCTTCGAAGGCCAGAGGGACTGGGCGCAGACGTGGCAGGTGCGGCAGGAGCCCCCGCGTCCCGCTGCCAGGAGCAAAGCGCCTGGATAAGCGCCCTGGAGCGAGGAGCACGGGCGGCCGCGCCGGCTGGAAGGTCAGTGGCCCTGGACGCGCCTTCCACGAGCTGGGCCGGAGGCGGTTCGGTGACCCCAAAAACCATTTCACAGCAAAATAAAGAGCGTGTAAAAGTGAAATCGAAGGTAAATGTGGATAGAGCTTTGGAAGTGGTAGAGCGATGCACCATTTTATTGCTAATGAGATTACTTTATTAGGATAACTTTATTTTAGTTCCGAAAGAGTACCTCACATATAGACTCGTCATTAGTTTTGATAGCAGTTTAAAAAAAATGTCATGACCTTTAAAATAACACTGGTACATTTAGTAATATATTAATGTACTTAGTACATATATTAATGATTTATTATAAAGTATTTACAGTCAAATGTAAGTTTTAAGCTTTGTAATTAAAGATAATTGCTTTAATGAGATCTTCTGTAATTGTAACATTATATCTAATACCAATTATTATGCGATTTAAAAACCCTCTGGAGAAAATCTCAGAAATCTTAGCGAGCGCTGCACATCTCATTTTCCATGCATCGGGCTTAAATTTATACCCTCTGTGCCTAATTTGTTGTTTTCCTTAACTGATGTTGTTGCGTGATATTTTCCCTTTTTGGTCGTTCGATACCCCGACAGAGACTGGTTGCCCAGCTGTCCCCTGTCCGCAGGACGCTGTGCGAAGAGATCTTTGTGTTGCAGGGTACGGAGCGGGTCAGTACATTCTAGGGTAGCGCGCTGATGAATTTGCATCCTCATAGCTCTTAGGTGTGCGGCTGTATTGTGGTGTGGCAGAAAGTTGATCTGACCAACTATGTAACAGTCTGTACTGCTACTTTCTTTGGTTCTTTTTTTGTATTCCACTATTTTAATCACTGAAACGGCAATTTTTAAAAGTTTTTCTGCAGGTGACTGCCTCCTGTTTCTCACGTGGTTCAACAGATTAGCCAGGAGCAAAACCAACGGCAAAATGGACCGAACTTGTCAGGTTTGCATAGTTCCTTACCTGCTCCACGCAGCAGGAACCCAGCTTTTCCTCGGCAGGTACAACCAGTGGACTGTAATAAGAAGCATGTGATTTTGGTTCCAACTCCGGTTCCCATGGAACAACGGGTATCAGATTTGCATATTATAGTGTATGTGGCTTTGAACAGCTGTTTTTTGTGTATTGTAATTGCTGTTGTCATCTATTTCTGCTCCCTTAAATAGTCTGTCTGAATGTTGAGAAGAGAGTATCCTCAGAAACAGAGTGGCAACATATCTTGTTAAGGAAGTCTAGACAAGATTAACTTTGGGCACTTCACTGCTACTTTCCCTTGAAATTTCACTTCTGTGAAGAACGTATCTGTTCATTTATGTCATTTGCGATGTCTACCAGACTCTCAGTTTAAATATTCTTGTGCTGGATTTTTGTTTTCATTGAATCAAAATAATATCATGCTTCAAAGTAAATTTCAGGCGTGTGTGGAAGGTTGCAGGTAAGTATGTGACAAGGTGCGAAGCTCACACCGTGTCCTGGCAGCGTTGTCCTTTGTGTTTTGTATTGAGCCTTTGTGGATGACAGAATTTATTACCCCAGCCTAGGGAGAAAGAAGGAAACAATTTCAGTAGTTTTTGCAAAAGACTTTACCAGGCACTAATAATTGATTTCAGATAGCCATTGTATCGCACAGCTGGGTATAAATCCTTCTTTACAATAAAACTTTGTGTTCCTTTAAATTTAGAGTGCTCTGTAGACAGCTGTATCTCTCTTTTGATTTAATTAGTGGTGCAGACATGCCATGTGATTTTTACTGAAGAAAGAAAAGGAATGAGAAGGAATCAGGCAGATTCTCTAGAGAAGTAAGATTTGTTCTTGTAATGAAATTCTAGAAGATTTAATTAGAATGAATTATTTTAACTTTTTATGCAGCGCACTTAAAATAAGGGGGGAGGAATCCCAATGAAAATTTGTGCTGCTTGTGCTTACTTGCCAGCAGCTGCAGGATGCTTACATGTAGTAATAAAAATACCACAAACTAAATGCATTTTTATATGGACTTTCTTGAGAACTCTGTCCATGTGCCATCTGGGAGAGCATTCCAATTTTGTGAAAATTCTCACTGCATCAGCCCTGCTCTTCTGACGAGATCTAGAGGCACTGCGTTTTAGGAGGAAAAAATAAAGTTGTCAAGACTGGGTACCACTGCATCCCAAACTTCCCTACTGCTTTATATAATACAGCTGCATTGTGAAGTCCTTCAGAGACTTTACATAAATCTGCACAAGATGTGTTATTCATTATCATTTAATAAAGTGCAACTTCAGACAGCATAGAATGTTTCCAAGGACTGAATAAGTATTTCTATGGCTTATTCAGCTAACATTGTTCACAGTGTCTCTGTCTTGTTTTTTACGTTGTGCAGTAGGAAACGTAACTTTAATTATGTTTACCTGAAGGAAAATTAAATTCTGCAGCAGATAACAACACTGAGGAAAGAAGGTTTATGGTCTCTGAAACATCTACCCAAACTCCAAGAGGCCCTCTGGCACAAATCACACCATGATCACCTTTTGGAAGAAATGCAGTGGATGGCAACTGACTTTGTTCGGGGAAAAAAGATGGAGGATGACAACTTCCAAGAGAGTAATGTGAATTCAATATTTTCAGCCAGAAAAGGGGGGGAGAATAGGCAGCATTTTCACTGTTAGGACACAATTGCTGCAGATGTGTGAGTTTTTGTTTGCCTTTCCACTGTGTTTGTAAAGTTTGGGCAGTACTCCTAAAGGGATTGTATTTCTTCTTTCTTTAGTAATACGCTTTTTAGATAGAACAGAATAAAAAGTTAAAATTATTTTATGGTTTTATTCAGTTGATTTTAAGCGTGGTTCATCATCATGAAGATACGATACTGCATAAGGAATTATGCAAAGAAAAGAGAAGCAACTGAGGGCTGTGGCTGCTTTTGCCGCTAGCGAAATTGAACGTTTCTGGTCCGCTATTAGACAGGTAAATATGAAAAAAAGAAAAAAAAAAATTAAAATGTACAGAGGTACTGATTAAAAACCTATTGGACCATAACAAGGAGAATCTTACAACTGAGCTTTGCTCAGCCCACGTGGTGAGTATTATCTGTTGGTAAAGATAGCTTCATGTTATGGTTGCATGAATAATTTCAGGCCTTATATGTCATGAAGGAGAGTGCTTCACTAGTCCTAGGCGATGCAGTTGGCTCGCTGTGGATGTTGAAGTTTTGATGTGGGTTATTCTTTAGCAGCTCTCGCTTTATGTGGATGACTTCTATTCGTGGTCAGTTTTGTACACACTACATTTTTCTTTGAGTGCTCTGCGTTGTAGCCGTGTCTGATGCCTGTCTTACTGTTGAAGAAATGTTAAGTAATTCATAGCTGTATTTGTCCTGTCCAAAGGAGTAGTAAGGGCATAGTTAAGGTGTATACAGCTCTGGAGATGAGAAGCTGCAACTATTACACAGTTTTTTAACTATAGTCTGTTAAGACTATAGTTGTCTGTTAACTTTAACTGTAGTTTGTTGAAGGTAGATTGCAAGGGAATTTCATCCGGGTTTTTTTTCTAGTGATTTCAGCAGTACTAGAGGCTCAAGAAAGACAGGACAAGGCTAAAACAGTTGCATTATGTGTCCTGGGAAATTTAGATAGTTACTCCTTTACGCCTGCTGGAAAAATGATTTTGGGGTGGAGGCACAGGGTGAGTGTCAAAAGCTTGTGAAGGAAGTAAGGTTAATGTATCAAGGTGGGAATGGATGAGTCTGGAATGCCAGTTCTACATAGACAAATGTTTCAATCACAAGCATTGACTTAACTGCAGAGCTTGTAATTTGAGGGTGCTGTCCTGTTTTTGACTCTTGGTATCATGAGCGTAATGCTCTATTTTCATGGTGTAGGTTGCTGAAACCTTTTAAAGTAACGGCAGCTGCTCTCTGCAAAATCACATGACACTTGGCTCTTCCACGTTGTGGTTTCATTCTGGCACCAGCTGCAAGCTTTTTAATCATGCTCAAATAACGTGTTATTATTGCTACTGTTGTTTTGTGTTTTATTGCAACTGAATGGTAGTAGAATATTTCTTTAGGGTTTTTGTTCCTTTTTTGTTTCTTTTTTTATAACTTAAGCACACAGACTGGTCTCTCTTTGATGTGATTGGGATGGAAAACAAAATTACTCGCTATGAAGCACAAACACTGCCAAAACTGAAGGTAACTGGGAAGTTTCTTGAAGAGATCTACTGTTCTCCTTCGACACCCAGACTTGAGCCAGTGAAGCTCAAGCCGAGTAGGTATGCAGTGTTCCAGTGATTGATTGCTTTTAAGTAACAGGTGAAAATGATTAATATTTGTGAGGGCTGAGAGTTCATTCAGAGGCATTTGTTTTTCTTGCTATCTTTTGTTTCCAAACTGATTGCTGCTAAAGACTGTATGCCAGTCTTCTGAGGGAAAGCAGACTGCTTTTACCACTTAATAGTTCTTTTCATTTACAAAGGCTTAGTGGTGATCTTTCCTGGCAAACTCAATGGAGTTGAAGTCTGTTGTATTTTTGATCAAACAGTGGAAGTGACTTCTGCAGTAGAGTTTCCTAAGCAGAATAATTAAATCTTTTCCTTTTCGTTAATTTAAAGTCTAAGGTGTGTCTGCAGAGAATTAAAGAAATAGGGGGCGCTGGGAGGGAGGGGAAGAAAAAATAGGTGTTCTGTTAAATTTTGACCTTTTTGGTTTTGCTTTGACTCCTCTCTGAAGAGCAGTTGGGAAGGTTCACTTCTGAGTCTCGGAGCCAATGTAATTCTGCTGTAGAGCAATGTAGACTTCAACATTTTACAACAAATTAACCTGATGAGATCAGCGGATGGCTCCTGAAGCCCAAGGCAGCTTGTGTAACACATGGCTGTAACGGGTGACGAGGAGGATGTCCTGCACTAGTTCTGTTAGGCTGTTCTGCCAGAAGGGAGCTTTGTCAGTTAATGAAATTTAAGAATTGAAAGTGATAGCTAAAATATATATATATATATATGTAAAGCAGAAAAGCCCTCATTCTTTTGCTATTTAGACATCTTTAGTTTCCTGGAAGAAGTATACACAAACCAGTTATTGTGAAATCAGCTTCAGCTTTTACAATTGCGGTGTATTTTTAAAACCAGACTGCCTGAACATGCATGGAAGTAGAGATGCCCTGTGTTTTGTATTTATATTGCACCTGGCCGTAGTTAAGACTTTGCTCCATTAATAAGTTTGATCCTTATTAGCATCTTTTGGGAGTTTTCTTGCTGTCTCCAGACTCCAAAGATGATTAAGGAATATCGGAGATCTGTCATGCTTGTACTCCTCCATCTAACCTTTCAGAGAAGACCGGAGCCTCAGAGCATTTGATGTACTTGCATTTTACAGTATATCGCGTTTCTTCTGCGCGTTGAGAGAAGCAGAATCCCTCCTGCTGTATGCTTTGCAGCTGGGTACCTCTTCTAGCTCAGATTACTGACTAAAAATAACTATTTACTTTTTAACTTGATTTTTATATTAGGGTGAAGGGATTACAGCTTCCTAATATATGGGTTTTGTATGTGTAGAAAGGCAATTTGTTAATTTGTAGGTTATTTACACTTGTGCAGTACAGACAGAAACCCGAAGGTAGGACTAGAGACTTCTCAAGGTCTCAGCTGCAGCAGACAGTGGGCGCAGCAGGAGTTATGGCAGATTATAATGAGAAAATACAAAGATGACAACCCCTTACCATGTCTTCAGAAAATCGGTGTAGGAAAGGTGAGCTATACATATAAAAAACCATTGCTTTCTGGTTTGCTGTCTTTTTTTTTTTTTTTTTTTTAATATTGCTTGAATTTGGGGAAGAAATGAGGTCATACTCAATGCATTTGTGCGTTACATATTTGAATATCAAGTTCCATTAGCAGTTTTCTAATAGGAATTCACTCACAAAATCAAAACAGAATTCCTTATTATCTCTCTGTCTGTCTTTTATAAACAGAATGATACGATTGTGCAAACACTGGAAATTTTGCTGGCGGTTGTGTTGGTCTCCGGGTATACCATCTTAATGAAACTCCCTTCAGACCTGACCTGCAGTGTGTGAGACAGCTTTTCACACACGTCATTCTTAACGGACTGACCAGATTTAGGCGTCATCACTGTCCCATTCTCTGGGTCTCCGCTGAGCCACTACTAAAGGTCATTATTTACTGGGTCATTTTTATATGATGCAGCCCTTTGGAACAGACAGTTTTCAGATGGTTGGGGCCATAGTAAAGTTGTTTCAAGCACACTCTTTGTCAGGCCTTTTCTAAATTCTCTACATTTTTATTTTTATTTTTATTTCAGCTGGGTACAGTATAAGTTTTTGCATGGTTGAATGGGAAGCATTCTGTATGAAGGGAGACTGAAAATTATATCTGATAATTATTCTTTTGTGGTGTTAATGGTTCTAAGAACTTCTTTCATTGCTAAAAACAAGTCGTGCCAGAAAAGATCTCTTAATCTGTAGTTGTTTTCCCAAAAAATTTTGCTTAAAATATACCTGTGCACTGTTGAAGCCTTTGCTTCAAAGTTTGTACATTGTCAAATCAAATGAGTGCACATGTGAAATACCCATCAAACTGTATCTAGGAAATAATTTATTTTTTTTTTTATAGGTCTACCAGTGGTACTGAGAGGAAGAACATTTCATTTTTAAGAGTTTAAGAACACACAGTACTGGAGGAAGACCTAGTCTGTTTGCAGTTAAGCGCAACCCACGAGTTACAAGTGCCCTTCATTGGAAATAGGGCATACTATATGCATAGGATACGCATTCAAATCCTGCAGTGTACAGTGAGGAAATTATTTTTTAAACCTTGTACCTTGTTTGTCTTCTCTTAACAGCCAGCAAGGTAGTACTCAGCCCAATGGCTTCCACAGCTGGAGCACAAGAAAATATTGCTCAGCCAGGGAAGCCTGTAAGATTACAGTTTAGAGAGAAAACATTTACTTTGTCTTACAGTCAGTTCTATTGGCTTATTGGTAGACAGTCACTGAAGCATCAAGGTAAGGTGCTGCATGATTCAATTCACATCTTTCTCTTTCTTTTTTTCCTCTTTTGTTTTCATTTTTCTTTTTTCTTATTAACTCCTTAATTATTCAGAAATCCAAGTTCTAGAAGCTACAATATCCTCATATTGTAATATAATGTGTCTGTGAAATTAAATTATCTTTCTTCATTAAAATATTTTTCTTGTCTTGCTGCTTACCTGGAAAACTGAATTTATTAATGTGACAGTGGATGACTTGAGTACTAAATCTAAATCAGCATCTACACTTTTGTGTCCAACTCAATTACTATGCTAACTCCATATGATAAGAGTATATACTTGATCATGAACAATATATAGTTTACAAGATTCACGTGTGCATACCTATTAGCTGAAATAGCCACAGCTTTAATATTTGAAGCATGTAGAATATTGTAATTGACTAGTCTCACCCATCTGTACTAGCAGACTCTCCAAGGGTAGTTTGAAAGTCCCACGATATTTTTGCCAGTAGGCATAGAGTAGGAAATCAGATTTATCTTTCATTAATATACCAAACCTAACATTTGTCCTTGTATCACAAATACTATTCTAATCTTCAGCTTTTCTCCTGCTCACTTCTCCTTTCATAGTCATTTATAGAACTCTCACATTAACTAAATTATCCCTATTTTAACTTTCCTTTGCATAAATTTCTTTTTTTTGCATGAGCTTCATTCGGTCAAAATATATTCAGAAAAGAATTTTGAGTTTAAAGGGTGTCACAGAAGAAAAAAAGACAACTAAAGGAACACCTGGACCAAATATATTTTGGGAATGAGCACTGTTGTTCCAGAACCCCACTGTATGGCAGAGGCTTGTTGGAAATTTGCTCTTGGATCAGTGAAAGAAAAATCTCTCAGCCTTGTTCTGCCAGAATTAACAAATGGTGCTGGGCTGGCTTTGCAAATTGCCTTCCATATTCAAGTACTTCCCAGTTTCTAAGCGACCCATTGCAAGAACTCATTCTGACATTGAAACAGCAACAGATCGCCCTGAAGGGTGTTGTTACTAGGTAATTGAGACAGATCCATTTGCAGTCTTTGCACAAATTTGATGGGTGCGTATAATCATCCAAAACAGGATGTTTATGTGAAGCACTGTAAAATGCTAAAAGTGATAAATGAGTTGCCTTGTTTTATCTTTATTGCAGGCTAAATTCCTTTGTGCAGAATCTATTTGCATCCCTGATGTACAATTTTAGATCTTTCCAAGATTTTAGAACTCTTTAATAGCTCCTTGGCAATTGTTATTAGTTATATAGCGATTCTACTTTATTTTGACATATCTTGTATTTTTTTGTGTGAATACTTACAAAAAAGTAGTAGTTGTAAGTGAGCTTGGCAATTTTACGGATAGCGGTAATTTCCCCTTGTCTTGTTCTGATCTTGAGTGGTTTTGCATTTACTTGATGTTAACATTAAACTTCATTTATTAAAGTTTTGGTTTGTTTTATAGAGATCTGTGCGTATTGCCAGCTGTAGCTATTGCTCCTCCATATATGGAGTGTATGTAGCATACGTGTAGCAAATCCTCCTTATACGTATACCCATGAAATGAAGGCCTTGAAGTTTAAAGGAACAGATGCTTCCCTACTTCCATTCGATGCAGCAGATAGCAAGGCCTCATTTTCTAGTTTCCAGGTCCCCGACTGGTGCAGTGTGATTCAGGTATTTAAAAAAACCACCACCTGCTCTAACTGTGTGAATGTGCTTTCTCCAGTTGTTGAATGCTACCTGCAGAACCTACAAGTTCTTATTTCATAAACAGGCAAGCTGGAAGCTCTGGCTGCCTTGCTCTGGAAGCTGAAAGCAAGAGGACATCGTGTGTTGATTTTGACGTGGGTGATTCCAATGCTCGATCTACTGGAGCCTTTCTTGAGCTTCCATTTTCTCACGTACGTAAGAGTTAATAAGAGCGGTGCTCACAGTTGGCATTATCTGGTAAGAGAACCTCTTACTCAAGCTAATAGTTAATAGATGCTCATAGTGGGAGGGAAAATGCTAAAGCGAAGTCTAATACATTTGCAAAATTCATTTGCATAATTTCATTAGTTATTGAAGCAAATTATGTTTGTAGCTGTAGCACAAACTATGTAATTATATATGAAATTTGTCAGTCATATCACTATTTCATGAGGCATCCAGGGTGTTTCCAAGAGGTATGCCACTAGTTGTCCTACATTTATGACTAATTTGTGCTTGAAATACAGATGTTTTATTTCACAGTAGCGTTTTGAGTAATTGCTTTTGCTTTCATTATCTGTAGCTATCTCCATCGTTAGTACTTTAAGTGTAGTTGCTGGTTTCCTGTCTGGCATTTCCTCAGCCTTACTCCAGGCGCTTTTGTTTTTTGTAGAGTGCCCTGGCATTGCCTGAGGGTAAATGGAAAGTATGTTCATTTCCCTTCCCAGTAAGATTCCCAGTATCCTCTGGGGCCTACAATTTGAGCAAACATTAACAATATCATTAAGTTATTCTTTTCTTATTTTTTATTTCAAATTGCGTTGTTATGCTTTCTGTCAGATGCAGTATAAAACATAAAGCAGTACTTTGCCTTAAAGCAACACAAGGCAGCACAACAGAAGGGATTCAATCTAGTCAATAGACAAGAAAAATTATGAAGCACACAGAGAATGTAATAACCCAGTCAGGTGTGCTTAGTCATAGGACATAATGTGACTGCTGTCATAGATCTTTAGATTTTCATCTGGTGTAACTGCATCATAAATTAATAGTTTTAATGGTACACAAATTAATTTTGAACTGTGTAGATCAGTAATGTGGGCAGTCAGATAACTTAAAATGTTTGCGCTCTTAACGTAGGTTGAGGAAGTAGTAAGAAAGCAATTTTTCTGGTCTTCTCATTCTGTAAAAGAGTTTTAGAGATTTATGCTTTATTAATGTGAGTTTGTAATTAAGTTGAATTTTAGGAATCCATAAAAAACTTCAACCAAGACAAGCGATTCTTCTGTGCTGTTCGTTCTTCCCACACTCCTGCCACAGGTGTCAGCCATGTAGATGCAAATATTATTGTCTTCTATGACACTGATTTACATCTGCTGATGGATACAAAGGCTAAAGAATGGTGTGATAAAATTGCAAGAGATGGGGATAGTCACATGTACAGGTGGCTTTTACACTAAGAAATAGTATATAGGTGTTTTAAAATAAAAAATAGGGGGAAGATGTTTTTAGGTGAAACTAGGATTTATGGTTGCAGTTGTCCTTTAAGTTCAATAGTTCATTTGGTCTTTTAAGATCCCTTTAAAGATTGGATCAGTCATACATACTTCTTCCCTTCAGACTAAAGGGAAAATGAAAACCCTGTCCTTTCCCTTACTGTATCTTCTGTTCCTGTCTTTCCCTCCCGCTTTCATCTTGCAAGCCATCTGAATTTCTGCGTTGGGACAGTTAAACATTAAAATCTTTGGGTATTTCCTGCTCTTGATAAACAATAAATGTCCTTTTGATGGTCTATCATAGGATTTCAAATCCACTAGTGGTGAGATGCCGATGTTCATGTAGTTCTAAGATGTACCTGCAAGCTTCTCTCAAGTGACTGTTTCTTTTCCTGGAAAGATGCACTGAGAGCGGAGGGGAGCTCTTGCTCACCTCACACCACTGGCCGGGTACGCATGGGTGCAATATAGACACTGTTAGCAAATACCCTGCTATTGGAAGGGTTTTTTAAAAAATGCAATTGTATAGAAGACAATACAGTTTATTGCTCATTTTTGAAAATAAGTTCTTAAAAGAACCTGGTGTTTTGAAAATACGAAATCAGAGGTAAAAAAGAAAGTTTTCCTTTAAGAAACCAAAAAACGAGTACAAAACTTCCTATGAAAATACCTGATGGACTCTGAACGAGCGTTGGTGCTCACTGAGCGTTGGTGCTCACTGCCGTAGGCGAGGAATGTTAGACATGAAACAGTTGAGTTTCAGAAAGTGTCACTGTTTTTTAGGGAACAGTATTTAATGAGTTTTTGTTTTACAGGCTTGTAAGTAGTAATTCTGTAGAAGAGAGACTGTTGAAAAAAAGTATTAAACATTTGATTCGAGAAGTGGCTGCTCAGGGAGATCATTGTTCAACACGCTTTTTAACTCGGGTAGTGTAACATTAAGAATGTGAGCAGTTCTTTAATGATATGTAAAAAGTGAGTGCTTTACTAGACTAGAGTCAGAATTGTAAACATCGTCTAGTTTTATATTTATTTCCAGACTTGTCTGGGGGCCGGTGGTATGTGATCACAGTTAAAATCAGTAAAAATCCTGAATTGTTAGCTCACATAGAAAATCAGAAGATAAAAATATCTAGAAAGAGACTTGTTTGTTCAACAATAATTTTACACTATTTTTGGCAATGTTTTAATTAAATGAAAACAGCATCATCATCTGCAGCAAAAAGTGTCGAATAGGTCTGTAATCTGACTTTTCTAAACTCAATTTTAGGATGATTAAAAACCTTTTGACATCATACATTGTCTTACCGAGTACTTGAAAACGTGTTTCTGTAAGGTCATTTTCAAATCGTTCCAATTACCTTTTCATGTAAAAACAATTGCAGAGGCTGAGAATAAGGAAGAATAACAAGAGTTTTTGGAAGGCTGAAAATTGTTCAGTATGGGTTTTGACTGCCTAATCCCCTTTCAGTGCATCATCTGTCCATTCCAGATTCCTTCACTCTTCTGCGGTTGTCTCATTTTTTGGCGTTTTAGCAATGTCAGGAGCAGGCAACCCTGATATATAATAATTTCTTTGTCAATTGAGAATCTTCTGTCACAATTATTGATACAATTAGAAATTCATTTTGGGGGAAATCTTTACATGACCTCAGGGCAACAGTCATGGATTTTATCTACTCAGAAGTAAAATAATTAAAAAGAAGCCTGTTGCTGCAATACCCCCCACCCCTTCTGTCCTTTTCTGTTGTCATAGGCACTGACAGAAGGACAAATAACTCCACAACTGCAGGAGCAACAGCCTAGCTGGAATCAAGAGGAGGAACAAACAGTGCAGCTGATCCAAACCCAGTGTCAACCACAGGGGGAAACACAGGTGAGAAGCAAACCCACGATTGCCATGTGGCAGGCGAGTTTATCTCACTCCTGCCGTTGTAGGCAGAGAAATACGTTCCTCCCGGCTGAATGAATCCGTAAGCCCAGATTCATGTGCGCGCTTGTGGCATCGGTTTTGACTTTGCTGAGGCTGTGTGTGGGACTCGGCAAACCTGGAGGACTGGGACATTGAGTAACAGGAGCATTTCATTTTATCTGAGCTGAGGTGATGGACTTAAACGTTACTTTAAAACTACAGTCTTGTTGTTCAAGGATACAAGAACACTATTCAGAGAATAATTACAGACAAGTTCATTCTTAAAGATACAGGATCTTGGGCTTCATCCCAGAGTAGATTTTATGATGCTGGAAAACACATATTCCACATATAGGCTGGAACAAATGTAATTTTATGGTACTAATAAATACATTGAAAAAGTAGAATTGTATCTCCCTCACTGGAAGAATTTCTTAGGACTTCACACCCTCTTTTGTGATCACTTCAGAACACTTGTAAATGTTAAAAATACAATATATCTTATGACGCTTCCAGGCTTGCGGATGCACGCTCTCTCCTGCCGTAGCATGTTACAGCAGGTGCCCGTGGCGCCCACCACTCCGGCACCGCTGGAGCCCCCGGTCGCGTTTTTCCAAGTGGGAGCATTTTGACAGCATCAGCGGTAGCCGTCGCTCTGACAACTGTGCAGATGCTTTTGATGACTCCGCTTAGATCAGGTAACATTGTACTTTTCTATTTTCAGTTCACATTTTGGTATTGAAAATAAATTCTCAAATCTTTATTAAATAGCACTGCTTGCTTTCAAGTTTGTTAAGTAAAGATGATAGGAGTAGTCTTTCAGGAAGTCCTTTACTCTTCAGAAAACAGTTATCTCCCCAGACGCTGTGTTATGTAAGTGCAATTAATTTTAATTACATAGAATTTTAAACACTGCCCTCTCCGTATACTGTCACTTATTTTCAGTTCTATCGTAGCTTTATCCCAGTGCTTTGAGCTCGTAACTGGCATTCACCGAAGATTTTAGATTTAGTTGCAAGAAGAGCCGGGAGCCGCGGGGGGAGGCCCAGGCCCCCGGGGGTGGGGGCGGCCCTCCCGCCGCCGCTCCCCCCGCGCCCGTGCTCTGCGTCGGCCCGGGGGGTGCCCAGGCAGGGCCCAGCACCACAGAGCGTTAAACCATCCGCCCCATTTCACCAGCTCAAGGGGCCCAAGCCCTGCGCGCCCCTGGGCTGCGTGTAGT
>JAVJGI010000001.1:85282745-85332000 GCA_035590275.1 Ibycter americanus
GCACCCTCCGCACCGCCTGGCCCCGCCGGTGCCGTGCGGCCCGCCCGCCGCTAGCGGCACCGCGCCCGAGGGGTGCTTGGACCGCAATACCGAAAACGAAACTGCCGTTTTCAAAATCAGAGACGGATTTTGGGGGGGGAAAAACCCCCACCTGGTTCCATTTTTCTTTTGCTGCCGCTATGTGACACCCAGCACTGAATCTACCTGACAGTGCACGTCAGGGGAATTTTTGTTTCTCGATGGCCGAAATACAAAACCAGGATGTTTTTTGATTTTTGGATAGCTTGGCTCAGTAAAGAGCATTTTAAAGGAAAAGCAGGTTTGGGTTAATTTTCATCTCTTTGAGGGTTAGTGTTCTGAAGTAATGAGAAGGTAGGGCGAGGTGTCAGGTACAGTACTTTCTCAAACATCTAGATGTTTCAGAGTGAGATTTTTCATTACGCCTTTCTCCCTCATTAGCTAGAACGATAAAGTTGAATAGTCTCCATCCCCTGTTACCGTGGTTTTAGTTGCTGTTGAGGAAACATACTGTACTTTTTAAGCAACTGTTGTGGTTTTGAGAACATTCTATTAAATGTTAAAAGCACTGAAACACTGGTCATAACTAATACAAAAGAGAGTAGATACTTTTGACAGCAGAGACTGATGATTTGTGAAGTTCCATGGGAAGGGAAAAAAGTTTTGTGTGTGGTTTTTTTTTCTTAATTGTTTGAAGTCATTCAAACTAGCTAAGAGGAACGTGTAATTTGTAAAACTATTCAATAGCGCTTTGTTAGCTAGAGAAATGTATGAGGAATTTCAGCGAGCTTTTATGGTGCTGAGGGTTGTGGATGATTTGGCTGAGGATGTAAAGCATTTTAAGTAGCTGCAAAGACGGGAGAACTGAGTTCTTACTGTAAGGTTGTCTTTTGAATAGTAGCTAAATAGTTTTGGTTACAGAAATATTTGTACCTTCCCTGAATTTCTGTTTTTGTGTATTTCTTTAGAGTATACTGTAAAAAAAACCTAGAACAGTGAGAATGCACCATGGTAACGGTCCTCAGAATGCCCAGCGCCAGCTCCAGAGGTCCAGGTCCTTCACAGGCAGTGAGGGAGAAGAGCAACAGGCAAATTTACCCCAGTCCCCTGCAGCTTCTTTTGCACCTTCTGCAAGTCCGTCTGCACCCCAGTCCCCCAGTTACCAAATACAACAGTTTATAATGAGTCGAAGTCCAGTAGCTGGGCAGAATGTGAACATCACGCTGCAAAACGTTGGACCGGTGGCTTCAGGAAACCAGCAGATAACTCTTACCCCACTGCCAATTCCAAACCCAACGTCACCGAGTTTTCAGTTCAGTCCCCAGCAGAGGCGCTTTGAGCATGGATCCCCATCGTATATTCAAGTTACTTCACCGCTGCCTCAACAAGTTCAGTCTCAAAGCCCTACGCAGCCTAACCCTGTGCCGGTGCAGACATTGCCCAGTGTTCGGGCGGGCACTCCGGGCCCCGGCTTGGGTATGTGCAGCCAGAGCCCGACTAGAGGGTTTGTGGATGCTAGTGTGCTTGTGAGACAGATCAGCTTGAGTCCTTCAAACGGTGGACACTTTGTCTATCAGGAAGGACCAGGAATTGCACAAATTGCTCAAGGAGCTGCTGCACAAGTACAGCTTCCATCTTCTGGGACACCTGCCACGGTAAGAGAACGCAGGCTTTCACAACCGCATTCGCAGTCTGGTGGCACCATTCATCATCTCGGTCCTCAGAGTCCGGTAGCTAGCGGAGCAAATATGCAATCTTTGACTAGCCCGGGCCATATTACGACGACCAGCTTGCCGCCCCAAATCAGCAATATTATCCAAGGGCAGCTTATGCAACAGCAGCAGCAAGTGCTTCAAGGACAGCAGCTGGGTAGACCCATCGGATATGACAGGACTTCTGGTGGATTGATAGCAGGAGTTGGAGGGCCTGGTGCGTTTGGAATGACATCACCACCTCCTCCCACAAGTCCATCACGGGCCACTGTGCCACAGGGGCTGTCAAGTCTTCCTCTTACTCCTACAGTTACTACGGCAGTGAAAAAACAACCCAAAAAGTTGGAGGAGATTCCTCCTGCCAACCAAGAGACTGCTCAAATGAGAAAACAATGTTTGGATCATCACCACAAGCAAATGGAAATTCTTAAGGAAACTTTTAAGGAATGTTTGATTGAACTGTTTTTCCTGCAACATCTTCAAGGGAATATGATGGACTTTTTAGCTTTTAAGAAGAAACATTGTGTTCCACTGCAAGCATACCTGAGGCAAAATGACTTGGATCTGGAGGAGGAGGAAGAGGAAGAACAATCTGAGGTCATCAATGATGAGGTAAGAAATCTGTTGGTTAACGTTTTGGAATAAAATTGTAGATGGAAGTTGTGGCACCTGGATTGTGAAGTATTAGAGAATGTGGTAGTACCTGAAAAATCGTTTTTACTTGATGAAGTACAGCAATTTTTCTTTGAATAGTTGGTCTGAGAGTGTGCGGTTCTGCTGGGTGGAGTGATTCGACAGGTTGGTCTGAGCGTGCAGTTAGATGTTTGTATTTGAAAGAAAAGAATAGAGGTGAAGGGAGCTTTCACTGACCTAGTTACTGTGTCAGCCAGCACACAAATAAAGATGGCATTGGTGTGGAAGCTGCTTTAAATGGTTGGAATGAATATAAATAGGAATCATAGATTAAATTTCACTTACTAGACTCACACTAAACAGAACAGAACGAGCAAGTCTTATAAGTGGTTAACCTTTATTTGACTTGTGTGATTTCTGACCATAGATGTTACTGAAGTTCAGTGTTGTTGTGGCCAACAAAAATCCTGAATTAATCTTGTTACTCGGAGGGGACATGTGAATCATAATGTATATGGGTCCATGGTAACGAATCAGGTTACTTCAGCTGTCTTAGAGCTCTGTGTATGTCTTGCTGTCTAAATGATTAACCAAATAGCAGTTTACAGACTGGACATTAACCAGTTAACTCTTGTTATTTACGCAAGGATTTAAAATTGCTAACTAACTTGAATTCACTGTTTATTAATGGCAAAGGACTTGAAATAAGCTTGCTGCAGACAGATGCTGTGCAACTTTTCCTGCACGTTTGTACCTATTTGTGTAGCTCTTGACCTGCAGCACCCCATGGGCGCTGGAGCAGTGCCTGTCTTGCGCAGAGCCTACCTGCGAGCCTGCATGGCAAGTGCTTGCAACAGGGTAGATGTAACTGGTGCCACTACATTGCTTGGCACGCATAAATACCTTGTAAAATTTGTAAAAATATATACGGGTATATAGTTGTCTGTTTGTAAAGAACCAAACCAAACCTGTTACGTAAAGAAACTCGTATTGCTTTGAAATATCTGTTAGAAACCAGTGTCTTCAGTGAAAGCTGATGACTCTCTTAGGTGTGAATCATTAGCGATCGTATCTTCAGTTGGAATTTGTGGAAAATTTGAATGGTACAACAGCTGAAGTTTAATTTGTTCATTTCTTTGGGGCCTAAACCTCTTGACTAGGAAAAATACATTTCTGCTTGTGATAGCTATTGATAATTTTGAAGGAATAATTTCTTTCTATATCTGGAAACATAAAAGATAGCCTGCTACTGTAATTTATTGTCAGTGGATATTCAATTTTTTTTTTTTTCATCTGATTTGTATTTTGTCAAATTGTTTAGGTGTTCTTGTTGGGTTGCGTGTTTATCAGCTGCAATACCAGGTATTTTTAACTACAGTATGTGCATTGTGAGAGATTTTTAGCGGGTGTAAATTGTATAGGTTCATTGAAGTCAGTGGTGCTACTACAATTTACATCAGTTGAGGTTCTACCCCTGGGTCTTTCGGGTTTGGAGTTTGCTGTACTTCACTTCCTTCTTGTGATGGATCGTCTTTTGTTTGTGAAAACCGCTTGTCTGTTTAACTGCTGGAGAATTTTGTGAAGTGCAGTAACAAAAGTCTTTAAGTGTTTTCAAATGATGAATCCTTTTGAAAGATTAAGACATCTTTTGAGTATGTTCTTTCTTTGTATTTTTTTGTCTTCTCTTTTATTTCCCCCTCCCCCCTCTTTATCACTTTCTGCTAAAGCAATGCACTTCATCCCTTGCCTGGAAAGGTTGATCGCTTTGGGAATTCAAGGGGAGAGCGAATGGTGGCTGTGCTCATTGCTTAAATAAATGTTGGAGCTCTCTTAAGTTCAAACTGTCTGTCATGCTAATTTGTTGTCCGTTAAGAGCAGCAATCATTAAATGTAAAACACACTTTTATGTTAACTGGATCTAAGAAAAGATTTCCAGTGACGAGAAGTCACTCACTATAAATAGTCAAGGCTGTACTCTGTTCTGCTATTAAAAGTGAGACAGAACTCTTCAAAACCAGCCTGTGCTCAAAGCAAGCTGCACTGATGGCAGTTTAGTTATAATCCCCTCTTCAGTGAGGTACCATCAGTACAAAATGAGTGTGTTGAACAGTTCAAAAAAAAAAAAAAAAAGAAGAAAAACTTTTAAAAAGAAAATGATTCTCCCTTCTTTTTTTTTTTCCCAAAATATTTCTCTCAGGTAAAGGTTGTGACAGGAAAGGATGGGCAGACTGGTACTCCTGTCGCTATAGCAACCCAGCTTCCTCCAAATGTTTCTGCTGCTTTTTCATCCCAGCAGCAACCATTTCAGGTACTTTTCAATGGTTCTAAAATGTAGTTTCATCCCAGATTTTTTTTCTTCATTCAGATTTGATATTTCTTAGATGAATTAGAATTTTCCCAAGAGCCCATCCCTTATCATCTAAACAAAACAAAACCAAACCTTTGCAGTCTTTGAATGCATCACTATTAATGAAGCCTTGAGGAAGTTAAATCTTTGTCTCCAGGTTGCTGGCTTATTTCATTAACTTTCAGCTTGAATGTTTTCACTTTGGTTTGTTTGTCTTTTGTTTCCTTAATACATTTGGTTCATTTGTGCATTCTGCATAGTGATAATATGGATTCTTTTGTCTGTGGCATTGTAATTGTGGATTTCTTCTAAATTTCTTTTCTTTTTTTCCTCATCTATTCAAGGTTTTGAGTATGGCTACAGAAGGTTTTGGATTTGCCTTCCCTGAAAAGTTTTAAACAATGATAACCCTCTGACACAGTTTTTTTTAGTAACTGCTTTCCATTAGCTCTGCCATAAATGTTGGGAAGAAGAAACTGAAGTGCTTATTTTTATGATTAAAGTCCTTTTTTACAATTTTTTTTGTTTGTTTGTTTGCATGAGGGAATACTGAACAAAGTAAAGAAATAAATGTGATAATCAGTTAAAATTTTTGTGGATCAGTGATGATACAGCTTTTAAATTCAGGCTAGCATGGGTTTATGTAGCAGCCTTCAACTGTGTATTACCCATTGCTTCTATACCCTGAGAAGTAATATACTGTAATTCCTCTGCAACTGAAATACTTGCCTTTTAGCTCGATTATATATGCTTAGCCATTGTTACAGGGTGAATTACTCTGCTGTACCATGGAAGCCGTACAGTCTGCGCTGCCTTTGTCTTAGGTTTTGGAAAAGGGAGAGTTAAATGAAATATAAAACGGGTTGTATTCCTGCATATTACAAATGGGATGTTCACCGTGATATTTTACGGATGAGTTGCATAGTGAAGGGACTTGCACTGAGAGCTCTTCCTTATGGCCAACACTGACATGTGTTGGAAGTCTCCTTGGGAAGTCAGGCTTTATCTAAGCTGTTTAAAATACGTAATATCAGGTTATTTATTATAGCGATAGGGTTATCAAGCTTATAGCTACAGCAGTGATAAAGTACTTTTGAAAGTGTGATAGCATTTCCGACCTGTTTCAGAGAAACTAGCTGGTACATGCTAAAATGTACAAAACTCTCTGTGTAATTGTGATAATACCTTTTAGCACAAACTGTTAACAGAAAGGAGCATCTCTTTCCATCACCCTTTCTCTTTTTAACTGTTTATAGAGAAATAATGTGTCCCGATCAGCAACATCATTCAAATTTGAGTGCCTAAGTGCAGCACTCAGAATGATTATTGTGGGCGTGCTGCATAATTGTGACCTCTGGAGAACTGCATTATTTTAATTAAAGTTAGGACAGTTTTAGTCTAATGTTAGTGCTATGTGACTGCAATTTATAAAGACATAAAATCTTTGCTCTTCGAAGTGTCTGGCCTAAATGACATGGTGACAATGCAGACTGCTGGGAGGCATACTCTTAAAAAAATGTCAGTTGAAAATCCTAAAGTAGAGATGCAGCCTGAAACTGTGACTATGCTATCATCCAGAGTAAGAGTGCAGGTGAAATAAATGGCGTTTGGAGAGTGTACTTTCTTAAACTGATGTCCAAGAAAGCATTTGATGCAAACGGGACATAAGCTGAATTTGTTAATTCAGTAGCACTGTACAAAAGAAGTTTTTGTGTGTTATTTTGAAAATTCTATAAATGCCTAAGCGTATGATGCTCTGCCAGATGCTGGTTGTTGGGCTTGAAATATGCTGCATGTCTGCCTCGTGAGAAGACAAACATTTGAAAACTTAATCCATACTGAGTGTGAGATGGCAGTGAACCATGGCCGTTAGGGATGAATATGAATCAGAGATTCTTGAAACCAAATTTTACATCTCGAGGCTCTAGCTGTATCTCTAGAGTGGCCACAAATGCCCTCACAGCAGCGAAGAGATTAAATGTTATTAATTCATAGCTATTGGTAGAATCTGAGTGGCGTGAGATACATTCAGCACAAAAAGGAGTGTTTGAAACCCAGTCATTTTAGGTGACGTTGGCTGTGATTAATAGCGTTCAAATAAGCATTGAAGATGCGGGGTTGTGACTGCTACAGTTTATTTCGACATAGACCTGTATTTACTTCCTTAGGCTTAATTCACATTGGTAGAATTTCTGTTAAAAGTCAGAGAAGAAAAGACCTGTGAATAAACTACAAGATTCTTCTGGGAAATTGCTGTCTTTGCTATGTTGTCATAATAAATTTTCACAACATTTGCAAACCCTTACAGTGCATCGATATGGCAAAGGCTCTTACCATCAGAAAATTACACTTTGAGAACTTGAGTGCTAAGTTAGTTCATTTTCTAGGACATAGAGGCTGCCATATGGAAAGTCCGTGTTTGTATTTTCTGATAGAATCTCTTCAAAGCTTTTTTGGGATAGCCCTTATTTTTCTCATATTAAGTTTCATAGTAGAATATTGAGTATAGCATGGCTAAATATTAAGGAGAATTAAAAAATACGACTTGGAAACTCACTGAAGGGAATTGAGCTTGCGCAGACACTGATGGACATGAATAAGTGCTAGCCCATAGTGCTGAGGGCCCAAAGAGCATGGAAATCATCATATACCCAAACTTGTTTGCTTCACTAATCCTGTACTCGAGTCTGCCATTGGAGTTTGATGCTGAAAGTATTATCTAGGATATATTTTCTGCCATCATTGCCAATATTAAATGTAGTAATTCTAAAGTAAAGTTTTAATGCACTGTGTAATATTACTGATGCTAAACTCTTAACTTGCTGAACCAAACCCCAGTGATTTCTTTCGCATCTCAATACCAGTAGTGCTCTTCCAGGCTTGTTAATTCATAGTTGTGTGATGTTTATCCTCAGACAAAATGTCTAGTAATTTCTGATGAGCTCTGATGCAACATTAGCCTTATGGCAATACTGTGTTTCTCCTCATTGAGTTTCTTCATGATACTCATTTTGCCAGCTGTGCAAACAAGTACAAGCCTAGCATCTGGAAAACGGGAACTGGAACTTCAGTAGCTTGGCTGAGTTTCTTTTATTCCATCTTCTGAGTCTTAGCAGTTTTTCCTGAAATATTTCAAGGCTAACTCTCATGGAGCTCTATCCTGAGAGTGATGGTGGTGAAGACTCAAGTAAACTTAAGCTGTCTTCAGGATGAGAGTTAATTTGTGTGTTACTGATGTTTCACACAGAGTGAAAAGGATTAGCTTTCACAAATGTATTGAGTCTCATTTCTTACTTTCATGTCTTGTTAGTTATGATACAGTTTATGCGTAAATTCTCTTTTCTCATCTAATTTCCATTCTAATTAATCCTGTAATGAAGTCACAATGTTTAATTTTTGTCATGTCAGGTTTTTATTGCAGCAATATACTATATGAATATGTCATTTTGACTTCATTGCAGCATTATGCAAATGATGAAGGGTAATACACTAATAAAAATTTCCATTTATTAGAAAAAAAGTTTGGCAAGTTTAATTTTTACGTATCCCATTTTCATGGGTTTGGTATAACTTTTTAAAAAATGTAGATGTGTATTATGTATAACCAACTTCATCAGTTTAGTTACTGTTTTAAAAGTTAAGCTCAATGAAGGGCATCTGTGCATTGCGGATGTCTAAAACTTTGTAGTAGATATTGAATGACTCTTGTTTTCTTCATTGTGAAGGATTTGTTGTGAGCTGGCCTCTTTAGATCTGTTTGTAAATTACAACTATCTGCAGATTGAACTTTTGTGATTTGTGTTCTTTTTCCAATAGCAAACGCATACAGGGACTCCAGTAACGGGGACTGTGAACACCATAGAAATTGAAGCTTTTAAGAGACAGCAGGCACTTGCACCAGCAGGTATGTTCCACAGACAGAATTTCACTTTGGTTCTTTTTTTTTTTTCTTTTCTTTTTTTTTTTTCCCCAAGCAGTGAATGGAGCCCACTGTTCTATAACTCTTGAAATACAGTTTTGCCTCACCTTGGCAATCGTCAGATCCTTGGGACTATCTATTGTGAATGGTGCTATGTGAAGGGTGCACTCCACTCACAATATGTAGGACTGGATTTGGCAGGCATGGAGACATTGTTAGGTTGATTGTTCTGGCTAAGAAGATTGGAGATGGCCAACTTTAAGTTAGAGGGACTCTGCCCTTGGAGCATGTTCTTCATAAATGCTACACATGTGTAGTAGTCGTAGCTTTCTGAGCTGATGTTGGAATCATGTGTAGTAGTTTTCTTTGTAAAATTGAACCCATTCCATTATACCATGCCATAAATGGAATTTGAATATCACAGATTCGTCTAAGAGACCACGAATTGAAGTGGGCCGTCATGGGATGGTTTTTCAGCACCCTGGTGTGGCTTCAGGAGTTCCTCTTCAACAGCTAATGCCAACGGCACAAGGTACTGTGTCACCACATGCCAATTGCACATTAATTTAACAAGGAGATGTTAGTGATGGGACTAGAAACTTGGGCTTCCAGCCTTCCAAGATCCTAGCCCCACCACACACTTCTCCATGTAAATTAATACTTGGTATGCAATGCCTGGTTTGTTTAAGGAGCTGAGTGACGGGCTCCAAAGGTGCATGTGGGCATGGAAATACGTCACAGGTGCTGATGCAAAATGGTTAATCTGAGAATTCTGGAACTGAGCCAATGATTTATGAAAAGGAAACCTCCTAATTTGCAACATCATGACAAATTTTTGTTCATTAGTCATGCCAAGCTTTAGAATACGTGTTAGAGTGAATGTGTTAAGAACTAAATATCATGTAGAAGAAACTCAGAAGACACGTAATGACATGGTTTTTTATAGTTGCTGTGCTCCAAATTTTAGTTGCAGTCCTGTGCATGAAATACTTTGTTGTTTCTTGTAATGGTGATTTATTTTGTGATTGTGATGTGGTATTTTCAAGTGATGGTGTCTTGTGGCAAAGTAAGTAACAAATTAGTCTATTTGCAGTTGATCTCCTCTTGATACGAGTAAAGAGCACTGAATGTTTTAATTTCATCTGTGCTGTGTTTGCTCTTGCTTTGTAGGTGGAATGCCTCCTACTCCTCAAACTGTACAGCTGACTGGGCAGAAACAGAGTCAACAGCAGTATGACCCATCTAAAGGCCCTCCTGTGCAGAACGCAGCAAGTCTGCATACACCTCCGCCGCAGCTGCCGGGGAGACTGCAACCTGCGAATGTCCCCATGACGTCTCTCCCAGCTGCACTGCAGCTTTCGCAGCAGCAGCCACAGATAGTGGAATCTCCAGCTCAGCCTCAGATTCAGGTGAAGATCCAGCCTCAAAGTGTACCCCTGACCTCTGCTCCACTTCCAGCACCGCTTCAACAGCAGGTGCCACCAGCAATCCATGTGCAAGGACAGACATCAAACCAAGTATCTCAGCCACAGGCTACAATACAGCAACAGGTATGTGAACTTTATTAGGGTGAAAATGTTTGTTTCAATGCCCAGTAAAATCTAAGAATATTATCTGTCTGAAAATATGTGAAAAATGTTCATGTTTTTTAATTCCACTGGACACTTAAATACTTTCCTTATAAAAATGCAGGTGTGCAATTTTTGCTGTAGTGTAGACTAAGACAGCACTGAATCCTAAACTCATCACTAACAAATGTTTCTTGGGCAGACTGTGACTCTGACACGACCATCTGCAGATCCTGCTCAGACTTCTCAGCGTCTTACGGCAAATACGCTACCACCTACCTCATCCGTTGCGCCAGCAACTATCTCAGGCACAACACCACCTTCTGCATATCCAGTACAAACAAACAGGACCTCTCCAGCAACTAACAAGTCCCTGTCTCCTATTGCATCAAAACCCCCAGGCTTAGCTGTAGCGGCAGCACCTAAAACACAGAGTCCAGCTCAGAATGCTGCAGTATTACCACAGGACAATTCTCAAGACAAGCTTGCTGAGCAAGTAAAGCTGGTAAGATTTTTTTTTTTTTTTTTTTTTTTTTTTTTTTTTGGTTTTCCCTAGAACTTAAGAATAGTTAATATGTGTGATGTGTTTGAGTTGTGAAATTGGGCTATTTTTCAGGGGGTGGGTGTTTGGTGGTTTTTTTTTTTAGTCTGCTTTACGTATTGAGTTTTGCTTTTATGGGCATTCAGGGGAGTTGAAGAAGACTTACTGGTCTTCTTACTGTTCTTGTGTTCTTTCTATTGATTATATCTACTCATTTGAGGTGACTGCAGCATTATTTTTTATGGCTAATTGGAGGTGTTTTGCTTATTTAACAGGAACATCATAAAGAACTTGGTTTTTTTCAACAGAATCAAGCAGTATTAATAGTGAACATTTATTTCTCTTCTGTGGATAAATATATCTGCAGTTTCAATTTATGAAAAAAAAAAAGGATCATTTGATTGCAGTTTGCTTATGTCTTGTAACTTGTTTTTTGTGGTCGTCAGTGAACCTTTTTTGTCCTGTTATTTAACAAAGTATGTCTTGTAATACAGGTTGAAGTACTATGTTCTCGTTATGTATAAGTTGAATTTAGTCCAGTAATTTTTTCATTGATGTAGTGTTCAGGTTTGATACTTGTTATGCATGTGTCATGGTGTTACACCTTTTGTTTGCTATCAATTATTTTGATGAAGTGGGAGCAACTGTTATTTTTCTGTTTGGCTACTATTTTAGGTGCATTGTGCAGCTTGCTTGTAACTGTACATACTTATTTTTAAGGAAAATCAGATACATCAACGAATAGCAGAACTGAGAAAGGAAGGTTTATGGTCCCTGAGGCGACTGCCTAAACTCCAAGAGGCTCCAAGATCAAAATCACACTGGGATTATTTGCTGGAGGAAATGCAGTGGATGGCAACTGATTTTGCCCAAGAGAGAAAGTGGAAGATGGCAACTGCTAAGAAGGTACTTGAGAAAGATTTTTTTTATTATTTTTTTTTTTTTAAACTCAGAACAATCAGTCTTGGTATCGCTCAGCTTGGTAGCAAAGCTATTTGAACAATCTTTTTCCACAGATAGAAGTGATGGGAATATAAGGCACTGATTTTTAACTTAAATGAGAAGCCATGCTGTCAGCTTCGGATATTGTAGTATTTGAAATGGACTAGATAATTGTATGAATTGTGGATGCAAATAATAGTTTTGAATTTTGTGGATTTCATTCCTCTGGAAACCAAATAGCTTGGTTAGGGGACCCAGTCAATATGTTGACTGTGTCATATTTAAAAAGTACAGCTGTCATGCCTGTCTCACAAATCAGTTATTCCCTCTCAATGGAGAGTAAATACAGAATTTTGTAAAAAAACTTCCATTGGATGTGATCATCTGTCTAATTCTTCTTTCTTAATCTCGGAAAAAGATGGAGAAACCTGGAGTTCTAAGGACAGCAGTGGAAACATGGTAGAGAACTCTTTCCATAGGGGAGGAGAGCAGCACAGTGGGAATAATTAAGTCAGTGATGGAATGAAAAATGGGGTGGTGTGAGATGAAATATTTAAAATCTGTTTGTTTGCAATAAGCAAGAGTTCTCTATGGGTTCCAGCAATGTTGCATCTTCCTTTGATACATTTGTGACCAGTTTGGGATAATGAAGAGAGCACCTGCAGGTCATTAGTTTAAGTTGCCATGTTGTATTCAGTTGTGTGTTCTGAAATGATGGAAACTCAGAACTCTCTTCCTTATAAGCAAAGCATTGAAATAGGTGTACCATTTTGTAAAATTAAGATCTGCGTTTTGAATATAATTTAAATCTGGATTTGAAGCACTTACTCCATTTGTGGCCAATGGTAGGTTTTTAAGAATAGGAGAAACAGGAAGGGCAGATATATCATGATCCTTCCTCCAGCAGTATGCTGCAAACTTCTGAGCTAAAGATTGCAATCAAGTCAGTCTTTAACAGCCATTGACTGATCTTTCACTCATGTATGCACACTTTTTGAACTCATTTTACCTTTGGTCTTTGGCATTTTGTGGTGTGATTTCTATGACTTCATATGTGCTGTCTGAAAAAAGTTTTCTTTCGTGTGTTTGCTGCTAATTTTAGTAATTTTTTTCTCTAATTTTTGTATTGAGAGAGAGTAGTGAATTAAGAATTTCCTACTTGATTGCTTAGTTACGGTTTTTGTATTTTTTTCCTTTGAGTTTCATGTCTGTTGTTTTACTGGCATGATAAGAATCAGAAATATTGGAGGTAGGTGCTATGTGTGTAAAGCTATGGTCAACATCTGGCTGCTGATAACCACTATGATCTTAAGAAACGCAATGATGTGTATTTTGAGGTAACCTAATTCGGTGTATCTCATGGTATTTTAGATGGTAAGAACTGTGGCTCGTTATCATGAAGAAAAGAAACTTAATGAAGAGCGAGCTAAAAGGGAAGAACAAAACAAATTAAGGCGAATTGCTGCATCAATTGCTAGAGAAATAGAATACTTCTGGTCTAACATTGAGCAGGTAAAAAGCTGACTTACTAACACTTGTGCAAGTCATACTGTTTTTCTCATCTTCAGAATTTATTTGTAAAATGTAAGTGCTTTATTAGACTTGATTTACATTTCAGGTTGTTGAAATAAAACTGCAAATTGAATTTCAAGAGAAAAGGAAAAAAGCTTTGAATTTAAAGAGAATTTCAAGGAAAGGTAATTATATTCCATTTCATAGGAAATCAGTATAAATTCTGATGCTATTGTTTTACATAACTTCACTCAGTGAAGTTTAATCTTGTTGGTGGTAGAATTGTGAGATGCTAATAATAGGTTGTAAACAGACCTGAACTACGAGTTACAGGGTGATTTTTTTGGTTTTGTGCTAGATTTTGTTAATATTTCTTGTGTTTTTTGTTGAATGCATTTAAAAGTTCACATAAGAGACATAAAGTTGCTAAGTGACTAATGCATACATCAAGTATAATAATTTTCCAGGTAAGGATACAAAACCTGCAGAAGACCTTTTATTGGAAAAAGAAAGTGAAATGGTAGGTCCTCCTGTTTCTTAAAAAAACCATCGAATTAAATATGACTACTTGTGTGAAAAAGTGTTGATAAATGTGAAATGTTTTCCTTAAATATACAGTATTGGTAAGCAGATATCTGTCTGGTTACTGTCAATTGACCATATAGTCATAAGCACAAATACCATTTTTTCTGGTTACAAAGCACAGCTTTTAACTGGGAAGGGGATTGCAGTTGATACGTGTTTTTTGAAGGAAGAATTCATACTTACTCAGTGGCTTTGAATCATTTATTCTAAGATTGCAAGACCAAAAAAATGTACAAATTAATTGCCAGACTTTGTTTGGGCAGGAGTTTGGTCTGCTGTAACCAGGGGTAAACTCTGTGGGGCATGAAAGCATGTTTGCAGCCAGTCAGCAGTGATTTATCTACTGAGAGATGTAGGTGTATGTCACAGAATCGATCAAACTGAATGAAATATCTTTTGTCCTAGACGAAATGTGTGCTAGGACATCCTTGGCTACATCTGTGCAACTGGAAAAAAATGGGCGAGGAATTGTTCTTGAGGCCCTGAGCCATCTGGCATGGCACAGCTGATGCACCCGTGCCGAAATGCTGCCCTTTCACCAGGCAGAATGCCTGCATCCGAATTTCCTGTTAGGGACAAGCTTTAGCATGTCTCACCAGCCAAACTGCAGCCTAGCACTGTCTGCAAACATTAATTTGCACAGGCTGAACCATGCTGCCGAGTATGCTGGACAGCTGAGAGTGAACAGTGCCATATCCCTTTTTTATTGACTAGGGAACATTTAGTCCTTGATTCCAACCTGGGTGAAAAGTTTTGTACCTCAGTAGTGTTTTTAAGGGAAGGAGTACTAGGCTTTGTGCCACAGCTGGACCTGAGTGATCTGAACCACAAACACCTGAAGTTGCCTGCAGTACAGAAGCAGAGTATCTGTTTTCCCATGACCAGGAAAATGCTAATAGGTGTTAAATGTCTATTAGCAAATGCTGTTGTAATTGCAAGGCACTTTTTGCTTTCTTTAAAAAATAATCAAAACCCCTCCCTAACTTTGTTTTCTATGTTTTTAAATATTTTAATTATTTAATGCTAGGGTTGTTCATCATCTGGAAGGAAAAGAAAGGCAAGCACATCTTTGACTGATGAGGAAGGTAAGTCACTTCAAAATTGTGCATCTATAGCTTAGTACCTAAGTTGTATATTAAAACCCTAAAACCACAGGTTTTCAGTCTGTTACTGTATGGATGCAGTGCTTTTCACAAACCAAATACCAACCTTCATCCATTTCTTAGAGAGATTAGTTAGTCAGAGAGTAAATTTTCCTTAAAAGAGCTTCAGTGAAAATTTGGAAATAAAATTTTCCCTGAAAAAATACTGGCATCATTGTTGGTGGATTTAAATTCTTTCTGTCCTCATCCCTTCATTTCTCAAACCTTACTAGTGGTCTTAAACTTCTTTTGAGTATTTCAAACTGAATAACCAGTCTACTTTAGTTCCTTTCTTGTGATGACATCTGTCGTGCTTCTGACAAAGAAAATCCCCAGTTTGAAGCTACAGAATAACCTGTCTCTGGTGACGGTTGCCAACTAACACTTTAACAGTTCAAGACTGCCTTCTGTCCTGAGGCAGAAGTCCTTCTCTCCTTTTCACTTTATCTTTTACGTTCTACCTATAGTTGCTTTCAGATTTACTTGTTTTCCATACACATCTCATTCTTTTTGAACCCTGCTAACTGAAAATATTCTGTGCTGGTACACTTCAGAGGTATATAATTACAGATGTCCTGAATTATTGTGTGATTTGAGTGCCAAGATTAGCATTTGTTGTTATTTTAGTTGAAGATGAAGAAGAAACAATTGAAGAACAAGAAGCTAAAGAAGGAAACGTAAACCATCAAACTGAACTATCTAATCTAGCCAAAGAAGGTAGGTGTGTAGCCTGAGTTGTCTTTGTGGAGGGCTCTGAAACAACAGGTGAAAACACACGGCAGTTACTGTGTTTGTAAATAGGGTTATAGATGAGAAATTGGATGCATTCAGGCATTCAGTCATATGTAATCCCTATTTTTTTCTGTTTGGAAAGCTGCAGCGGTTAGTTTATGGGATGATGGTGGACATCTGTACTTTATAAAGTGGTCTGCATACTTAACTAGTTACCACACAAGGTGGCTTGAGAAAAAGTATTTTTCTACTGAAGCACTGCATTTCTTTAAAACCTCACATGAAAGACTCTCAACCTAAGTTCTAGGAGTGCATGATAAGCAGTTAAAAACAGAAGTGTGTCAGATTGGGCATGGACATTTTCTCATCAGCTGTCTGGAGTATCTCACAAGGGTTCTGTGACCGGCCTGATAGGTCTGAATGGGCCCTGAAGTGCTGATCTTGGGTGGTGGTGGTGTATAAATACTTGAAGATAAGGGGCTTTTAGGGACAATGCTCTGGCTAGCCACTTGCTTTCATTAGCTACATAACAATAACTGCTGTGCTGAGCTTGATGTATGCAAAGTATCCCACAGGGATCACTTCACTTATCACAGTAAAAACCTTGCTGATTTTGAGAGGCAAGCTTCCCATTAAGCCAAGCCTTCCAGGCAATTAATATGCAGTTTCCAAATCTGTTTGTTTGGTCTGTTTGGCAGCTTAGCTGCTGCAGCCAGCTGGCCAGTTGGAGGGATTATAACTCCTGGCCACTCAGCCAGGTTCCTAATGAGGATGTTTCCTGATGGACTGGCCACTGCCAGCATGCACATTCCTGCTTCAACAGATCAGACAAGGCATCATGGAGAAACTGTTTAGCGGGGTTGAGGTACACCTCAGTTCTGAAACTTTGAAGTCTTGAATTGTTTTCCAGCCACCCGGCTGGGTTTGATGCCCCTACTTCCCCAGCCGGTGGTGTACTGTGGGTTTGGAATATAGTAAAAATCAAGCTGGGTGAGCAAACTGCTTGGTGTAATGCCAAGTGTTCTCTGTAGTCTCCAGGTTTATTATTTATTAAATAAATATTGCCATCATCCACCTAATAATTACCTCTTAATTAACTTCTGATAAGTGAACTGGCTTTATACAGTTCTGAAGAATGTAATGAGATTAAAAACAATGGTATTGATTGATAGAAGTTTTGATATTTTTAAACTTATATCCTTTAATGACCTTCAGCTGAATTGCCTCTGGAAGATTTACTAAAGATGTATGAAGGTGCCTTTGCAGAAAATTTTTACTGGCCCCAGCCAAAGCCTGACAGTGAGGAGGATAGCAGTGAGGAAGGTAAATGACTTTTTGTTTAGAAGAAGTTGTTCTGACTTACAAGGAGAAATAAGTTGATTGATTGACTCTTCAGGTCTCTGTTAAAAGACATTTTATACTAGGGGAAAACAAATACTGAATGAATCACATTTACAATGTTTTTTATATTTTAAGTGAAGAAGAATGTGGTATACAAGAATGAATGGAAAGTACAGTGGCTTTCTTACTAAGCGTTTGGAATGATCATTAGAAAAAATCAGATTTATTACTAAATATGTTTGGTTAATGGTCTGTGAAGTTGGTTTTTCTCCCCCCATTTCTCAGTTTATGAAAAGAAGGTGGTGTTTGCCTGTCTTAAAAGTCGAGATGTGTGAGATTCTCAGGAACAAATAGTCAGCCATAGAAGAGCCTCTCTGCACTGAATTAAACAGCACACTTCATAGCTAGCTATTATTACACAGTTGCCATCTGTTCTGTACTAATGTGATGACAGAATTACATATTTGAAAATAGGTTTTGAGTAGTATGGGAGGACCTCCCTAGAAGTTCTGAAAAGATAATGGTCATGTTAACCTAGCTAGTGTGAATGTCCAGAACATGTACGTGATCCTGAGCTTAAGCTGTTGTCATTTTAGCTTGACTAGCCTGAAAATCATAGAATTGTTTTTTAAAAAGTTAGCTGCCACCTTTTAGACCCCTGTCTGGATTCTAGCCATCGCAGTTCCTTTGTGTAACTGCTACTTAAGTTTGTTTTAAATGCCAGTGTAATTTTTCTCTTTCATAGAAATGGAAGACCATATCTCTGATAGGGAAAGTCCTCAGAAAGAAGTTGTCCTGATAGACTCCCTTCTCAGCATTGACCAGTACAAGGGTATAGACAGGTCAAGTCCTCCAAAGAAGCATATGCGAGACATAGCAGAAGTTGCTGCTGCAGCAGAAATGCTGTTACCTAAAGGCAGCTCTAGGATAACAACAGCGGTAAGACTCCCTGTGTTCTGCTACTGTGTGTGCTTACTTTTACATAAAGAATGCTTTTTTCACAATTTCACAGATTTTAGCAACAAATTGCAATAAATATTTTCTAGTTATTGAACTATAGAACGGTTATGCTTTATGACATGCTCCATGAATTTCACTCAGAAAAAAGGTATCAAATCATTCATATTACAGGTAAAATACAATACTCCATCGCTTCTGTATGGGCCTCTCAGAGAATATCAAAAGATTGGGCTGGATTGGCTAGCAAAGCTGTACAGGAAGAATCTCAACGGCATTCTGGCAGATGAGGCGGGGCTTGGAAAAACAGTACAAATTATCGCCTTTTTTGCCCACTTGGCTTGTAATGAAGGTAAAATCATTTGCCTAACAATTTTAGACAGGTACTGGGCCAGCATTATCTTTGTTAATTGTAGCCTAGGGTCACATTTTTTCTGCTGAACGTTCTTTTTCTAGGTGACAAAATTTTTCTGAAGCCTAGTTTCTTAGTATAAAAAAGCCTTACAAATTGTTTCATGACCATATGGCCACAGATAGTTAAATTTGAGGAGTAAATGTGAACAATTGGACAAGTGTGTTTTGTCTGTCATCTCGGGTATTACTAATAGTGTTGTGCTGAGGATGGTTTAAGAATATAAGTAAGGCAAAGCTTGTTGTGGAGGTGGTATCCCTTATTCAAGCAGTTGAAGTAGTTGAGGAAAAATAGGTAGTAGGTGCACAAAGGGTACTTGAGGTCTGAAAAGTAATAAAGAATAGATTAGTCATTAGAATACTTCTGTTATTGGATTTCACTTCTAATGATGAATTTAGCACACTGCACTTAAAAAATCGGGAGAATATAAGCCGTGTGAATTGTCAGGAGTCTCTTTCTGCTGTTAACTGCTGCGTTTTGCCTTCTGTAGGTAATTGGGGCCCTCACCTTGTTGTTGTACGGAGCTGTAACATACTGAAATGGGAGCTGGAATTGAAACGCTGGTGCCCGGGGTTGAAAATACTGCTGTACTTTGGCAGCCAAAGGGAGCTTAGGGCAAAAAGACAGGTACTGACTGTATTTTGCAACTCTTACACTGTTGTATTTAGTATTTCAGATGGCAAGACCTTTAACTTACCTGTATGTTCCTTACACCCTGATGGGATATGAGGACTTTTTAATGCTACAAGTTGGTTTACAGGAGGTTCACACCTAATGGTTCTAGATTTTCAAAGGCATTTTTGTAGCTCCTTGGTATTGAGCAATACGTGCACAACCTAACCTGCTTTCTGAACTGACTGTAATTCAAAGACCAAGACTGTCTTTTAGAATGCTTTGGTTCATAGCATCTTTCTATTCTTAGTGAAGAAACAGCTGGTTGTAAGATACTTGAGAGTTCTGCCTTAACTATTGTCTCATCCTCTTTCCTTTTCTGTAGGAATGGACAGAACCCAACAGCTTCAATGTGTGCATCACTTCCTACAAACAGCTGTTCAAAGGCCACCCCGCATTTATGAAAATGCGATGGAAATACTTGGTGGTAGATGAGATGCAACAAATAAAGAACATGACTGAGAAACACTGGGAGGCACTTTTCAGTCTCCGCAGGTATGGAGCAGAAAATTGTTTTCCTGCTGGAAGTGGGTTTTTCTCTTTTCATGTCACACAGTTCTCTTCTTAACAGAAAACTCTTAAAAAACCTCTTGATTTGCGCTGCCCAAATTCCTGTGCAACGTGCATGTACAGAGGTGCCTTTAGTTGAAATAATCAGGATTCAGAGACATGTTCAGGATCTTTTTGTTGCCACTATGATAACACTGTAGTTCTTCTTTGCTGATACTCTGCTCCCAAACAGATCCCCTTGTATGTTCTGATACTCTTCAGTGAGGAAGCTAGTTTGGTAGTATATTCATAATTTAAAAGATAATTTGTCCTGGATCTAATGTTACTAGCACTACTTATTTCTTCGGTGTGTCTGACAAACCTAAAGCTACAGTAAACGGTGTTTGATTATTGGTGTCCTTTTCGTAATGATACTAGCTAAACGCTGTATTGGTTAAAAATCTTCTCTTATTATTCACAGCCAGCATCGTTTGCTTCTGATAGACACTCCTTTGCATAACACACTGATGGAGTTGTGGACCATGGTACATTTTCTGATTCCGGGAATTTCCAGACCTTATTTAGATTTTCCAGTAAAAGCAGCTAATGAGGAGAACCAGGATTATTGCCATAAACTGGTCATCAGGTTACACAGAGTATGTTGTCTTTTTTTCTCATCTGTTCTACTACAGTAGTTAAGCTGTTGGGAGGCGGGGAAAGGGGAAGAAATGAGAAGACGTGGTTCAGCTCAAAATTCCTGGCCTTCCTTAACACTTTGTTCAGTTCAGACAGAAAGTCCTGCTGAAACCAAGGATTTCTGCTACCAGAACAGTATGGAGATTTCTTTTAAAAAATAATACAAGGCTCAGATTTTGAAGCATAACATGCAGAAATTAAAGAACAAATTAATGCCTATACAACTGTGTGCATAGCAGTATGATTATGTATGGCATATGAGATTTATCACATCAAATATGTTAGGTGTGAATAGGTTTAACTTCCTGTTGTAAAACTGCATCTTTGAAGTGAGAATTTTTTCCCCTCTCAATTATGCAATATTTCAGATGATTCAGCCATTTATTTTGCGAAGATCAAAGAGAGACGTTGAAAAGCAGCTGACAAAGAAATATGAACATGTGCTAAAGTGTCGTCTTTCTAGTCGACAAAAAGCTATGTATGAAGATGTCATATTACAACCAGGGTAAGGAGTTAAAACAGTAAATAAAAAATGCTGTTATCTTTGGTGCTTAAGCAAGATGATAAATGATTGTCATGGTTAGAAGTGTTTTATAGTGTTTTGCTGAATTTTTCCATTATGACCAGTGAAAAGAGTATGATTATGGTATAAACTAAAATTGCAGGCAAGTGATGCTGTGGGCCTAATGAAAAACATACATTTACCTCTGGAAACTAAAAATCAAGTTGTAATGGTCAGTTTTGCACCTATTTTGTTTTAAGATTTGTCTCTAATGAGTGGTTCTTTATTTCTTAAAGCCCAAGGTGTTTCTCCTCACACCCACCCTTTTCCCTGTGCTGTGATATCAGGTGGTTATTGATAGGTGCAGGGATGGAACAGAAACAAAATGAAGCCAGTAGAGGATAGGGAGCTGATTAGGTCATATTTGACTGTAAGATAGCACTGGTCCTTAAGTTTCATGTTTCCAAATTTACATTTGGTACAGTGCTACTTAAAATGCTCTAGAAAGACCCAGGTAAAATCGAAGCTTGTTTTAAGACTTTTGCATGACATACTACATTGCACATTCTCACCTTGCTGGTTTAGGGACATCTTCGTAAAAGCTGTACTTAAATCAATGTATTTCTGTATAAATTATTTGGTAGAACCCAAGAAGCCCTCAAAAGTGGACACTTCATCAGTGTCCTGCATGTCCTGATGCAGCTGCAACGGATTTGTAATCACCCTGATCTGATAAACCCCCGGCTTTCTAGTACCTCTTATGTATCAGAAACACTGGAATACAGAACTGCGTCTCTGGTACTGAGTGCCCTAGAAAGGGATATTTGGAAGGTGGGTAGAAAAGTAAACTTTTTTTCCTCTCTTACTGCCCTTGTAGAATTCCAGTACTTAATATTGTTTTCTTATACACATCATATGTGTACCTGCAGTTTATAAATAGAAGGAATTCACTGTTCTGTAACTGTGCCTACCAGGTGCGTACTTGCTGCATCTCTTTTTTGTAATAGTAGTTTGAGCTTTTCAAGTGGTTCGTAATCAGTAATTTTTCATTAACTACTTGGTCAAAGAGAAATGAGCTTTGCTTTCATTGTACTCCTGTTTGCAGAAACTTTTCAACACTGAAAACACTCTGGGTAGCGCAGTGCTTATTTACGGCATTCAGTAATTTTCCTTCTGCTTTCAGTAGCTACAGGAGAGCAAAACTTCCTCTTTTTCACATAAGAGTAAACGCTGATTCAGTAACTAAATCAGTACGCTTCTGTCAGTCCATTTGAATACTGCTATTTATGTTACCACTAAAGAAGTGATCCCCCATTTTGAGATAATCAAAGGAAATAATTGCATTAGAGAGAAGTATGAATAGTGGAGTGGGCAAGATGATCTTTTTGGTTATTGTTTCCACCCTTCATATTTTTCTACTCCTAAATTATATGTGGTCATTTATAGTTTGGCATTTGAGCTTGATAATTAACAAACACCTAAGAGTTCTACTTAATTCTTTGGAAATTATGGTGTATGATGAATTGTTAAACATGCCTTGCTTTGATGTCTGTAACTGGCTAATGATTTCAGGTTCTTTTCTTTTGATGCTGATGCTTAAAATGGGACTATCTGTTTAAGGTGTATTTCCAAGGTTTCTAGACAGTTTTGGCTAATAATTAGTAGTTTACTTTTTAAACTTCCAGCACTTGTTTCACGTTGAAAAGTAAAATATGGAAAGTGAACTCAGTATAGAACATAGAGAGGACTTAACTGTTCAGGTCATCACATAAAATAAACCTTATTTTACAATATTCCTAGGAATCAGACCTGTCTCTCTTTGATCTCATTGGAATGGAAAACAAAATGACTCATTATGAAGCACAAATGTTGCCAAAACAAAAGGTTACTAGAAAGTTGATTGAAGAAATCTACAGCTCCCCTCCACCACCGGCTAGGCCCAACCCAGTGAAGCTCAAACCAAGCAGGTACGTACAACTACCCTCCTTTTAAGCCAAAAGTGCAGGAGGAAAATGTAGCTTTGTTGCTATGTTTACAGAGTTCTGCCTGCATCTTTGGTGATGTGGTTCACAGAAAATCTCAGGCTTGACTTTGCATTTTATTATTCTGTTGCTTTCTTGTTTACCCTTGAAAATAGGGATTCTATTTTAATAGTTTTTTAAGGCATACAATTCCATTTCAAGGTTTTTTTTATAGATTTCCCATAGTTTTTACTTCACCAGCAGATGAATTTTATTCTTGGGGTCCTTGTTTATGGCTAATGAGTGTTGTTTTGCAAAATGAGCTTGGAGATGATTCTTAAAGAGTAAGCTGGACTTGCAATGTTGTAAGGGACGTAGGAAGTTTTATAGCAGTAAACTTTTAAGAGCATTTCTCTCCTAGTGAAATAGTGATCTCAGAGCAATGTGGCATGTTTTTTGTGGTGCAGAGGAGCTGCCTGATGACCTGCCGGTGTGTTGATGGCTCTGTGAAAATGATAGGAGAGTCCCATTCCTTTTCCAGATACCGGGCTAGACTTTAAACTGTTTGCTGTCATTTTGGTGCATCCTGCATTAAACTGGATGCATGGCAATGGACGCTTTCTTCTTTCTTGGACTTAGCAAAATGGTTTTATAGCATGTCGACACGTGAAGTTTGCTGAAGTGATGAAGCCATTTGCGATAGAAAGATTAGCATCTGATGTGATAGGTTTATACTTTCCTCGGGTGATGGAGTTTATTTTTAAAGGCTAAACTGTTGTCTTCCTGTAGGCTTTAACTTTTCGTATTTTTTTCAGGTTGTTTCAACCCGTTCAGTATGGTCAGAAACCCGAGGGCAGGACTGTAGTTTTCCCAAGCACTCAAGTGCAGCGCACGGTGACCACAGCGACGGTGACTCAGCAGGGACAGGTCCGAGGAAGATCGCCCATATCTACGGTGTCTTCCAATCAAGGTAAGGGAGCTGGTGCTAGGCTGGTTGCCCGAACCTCCGCATAGGTGGATACCAGCTAGCCTGTTAATAGAACTCCTTTTCCCTCTAGCTTAATGGTCTAGAATACTAATGGCTTAAAAATACCAACAGACTAATTGCCAGTAAATTTCCCCACTAGTTTCTACAGTATGATCTGCTGGTATAATGCAAAACTAAGCTTTGTGTAACCTAAGCGTTAGCGTGCGGAGTAAATATGGCGCAGTTGGTATTTAAACCTCGGTCACGGGTAATGTTCTGTCAAAGACAGGAATGTATGGTGCTTTTGTGTATTTATTTAACCTTTAAACGATGCTTTCCAAATATGTAATGCTGTAAAGCTAGGCTGGAGTAAGAGGTGTGGCTAGAAATCCCAGTCTGTAAGGACAGGCCGTTCCTGTAGCCGTTTTAATATCCTGTTGGAAGGTTTCTTTTTAATGCAGGTTGTTTAAAAGAGCGGAGTTAAACCTCTAACAGCTTGCACAAACAACCCTTATTGATTGCAGCCGCAGCAGCACAGTTTCAGACAACTCAGGCTTCCACCAGTGCTCCAAGACACCAGCCCGCAGCGACCTTCACCACAGCAACTAGCGCAGCCAGCGCTGTGAAGCCGCGGGGCCAGACGCCTGCGCAGGCGCAGCCGCAGCCGCTGGGCCAGGCCCAGCCGCAGGCCCCCCCGCACACCGTCCAACAGAGTGTGCTGCCTCAGAGGCTGGTACTCACCTCCCAGGCCCAGGCACGGTTGCCTAGTAAGTGGCCTCCCCTTTCAAGGTTTCTCCCACCTTTGTACTACAACGAGGTTAAGTTACTAGGCACCCTAAAATGTGTACAGAATCGTTGTTTTTTTTTCACTCTTCTGATTAGCCTTGCTCAGTACGTTGCTTATGACCAAGGAAAATCGAAAATTGGATAAGAAACAATAGAATTGCTGTGGACATACATTAGCGGTGTCAACTTAATCTCCTGTTTCTGCATGTTTCTTCTGCTGGCAAGACTTCCTTCAGACCAAATGTTTTAGCTCTATCCTAATTATTCCTTTCATGTTAAACACTAATCCATCTGCTAAAGGCCTCTCTCGCAGAGAGGAGCGTCGCAACTGTTAGGCAGAGAAAAGCGATGAGGCTTTGCTTTAAGGTTGTATGTGCACTGCCTATTAGCATGTGTATAGAGTACTGAGCACTGATGTATTAATTTTATCTCTGGGGTAACGCACTGCCTTTACAAAAGCTAAATTTTCACACCGATGTTTTCTCAATATCCTAAAACTTAATGCTTAAATGCCTCTAACCTTTCTCCATTTAAATTACAAAAAGCTTGGTCCTTGCCGCTTTAAAGCTTTTTGTTTTGTCTAAGTGCAGATCACTGAATATAAATCATGTTTTCATCAGCAAATTTCAGGCCATTTCGAACGTGTATTTATGGTGCTGCAGGTGTGAACATTTTTGCCTCTTCCTTAAACCTTCCTTCCTGCTCTTGAAAAGGCAGTGAGAATCACTTTGATGTCTATACTCGTTCTGTTACAAAGTGTCACATGAGTTTTCAGGTAGCTCTTAACTTTTTTGCTAATGAAAGTGGTAACTTCTAAAATGTTGATGTTCTTACCCTTTAAACAATCAGCTTTTTTCCAGTTTGTCCAACAAATACAGAAAGCAATACCTGCTTAACTTTTGTATGACACTTTTGATGCACTAAGTATAATTATGCATGGAAGGCGCTTCAGCACCAGTTTACTAACCAAAACTTAGAATTGTGAATATTGAACAACCGCCTCCCACTTTGGTTTTTCTTTAATGCCTGTTTCCCTCCTTAACAGGTGGTGAGGTAGTAAAAATAGCTCAGCTGGCTTCTATAGCAGGAGCACAAGGCAGGATCACTCAGCCAGAGACCCCTGTAACACTGCAGTTCCAAGGGAACAAGTTCACTTTATCACATAGTCAACTTCGCCAGCTCACTGCGGGGCAACCCTTGCAGTTACAAGGTACTTGTAAGGGAGTAGTCTGTTATTTAGAATGCTTGTGTTTTGATATGGGCAGCATGTTCTGTGTTGCTATACTTGAAGGAGATTTCTCCATCCCCACTGCTCATACTGTTCTGCTCTACCTGTTCTCAGTGGGAGACAGGGGTAATAAGGTAGCTCTGTTTTGAAATATAAATGCCTATCAAATGAAAGACACAGTTGCTTTCTTTTTCTGTATTGTATTTCAAGATTTTATTATTCAGTTTTTCACATACATGCAATACAGCTAAGGTGAGGCATTATTTCAGATGCACTCCCTGATAGGCAGAAACAGACAAAACTGAGGATGTTTTTTGTTTGTTCTGAAATAGTGTAAATAATACTTCGAGTGGTGTACCTCTGAATTTTGACCCAGCTATTACCCTGACCTGAATACTCTACCTACAGTATATTTTGCCCTCAAATGTCCCTTGCTGGTGGTGTGTGTGTTGCCAAATGCAGGAGGACCTGGAAATTGTGCTTCTCTGTGGTCAACAAAATAAGTAGAGGGAATGCCAAGTGAGGATTTTTTGGTTTGGTTGGATTTCATCCAAATTCTGTATAAAATACCTAGATTTAGAATGATAACCTTACTATGTGAAATACCTCGGTAACTATGAAGACTTAGGTGTTTCCCTTCTACCAGATTCTAGGAAACTTTAAATCAGACTGATGTAACGAACTTGTCTGGGAAAATTTAACACAGTTTGAAACAATAATGGTCAGTTTGTAACAGTAGTATCTTTTGCTAGAGAATACTATTTATTCTTTCCTGCTCTGTCCAACCTCATTTTTTAAAACCCCTCCATTGCAGGAAGTGTTCTTCAGATTGTTTCAGCACCTGGTCAGCAGTATTTGAGACCTCAGGGCCCAGTAGTCATGCAGACAGTTTCCCAAGCGGGAACTGTCCAGAACGCTCTGAACGCTTTAGGAAACCAGCATCAAGCAGGTGTCCCGACTTCCACAGCAGTCACACAGCAAGGTAGGTTTTCTAGCCCGGAGAAATGTCTCTATCTAAACATTCAATTACTAAAATCACTTTGGTATGTAACTTCAAATTGTTGTAGACTGTAATTCTGTAAGGTGATTTCAGCAGGAGGTAAACTATGAGGCACATACTTCTGGTTTGTGCATGAGGTGTACTGGAATTTTAGATAATTTTTTAGTACAAACTTGGGAGAGCTTGAAACTGAATTAAATATATAGAATTTTTTTACCAGTTGTGTCTTAGGTCAGATTTTTGTGGGAAGAAGTGAGCTTGAAATACTTCGTTATTTTTTGAAAAGAAAGATCAGGGTGATTATTTTTCATATGACGCAATGTCCTGCAGTTATCTCCATTTTTCCTCATTGATTTTGATTTTATCTAATTTTCTTTACTTCTCTATCTAATCAAGTACTGTTTTCCCTTTCCTTCTGCAAGTACTGCTTAGGCATTCGGTGCCTTGCTGCAAATGTGATCAGTTCCTTGCTTACAACCACAATCAAGATGTTGATCAAAACCAATACAGAAATTGCTGTCTAGGATGCATTTACAACAGAACAGCAGATTGTTAAATGATGATAAATGCAATGCTAGGAGTTCATTCTGCGGAAATAGCCGTCTGCTGTACTTTTCTCTGGAATAAACCGTTCCCTCAAAACAGACTATTTACTGCTCCTTTTTGATGTATTAATGTGCCCTTGAAGTTCATATTTTGACTTTCTGAAGAGTAAACATCTCATCATAAAAAGGGGAGAGGGAGCTTCGGCAGCCTCCCGGTTCTTGAGAGGTAAAGGATTTCTGTCATAGTTTGGAAGATCTGTGGCTCAAATGTTTCACCCTCCAGCTCTGATTACATTCAGGTGCTCCTGATACGGCCACAGTTCAGGATGAAAATTGATGTAAGATTTCTACAAAAGCTCATGCATCTTACTAATCTCATGATGGTAAAAAGAGAGCTCCAATAAAAGCAGTAATAACTGAAGTACTGTTTCCAATTGATAAAAGAAAATGCTATTATTTTTGCTGTTCATCTTTGGAGGAAGATGTAAAGCATATTGAAAATACTTTGACTTTCTGAATTTTGGATAAAATGCCGAATAAATTCCATTGCTTTGTGTGATTGTAAACTGTAATTGCTGGGCTCACGTGTGGCTGTGTAGTAAAACTGGATTTATAGCGGCTATCTGTATTAGCTGGTTTGTAATAAGAATGCAGAAAGGCAAAGCTTAAACCTCTGTGTACCCCTTGGAGTCTATTATTCTTAACGTAAGGGCTAGCACCTCCTTGTTAACTTGAATGCAGTTCTTCGGGGGTGCATTGACTTGCCTCCAAGTACGGTTTCACAGTGACTAGTGGAGGGTAGTGCTACTTTTCTAGTACGAATAATCAGTGCTGATGAGCAATGCGTTCTGGCTGAGGTAGGAACCTATATATCCTGTTTAGAGAATAACTGCTGCACAGTGTCTGTAGGCTGCTAGTACGCGAACGGTATTACTGTATTTTCGATTAGTTTACTTGAGTGTAATGTTCTTACAGTTTAGTTAGCTGTCTGGGAAAACATCTGTGAGCGGTTGAATTTGCAAGAATGCTTCTGTGAGATTCCATCATACAGTTTCACCAGTTTTTAGATATGCTGAATTCACGTGTTTTCTGAAAAATCTTAGATGATTTGTTTAAGATAAATTAGAACAATCTTTTCCTGATTTAGAGTACAATTTCTAAATGTTAATACCTATTGCACTATACATGACATTTTGAATGCAGCAGGTCTTTGTGCAAAGTAAAGTGAAATTCCATTGATTTATCTTGGATTTTTGTGAAAATGTTGGTGTAAATATCTGTCAGATGTATGTTGTGTAACAAAGTACGGATTTGCAATACTCAACAGACATTTAGACTAAAAATTTGTCTGCAGTTATGATGTGTTACAGCTACGAAATGTCTACTTACTGAAAATAATATGAAACCAATCTTCAGAAGAATAAATATATAAACACAAGGTTTATCCTCAGTTTGTATTCCAGGGAGAACTGCAGTTACGAATTTGTCATCTGGTGACATGGGAGCAGCGTTAAAACCAGCACCTACACTTGGACAATCGCAGGTACTTAATTTTTGTTTTCTTATGGAAACACAACTTGTTAGGATTGATACTAAGTCCATGTAATAGTTGGAAGCTATAATTTACAAAGCTGGCATTAATTAGGAACTTAGATGATTACAGAGTAGGTAAACCCCCCCAATTTTATCAGTGTTTCAGGTTGACAGATCTGATGCATTTTCATCTATAATCCATAGTTTAAAATAAATCCTGTTGTATAAAAGCAGCTAACAGCTTGCTTGTGCTGTGGTAGCAGCCAGGTTCTTGTAACTGTAATATATCGTAGTCACGTAGTAATGCATAAATAATGGAATCATAAGATTTTCTGTGTGTTTTGAACACAAAGACAATTGGGCAAATTTTAATAGATTTATAATCTTAAGAAATTTTTAGAAAAGATAACTCGAGCAACCTATAAAGCATAGGGAAACATCAAGTATGTGTTAAACTGTGCAAGAACCTGCACCTTGTCAGTATTGATTGAAAGGTCCCAAATATGAATGATTAATTTTCTTTTATTTCCAAAACTATGAAAATTTACTTTAAAAAAAGAAGACGATACTAAACCAAGATAGAATTGACTCTTTAATATGAATTGAATTTAGCTGTGGTCTTCAAATTTTATCTGAAATTTACACCTTTTGTGATTTGTCTAAGTAGTTGTTATGATTTAGAATGTTGGTAGTATAAAGCACACAGTACTCTGATCGCGATAGCTTCATTATAAAGAAACTAAAATTCCTAAGTGATTGTGATGAGCAGCAAATGTTTTAACTTTTCTTGGTGAAGGAAACATACGAAGAAAAGAACCGGCTTTTGAAGGAGCGCCTGGACAGAATATTTTCTGGCAATGAGCGCCGTTGTTCACGGGCCCCAATGTATGGCAGAGACTTGCTGAGTGTGTGTTCTTTGGCTGGTGAAAGGAGGCCCTCTCAGCTGTCTTCCAGTGAAGACAACAGTTGGAGGTGGGCTGGCTTTGTGAACTGTTGCCTTTCTTCAAGTGCCTCTGGAGGCCCAAGTAACCCCTTGCAAGAAATGATCCTGACTTTGGTTCAGCAACAAGAATCTCTGAAGGATGTTGTGAACAGGTAATGTGTCACTCTGCCTTGTCTTTGCCACGTTTAGTTATTTCTTAAACACTACTTTTCAAAAAAGCTTCTGTTCGTGAGCTTGTTCAATTCAGACTGATTTGTGTCGCAGTAAATGATGTACAGTATGAACGTAAAAGTAACAGTCACTTCAGTTTCTTTTAGGATCTTTATAATAAGAGTTTTCAGTGCCTCATTCCTAATATTTCAAGCCCAAAATCAGCTGACCATACTTCAGCTTACATTCTTATGCTTTGGATTTACTTCTGATTAGGTACCTTTTGGACCTAGCCAATAAGAGTTAAGACACAGAGATATAGGCAGAAGCTAGTTTAGTTAAACCTAACATTTAGTGGATTGTGTGCAGAGCAATAACTGCAGTATTGTAGAAGCACGAACTGCAACTGGAAGAACTCAAACTTTTTTGAGTTGCTTTTACTAAGTTTGGTATGATGGGTGTTTTCTTGTGTTTGAGCTCCAGTGACTGAATACAGTGGTCACAGTGCAAAAACCTTAAGAGAACCTATCATTAAAGCAGGCAAACCCCAAAAAAGCAAAGGGAGATAGAGAATATTAACACTTTGAAGGCATGCAGTGCTTACTGTGTCACTTTTAAAGTAGTTAGGTAATAGCGTAAAATTACATGGTTGTCAGGCTGAAAATTACTGCTGCAGATGAGAATATTGTGTGTAACTTTTCAAACTGGTATTCCCTTGTTTTGATGCTTTTCACAGGGCTCTCTTCGTGTTGCCAGCTGCAGTTGCTGCTCCCCCGTGTTTGTATGTGGCAAATCCTCCCCCTTCATATAGTCACAGACTGAAACTCCTTAAGCACAGTCTTAGGCAGAAGGCAGCTCCACACTTGCATCAGTTGCAGCAGATAACAACTCCTCACTTGCTGCAGTTCCCTGACCTGCGGCTGGTGCAGTATGACTCAGGTAAAGGAGGACGTTGGTGGTAATACTTCAGTAATTTCCTGCTTCAAAGGAATGGAATTTCTGTATAAAAACATTATTGGTTTTCTTGTTTGAAATATAGGAAAACTAGAAGCTCTTGCTGTCTTGCTTCAGAAGTTGAAATCTGAAGGGCGCCGTGTGCTGATTTTGTCACAGATGATTCTGATGTTGGACATACTGGAATTGTTCCTGAATTTCCATTTCCTCACATTTGTGAGGATTGATGAATATGCTAACCATGAACAACGGCAGGTAAGTTTGCCCTGACAGTTGTCCACTGGTACAGCAGTATGTGCTGCTCAGGCTTTTACACACTACAGCAGAGGAAGGAAATTTGCCTTGTTCCTTACTCATTTTGAAACACTTAACTTGTTTTTGTCTGTTTTTTTATTAGGCTGTAGTGAATTTGGTTTGGTATTTTATTTTGGTGCATGGTTTATTTACTCCTTGCTGATACTCTGTTTTTGTAGGAGCTGATGAAAATTTTCAACAGAGACAAGCGCATCTTCTGTGCCATCCTTTCCTCTCACAGTCGTTCCACTGGAGTCAATCTTGTTGAGGCAGACACTGTTGTGTTCTATGATAATGATCTAAACCCAGTGATGGATGCAAAAGCTCAGGAATGGTGTGACAGAATTGGGAGATGTAAAGATATCCATATATACAGGTGATGGTTACAGATCAGCAATGGCTCTTTAACATGCTTTGATGTAAGGTTAATTCAGATAGTGCTACTCTGATCTGAAATAAAGTGGAAACAGTGCTGAAAATTTCATCGCACTTCAATAAAAAGATGCCAGGTTACCATATGAAAATGTGGTCTGTCTTAACACTAGATGTAATGAATGAATCATACCTGCATGGTTTTTGTCTGTTAGTTTACATGGAGTTTAAGTGAAATGTTTTTTGATTTTTTTTCCCCCCTATTTTATTTTATTTTTAAGTTACACTAATTGTTAAAACAAAGCTTGTAAGCAGAGGTGGTAGTAGTATGTGTTGTGTTCTGGGCCTGTACCAGAACTAAAAAAACCCCAGAAACCACCACGTTTTAAGTGTTCAGTGTTACTTTCTAAGGGCAATTTCTTTTTATGTTTCTGAAAGCTGTTTTGGAAATAACTTACCAGATTTATATTATTTTTCCTTTTTTTTTTTTCTTTTTTTTTTTTTTTTTCCCCCAGGCTTGTCAGCGGTAATTCTGTAGAAGAGAAGCTTTTGAAAAATGGCACAAAGGACTTGATCAGAGAAGTAGCTGCTCAGGGAAATGACTATTCAATGGCCTTTTTAACACAAGTAAGTTAATATTCAAAATGTTGAAATACCTGTATTGCAATGTTTAATAAATTCAAGCATTTGTGTTGGAGAGTTTAATAACTCAGTAGAAATCTGTTTGGGCTAGAATTGGTAGGTAAGCATATTAGATTTCATGATTGCTTGAACTCTAGGTGTTAGGGCCACATTCTCTCAAAGGCTCTCCATCTGCTTTTGTTCTCTTACCTGCATAGTGATGCACAGGCATCACCTATGTGACTTAACATATTCTGATTTCTTGCACCTTGTTGCAAAATTCTGCAAAGCTTCTAAGGATGAAGGTTTCAACAACCTCAAAAATGTGAAATATAAAGTTTTGGTATTTAGTGAGTTAGGCTCTCAGTTGCTCTTCTGAAGATGCAGAAGACAGCGATTGCAGTGATGAAGCTAGTCCATTCCCTTCTGGCACTCCCAGTGTGGTGGTGCAGAATGAGACTCCGTGTTTCTGACTCCCCTGTAAATGAACTTTTAACACCTTATTCTACTCTGTAGCCCTACGGGAGACAGTTACAGAAGAGAAAATGGAGAATTTTCCAGAAATAATAGATAGAGGTTTATGTCTTCTTTAGTCAGTCCATAGTTTATAAGGTCACTTGAACCTGAGCTAATTCAAAGTTAGATAAAAAAATAGAATGATCCCGAAAGCTGAATGTACTTTTTTTTTCTCCCCCCGCCCCCCCCTTTTACTCACCAAGCAAACGATTCAGGAGTTGTTTGAGGTTCATTCTCCTATGGAGGATTCTGGATTTAGAGTGAAAGCAGAAGAATTTGTAGTACTTTCTCAAGAGCCATCTCCAGCAGAAAATATTTCACCTAAAGTTGCAAGACCATTCATAGAGGTAATTATTAACACGTGCATTAAAGATACAGCTGTGCAACATTAGTATTAAACAGCTGCCTTATCTTTTTTTATTTGGGTAAATTCTGTCAGTCTCTCTTTGTGGTAGTTTTATGTTATTTTCCCTGTAACAAAACTTCCAAAAGCCCACAGATTTGTTGTGTGCTTTCTGGGAGCTCTTTCTCTTGCCTCAGCAGAGACTTATTCCAGAAATTTGTGTGGGATTTCAGTGAACTTACGTGGTTTCTTTCAATATTTTTGAAGTCTTCATTATTTTTAAAATACGTTCTTCTGAAAGGCCCTCAACAGTATTGAACAAGAGAATGAGGAGTCAAATGATTGCATACAAGAAATAGGATCTGAGTCAAGCATGGAACCTTTAATCTCGGAGCTCTGCGAGACCAAATACAATGAAGAGCCCTCGCAGCTGCAGGAGCTAGTTGCTGTTGTGGATCAGGTACCATGACTTTCCATGAACATTTAGTTAAAAAGTAATATTTAGTTTAAATATTTCAATTTCTTTGCAGTCTGGCCTTAGAGCAACTTTTTTTCTATGGGATTCATACTACTCCCATTAAATGGATGGCAGATCTCCTGCTGACTTAAGATGTTAGGGTGATTAGTTTTAAGGAGAGGACTTTGATACGCTCTCCTTCGTTTTCTTTCGTTATCCTCAATACTAACTTTTTTCTCCCCTTGATACATTTTTTCAGCTGACTCCAATTGAGAAGTACGCTTTGAATTATTTAGAGCTCTTCTACGTTTCAGTTGATGAGAATGAGCCACGGTTGAATGAGGTAAAACAACAAACCTTTCTTTTCCATGTTGTTGTGTCACAGTATGTACAAGCAGGGTTATATTTTCAGTGTGAAGTGGAAGTTTCTCTAATGACATGGAATATATCGTAGGCACTTCTGTGATCTTCTCTTGCTATTCTTTATGAACACTGGAATGCCTTACAGAGCGCTTATTATTTTGGGATTCTCTTGGTTTGAGCAGGTGTCGGTTCTTAGTTTCTTTTTTATAAAATGGGAATGACATTCTTCAGCACAGCTCAGCAAATATTTGTTGTACTCCATTGATAGCTGGGGAGAAAATTTCATTAATTTCAGTGAGCCTGCTTATTTGGGTAAAGGAGCTGTGTTCAGATTGTCTGGATTGTTTGACTGAAATTCTGAGTTTGCTTTATTTTGAGGGTTTAAAGAGCCTCAACAGAGACCAAAAAATCTGTTCTAAATGGTTGTGGAAGTTAGCTGTTAAGAAATTGCTGTAAGATTTCTGTGCCTGAAAATGTCGAAGTTCAAGGAGTTTGTCCGTAAAAATACAGAGTGACAACTTCTAATCCAGTGTCTGTTATTGCATAAAGTTTATAAGGAGTTTGACTTTCATCTAGATGGAATTGAAAACCGCAAAGAAAGCGTGGGAAGTCCAGCACATGAAGGAGTTAAAGGAGAAAGAGCAAAAAATGCTTTGGGAGGATGAAGAGGAACTTCTAACTTACACTCGGGAAGATGCATACAACAAAGTAATTCCTGATTAGTCTTGTTTTCTTAATAGATACATTATAATATTCTGAGAATACCTTTTCCTTCAGAGTTCTGTTGGATCATTTGAATTGTATTCTCTTTTTGCTCTGTAGGAGTATGTCTATGAAGGCCCAGATGGACAAACCGAAATAATGCCAGTAAGTAAAAGTAACACTATGCGGCCTAAATAGGCTTTTTATTTTTTGAAACATAAAGATCTGTAGAAAGTTTATACTGCAGTAACTACAAATTTTGTTCTGTGCAGCTTTGGACTCCTCCCACTCCCCCTCAGGATGACAATGATATCTACATAGATTCTGTTATGTGCCTGATGTATGATACCACCCCTATTCCAGAATCAAAGCTGCCTCCAGTGTATGTCAGGAAGGAGCGTAAACGACACAAAACAGATCCATCTGGTAAGTGTTTGTTCAAAACTGTCCTGAGATTTATTGCTGAGTTGAAAAAACTCAGGGTTTTTTTCATACCTCTTACATGTCTCATCCCGTAAAGATCAAATTTGCAGGTTTGAAGAGATGAAAATTCTTGTCTCGCTGCTGTCTTGAAGCAATAGAATCGCTGGAAGCCCCAGTTCTCACAGTGTGTCTTTCTATTTAGATGTGCAGGTGTTTTATTTAAAAGGACAACTTTAGAAAACAAGCATTCTGCTATATGAGTTAGGACAAGGCTGATCTTACTTTATACCAGGCTGTGTTGAGTTACCGACAGTACGCTTTTAAGAGGTAGTGGGGAATAAGCTGTACACAAGTAGGAGTATTTTGTGTCTGTAAGTAGCAGAGGAATCAAAGAAGGGAGTAGCTGTTTACCAAAAATGTGATTTTTCTTTTGTCTTAGCTGCAGGTAGGAAGAAAAAGCAACGTCACGGAGAGGCAGTTATTCCACCTCGTTCACTTTTTGATAGAGCAACTCCGGGAATGTTGAAAATGCGCCGAGAAGGCAAAGAGCAAAAGAAAAACATCTTGTTGAAACAACAAACACAATTCGCAAAGCCTTTGCCGACCCTTGTCAAACCAGCTGCAGAAGCTGGGCAGGATAATCCAGAGTGGTTGATAAGCGAAGACTGGGCGCTTCTGCAGGTCAGATGATCCCTGCACTTTCCACTGTTGTTGTATTTTTGCTTCTAATTTCAGAAATGGCTCTTTCTGCACTTCTATCTCTTCAGGGTTATTTCTAATTCTTAATGGCTAGTTTGGCATTTGCTGACATAACTCAGAACAGATTGCCTATCGTTTGTGTTTCTCTAAGGAGAAATCAAAGGTTAAACTACAAAATGCAGGATTAAGTCCTATTTTTGTTGTAGAGACCACTACTATTACGTCTCAGATTAGCTGTGCTGGCTGGACAGCGGATAATGCAGCTAAGGCTCTCCCCACCTTTGAGAAGAGAGCAGCCATGGAATGGCAGCTCTCCGTTCCTCTTATACCAGTCTCCAAGTATTCTTGTGCATGTCAGTCTGCGTAATGGCATTTTATGCTTATTTATTCTCTGTCAGCGTAGGTGAACCCATAGCCTGAGCCCGAAGCTATCTGTATCATTGTAGTAATGGTGTGTGGACACATGCAGATAAGGGTAGGTTTGGAAGATTGGAATGATTTGTCATCTGAAGCTTTTGTACTTTTATCTTTTGTAGGCAGTGAAGCAGCTGCTGGAGCTTCCTTTAAATCTTGCTGTTGTATCGCCAGCACACACTCCCAATTGGGACCTTGTTAGTGATGTTGTTAACTCATGCAGCAGAGTCTATCGCTCACCAAAACAATGCCGAAACAGATACGAAAATGTCATTATTCCAAGGGAAGAAGGAAAGGTGAGTTGACATAGAATGATGCGTCTTTTTTTACCTTAAGTTTGTAGAGTTTTTTTTCCTTATCTCTGTAAACACTTGTTTTTTGTTAAATGTTTCAACAGTGTAAATAAATAACTTTTAAAGATTATAAAATTATCCTCATCAGGATTTCCACTTATTTTATGTGATTTCTTTGAAAAGAAAAAGCACCTGAACAAAATCTTCCACAAAAGATCATCTAACTTTCCTTCTTATTTTACAGCTAATGTACGAAGCTAATCCTAAAAAGAAGACAAAAAGTATTTATAAGGTGTGCATTGGTATTCTTTCAAAATCAAATCTAGACACTGTGGTATTTAGCAGCAATGGAGGTGGGCAGATAATTCATATGAGATCCATGTTGAGTGTTACTTGAGTTCTGAAACATTAATTAAAATTCCAAATTTATTTTTCCTTTCTTTGTTGATACAGTGGATTGACACCAGACTTCAGCTTTTGGATTTGATAGATAAATTTTAAGTCATGCAAGAAGTTTGTGATTTCACTTAAACTGTAGTGGGTATTTTTCCACCTAACAACCACCATGTAACTTACCCTGATTATTATGATGGTACTTAAGATCTTTAAGAATGTACTTCATGCTAGAGTCTAAGTGGATTACAAATATATAGTGAATTTAATGCTTGAAGCACCTTTCAGTAAATAAGGATGATAGTATGCTACAGAAACAAAAATAAATTCCTTGATTATAAACAACTTCTTCCAAACCACACAGCAATTTAGTGGCAGAACTGAGTAGACAATCTAGAACTTCTGACTGTAGTCCCATTCTCTGACTAATGAGCAGGTTTGTCCCTGACTGGCAGTTTCTGCTTAGGAGAAGCCAAACGTTAGATGGCATGGTGTGCTGGATGTTAACATAGCTTTGTTGGGAGAGCAGTGCAGTGATGGTTTTGTTATATTATGTGTGCGCTATGCATAACTATAAACTAATGGGCTCTTGGTTTGGGTACTGAATTAAACTTGCGAAATCTAAACTAAAGCAAAGATTCTTTTTCAAGTTAGAGTTTGCTATTTTGTATGTCCCCAAGTGCTGATGCCAGTGTGACCGTGAGAACTGCTCCTTATTTTGCTCTTTCTTTATATATTTCCCATAGAGTTTTGTGTAACAGTAAGTTATCAGTGACACAAGGCAGAAACCAGTCTGTGATAGATATGTTGGAGTACGTTTTTAAATAATCTACAAGCGCACCATGTGTTTAGACAAAATGCCATGTGGGTGTGTTCGCAATTGAAAGTTGGTTTGTTTTCATTTTTTAGACTAAAAACAGTCGCCCGCTTCGTACCAATCAGATATATGCTCAAGATGAGGGTGCAACCCATACGCAGCTTTATACTAATCATTTTGAGATGATGAAAATGATTGCAGGGAAAAGGAGCCCACCTATCAAACCTCTGTAAGTTTGCCTGGGATCATGCGATCTCCCTGTCTCCACCGATCTTCTGGGAACTGTGGAACTGTTTCCAGAACTCGCAGCTGAGAGTTATTTTACACTCTGTTTCAAACTGCTGTTCTGTTTGTTTGTTCTTGATCTGTTTCCTTGTGTCCTGGCCTCCTGTTACTGGAATGCCTTCACAGTTTGTGTGTTTGGGTTAGCTTTTACTCACTGCGTGAATTTGTTTTGTGTGATTAAGAGCAGAAGAGCACTCTGTTTTTTTGTTGGGTTTTTTTATAGTCTAGTTTATGAACTACACTTTCCATTTGTCTGAATTGAAGATATTTTGATGTCTATGCTGTTCAGTAGTACATTGTTTTCTGTGTATATTCCTGCAGTAACTTTTTCTCTACTCATTTAATATTTACTTTGAGTCTGTCCTAAAACGTCTGTCTCTATGCAGGCTCCAGTACTGGTGGGAATATCATGTAATCTTCATCAAAACTGCAGTGTTATCTGCTAAAACATGTGAAATTAAATACTATTTTAAAGGGTTTTTTTCTGTCTCCAGTAATACAATTTTGCTCAATTTCAGACTTGGCATGAATCCTTTCCAGAAGAATCCAAAGCATGCATCAGTGCTTGCAGAAAGGTGGGCACTCTCTGTCTTAAAGGAGTTCCGAATTGCATAAAAGAATTCTTTTTCTTCTTTCTTTTTTAAGCTTTTTTTAACTTTTTAACTTATTTTTAACAATTTTGTGCTTTGTCTTATCATGTTTTCTAGTGGAATCAACTATGATAAGCCACTTCCTCCAATTCAAGTTGCATCACTCCGAGCAGAACGTATCGCAAAAGAGAAAAAGGTATGGTCTCCATCTCAGCTATACATGTGACTGCAGTAATTGAAAGACTAGAAAACAGAAGTGTGAGAAAAGCTGCCTTCTGGGAGAAGTTTGGTGGTACAGTAGATGTTATGAGCAGCTGCAAGTTGTTCACAAACTAGGGTTTAGATATCCAAGGTCCAAAGTGGGACCTTTCCTGGGGCCTGTATTGTCACACTCACAGTTGTTGTTTAGAAGCATCTTTCTAGAAAAGACATTAAATACATGTAAAAATCTTGTTTTATTCTTGACCATTCTGTAGCCTCCTTTCATATATTATTCAGAAAGGGATACTTGTCCTTGCTTGTTGATGGTACATCACTTGTTGTGCTGTGCTCTTAAGCCATATAACCATGAATATAGCTCATAGTTTGAAACTAGTTAGGTCATGTAACTTGGAGTTAGAGAGTTATAGTGAAGACAGATTTGTATGCTGTCTCTGTACACACACATATAATACATGCTTAGAATTAAAGGGATTTTGTTTGTTGTTTTTGTTTTTAAAAAAATACATCCTGCTTGTCACATGGAGTGTTTTAAGACTGTGAAGCTCACACTTTGATTTCCTAGGCTTTGGCTGAACAGCAGAGGGCACAGCAGCAGACAGGTCCGCAGCCGCAGCAGCAGCAAGCTGGCCAGCAGCAAGCCCAGCAACCAGCTGTGCAGCAAGCGCAAGCCCAGCCTCAGCCGCAGGCTCAGGCACAGGTAGTTCAGCAGCCCCAGGCAGTCGTGCAGACTGCAGTAACTACTGTGGCCAACACAGCAGTATTGGTAAGAAAGGGAGGGCTTGGTGCCTCTGATGTAGTAACTTCAGTTCTGTGTGTACCATATTTGCATGTTTTCTCTGGAAAGCGAGAATTTTAGGTCAGTACAGTGAAATAAAAGCTATTTCTTTCTTTCTTTCTTGCTCGTTTATTAAGACTGTGTTCATATCATTGTAGCAGTAGATCTTGGCATTCTGAGGTAGAAAACCACCATATCCTTTGCAAAGATTTTTTGCTTTTTTGAGTTTAGGCTTTAATTTAATCAAGTCTGGGCAAATACATTTACACAGTCAGTGAACAGTGTTTATACAGAGAACTTGGATAATAAAGAGAATGTAGCTGTAAGAGCTACTCAAAGTAGCTTAAAAACCAAAGCTTTATTAACCTTTGCAAGGCAAGTGGAATGTTTCATCCTACAGGACCTACCATGGTTGTTTTATTGCAAATTGTGCAAAGTTTTCATGCCTTCTGTATATCTAGAGTGTTTTAATGAATCTGATGACAGATCTGAGGCTTTTGTTTTTAGAGCAAATCTAGTTTGCATACTACTGTGTGCAGGCAGTGGTGATTTTATTTTGCCTGTTGAAGGGCAAGCATACTACAGCTTTTACAGAAAGAGACAGAGGATGGGTTCTGACCCATAAGTATTGATGTGTATCTACTGCTCAGTGATGTTCACGTGTGAATAGTTGTCTCTAGCATGCCAGAGTAAGATACTGCTCCCTTCTTCTGCTAACAAGGATGTCAAATGACCAGTATTTACCAAACGTTTGGCTGGTCTCCCATTGCTCATTGGTGTGGCAGAATCCTAATACATACATCCATTGTTGTTGATAGGTAGAGTTGAATGAACAGCTGTAGAAGTATCTGTGCATTTTATTGCATTTTTCTTATTTTGTCACTTCTGGAATACGGCACTGTGTTAAACGGCATAGTAGAGTAAGAGCTATATTCAGTTTTCTTTTACTGTTTTTCTGAACTGTTACCTCAATTGTCTTCTAAATAGGCGGGCACAATCAAAACAGCAGTTACGGGGACAAGTATACAGACTGGTAAGAAGACTTTATAACTAGGCATTGGAGATGCTAGGGCATTTGGATTTTCATTTTTGGAATCTCACATTTAATCCTGCCTTGCTTTCCAGCGACAGTGAGTGGAAATGTCATAGTGAACACTGTTGCGGGAGTCCCTGCTGCTACCTTTCAGCCCATCAATAAACGTCTGGCTTCACCTGTTATGCCTGGAACATTGACTGTGAGTACATTGCATCACTAGTTGTGTCCCTTGACTGATCTTGGTTGCATGTTTTGTCAGCCTATCTGTTTTCTTCTTTAGCTTTCCATGCTATCAGAAACTCTGCTTCTTGCAAATTTCATGTGCATCATGTGATTCTGTATCAAAACCCTCTCCCTTACCGAAATACCAGAACACACTGGAACAGTTCATCAGAAAAAAGTGCCTAATAGATACTACTGTTAAAAATAGTTCATAGGCAAGTGCTGTCATAGGCAATGTATCATGTCATTATGATTTCCAGCCTGTAACTGCTTTGTGCTTTGTTAATTATGATCTTTATTATTATTTTAATGGTTTAAAACTTTGGAAAATAAAGCAAAAAATTGAAAAGTACTAAAACCAAACTTCTGTAATGTAGTTAAGGGTTTGGCGATCAGCCTGTTCAAAAAAGATTTAACAGCATGCTGATTCTGAGGCATGTCTGAACAGATACATGTGTTAGAAAGATTGGGACCTTCTTTGCTTTTGCAATGTTTTTGCATCTTTTTATGTTTGTTTCTAAAATTGCATTGGCCGTTTCCAGAGGGTTCTGTAGCTTTATATGAGATACGAAAACTGTGAGAAATAATGACTGTGTTCCTTTTCAGACTTCGGGAGGCACTGCAACCGCGCAAGTGGTACATACCCAGCAGCGAGCTGCGGCAGCACCTGCTGCTTCCACGGAACTGGTGACCATAGCATCTACCCAGGGAGTTCGTGCAGTAACGTCAGTGACGGCATCAGCAGTAGTAACTACAAATTTAACGCCCGTGCAGACCCAGACAAGATCTTTGGTGACGCAAGTCACACCAGGTAATAGTCATGTTTTTAGGGTTTTTTTCTGAGGTTACATAAAGGGCCCCGGAATTTCTGTCAGTTGCTTGATCACCATAGCCCCACAATACTGAAAGTCCGGATTTGTTGGCAGCACAGTTAATCAACGCTATGATTTTTAGCTTCTTTTATTGTTGGTGCTCAGGTTAGATTTTTCTGCAGTACTTCGGATAAAGTGTTGCAGTAGAGAGCTGCTTGGCCCCTAAGCATTACAATTAAAAAAGATTATTAGTAATCTAGAAGTAAAATACTAGCACTGACTGTCTCAACTAAAAAGAGTTGTGAAGGAAGGAGCATATATTTTATTATTTACTCTGCTTTTACATCATGTTTGTGATAATGTGTTGTTATTTGTAGTTAGTCCACAAACTGCTGGAGCAGAAAAATATGCATTTGAACAGCTTAGCTTTTCAGGTGAAACATTGCGTTTAACTAAATATTGAAAATCTTACTTCAGAGCGTTTTGTTTTTTCTTTATTCACAGCTACACCAACAGTCCAGCTGTCAGGCAAAACAATCACCCCTGCTCACTTCCAGCTTCTGAGGCAACAGCAGCAGCAGGCTGCTCAGGTGCAGGTCCCACAGATTCAGGCTCAGGCACAAGCCCAGTCTCCAGCTCAAATAAAAACTGTAGGGAAATTGTCACAGGTGAGGAAACACTTCTGAAGTAATGTGGCATGTTACTGTTGTCGTTGTTGTTGCTGTAAGCATCATTAGCAGTGTGTGTGGTGTCCTCTTTTATGGGGCTAGAGTGAAATGCAGCTCACTTAAATCTGATCCTACTAAAATTCCATGAAGACAGTGAGTGTGATAGCCATTTCAAGTAGCACCACTTTTGCAGTAGGTCAAGATGTAACGTGCTTACTGTTACTTACTCACAGGCAACCCATTGTGTAAAGGACTTGCATTCTTAGCTCTTTGATCTTATCATAGAACGTTTCTCCTTCAAAGGTCCAGATTCATCTCAGTTTTGTTCCTGTAGTCATGTAAAAGATTGGAAGTAATGGAAGTGCTTGATTTTTGCAGGAGCAGCTGATCAAGTTGCAGAAGCAGAAACTGCAGCTTCCCCAGCAGCAGGCAGCGCAGCAGACGCAGCAAGGGGCACAGCAGCAAACAGCACAAGTACAAGTGCAGCAGCAACAGCAAACTCAACAACTCACTGCTGTTACAGCACCTCGTCCTGGCGCAGTTCTCACAGGCACTACTGTGACAAACCTGCAAGTTGCTCGTCTCGTAAGTTGCCTTTGACTTTGCAAAAACAGTCTTAGAACACCTTATTCTCTTTGCTGGTTTAAATGAACTGGGTGCTGGTCATTCACGCACACAAGTGCCCTTTGCATTACTTAGGCAGCAGAAAAGATACAGCTGAACATAAATAGCTTTAAATTGCACTTACCTACTGATACCATCTCTGAATTGTATTACTGTAAAGAGACAATTACATTTAGAAACATTTGCAACTATCACTTTATAATGACCTGTTATATGCAGCAAATATTTTTTGTGCCAGTACAGTAATCTTCATTCCTTACTGCTTAGACTCGTGTTCCTGCTTCCCAGCTTCAAGCACAAGGACAGATCCAGGCCCAGACTCCGCAAGCAGCACAGGTTGCTTTGGCAAAGCCTCCGGTGGTGTCTGTTCCAGCTGCTGTTGTGTCATCTGCAGGAGTCACTACACTCCCCGTTACTGTTGCAGGCATTAGTGTTGCCATTGGGCAGCCACAGAAAGCAGCAGGTATGTCAAGAGACTTGCTAAAACATAGTAAAATTTTAAATCTCACTTTTTTAAAGGTAGGGTGTTTCAAGTAATGTCTTCTGTGGGACACTACACTTTTTAAAAAAAGAAGTGATAGAGGTTGCTATCCCATTTGTTCCAAAAATGAGGTAAGAAAATTACATTTGCTCCATTTAAACTGGAGGTTAGCATGATTCTTTAGCCAGATGTGGGTGGCTTTTTTTTTAATTCTGTGCATGAGAGTGGGTGAGCAGATACAGTTTTCAAAATAAAGACACAGTAATTTCATAAATTTTTTTTAAAATGCAAAATGGAAGTAGAAGGACTTGTATTTCATAACAGTCTCGTGTAGTATAGACAGAATTTTCCTGCAGGAAGATTATTGTTAGAACGCAAAGTTAGCTTGCTTGTGCCATTAGATAACAGAATGTGTTTTTTTTCTCTGCTGTCAAAATCATATGTCTTATTCCCATTAAAATCAGTGGGCTATTAGTGCTCAAAGCTATGCAGATGTATAAGTCTATAAAAAGCACAGTCTGTATTTGCAAGCTGTGATTGCTGGGACAAAGCAATAAAATGAAGACTCTTACAGTTCTAATTATTTTTGTAATTTTCAGGAGGCCAGACGGTAGTTGCACAGCCATTGCATGTCCAGCAGCTTCTAAAACTCAAGCATCATCAAGCAGCACAGCAACAGAAAGCTATCCAGCCTCAGGTTGCACAGAGTCAAGCTACTGTGCAGCAGAAGGTACTTGCTCGCTCTCCCGTGGAGTTACGTAATGCTTCTGTGGTTGTAAAGCTTCAGCTTTGAATTGCAAGGACACTCCTAGAAAGTCAGTCAGTATTTCTGGGGGTGAATATTAAGTATATCTAGAGAGAATGGTTTCTGATGTGCCTTGTTAGGTGCTTAATAATTTTTTTAATAAGGCAGCTGTTTGCTGTGATTTCTCATGCCCCAAACTGGATTTTCTTTTTTAAGTAACGAAGATAAAGATTCTTTTTAGTCACTTATAATACAACCAAATGTGGAAAATTCTTGAAGATTTTCACTGTTTACAATACAATTTGTGTGAAATACAATTTTTCCTGAAAATGGGCTTTGCTGTCAATCAGCTACCAATGTGTTTTTTTGGAAGTGTGTTACTGTATGAAGTGTGCATATGTGTGCAAGAGAGAACTTTTCAGTAAACACTTTAAGTGATTTTTGTTTCAATAATTAAATGTAATTAATCTTGTTAGCTACATACCTCTTCTTTAAAATACACATGTATTTTGTAATTATTGATGCCTTTTTTCTCTTCTGCAGATAAATGCTCAACAGGTTACGGTCCAAACCCAACAGCAGACTTCACAGCAACAAAAAGTAACTTACACTACACAGCCTGCCATTAAAACACAGTTCTTAACAACTCCAATTTCCCAAACCCAGAAACCAGGTGGAACCCAGCAAGTGCAGGCCCAGATTCAGGTACAGGTAACACAGGTTTACACTTTTAAGCTCTACAGTGACTGGAGAATTGTAAAGATGACAGGTGATGTAGCATTTTAGCGCACCCACTTACATTAGTTGCAGTCACACATTTGTTTAAATTGACTTCAGAATTCATTGGTGCTGAGTATGTGGCTTTATAGCAGGTCAGAGGAACTATCTGAGCTCTAAGTTCACCTTTCCTCTTTGAAAAAAATAGTCACTCCTTTTTATTAAGCAAGGGATTCCATACTGTGTTTACTAAGGAAAAATCAGCCAGAGTTCTTCCTGTTTTCTGGTGCTGCCTTCCAGCCTAATCTCTGGCAGCCGAGAGTAAGTGTCAGTTCAGTATTCTTCTTCTCTGCATAACCGGATCAATCTAACTAAGGAAAAAGAAAGTGGTTAGGAATTGGAAGCCTTACTCTTTCAAAAGTATATCTAAGATAATGTAGCCCATTGGAACTTCTGTGCTTCCTTCAATTTTATGTATAGTTAGGAGGAAACGAGTATTTTATAGTTAAAATTGAATATACAACTTTTCCTTTTTGTTTCCCCGCTAAGTTCTTCAATACACTGATCTAAAAAGTTTTATGAAGGTTCATTATCACTGAGAATGCCAAGCTGCAGCTTACCATGAACAGGGCTTTGGAAAGGTTTTCACTTGGTAGCAGTTCTGATAGGTGCGGTGTTTTGCTGCTATGAGCAGTTTTATATTTTGACCAAATCTTTCTCCATTCGTGTCACTACAGGTTGCAAAACTTCCACAAGTGGTCCAGCAACAGGCTACTGTTGCCAACATTCAACAGATGGTTTCAGTTTCCCAACAGGTAGGCTTTGCGCTCGTCAAATATAGCACTAGAAACATGATCCTACTGAAAGCTCATTTATGTGGAATGTGTGTATCTTTCACCTTATGTGTGGCACAGGCAGTATTATTGAAGGATATAGCAAGTGCCCTTCTATAAAAATGAACTGTGAATACTGAGTCAGCTGCTGTATATTCCCTAGTCTAAAACTTTGGTAGGTGGAGCATTGCATTGTTCATCACTGTAGATAAGCTGAAAAACAGATGTTTAAAAATTAATTTCCAGAGCTGAAAGAGTTTTTAAAAGTTGGTTTCTTGTGATGTGTAGTCAAGATAGCAATAGTTGAACTAATGAGTGCCATCTGAGTTTGTCCTACAAAAATTAGGACAAATTGAGGGTTACAAGTTGTTTTGTTCCAGTTCATAAAGCTGTGTTAAGTGCTTTTTAAAGTCAGAATGGTATGGTGTATCTTCTAAATGTGGTGCGGTAACTGACGGAACTAGGGCAAGAGAAGGTCAGGCGGTTTTGTTTCCCCTCCCCAAACTACCAGGCAGTTTATTTAATGCTGTTTGGAACATTCTGCCTGTCATTCAGACTGCTGGCAACAGGCATAACTTAGCAGTTGATTGGCAGGAGTGATTTAACTTTGGACAGTGGATGAAGTTACTGCCTTCACTGCACAAAAATCTGAGCCAATTGGCTCTTAATCTGTCACAGTTTATAGAGCAGTGTTTTAGTGCAGAATAAAATCTGTGACTGTTTATCTTAAAATGATGATAAGGTGCTGTAGGCTGACTGATAAACACCTCAGATGTGAATGCTTCAAGGGCAAGGTAGACAGCAGGGAGTAGAAACCTTATCAGTCAGCACAAGTTGAGTTGTCCTCTGTAGTCAGTCAGAGCTCCTAGACAGTTTTTCAAAGAACATTAAAAGCTCCATTTTCAGAAGTCATTGATGTTGGCGTAACTCTGGGACTGTTGAAGTCTGTGGTAAAAAGGCAAATAAACAGCTCCCCTGCCCCACACGCCAGGGACATCAGTGGCAGTAGGATTAGGCCATGGTAAGTATTTTTAAGACTGCGGTCTTGATGTGTATGTGCTGTTCTTTTAACCAGCATTTTTAGGGCTTCCCAGTAGATTCCTTTTGGATCAGTTGAGAGTTAACTTTCCCCTGGAGAAGCCCTTGGAGCTTCATTTGGCTTCTGCATCTGAAAAAGGCAGCTGAAGCTGCTCAGTTTTCATTAACCTTGTCCTCTGAACAAGGAGGTGTTGATTTTTTTTTTCTTTTTTCCTCCCTCTCTCTTGCTCTGGGTAGAGGTATGAAAATTAGATTTCTGGATGGAGTTCAAACTATTCAACCCTAAATTGGCAGTAGAGACTGGCAGCTGGAGTCTGAAAGGGTAAAGTCAGAGACTGGTAGGAAGCCCTGGTGACTGTTTATTGTCACAATATGGGTGCAGAGTCAGCGGTTTAACCTTTTTGATCTTCCATCTATCCCTTGGTTCTTTTCCCTGTTGCTTCACTTCTGCTTTTGCAGTACAGGAATTTTCCTGTTTATCCAGAGGGGTTTCTATACCTTCCGTATATCTTCTGTGAAGGATCTGGTGGAATTTCCTTTGATTTGCACTGCAGAGATCTGAGTTACAGGCATCTTGGCTCTTAGTTCTGATTTATAAGGCTCTAGAAAATATGACAGAATTCTCTGTGAAACCACAGAGCCTATGTTCCCAGAATCCCTTCCAGCCTTCCTACTTTGTCCAAGGTGCTTGTTAGTCAAGAGAGCAAATGTCTATGTAAGTAAGATGCCTTCTGTAGAGCAGGAATGTAATAAATGCTCAGTTCAATGCCAGACTATTCTTTTGTAATTGCCTCGTCATCCTAATGTCTAGGTACAAGCTCAACCCCAAACTGTGACACTTTCTCAGACGACAGCAGGTCAACAGCAGGTTCAGGTGATTCCTGCAACAACTGCTACTGCTCAGGTCGTCCAGCAGAAACTGATACAACAGCAAGTGGTGACAACAGCATCTCCCCAGATTCAGGCTCCAGGTGTACAGAATCCAGCCCAGACACCAGCAACCTCTGAAGCCCAGAATCAGCAAGCAAAAGTACAAATGAGGACGCCTACTGTCAGATTAAAGGCACCCACTAAACCGAGTTGAACTAATGATTAAAATGCAATAACAGGGAAACATAGCATTTCTTGTTTGCTAAGCCAAGTGAGAAGCTACTCCAAACATCCAAATGAAGACAAACCACCTCTATTTTTTTTTTTTTTTTTAGCAGAAGGTTTTTTGCTGGTGAACATTTAGACATGGAAGCTCTTATATAACTTCAGTGTATTAGCAACTGTTCAGCACTCAAAATCTGTACAAGATGCATTCTGCCAGTGTTCTCTGTGCTTATTCAAACCAGATAAAGCAAACATTACTTACGTTTAAATTCTGCCCAGCTTCACAAAAGTAAAATGGCAATATGCCATAAATGTCAGTAAAATTCATCTATGTTAGCATACCACAAATGGCCCGTGGGAATATGCAGTTCTTTGCTATAGTTTGGATGTGCGCTCGGTAGTCACGGTAAAGCCATTCAAAGAACCAAGTGTGGTTGATACAGCAAAGTGTTTTCCATCCGCGTAAAAGCTGCGTGTTGTTCTCGCTTGAGGTAAATACCTCTGGAAGATCTAACATAATTGAAGTTCTCCCTGCAAAGTTTAGCCAATAAATGTGAAAACCTGTAAGTATATGTAATTAAAAAGGAAAAAAAGTTTCATTCTCCATTTTTGTAAGTCTTTTAAAATGTTTGTTAGTAGTTTTGTGTACAGTTTACTGAATCACCCAACCTGTGCGCTCATTCTCGTATTTCACTTTAAGATAATGGATATTTTAGGCATGAACTGAGTAAATACTGTGTTGATAGTAGATGTGTATGAAAGTGTAGCGCTTTTTTTATTAATATTTTGTAAAAGAATTGTTTGGTGGATACAGCTAAACAAATGTTCTGTAGCTGTTTCTTATGGGACTTCCGTCAAGGGAAATCTCCTACTGATGAAATTTAATCTCTCAGTTTCATTCTGCTCTTGCAACATGTTTAAATGTTCAGTACTTTCTACTCAGCTTTCAGCTTCGGGGTGGGGTGGGGGGTGCTGGGGGAAGGGGAGAATAGTGAAATTAAATCTAAGACTTAATTCTTCAACTGTGTAAAGAATAAGATCTAACTTTTGTACTATTCTTTTACTAAAGCTAATGATGAATGTATCTTCAGGTGGGTATTTTGGATGTGAAAAGAGCGTGGCCTCTTCCTCCAAATCAGTTTGCCTTATTGTTATGAAAAAAAAAACCACAAAAAACCAAGCAAAAAGCTGCATAGAACTGTGGGGGTTTTCTTTGGTTTTCTTGCATAAAATGAAAAACAGACTCTGTGTGCAGACAGTACTGAGTGAGGAATCAAAAAGCTCTTGGTGGCTTGAATGGATTGATTTTACTTTGGCCGTAAAACTGCACGATGTGTAAAATTCAGACAAAATTATAACATTCCTTTACTGAGATGGTTTTAAAATTATTTTTCCATTCTGTGATCTTTTTACTCTTTCAGGAGGGGAGCCTGTGTAAAGGCAAGGGCGTGCATCTTTAGTTCCTGCCTCTGTACACACCGGCTGGTACCCGGCAGCCCAGGGGCTGACAGATCCCCGCTGCGTGACGTGGGATGGGTGCAGCCCCTTCGGTTGGGGTCACACACGTGAACACCGCGCCAGGCAGCCTTCCTCATTGCTGCTTTGGTCCTGGGGGTTT
>JAVJGI010000001.1:85346835-85365895 GCA_035590275.1 Ibycter americanus
CCCGTTGTGATGTCCGCCGGCCACAGGCGAGCGGCCCGGCCTGCCAGCAGCGGGACAGGCCCGTGAGGGGCGACGGATATCTGGCCCGGGTCTGTCCGCCCACCCGAGCCAGTGCTTCACCTCAGCAAACGTGGGCGAGAGCAGGTGAACATCAGGCCGATGCCCAACGTCCCGCCGCGGGCCCGGAGAAGAGTCTCGTGGTCTGTCCTGGCCTTCAGCCTGATGTCGGGCGAGATGCTCACATGATACATGTCGAGGAGATGGCAGCACCCAGGTAAGCACTCATCCCAGCCCCCCGGCAGGAGCTACCCCTTTATCACCTTATAATTCATCGTAAAGGCTCGCTTGATGGTTTTCTACTGTGTGTGGCAAAACAGAGCCGGATTCTAGCTCTGTTTTAGCTGTTTCCAACATTATTCATCATTGCTATATCTAAACATGATCTTAGTTTGATAATAGGACTCCAAGCAGTGATAAAATAAAGTGAGATTAAACTAACTACATAATAAAATTCTAGATTAAGCTGAAGCTATGGTAAATCTTTCATAGCTGTAGAAAGGTAATAGCTAAGCTGCATGGATTCAGTATTTTGTTGAATGACTGTGATAAAATGTGTTGATCCACATTATAGCTTTATGGCTGTTTCTGTATAACAACCGTTACTACAGTTCAGCTGCAGTTTAGTACATAAAAAGATCTCCTCTGAATTTTTAACTTGTTGCTTGTCTTTTGTTTGGCTTTTATAATCTCCAAGTAGCAAAAAAAAAAAAAAAAAAAAAAAGACATGTGTGATCATAGGTGATGGGTATTGCCTCAGCACAGGGGCTGTTAAGAAAATGGGAAGGACAGATCCCTTCTTCCCTGCTCAGAGCTCTTTGGTTTCCTTGGGTCAGCAGGGTGCCCCTGCAAGTCCTGATTTAAGATTGTAGCTGTAAAAGAGAGAAGAGTGGGGGCTCACAATGCACTGTGTGAGCGGCCAGGACCACTGGTGCCCACCGCTGGGGCTGCTGGCCTCCCCTTTGCCTCATCTCCCACACATGGAGCTGCGTATCACAGGTTTTACAGCCAGGCAGCTGGTCGCTGGTCCCTTAATGGCAAGCTGCCTAATGGCCCAGTCAACCTCCTGGCCACTGTTCTCATCTGCCAGCAACGACGATGTGACCCTTGGCTTTTGGTTGAGGCCTTGTCATGGCTCTGAGGGCACTTGAGAGCTGTGACTCATTTTGGCCCCATTGCTGATCGCCAGAGAAGCCCGCTGCGCTGCGTGCCTGATGGCAAATGCTGCTTCCTGAGGGAGGAGGCTGCGCGACTGCCTTTGATGCACTGGGCAGCTGCAGGGACCTTGGGCTGCTGTGTACATCCAGCACCCCTCGTGTAACATCATACGGTTCTGGTTTGTGAAGGGCAGACCCTGGCCAGGGGAGGCAAACGCAGCGTTGGGAACTGGGCTGGGGAGAGTTGCCCGAGCCCCGCGCCTGGCTCAGGCTGCCTGTGTTCAGCTGGGCGAGAGCTGCGGCTGTGATCACCTGCAGCAGCGACCAGGGCTGCAGTTCCTCCTCGAGCACAGCATCTGGTGCAGCAAGAGAAACGCTTCCTCCTTTTATCGTGCTGAGCTCGCAGTACGGGCCTGCAAATCTGGGAACCAAACTGCTCGTGGAACAAGTTACAGATCTTCTTGCATTGCAGAACTGATGGTACTTTTGTGTTCTTTTGATTTACCATTTATTCTTTCAGTTCAGATCAGTGATCTGGCGCTTGGCTCTGCTTAGTGTATCGGTTAGTCCAGAATCCCATCTGCCACTTTGCTGCGAGATACTGTAAAACTATCGTGAAGCCCTGAAACATTTCTGAAATAATATGAGCCTCATGCTCTCCTTGCCAATGAGCATCTCGTGGAGCAGCTTTGAAGGTAGGCAGGGGAGGAAGGTTACTGGAGCAGGCATTTAAAAGGAAAATATTTTTTCCAGGGGAAAATATTTTCCAGCCAGGGACCCCCCTCGTCTTGGGTCCATAGCAGCCTGCTTGTTGCTGGAGTGTTGCCCTACAGGGTGAAGCCGCTGCAATGACAGTGCCGCAGCACGCTGGAGGGCTCTCCCATCTGAGAGCGGGGCTGACAGTGCTGGCAGTGTGTCCATTGTGCTAAGCTCTTCACCCTCCCATGGCCGTGCCATATAGCAGCTGTACAGTGAGGGGACACCAGGGACCACCCGTTGTATGTTCCTTCATGCCCAGCACAGACACCTGAGCGTTGCCAAAAAGGGAGTGCAAGCCTCTTGCAGGCTGCAAGCAGGGTGGAGGGAAAAGAGGATCAGGCCGCAGTGCTGGCTCACAAAAGGGCTTTTCTCCACCTGTGCGGGAGTGGGAGCATGTGCCACGAGAAAGGGTTCTGGTAGACATGTCAGATGCAGAGCTTTGAATCCCTTGAGTGACATTAATAGAGTGGAATTTTTTCCCCCTGCTTTGCAGCACTGCAGAGTGCTGACCTAGATCCTCTGGGATGGACCTGATGCGCTTTGAGTCTGCTCCTAAAAGCCTCTGCATCAGTGCCGGCTGGACTGACTGACAGAGCTGTCTGTCCCCCGATCTCACGGGTCAGGTATGTGGGGGTAAGGCACAGTGGTCAAATGTTTCTCCGCAGCAGAACATCCCTCTCCAAGGGCCCCCCTTCATTCCGGCCTCAGAGCTGGATTTCAGCCCTTCCGAACCGGCTGATGTCAGCAAAGGAGACCCTGAATTTTGAATGTGCAAAGAATTGTCCCTGTAGGCTTGAATTACTTACAGAGTATACATGATGCCTGAATGTTAATATATGTTTCAATATGCATGTTACAGAGTAGATGATAACTTCACTTAAGCGCAGTGATGTCGCACCAAAGATGGATTCAGCCTGGGGTGTTTGCTGGCAAATGCACCACCATGAGTCCCTGCTTGTTCCCCCCAAACCCTCAAGTTTGCGTTGACTCGTGAGCCAGGAGCACCCCAGAAGAGGGGCAGGGAGCGGGAAATAACGAAGATACATCTGTACATTGGAAAGGTAAGTTGCTCCCTCGGAAAAAATGATCCCAAGGGTTAGCAAGTCATCGGTAAATACAACAGCACACTGCAGCTGAAGAGAGTCCCTGGTAGATGAGGAGATCAAGCCTGGAGGGCTGCTGTCAGAGAAAGCAGCAGGGCTGAAGTCTCCAGTGGTCTGGGACTAATTCTGACCCTGCCTGTAAGAGGCAAGAGCAGTAGTGGGTACGGTGTAGCTGGGAAGAGAAGGTTGATTTGCTTGGCAGAATGTGCATTTTAATTGCTCATTTTCCTTCCTTTTTTATGTGATTTGATTGTGAATTATGTTTTCTGCATTGGTAATTAGAGGGTAGAGCAGATGGTGAGGTTTTGGCTGAAGTGATGTAGCCATTGAAATAACTCGTGCTGCTGGCTGACAAGTTTCCTAGGAAAGGGTGTGTTATGCTGATGGAGACTTGCTGGGAGTTGCTCTGACAGAGACCTGCTCTCTAAATAGTCTGGGGCAGATCTTTAAATGATAGAAATCGGCATGGCCCCACTGACATCAGCATCCAGGCTGGCTTACACCACCTAGGAATCTGTTTGCTGGGGAGAAAGTGTTTTGCCCAGATGCCTAGGGATGCCTGTGCTCACACCGCGTTGGCAGTCGGCTGTGCCGGGTTTGTTGGGATGCTGCAGGCAGCCCAGGGGGTGCTGGCTGGCTTTGCTGCCCAGTTCCGCAGGGGCCGCACCATAAAAGCCGTGCGGCACTTCGCAGAGCCCACGAGCTGTGGGCTTGCCGGGCGGCTGAGGAGGAGGGTGGTGAGCTGCCCTGGGAGCCTCTGCAGCTTTTCCAGCTTCGCCGGCTGTCCTGGTTTCAGCTGGGACAGAGTTTGTTTTCTTCTCAGTAGCGGGTGCAGTGCTGTGTTTTGGATTTGGTGTGAGAACAGTGTTGCCACCGCAGGGATGTTTTTGGTTGTTGCTGGGTGATGTTTACACTCAGTCAAGGACTTTTCAGTTTCTCAGGCCCTGCCAGTGGGAAAGCTGGAGGGGCACAAGAAATCAGGAGGGGACACAGCCAGGACAGCTGACCTGAACTAGCCAGAGGGACATTCCATACCACAGAGCATCACGCTCGGTATATGAACTGGGGGGGTGGCTGGGAGCCGCCGATCGCTGCTCGGGGACCAGCTGGGCATCGCTCAGCAGGGGTGAGTGGTTGTATTGTGCATCACTTGGTTTCTTTTCTCCCTTCCCTTTGGATTTCATTCATTTCCCCTTCTCCCTCCTTTTAATTATAACTGTTGTTATTATTATTAGTGGGTTTGTTTTATTTTATTTCAATTACTAAATTGTTCTTATCTCAACCCTCGAGTTTTACACTCCTTCCCAGTTCTCCTCCTCACCCCTCTGGGGAGCGAGCGAGCGGCTGCATGGTGCTTAGTTACCAGCCGGGGTTAAGCCGCAACATCCTCCCAGGCTGGCACCTTGTGCCCTGCGGGTTCGGCTGCCCACAGCCCCATCGGCTGCTGGCTCTGCCATGGCCACTGAGGGAAGGGACAGGATGCAGGCAGAGCATCCCGCACAGCCAGCCCACCCGTGGGGGACAGCTCTTCGCATGCTCGGGAGATGCCTGGCTCTGCCTTATCCTCATATCCTGCACTGAGAAGCAGGACTTGGTAATCCAACACTTCCAGCAGACGTTACAAAGCTGGACTTTGAGAGAGAAACCTTGGGAAGTTGCAAAAGTTCAATGAAGGGTGAAATCCCTTTGCCTCTCTCTGTGGCAGCCAGACACTTCCATTCATCAGCTTCCCACTTAGTGATTTGCAGTTAAAATGTTGGATCAGAGTCTCAAAACAGTGCTGGATCCTAATTATATTTCTGAAAGGGAGAGAATACCCTTTCTAGAAAGTTGCTTAAATATGTTTTAGACTTTCATTCATGTCTTCTTTTGTCAGACACGAGCTTTTGGTGATGTGCCAGTATGCAGAGCAGGGAGCTGAGCTCCCAAAATAGACTCTTCTGCCATCTTCCAGCCTCCCCCCTCAGAAAGATGAGGTGGTTCCCACTGCCTTTCTCCGTGCAGTTAGAGACCTTCTGCTTTCCTTCAGAAGCCCTTGGTGTGGTGTGAGTGTCTGGTTAACGAGGCTCAGGAAACGCTGACGGTTCAGTCCCTCTCCCAGGCTGCCTGGAGGACACGTGTTTATGGCATTTAATTCTGATAAATGGCAGACATATGGAGTGTAGCCCACCTCAGCGCTGTGGAGCACAGGACTGCCTCCCTGCTGAAATGCATGTGGGTGAGTGGCTTACAGCCCTGCTTAGTGCCGTCTGCCTCTTCCACTTTCTAGGAAAGCTGGTCTGGGAGGGAGACATGGTCAGTGCTGGGTTAGAGCAAAGGCTCATCCCGGTGTGGGACAACACTGGGTAGTGTGCTTTAGGGTGGAATTCAGGCTGTGCTTATGTGCACCCTGGAGGACTTCGGTTGCTGCGCAGAGGCAGCAGGCAGGCACCACGCTGGTACGTCCTCCTGGCCTCGCCGCATGCCCTCGGTGGTACCCAGGCACCCGCCCCTTGCCCTTGAGGCAGCGCTGATGCAGCTTTCACAGGCTTTGATGCATAAAGGCCCACTGAGAAGATCCCCATAACAAATCAAACCTACTTATGGTGGGGGCATGTGCACACTCTGGCAGGGCTCTGGTGGCTTCTGAAATCCAAGGGAGGAGAGGTGGGAGGTTTTCAAAGGGAACTTTGCTGGCCCTGCTGGCTGCAGCCAGATGGATGGGCTGCTGTGTGATAGCATCCTTCATCTTCTGTAGCGATGCGGTTACTTACTTGTACTCTCTGGCTAGTGCTTGTAAACACTCACAGATTTTCATTTTTTCTCTTTAATACAGAAACACTGTGAGCTCTTCCATTTGTAAAATCTATCTAAAAAGAATTAAAGAAAGATATTTACAAATGCACACACAGGCACACACATATCATTTAAGACAACAAATAACTAGGAAAGGCGAGACAGTAGTAATTCATTCTCGTTTTTCCTCTGATGTTTTTAAATGCCCCAAGTTTTCCTCTTATGTTTTATGATGTTATCATGCTCCTGTCTAAACTACTACCTTAAAATACATTCTATGGGGTTATTTTCTCCATAAAACCCTGACAATAATAATTTCCCCTGTAAAACCTTCAGTTCCTACTTGCACTGTAATTTTGGATCTGCCAAGCCATCCACATCTATTTGATGGCTAGCAAATTGCAGGCTTGCAGGTACCTGCTCTCTCTGCTGCCGACTCATAGGTCACATTATGCCACGCTGGTGACTAATGCCCTGAGCTGCCAGAGGTGAGCTCGCATCCCCGGCAAGGATGGGAGGACATCAAGAGGCACAGTTAACAGATTGTTTCCTTTTAATACAAAGAGTGCTGTCCTGGGCCAGCTCGTGCTCTGTCTGAACATGATGCTGGTGACCTTGAAATGGGCTCACTAAAGGCAATGTGCTGAGAGCAGCCCCCTCCCCACTCCAGGCTGACAAGAGGCCTTCAGACCTTGAGGAGGAGGAGCAGGAGCCCACCTGCAGGTCATGGTCTCGGAGATGCTGCCCTTATTGCCTGGTGTGTGTTGTTGAGCTGACACTTTAATTTTTGGTTGCAGCCATCCCGCCCTGCTCCAACATCTCCCCTTGGTTGCCTCGCACGTCTTGTAATTTGTGCTTAGCCAAACCAGAGGCTTCTTGGAGAAATAGTTGTAACCTGGTGGGTTTCGCTTATCTTTGGAAAGTGTTCCCACATTAACCCCGTCCTGGTTAGGTCTGTAGCAAAGGCTTTGCTCTCTGATTACAGCTCTTGCCAACTCATAACAAGAAAAACATGGGGCATTGCCAAGCCATGAGAACATCCTTGTAGTGCCTGACACTGTGCCTCTGGGTGGTATCATTTTTCCTCTAGGTTGTTCCAGATTGTCTGAGGAAAGTGCAAGATTATTTTTTAGGGGATTTTTGTTGTTGTTGTTGTTGTTGAAGTCCTGGTTTAATTTTTATTTTGAACTTTCAACTTACTGTATGGAACATTTTTTGAGCATCTGAGGTATTTATATATATGAGGTATATATATCTGCTCTTACTTTCAAAGTACACTGTTGGAGAGCTGTCAGGGACTGGGTCTGGCTTAAGCAGGAATTACGTGGCCTTCTGGGTTTCAAGACAGAAAAAAGCATGGTGTCCTGTTGCTTGAATATATAATTTGTTTTGTCCAACAGTTGCTTCAATCTAGTCCCTTGCAAACAGCAATTCACCTGCTGGGACTCCCTTCAAAAGCTTCCTGGGTGCCTGCATCTGGAACCCACACATTCACCTGCCTGTGTGCAATGGCACCGTGCTGAAACACGTCAAGGTGCTGTGAGAGCCAATGCCTTTTCCAGAAATTGACAATGATGGTTATGCCAGCCTCTACAGAAGGTGGGGGTAACTGGGTGATGTGCAGAGACACTGCTCGTGAGTTCCCCCAGCTCTAGGATCCACGCTTTTTGCATGTCGGTGGAAACGCGGAGCAGTTAATATTGCTCCTCCCTTGCTTCCTTGTAGCTGAGGTGTTTATGCCTGTGCAAGAGGAGGAGGAGGAGGAGGCCAGCAGCCAGTGCCCTGTTTGCCCCATCTTAAGGACTGTAACAGTGAGTCAAACCCTCCTTGCACAAAGGAGCTCAGGAAACAGGGGCTGTGGGGTTTCTAACCCTCCTCCCCTTACTGCCCTGGGCTGGTTTAGAAGAGGTGCTGTAGCTGTGTGCGTGGGGCTGCTCTCTGCTGAGCAAGCAGAGGGGTGTGAGGTGAGGAGGACCCTGGCTCCTAAAACCTAAGGCTGCTGGTGCTGGTGATGCCACAGGTAACTCCAGCCACCAGAGAGCAGCCCTTGGCCTTTGGAAAGGCATGGCGGGGGATGAGGAAAAAATGACTGTGAAATGACAGAGGGGTTGGGAAAGAGATTTGATGGGGGAGAAGGGAGCGTAAACAAATCTAGTGTTAAAAATAATTAAGCTATTAGAAGAAGAAATAATCTGGCATTAGCTTTAGAAGAAAATATAGTTGTCTATAAGTGCCCGAGTCAGGTTAACTGGGGCCTGGTCATGCCTTTCCCTAAGGAGCATCAAAGCAGTGGCAAAAGGAAGTGCTTTTTTCTTCTAGCTGACTTAATATGGTGAAAATCAGATGGTAACTCTCTGTTGTCCAAGGTGATTCAGCGGCAGCTTTTGTCATCAGGCCAGACCCGGGCTGCGGTGCGGGTTAGGGTGACCATGCACTTCTGCCCCCCAGCATCCCCTCCCTGCCGCGGGGCTGAGCCAACCGAGTCCCCAGCTTTTGTGCGTGAGTACATGCAAGATCGGTGGGAAGGTGTTTCCAGAGAGCTGCTAGGCGCTAAAGCTACCTGAACCGAGCCCCAAAGCGAGAAAGGGCTGGATCTGTCTTGTGGTGCATGGTACCTGCTCCCCAGCCCTGTATTCAGGGGTGAGCAGCCCAAAGCCCTGGTGATGGGCACACAGGGGTTTGTCCAGGGGAGCGATGCCTGGAGATGACAGGGCCATTCAGCTGCTGCCCCAAGGCCAGCCCGAAACTGTCTGTCATGCACACACTGATCTGTGCAACTAAACCAGCGGTTGTATAGCACAGCCCCGTCACGTCTCTCGAGCATCCCGCTTCACCATGCAGACAGCCCGTGCTTTATTCTGGCCCCAAGGCTTCTGCCTAAAGCTCCGTGCAGCCCGCAGCAGAGCGGAGCCCACCGGTGTGTGCAGTGGCGGGAGGGCAGCGAGGGTAAGCCTCCCAGCCCTGCGTGCAGCTGCTGCTCTGGGACCTGGCACGGCGCTGGTGCGCGCCGGTCGAGTGGGAATGCAAATGCAGCTCCTCTTTGCTAAAGCCGTTTGTGTGTTTGCTCAGTGCGGGTACAGCGGGAAAGGTGACCTCTGGGCTGAGCGGTTGTAATGCAGCTCGTAAAAGCGGGGGGCAGGGGTGAGGGCATCTGCTGGGAAGGATAATGGGCTGTTTTGAGCATGATTTGGGGATCTATAAGTTAAAGCCACTGCTTTGCCTCAGATTAACTGGAATTGCTGTTGCAGAACTGAACTGAGTGAGGCTTTCTGCCTCATTTTACCCTTGAAGCACTGATTCAAGGGGATACTGTGCCTGTTACACTCTGGGCCGAGCTCTGCTCTTGGCGACTCATTCCTCTTCTTCCTGGGGCAAACCCTGTCCATCACCCAGCGGGGCCCTTTCTCATGTTTCTGGCTTACTTTTCTCCTCTCTTTCCCTCCCTTTATTTGTTTTCACAAATAAATGTACCAGTGCTAGCTAAATCACACACCAGTAAAGTTTATCGCTATTTTGGAAGAGCTATTAGAAACATATTTGCCATGAAGTCAATGAGGGGAAGTAAATTACAGGACATCTCATGGATGAAAGCGTGTTGTTTTTTTTTCCTTGCTGCCCAGTTAGCTCTTAAATTTCTCTAAAGCTGACACTGAACAGCAGAGACAGCAGAATTCTTTCTTTTCCTGCCCTCCCATTATGTTATATATAATTAAATATAGTATTTAATTATATATAATATAATATAAAGAGAATATATAATATATACTTGTTAACTATGTATGATACAAGTTGTAAGGATAAGGCTAAAATTATTGTCTTTGTCTAATCACAGTTCATATTCCAAGGAATGTGCTGCATTTTCATCCTAGAAGTGTCATTCCGAAGACCAGCACAGAAGTAGTGGTAACAGAAAAAAATTATATGGTAGGTTGGTTGTGTGTTTGTTTTTTTGTTGTTGTTTTTTTTTTTTAGCATGGTAATAGCATTTGCATTTAATTTTTCTACTATAAACGTTTGTACTTGTCACTATTTAACAAGCACATTAGCAATGAAAAATGTGAGTAAAAAAGAAATACAATGTGTCCATGTTGCAGTTAGCCCATTATATGTATAGTGATACAGCTTGAGGAGTTCCCGATGCAGTGCTAGTTTCAGAAACTAATTATAGCAACTGCATTGTAAACCGAGCCATTGGTATCTGCTGCCTTCGCATCCAGCAGCTGAGCGTAATTGTTCGATCCTGGAATTGATCGCAAGGAAAGTGCTGCATTACTGGGGGGACGACGAGCAGCCCCATGTACTCTGTAGTCACGTGGAGGCAGCGAGGGTTTATCCTGTGGCAGATATTTTTCAAGAGTATTGTCATGACAACTGAGTCAAGGAATTCCATTTCCTGCCCTTGTTACAGCCGTTGTTAGGTGAGAATTGAATCACGGCATTCAATTTGCTGTTTAATTTTTGTCCGTGCTGTGGATGTGCTGGATTTCATGCCCTACACGTGATACGATTGCTGTAAACATGAATACTTGGCATCTAACTGTACCTTTGCAGGCTTTTCCAAACAACCTGGGGCTGTGTGTGTATTGTTTTGCCTTTTTTTCATTTGGTTGGTTGGTTTTGTTGGGTGGTGGTTTTTTTCCCCATGCTGGATTTGGTGGCATTACTGTCATGGCAAAGTGAACAACCGGAGAATTCAGGTACTTTATTTTGAGAACTGTAAATGGGCTTTTAATGCACTAGCTTACCCTGCCTGCCGCAAGGCAGCCGCCCGCTTGGCGCGGAGGGTTTCACAGGGCAGCCCCAGCCCAGGCTGCCCAGCCGGGGCTGAGGGGGCAGCTGAGCCTGGGAGCAGGGCATGGGGCATGGCACCGCCTGACTGCCCAGGGGTGTGTGTGCCCCCAGCTGCAGCAGCCTCAGCACCCCGCTGATTTACAGGTCCTCTGGCTTGCGGGCAGAGCAGAAAGCCTGGGAAGGTTTTTTTACAAACTGCTCAGGCATTTACTTGTTTATTGGCCACTTGTATTAACTGGGCTTAAAAACTCCAGCATGGCTTTATTCTATGTTTATTACAGGCAAGAGGCAGAGAGGAGGTTTGAGGAGTGAGCCCATCAAGTCCCAGTGCTGTGGCATCGGTCACCCCCCGTTGTACCCAAATGATGTACCAGCTCAGCACCAGCGCCCTCCCTCCCACAGCACCAGACCCACGGTGGCTTTGGCTATGGGGAGGTGAGTACGTACCCATGGGCGCTGCCATTGCCAGCATGCGCTGTGCCTGGTGGCACAGCACAGCTCTTGGCCAATGTGTGGGATGGGCTGGGGACTGTGATGGAGGCGGGTGCTGGCAGCAGCCTGGATGCTGCAGGAACACATCACGCAGCGAAAGGGTGCAGCCAGCAGTGCTGGCATCTGGCCAGGAGCCAGAAATACGTACGGAGTGTGCCTGCCATTTAAGAGGGCTGATGGAGTGCTGCAGCACCAGCGATGTAGCCCTGATCCCTGGGCACACATGCAGCTGGGCAGAATGCGCAGGCGCTGCTGGGGTGGGCATGTGGCTGCAGCCCACAGCCGTGATGGGCTGCCGGTGCTCCCCCGCAGGGCTGTGCTGGCTGGGCATGGTGCTGTAACCGAGCTCACCAACCTGTAGCTGGCAATGGCTGAGCTGACCTGCAAGGCGGGAGGGACTGGCAAAGACCTTCAATTTGTGCCAACGTGCACTAACGCTCTGTAGCATCATCCTTGCCCACAGGCAACCTCTGTACTTGTCTCAGTTTTGAAAGTGTTTGCTTATTTATTTATTTAAATTGCGTCTGAGGCTTCACTCTGAATAGCTGACAGGGCAGAAGCAGCCTTTGCTTCGCTGCGAGCTTGCTGATGAGTGCTGGGGCTATTCTTGGCTCACAAGCATCCAAGTGACCACAATAAATGCCAAAGCATCTGGAGCACCAGCTGTACTGCCAGCTCTGCATGACACCTAGACTACTGCCTGGTAAGTCTGAGCTTTGCTATACAATAGCAAAGGGTCATTTACAGAATTGTGTTTGTTTCCAAAAAAATAAAATTGGGGCAGTAGTTTGTGTCAGTCCACCCAAACTTGGAATTTGGAAAGCAGGAGCAGGACACGTGTTTGCAGTGCATGTTGCTTTGGTTGTTAAGAAGGCACTTTAAAGTGCTGCTCCTTACTGCTGCATCCCTGGCTTTGCCATCAGGATGAGGCTTTTGCTCTTTCCCTTAAGCACCCCTGCCCAGTACAGCTCAGGGTACAGTGTCAGAAAGCCAGAAGTTGATTATGGCATTTTTAGCCCTTTGATTTGAGAAACTTTGTTTGGGGTGGAGTTGCCACTTTGGTGTGGGTTTTTTTATTGCTTGCTCTGTAGAGTAACCCCATGAATGGCAAAAGCCCAGCTGATGAGCTTTTTTCTCCATATTGACTCTCAATGTAGCAGATAGAATCCATGGCTGCCATCTCCCCTCCCCCTGGCTGCCATCTCCCCTCCCCAGGCAGCCCATGGCTGGGTGCTGGGGCAGGCAGGGCTGGCATGAAGCAGAGGGTGGTAGAGGGTGGCTGGGTGCTCTGCAGATCCTTGTCCAGGTCTGCAGTGCCCCATTCACTTCTCACTTGTAAATGAGATTAACAAACAGAAGCGAGGCCAACACGATACAGTGTGTGTGCGTGTGCGTGTGGGATCAGTTCTCCCACACTGTGAACCCCTCAGCACCTCCAGAACAAAGCTACCAGTCACTGAATGAAATAGTACTGAAGGTAAAGCAATACAGAAATAAGGCAAAAGAGTTAATGGCCAGAGAAGTGCCACTTGCCTTCACTCAATCCATAAAGCCAGAGCCAAGACAGCAGCCTGGGGGAGCTGACTGCGGCGTGGGTTGAAGCAGGACTAGGTGGTGATGATACTTGTTCCCCAGGCTAGCCTGGGTTTGCCATTACTGTGGTAGCTACAGCAACCAACTCACATCCCATTGCCTTTGGGAACAGCAGGAACGGCATACTAAAGTAGCATATTTATTTTTATTGGATTTGTACATTTAATTAGCTGCCTTTGTACAGGGGCCCCATCCTTGACCTATTTGCGGCACCTCAATAAACAAGCTCTGTGCAGCAGTTCCCCGGGAAGCCTGCCTTTCACAGGCACGCAGCCTTGGCAGGGTCACTGTCGCAGGGCTGGAGTGAGCTGCAGTGCCCAGTATGGCTTGCAGCCTGTACCAGGCGCAGCTGGGATACCCTGCACTGGGATTAACTTCCACATGGCCTCGTTGGTGGCTTTAAATGTCAAATCTGTGTGTTCCTACAGGTTTCCTCCTGCTGCATGCTGTGTTACGTGGATGAATGAGTTAAGTTCCAGTCCTGTACATCAGGAATAAGTTTCAGTTCTCATGCCCCGTTTAAACATATTCCTCAACTTAATTATAACAAATTACTTTTGCTAAAGATGAGCTATCTATCTGCTAGAGGAAGGAAGAGGGAAGAGAGGTTTGTGTGGTACCAGCTTTCATGTTTCTGATAAAGGCTTTTTTCCTGTCATGTGGCAGCTGTGGCTTATTTATGGAAAACAATAACATTTTGAATCAAACTCTTAAATCTTGAAATCGTGTGTAAAATATCTAATGAGATCTCTTTCAGCTCCCTGCAGATAAAGGCTTGCTCTTGACAAAGCAACCTTTTCTTCTCCCTAGAGTTGAAGAAGTTTGAATCTAAAGTTCAAGCAGGTGATGGAAGCAACATGGGCTTGTGATGGTGGGTGGCAGGTGTGAGACACACAGCAAAGGAACTGGGCAGCAATTTAACCTCCCTTTTTGGTGGTGGAGGGTGTAGAAATGACGTTAGCAGGTGGAAGAGCTTGCTGGTCTGTTATCATTCAGTCCAATGTCCTTGATACCTGTACCCAAGAGCTAAATGCAGGAGGACACCAGAAGACAGGGAGGGAAAAAGTGTGCAAGTTCCCAGGCAAAGCTCCACTGGCATCAAGAGTATTTTTAAGGGTTGTGTGGCTGAGAGAAAAAAACCTATTTCCACAAACAGTGGTTTGATGATCAGTAGGTGCCGGCAATGTGGCAGGTCTGGAAATCCTGGCACCAAGCGCAACTCATTTCCAAGGTCCTGCCAGTCAGACCGCTGCGGCTTCCCGTCACAGCAGGGACCTGTCAGCGTCCTGTGGCTCCTCGGTGGCTGTGCTCCGGTAACCCTCCGTAACTGCTGCCTCATGGGACGGAGCTTCAGAGCTGATTCAGACCGCGGTCATCACAGGCCTTTTCCAGCGATGGGCAAGGGCATTTTTTGGGGTGAGACCTGCTGGATTTGCTCCTTCCACTCTGGGGGTTTGCTGCGGGGCACAAGCAACGTGCTGCAAGCCTGGTGGGGCAAATCGGCTCCAGCATCACGCGGACAATACGGAGCTCTGCCCTCTGCTCCATGCCCACACACCGATGCATTAAGGCTTACGCTTTCAGCAGGAGGCAGCACCTGAGCTGCTCACCAGCTGCATTGCAGCTCTCAGGGATTTGTTTGCACTGAGCACTATTGCTCCCACTTGCAGAGGGATCAGGAGCTTCACATGTCTGCAGGCAGTGACAGTGCTCAGCCCTTTATTGCATAAGGCCTTGGAAAGGCAAGGAAAAATGAGGCAGAAAAGGGTTTTCATAGTCTAGGGAAAATGATTGGATTACTTAAGGGGTGCAGCATAAGCCCTAGACACAAAGCAGAGGTGCGACAGCCACAGCACCAGCGGCCCGTGGACACGGGGTTGCTCTCTGGGCGCCTGAGTGAGGCTGTCCTGGGAGCACGCTTGGTCCAGCAGCTTTTAGCCAAACAGCCCCGCAGGCACCACGGCAGCCTTAGTTTTGGAGAAGATTTGTCAAAACTGATGTATATAGCCAGATTAAAGGTAAATCCAAAGAAATAGGTGAGAGAAGCACAGTGCATTAGCTCGTGCACTTGGTGCCGTGTATTTCAGGGTATGCTGCTTTCATCCAGCTGTAGGTGCTGTAAATAACCTCAAGCCTCTTTCCAGGCTGTAGCTGACCTTTGGCAACATCCTCCTGGGAGCACCGGACTTACAGCAGCTCCTCTTTCCACATAATGTATCCGTGCTCCCAGTTTGATACACAGTAGTCTGTTTTTCTTCTTTTAAAACTTACCTTTCTTCTTAGTTCTTAAAATAAACATTGACTTGCTGTTCATCTTTTATTTCCTTTTCGTGCTCTGAGCAGTGAGTAATTAGAGCTGCATCACACTGGAGAAATTACAACAATATAATATTTATACAGTTAAATCTGCATAAGTATAATATCTTTGAAAAATAGCAGGCTGCTCTAAGGGAAATTAATTATCCCATTGGGACAGTCATTATTCTGAAACAAAAGCTCTCAGTTTTCTTTGCCTGCTTTCATTTTGAGCATTTCTTTCATTTTAAGCACTGGCCACATATTCCAGCCCTTTTTCTCTGTGGCTGGAACATAAAAAATAATTTGTTTAAAGCAGTGTAAAATCTGTCTTGGAAACTTTTACAGGTATCATGAGAATATTAAACAACTTCAAAATTAAGTCAAAGTGAATTTTGCAGATCTGTTTTTGTGGCTATGTATCATTACTGGTCATCAAGCTGGTTAGCCCACCAAGTCTCATTTTCCTTGGCTGTTTTTTTGTGAGTTGCTGCTGCTTATATGAGTAACATGACTCCATTTATCATAATAAGCATTTATTATCATCGTAATCTCTACCCAGGCCATTACAAGCCATTGTATTTAAGGCAAGATTTCTTTTTTCCAAAAGGGGGTGGCACTGCTGTATGTGGCGTACTCCAGTATTTCACATCTGCTGACAAGCCTTGGAAGTCGGACTCTGGAACAGACAGCAAGAGGCTTTGAATACAGCAACACATGGCATCTATGGCTTAAATCACCAGCTAACTTCTACAGTTGTATGGAGCTACAGAGGAACGCTGCGGGGCTGGCCAGGTAGGAGGAAAACCCGTGCGTTGTGAGCATCAGGCGCTGCAGACGGCAGTGTCCTGCATGGCTGGGAGAGGGCTTCACAGCCTTGGATCCAGCCTGTGCTCCTACAAACCCAATATTTTGCAGGATGCAGCCTGACTCACATCAACTGCTTGAGGCTTTTGCCATCTTAGAGTCCAGTGGGAAGCCAGCCTCAAACAGAGAAAAGTCCATGTCAACTGGCCTAAATAGCCCCCACTTTTAATGGTGCTGAAAAGCTGCAGTGTCATATTTGTACAAGTCAGGAGGCATTTCTGCTTCAGCAGCAGCAGCAGCTCCTGGGCACCAAGTCAGTGCTAGTCTGCATCCCTGGCCGGGACCACATTGCTGCATGTTAAAGCAGGGTAAGGTCTTCTCTGCTATCTGACGTGTATCAGCCAGCTCTTTTTTTTTTTTTTGGTCATTACATGACATTAGCATGAGCTGGCCTGCTGGATTTGTGTTGTGAGAGCAAACACCGAGTCCTTGAGCTCAGCAGTCAGCAGGTCCTCCAACCTGCAGTCCCCCAACAGCCTCTCCCTGGCGCGTAACAGCTCTCTAGGTGACCCTGTGAATTACGGGCATCACTTACACTGCTTTTGCTTTAATGCACTGATGTTGGGCTGCCATTATTTTTAGAAAGACACTTTCATTTTACAGACCACAAACTTTGGGTGGGATATTAATATTTCTGTATTTTCTACAATGTACTGGGGAAAAATCAAAAAAGGCTTTGCCACTACACAGATAAGTTTCCAGCATTACAGATGTCTGTCGAGTACTCGGAGAAACTCCCTCTCACCAACACCCAAAACCTACGGGCAAGTCTCACGTGCATTTGTAAGAGCTTTTGCAGTCAAGGTGAATTACAAGGCTTCTTGCTGAATCCCTGACAGGTACAAATACTTAGTTATCCTTGGGTTTTCTGCTGAACCTAATCAAAGATATTGTTTATTAAAATCCTATTGTCTCTGCAGTGAAGAACAAGGACAAGCTTCTCTGTAGTGATTTAATACTTTCAGCAGTTCAGTGTAGGATTTATTATGGCCAGCTGAAAGTGCAAACACGCAGTGCCCAAGTCATTACTTTTAATTTGCCACTTCTTTAAAGAAATGTATATACAAAGCTAAAACCTCAGTCCTTCTTTACCGTTCAGTGTGATCTCTTCTCTGTCAGGGGAACAAAACAGAGCACAACCCCTCACCCTCCCCTTCAGACAGAAGGACATTAAGATTTATCCTCGCATTTAAAGCCAGAGTGCCATGCTTCTGCTTTAGACTAGATTGTTTTAGTCGGCTGGATTTTTTAGTGTTTTTAGACTAGAAACTAGTCTAAAAAAAAATCAATTAATCAGATTTAATGTTTAAATTGCCAGTTTAAATTATCCAGTTATACCTGTGATCATCTCCGAGAGGATCCCTTGTCAGAGGGGAAAAGACGGGTCTGCTTCTTACAGAGGGGCTCAGCCCTGCAGCCTTCGGTGCACGCAGACAGCTCTGGACCTCTGCACCACACCTGGGGCACAGCATGAGCCCTCCGTGCGGGGTCACATAAACTGCACTAATGAAGAGAATGATGTACATTTTTTTTCCAGGTAATGAGCTTTTCTTTGTGAATCAATTTTACAAAGGTTTCAAGGACCGTTATCATAATAAATAAAGCACAAAGATAAATGAGCAAGCACAATTAATAAATGTAATGATTCAGCTCTCTGAGCTTTAAAACTGGTTATCTAATCTTATGTCTTTACTCATAGTGTTAAAACTCTTATACTACAACAGTTGTAAATCAATTAAGAAAAGCTTTAATGGTTTAAAGAAAGTAAAGGCAATGTGTGCTTTTTCCAGGCTATAGGTGCTCAGGTGACAGGAGCTCTGGCTTGGCAGGCCTGCTAAGGACCAGCATTTAAATCTCAAAGGTGAGCCACAAAGGAAAGCTGCTGCCTTCCCGCCCCTGTGACCCCAAACCTGGGCGACAGATGGGAGATGAGAGCACCATCACCGCCATTCCCCTGTAAGCCAGTGGGATTCTGCTAGCTTCCGTGGCTACTTTTTCTGCAGCCTGGTAAATCACACCAGTCAGGCACTCAGATTAATGTCGTCTTATCCTTAATTATCTCACAAGTTCTAGTTATAGCAGCTTCTTACTATGCGGGAGAAGTTTTCTCTCTCTTTGGCATTTTAGTATTCTAAACAGTGTTTGCAGCTACTTTCTTTCTCACTGCTAAAGCCACAAATTTTACAGTTCTGAAAAAAAAGCCAACCACATCATGACATACGTCTTGGCAGGTGTGGCCGTGCCCCCTCCTGTGGGGCAGAGGCTGGGCATTCCCCAAGCCCACCCTTGCAGCAGTAGCCCAGCGATCCCGGCTCTGGCTACGCCAAGGGAAGGCAACCATTCCCGATGATGTTTCTTGACTTGAAGTACAAAGGTCCCTCTCTTCACTGCCATTTAATTTGCACATAACCCTTATGGTGAGATACTTCTAGTTCAGATTTCGTGTGTATGCTTACTGGATTTAACGGAGTGTTTCCCCAACTAATTTTCACTAGCAAGCTGTACAGGGCTGGCTTCTGTGTTACTCATTTCCAGCTGCTAACCCCCTACTCCAGGCCTCCTGCGTAAGTAGTAAAAATGAAAGCAATAACCCGAAAGCCTGCATTTTCTCTGCCTTCCTGCTGCTGCTTTTTCATTTAGCAATTCACAGGTTTCTCTCAGCACACGCCCATTAATTTGCCCCAGACTTTCTGCTCCAAGAGAAGCTCTATCTTTGTATGAGAAAAACAAAAAGGCAAGGCTAGATTTTTGTGGTGGTCCCCAACACCCATGCAGGAGGGATTTAATTTAAAAACCTGTAATCTCCAAATATAACAAATCATACACTCACTCTGCCCAGGTGCATCGTGCCGGCTGCGTAGGTGAGGGGTCTGGAGCCACACAGTGCCCGAGCTGTCGCAGGCAGCTAGTGAAGTGAGTGATACTCTGCCTGGTCAAAGAGGCTGTCTCCCTCCGTCCTTCTCGAGGCTGAAATTTTACATGGCTTTTCAGGTAAAAGGAAAAAATTGCTGTCTTTGATTACATTTTATCTTTTTGTGCCAAAAAGTTACTTTGAAAGCAGCTTGTATGGCTGATCTATGGACACCTTTCTCCTGTAATTCTGCTGTGACCTTTTCACTGTCCGTCCAGAAGTAACTCTGAAAAAAAACAAAGGGGGGGGGGGGGGAGAGA
>JAVJGI010000001.1:85365905-85423926 GCA_035590275.1 Ibycter americanus
CCCACCCCACCCCCCCCCCCCCCCCGCCCCACCCGCCCCCCGAGAGGAAAAAATCAACTAAAGCCAAACAAAGTTATAAACAGATATATTCTTTCTTCTACCTTCAGAGAGTGTTGGGGTTTTTTTTCCCCCAGCAAAAGCACATGCCTGCTTTACAGGCTTCAAATCCGACAGCAGAATCAGAACAAAATGGTGAAAGCCGCTGGCAGCAGAGCGCTGTGGACGGAGCATCGGGGAGGTACAGGCTCAAAACACTTTGCACTAGTGAGCAATAAGTTTTTTTTACCTGTGGTAAAGGTCACACTTGAATATCTATTTGGAGTTAATACTTCCCTGGAGAAGTGACAGATACCTGTTGGGACAGGAATTGAAGGGGGAATATAAATATGAACAGGAAAAATGAAACAAAAAACCCAAACCAACCCTGAAAATGAAGTGGAAGATTTGGCCAAATATGAATGCATTAAATTCTTCAGTACTGGTGAAATTTTGAACGCAAGCTTCCAGGAGATTTAAGGGCACATTCCAGGTGTTATTGCAGTCTGTACTATTTTTTTTTTTTGGCCAGGCCTGGAAACTTTGAAAAATCTTGGAAAAGGAAAGCTTTTGAATGGTATCTCAAAACCAAAAAAGCCACATAATCAAAGCTTCCTAAGATCGACTGCTTTTATAACAGCACTTTTTTCTCACAGGCTGTATTTTCATATGCCATGTAAAAACATTCCGGTTCCAAGATTTTTTGCTGAATATTTGGTGCTTTTTTTATCACTACCTGAATCTCAGGGCCCATTTCCATCCAAACCCAGAGGAAGGCCTTACCTGGCTGCATTTTGGAGGATGCTGCCACGTTTCAGCAGCTGGGAAGAAGCGTCCCAGCAGAGGCCACTGTAGCAGACAAAGTCAACACCGTCCCTCTGTTAACAAAGGCATTGTTACAAAACCCTCTGAGCCATGAAATACAGCGAAGCCACTACCTCCTTGCAAGAGACCTTATGTTTGGTATTTCGTGTGCTTTTAGCACGCTGCTTCGGCTAAGCTGCATGCCATCACGTTTAAACTACTGTCGTAGCTGCAGCATGAGCAGCGGCACCTAAGTGCCCGCTGCTGCTGCTGCAATACAGATTTCAGGCTGGGGGTGGTGGTGGTTCTCTTTCCCCTCCTCCCCAGATTTTGAACCCCTCCTGGAGGTCGTTGCAAAGACGGTGAAGTTGGTAGAAGCACAAACCTGACCTCTATTCCACGTTTTCTGAAAGTTCACCGTCCCAAGTCTGTTACTTGCCTCTAAGCCAGACTCCAAGCTCTGGTGATGACACAGTCACTGGTATAGATAATTTAGCTCCTAAATGTTTTCTTTGTGCTTTGAAAAAACATCTTTGAGCAGTTTCTTAAATGTCATTCCTTGCAGTATACAGAGCAGGCAATAAACAATAAAATTATTCACCTTGAAGAAACCATCTGCCGTCTTAAAGGACATCACCAGGTTTTTTTGTCGCTTTGAATGGTCCTCGGGGATGCTGTAAGTATCATTAAAACACCATGTTTCCCATCATCTGTGTGCCAGACTCATTTTGCTTTAGAAACAAGAAAGATGATGGGTGAAATGAGCAGAAATTTCATTCTCTGTTAGTTTCTGTATTTCACTTATTTTGTAAATGTCTTATATAACGCTTGGCATTTGAGTTACTCTTTGTAGGCTGCATCAGAACGATTTAGCCCCTGGATGTGTGGCGGCCCAGGTGCAGCAGGCTGACCCACTTGCAGGTCCGTGGCGCCTTGATGATCACGCTCTGCCGCCTCAGGGCAGCTGGCCCACATGCGCTTTGCAGGGACGACGCTGAACGCAGCGAAGTGAGGTTACAGTTAACCTAGGGACATCTGTCTCCATTTTTCTCATCTACTCAATCATGGATGGAGAGGACATTGCCCTTTCCAGTGGAAGTTCAACTCCCTTCCTCCTCCTCCTCCTTCCCCTCCCATGCCTGCAATATGTATGCTGCCTGCTTTTCTTTGATCCGTTCCTTTATAACAATGACACACCTCGCTACGGCAGCGTAGCCCTGTGCAGGGGGAGATCCATCATGGCCTAAAGAGGACTTGTCTCTTGCTCCCAAGGACAGCAGAGCTGTGATCCTTAGGAAAAGGCAGGCAGAGCTGTTCCCACTCCCCTCTGCTACACCCGGGTAATTATTGGCCCCTGCTCTCCTCATAGCCTTTCTCGGTTCTTTTACTGAGGTTAAAGCAAAAAGCATCGCAATGCCGCTGAAAGTCCATCCCCCCTTCATAAGAAGAACCTGAGGTTCAAGACAGAAAACACTGCAGCAACGTCCAGCCCCAAACCAGCTCCCACCATACCGGACACCAGCTTACAGGTGCCCCTACTCCCAAAGCTGGGCTGCAGCAGAAGCCCCTCCTGGCACGGCCCCTGGCACGGGCAGGCTGCGGACAGCGAGGTGCTGCTGGGCTGCCGCCGAATTAAAGGTCAAATAAGAGGCTGTTTTCTGGAAAGAACAAAGGTTGAGACCTGCATTGGGAACAGGCTGGGAAAAGTAATGGGTTTTAAAAATAAAGCTCCATTGTTTTAAATGCTGTGTTGTTTGGAGCGCATTAGCTTCCTCCTAATGAAAGCCTGCAAGAGCAGATCATTGATGCAATAGTCTGTGCCATGCAGGATTCAACCTTCGTTTCAAGGTTATGAGGTTTACTGCTGGAGGCTAAATTTACTATAAAAACTTTCCAAAACCTAGCTAATGTAATGAAAAAGCAATCAAACGTTAAGAAAGAGCCATCGCATCAGACACAACCCACCATTATTAATCTAACTAAAACGAAAGGCTAAGGTCTCTCAGCCTTAAAAAATAAAAATAATTCTTTTTTAGCTCTACAGCCTTTAATTGTTTTAACCAATCGATGAGTTATAAAAATATAAAGAACATTTTCAAGCTAAACCAAAGCTCCTTTTAAAATTAAATTAAATAAAAGCAGCTCAAGGTTCTAGTGACATCAGTTTTGCTGTTGTGGTTTCTGATGTCAGAGCACCCTTTGATGAGATTATTTCTCCATGCCTCACGATCCATTCATTATTGCACCCGTATTGTAGATTTCATGTGCCAGTCAACAATAAAAAAATACCCTTGGCAACCTCCATTACATCCTGCAGTTAATTTGCGTTCTTGCAAAGTGCTTATACTTACTATGAGTGATAATCATACATATGCATGAGACCTTAAGTGAGGGAGAATGCGCTCAGGAGCTAATACAGCAGGAAGTTTGCCTAGAAGAGATGTCAAAATCAGTTCACTTTTGTTATATATGAGTAATTTAATTTCCTCTACAGTGTTATTAGGGCAAGAATGAAGTAACATTCTTTGGCATAATTGAAGCAAATCCCGGCAAGACAAGAGGATAACAAAGCCTTCCCATCTCGTCATGTCAAATTCTTACCTAGTATTCAGTGCACACAGATGCAGTCTTTGTGTTGGATTAAATTGTTGAGTTTATTAACTTGTTATGTCCTATGACCTTCAGCGTATTTACTGTTAGATCTTTAAACTTCTGTCTTTAATTTACTCCTTCACAACCAACCTCATTTCTGTGTCAGACCAGAAATACCAGTGACATTCAGTCCTTTTTCAGGTCTCAGTCTTCATCAGCGGCTCCTCTCGTTAAACCCTGAACTATGCTCTCCATTTGCAATGCTCCCTAACAGATTATAAACACAACAGCCAAGGAGTCCTGGGACCCGGAGGGAGACGGGGGAGGCTGGCTCTTTCCTTTCCCCACGGAGCAGAAGCGATGCTCAGAGGCATCACAGGTGGCAGCCCTGCAGGCCACAAGCCCAGCAGCCAGGGAGACCAAAGCCACCGAGAGCAGCACCTGCGACCTGTGGAACAAACTTGCTGCTGGTGCCTCCCAGGGGTAGATTACTTAAGTCAAATTTAATTGATTTAAAGCTGCAATATCCTCCAAAGAAGAAAGTGGAGCTTTTTCAAGGTAACAGTCACAGAAAAATCAGTTACTTGTGGGTTAGCCAGGCCGTGACGGCTAAACCACGCGGCACTTTTGTCATTTCCAACCCTGCAGCCTCTGCAATACAGCTCAGCAAAACTTCTGTTGACTCAGGAGCTTTATTGTCTTGTAAAGGAGGGCGGATTTCAGAGCTCTGTACTGCAAGTGCTGGCTGCCGGCCACCTCGCAGGGTCCGACAGTGAGCCAGCCCTGCTAAGCCTCACAGCGCCCAGTTCACTTGGCTGCGGCTCCGCCATTTCTAGCTCTGAATTTACCGTATTTGGCCCAAATGGGAGCTGCAGCTGACCAACAACCAGCTCATATCTGAACACCCAAAAAAAGCAAATTTTGTGCATGAACAGCAATTCATTCTGGCCACAAAGGACAGACAAGTGCTCGTGCTTTGCCCTCTTGCCTGCTTTCTAAGCAAATCCCTTAGTGGGTGGGGGCGTGAGCTCCCCAGGTTTCAAGCTGGGAAGAAATAAGGGAAAAAACAGGGGAACACAGCACCGAGGGAAATGAGAGATTTGTCGTCTCCCAGTGCCTTTCTGAAAGATACTTCAACCCTTTTTTAGTGGGAGGTGGGGGCGAGGGGTAGGGAACAGCATTTCTTCCCTGCTCCCTCGATCAGGGTGTCCAGCTGTTCCCTACCTGCCTCTGGGTCACTCCAAAGGGATGGACACGCTCGTCCAGACATACAACCTGATTCAAGACCTGCCTTTGATACCTGATACTCAACAAACTGTGGGAAAGCACTGCTTGGTATGATCCAGCATGACAAAGGCACATCTAACTCTTCCTACGCCTGCTTGAGACTGAGCTGTACTCTCTTCTGTTCCTGCCATCCCTCTTACCTCATCCGTAAAATAGGAATAAATACTATTTATGCATCTGTGTAAAGCATTTGAGAGCATGATCGGAAAGGTACTGTGCATGTGGCTGTATTATTAAGTCTACTCATACAAAGAAAAGTAAAATGACAACACATAAGCAATTTGCAACAACTCATTTTAGCACTGTTTAGTCTGGGAAGGTCATTACTCACAGTTGCTCCAGAGAGAGGAAGCTTCAATGCTCTGAGCAGGGTGTGCCCCAAAGAAGAATGCTCCGTGCACCAGGCTCAGGGAAGCCTCAGCTTATGAATCAGCTTGTCTTGGCCAAGCACAAGTTAGTCTTTTTTCACATGGTATTTAAACACTCTTCAACTTGTGAATTCCTGAATATGAGAGATAAAAACAAGTCATTGTAGGATGAACCTCAGCTCCCTAAAGCTGCTGAACAGGAATGGAAAGATAGAAGCAAAGAGAAGGGGATATTTCCCAGGTGTATTAGGTGGAGCCACAGATTTCTTGCAGATGCCGTATGTCTCATTTATTGTATTCTTCTATTACTGACTTGTTTTCAATTGTTTTCTTAAAAAATTGCTCCTACATCCTGAATTGTGCGGCTGTTCCATTGAGAAAGGTGGTAAATAACAGTCATTTCTAGAAGAAAGCAGTAAATGAATAGCAGCAAAAAATAAAATAAAATTGAGTATCAGCAAGTGAAGTGAGTTTTGTTGAAATGTCTTACAGTGATAAATCAATGACAAAGTTCTCCCATGTCCAAAAAAGGTTAAGTTGTGAAAATTAACAGTAGCCTGTTACCTTTTCCTGGGCTTAATGGATGCTCCACCTTAAGGTATTGGACATTTTCCAGCTGTTCAGGATCATTCAATCCTTTAGCCTTTCTGCAGAGGCAGTCTGCTGGCCCCGCTCTGCCCAGCACAGCGATAGGTACCACTTACCTACGAGATACTGAACTGAGCCAGGGAGCTCATTCCACATTTACCAAAGGACAGTCACGATATGCTTGGAGCCACCTGGGTCAATAAATAACATTTCACCTTTAAAAAATACCACTTGGCAAGTTAAAAAAAAAAAAAAAAAAAAAAAAGACAAATTCCGCTCACTCTGCTGTGCCCTCCATCAGTGCCAGAACTGCTGTGTCCATACTGTGTTCCACACATCCAAACCCAAGCCTGGCTCTAGCAAAACATAGGGTATATGCTTACAGCACAGCCACATTGTCCTGGGGGACTTGGTCAAGATGGGAAAAACACTGCACGCTGCTTTTATTACCTGCATATAAGTTGATGCAGCGATTCTGGGATTTTTAAGGCTGGAAGAAAATATAATAATCTAACCTGACCTCCTGAATCACACGAGATCACCCACAGGTAATGGGTGCTGTCTGATATTGGAGGAAGAACGCAGCAAAGGCATAATCTGTGATTTTGCCCTGTTGTAGACCACTGTTGGTGAAACTGAAATGAGAACTCTTGAACTCTCTCTCTGCCAGATACAGGATAGAAAATTGCTTTCTGGCTGGTCTAGGCAAAGCTGCATTAAGCTAAGCTGTAGATGAAATTATTCTTATACTTATTGCAAGGGCTGCTATGACAACAGATGAATGCTGCAGGTAATTTAATTACGTTTCTGTCAGCCCCTGTGTCTTTCAGGAGACAATGCAGAAGCCAACAGCATTTTCTTTTAATCTTGCAGGTGGCACAGAAAATGTCAAATTCTCCTCCAGAGGGCCTAATGAGAGCATTTCACTTGAGTCATGAAACGTTATTTAAGTACCTTGAAGGATCACTCCTGTTTTTTCCCAGTATCTCCAATTCCACACGCGTGTTCCGTCCGTTGTTTCAGGAATCGCGCTGCACAGCGGCACTTTCTGTCCCTCTCGGCGCTTGCAGGCTGTACAACACACCTATAGGCTGAATCCTGACAGACGCTGCCTGCACCCCCTGCCCACTCCCCCGGGACAGGAGGAGATAAGAAATATGTGAAAGTCAGCGTTGTTCACCCAGCAGGTGAGGGCATGGAGAAAGCTGCGGTGTCCCCACCGGCACCGGTCTCTCTTGGCTCAGAGGTTTGGAAATCAGCCCTCGCTTGACTCTATTAATGGGAAACACCATTGGGGGATGGAAGTGAGGAAAGTTCTTTTTTCCCTGTGATCATGAACTGTGCAGCAGGGAGAGGAAGACAACTGCTTTAAGGACAAAGTATTGACTGATAGAACGGAGAGAAGTTAATAGCTATTGACTCCCACTTGCTTTAAGTAGGTCACACAGCGCAAGAACATGTTGCACATCCTTCTCCGAGGCATGTAGATAGGCAATTCCTGGCACAATGAGCACAAGTTTCAGTGGTGGTATGTACGTGCCATTCCATCATACCGGGGGACAGGGCTTTCATAGGCAAAAGTCCTAATTGCTGTACAGCTGGAGGAAAGCCTGCACCGATGGACAGTGCTGACTTCAGCGAGCGCTGCAGGAGCTCAGCGGGACTTGAGAAGTGATTTGCACCTTACCAAGGCTGGACTCAAGATCATTCAAATAATCCTGTAATTTACATTAATTGAAGCAGGAACATGGCAATTATCTATTGTTTATCTGAGGAAACTGTCTGAGGAGCAATCCTGCCATACCAGGGTATAAACTCCGTTGCCATGTAATTAAGTCATCGTTACACAAGCACCGAACAAATGTGCAACAAGATTTAGATAATACATTAACGCGATAAGAAATGCCCAGGCATTTAGCTGGCATCGAGGAAATTAGCCGCACCAAATTAGATATCAATGAACACATTTACTACCATGTCAGTTATTATTCTGAATATAAATGGAGACTTAATCAATTATTTCTCCAGAGCTCTAATGTAAACTCATATTAGGAATTAAAAAAATACTGCTACTTTACAATGTTATGTCTGCTTTATGTTTTAATGACATTGATGAAGCAGATACAACATCACTGCCTTGTCTCCAGTACCTACCTAGACTGAAGAGAGAAAGGTGGAATAACAGCAAGACACAGGTTAAGGTCCACAATGAAGGTAGTTGGCAAAGCACTGGCGGGAAGTCTTGGGAGACCTGGATGCTTTTTTCTTCTGCTTTGTGCCTCGATTTCTCCTTTGGTATATGGAGGTTATGATACTTCCATTCCAAGGAGCTTTGAAATGTCTCTGATGAAAAGCCCTACAAAATGCCAAGTTAGTACTTGTGCTCATCCATCAGGTCTGGTGCAGTCCCGTGCAGCTGGCGAGGGGGCTTTGTAACACAGAGCTCAGACCAGCTGCAAAAGAAACACCTCCAGGTATTATGCCTGAAAAAAAGAAACAATTTCTGATTACTAGATCAAGATCAAACCACAGAAAATGTTTAAATACATGAACACCTAGAACATTCCAGTCAGTGTGGGAGACACTGTTCATTCATAAATTCAAATTCATGCTGGGTTCTTCTCAAAGGAGTAACAAAGTAGAGGGGGATCTGATGAACAAACAAAGGTTGAATGTAATTTATGAATTCAATAAAAGAGACACATCTGAACTAATACCTGACGAAATTCATAAGCTGAGAAGAAAAGCATGACGAACAACGAGTTATTGCACCTTTTTACATACACTGTCCCCCGAGCTCCAAGAGGGAATGAAAACTGCGATGGTGGAGTCCTCAGTTTAGGAGACAAAGGAACTATGCTGTTTTCTAAAAGGCAGCATTAACCAAGGATAAATTAACATGTATGCAAATATATAGACAAATGTATATATATAAAACTAGAAGGTATATATAGAAGAGAAAATAGGTACGTGATAAAGCTGTGAGAACACCGCCAGTTTTGGCTGGAGGCATTGTGAGTTATGCAGGCTGTTCCAAGTGAATTCCAACAACACTTGCATGTCCAGCACATTGTCCCTCTATTCTCAATACTTCAGAAGGAAATCAGGGTCCAATGGCACTACCTTTTGTATCTTTCCACCAACACAGCCAAGTTCCCTTCGCAAGACAAGTCAAAATGCACAAACCCAGAAAAAAAATAATAAAATCATGCATATTAGGAACCACTAAAACGGGCCTAAAATTGTTTAATTTTATGTTTGCAATGCTAATTTTATGCTGCAGCCAGTTCTCAACATCTCACTGGAAGGCTTGGCTTTGTTCTCAGTGGCATTCAATTCCTGGTCTGATCCTCTGCTGAAATAATATGGGTTCGCTCTGTTGGCAGCAGATCTATGATTGGCATGAGCTGTTAGAGATAACAAGGCTGATGACTCTACTTCTGACTGCATCTTTAAATCTCCATTCTCCACTAGCTACCCTGCCTGCCTGGCTCAGCCCTCAAGCTGTCAGCTCTCTCCATGTGGAACCACAAAATTCTGCCATTTGCAACCACGTACAGGCTGAAAGTCCTGGTTGATCAGCCATGACTACATCAGGGTCTGACATACCTCTTGCGATGTCCCCCCCACTTCAAGAGGCAGCAGCAGTGGGTAGGAGAAAGCCGTGTATCAGATATGGGAGCAAAAGCAACTCGGGGATTGCTGTTCCGGGCCGTGGGAAGTCTCACCTGTCTTGGATGCACATGCTTGTGCTTTTCTGTATCTCTCTATCTTGCCACAAAAGCTTCCAATCTCTGACGCCCCTCCCTCTCAGAGCTTTTTCCCCCTCTTCAGAATTATTTAAAGTCCCCACAGCAGTGGATGTGGTATAATGGGACTTGTAAATTATTTTAGAAAGGCTACAAGAGCCTTCAAATTAACAGGTCGTCCCATTATCTTTCAAGGATGCACTCAAAGCTTCCCAGAGGCTTTTCTCCTTACCTTCCTCTCAGCATACTTAAGGAAAAATTTCCTGGAAATTCTAGTAGTGGCTCCTATTGTCCAGCATCTCCCTCCCTCGGCAATGGGATGTACATCAGTATAGGTAAATCAGCTTCCGTGTGTGTTGCAGTCCTTTAAAATGACACACAAGTATCTAAAGAACTAATTTTTCCATGTGCATTTTCCCCCAAACACGGTATGCTCCATTGCCATATGAATGACTCCTAACATCCCTACAAGATCAGGACTGATTTTCAGACAAATTTCTCAAAAATGCAAAAATTGCCTTTTAATGTCCTACCAGCACCTGCCTCCCTGCAAGCTCTGCAGAGGCACAGCCTCTCCCTCCGCCACCCCTCCCGACTGTCAGCTCTTACATAATATTCAGAGAGCTTTTGTTCATCCTTTGGAGCTAGTTGTCTGGCATCCTCCAACCACCCATTTCTTTTAGGGTCTGTCTTTTTCTCTGATGAAAAGGAAACATTTTGGTATGTGCATCCAGGCTCGCTGTTTGGACAGTTTAATGAAAACATCAATAAGGCACAGCCTGGAGGAGAGGGAGGTGCACAGTCATTAGGCTCTGTTATTAGCATTTTGCACACCACCACAAGCTTTTGTACATGAGCAATTAATACAGCAATAAATACCACAATGAGCTGTAGAAACCTCATTGAGGCTGGGAAGTGTAAACACTGCCTTCCACTTAAAATAATTGTCAGAAGCATTTAAGAACCTTCATGGAGAGGAGTATCTGAAGCTCCTGCTGCAGACACGAAAGATCATCCCCAACCACGACAGAGAAACCTTCAACCACCTTAAAAAGAAGTCATCCGAGGGAGTCAGAACAAACAGTAGCCCAATCATCCTTCCAGGTCCATATGCTACCAGCCCACCTAGACGTAAATACTAGGTTTGGAGAAGAGTAAGCATGGAGTTTACTCCTGTTGCTTTAGCCAGCATGCACAATATAGAGCATCAGTCGGCTTTATTCTGGCTGCGTAAAGGAGGGCAGGCGATATCTGATCTGCTGGTACACAATTAACTCATCAAGAATTCCTGAGCACACCTGAATGATGAGTCGAGTTTATACAAGAAAAATATTTCTCCTTGTATTTTTGACTTGGCATTACAAACCCTAGCACTGGATTTACTGTACTGTAAGGCCACAGCTGGAGATAAGAGTTGATAGAAACATGGGAATGCCCTGTGTGGCCAGAGACAGGCCCTGGCTCTGCAGGATCTCCCTGCCATGGGGTTGGATTCCTTGCACCCATTTCAAACCTTTGCCCTCAGACACAATTCTTCACCCATCCATTTAAAGCACCTCACAAAGTTGAGTTTCCCCAAGGAAAGCACAAAGAACAAGAGCCTGCTCCCACAATTTGCTTGTACAAGCTAGTTCCCAGCAACTTTGCTAGTAACGCATTGCTCATGCAAATTAATTCAGCTTAGAGAAACAAGTCTTGATGATTATAAAGTGCTGCAATCACAGTATTGCTTCCGGCCAGCTGAGAGTAAATTCATCAAGCATTTGATATTTAAAGCTGCTGTAGTGATAAATGCCTGCCTTCATTTATGACTGTACACCAAGACAGAGAGAAAATGGAATACAGAAAAATTACTGCATGACGGGAATCCCAACAGAAACCACCCGAGACAAAGGGACAAAGGCGGCGATAGGAAATCTCCCTCACAATCAGCTGAAGGTAGCTGATATGTGGCAACTCCTCCTCCTTTAACAAGGATCTATTAGAACAAAAGCAACAACAAATACCAGTTTTACTCAGACAGAAGCACGGAGTGGTGTTCTTGTTGGCTGTATCTGATAAAAGCCTTGTTATGCCAAGGTCAAGGACAGCTGTACAGCAGTAGGTGTCTCTTCCGCCCGGCAGTACACTTGCAGCCAACTGTTGTGATTATGGATGCTCGCTCTACGTGTGCAGAGCACATAAAGGGGAGGACAAACTCCTCTGAGGTTTTGTTAACAACCCTGCTGCTGCTTACCTTTGCTCTGTATATGACATTACAGTACAAACAAAAGGAAAATAAATTCAACAACACATAGCCATGATTACACTGCACTAATTGTTTTCATGCTTTTATGTGAAGTCAACGTTTCGGGCAATGCTGTCCAACACAGAGGAAATAATTAATTCCATTAGTATTCAGAGTAATGGCATTAGTCACAATGAACTCTTCTACTAATGAATGTGGGGAGAGTAGCACAAGTCAGGGAGAGTTAGTTATAACTTTTCATTCAACTGGAGCTCTGCCCAGCTGCCTCACAGCAAACAGCTGATGGGTCCTGAGAGCATGGCAAGTTCCTGGCTCGCCTGAGAGCATCTGATGTGAGGTGGGGGCTGTGGATTTCAAGCCCTAAGAAGATGGTCAGAGCAAGGATATTGGGCAGCTTTTTTCCCCCCAGTTGCTCTCAGGACTCCATCCTCACAGCAGTCTCAGATGTCTTACCAGTGCTGATAGCAGCAGCACCGACCTGCGACCGATTTGCTCTGTGAGTCTTTCTAATAGACAAGATGGTAAACATGTCCTTCTGCAATGTATGGATGTACAGCACCCCGTAACAGATCCCCTGTGTAATGCTTTATAAATACCATATGCACTATCTGTGGATGGAAGGGAAAATGCTGGGGCTTGGCTGGCATGTCAGAAAGACCTGATCCCAGATGGAGGAAAAAAGATGATCTAGGGACAAGAGGAAGCAGAAAATCCTTGGACATAAACCTCTTGGCAGCCCATGTTTAGCAGACCTCTATTGTCATTTATCCTAAGATAACATCTTAGAAAAAGCAGCTGAATTCCCATCTAGCTCTCTATAAAGAAATTATAAAGTAGCTATCTATTTTTTTATTAAAATTAAATAATTGAATCTGTCCAGATTCATGTACTGTTCCCCCATGAGATATCTGGAAGAATTAAGTTTCAATTGACTTTCCAAACCTTGGTTATCATAGGAAGCTTTTCAAAAATTGGGACATTTGGCAATTTGAAATTCAAATAGATTTCAGTCAATATGTTTACTATTGCTAGACAGACATCTTTGTCCCCTGGGTGTTTAATGCCTCAATAAGTAATTGGTCCTTTCATCTTTTATATGCACTGAGTGAAAAGTTTACGGCTCATACAGTGAATTGTCAATACAAAGGATCTTTGCACCAGTCTTAAACAGCACAGCTCCCAGCTCCATTAAATCCCATTAAAAATCTCCCCTCCTTCCACATGCCCACAACTAGCCTCTGAAGATCTGTTCTCCTTCTCTGATTTTCAACAGCATCCTTAAAAGGTACCTCTGCTTTGCTCACCAAGCCTAGATACAGACAAAGACAGGGAGGTGAACATGAGGAATAAGAATGTGCCTCCCACAAACTGAAAAACTCCAGGGATGAACAAGAAAACTCTTATTATGTCTTTATCCATTAGGTTTGAAATTCAAAGTAGTCATCACACCTATATCCAGAGATTCTGATCTTTAGAGACAGGAGTGCAACAACATCAGTTTTGCATGAGTATTTTTCATATGAAGATACCTTCTGAAGCCACAGATACATGGGCAGTGCTGTCTGTTAAGCTGAACTGAAATCACATTTTCTGTTTCATGAAACTACCACTTTTCCATCTTCTTCTGCTCTCAGATTTTAAAATAAATATATTTGCCACAAGTTAAAATACTTCAGACTTATTTTCAGACAACTGAAACATTGTGTTTCAATCAAGAAAAAAGAATCTGTCATTGAAATTGAACAACTCTTTTGTACACTGTGCACTTTAGTCACACATACTGCATAAGTGCAAGTATTAAAGACAAAGAAAAAAATTTTTTTTTCCCCAAGAAAAAATTGTAGTGTTACTCTCCAAGAAGCTCAGAATTGAAAGTTATCACCCTGCTTCTTCAAAACAGGCATTTTTGTAATGTGCTTTGCTTTCAGTGAGTCAGAATTTTGTCAGAGGAACTGTTTCTCTTGGCCAGTTTCTGATCAGCTCTAGTGATGCGCTAGGGCAGGCAGGACACCAAAAGAAGCTGGTTTGGTTTATTGAGCTATGACTTGGTATCATCACGCTGGCAGTACACATCTGAAGCTGTGAGGGCTTGCACCAAGCTTCTGTCAGCTTATGCAAGTTGCAGGACAGATGCTACCTGCAGTGGCAGCACAGCTGTGCTCATCCCTTTGCAAGAAAAACTGAGCTCACAAAAATCCCTGTCCCAGATGAGACTCTAGGAAGCACAACTAAGCTTCTATATTTTCCTGCTTAATATGGCACTGTATGCCAGTTTAGGATGTGGAGGAAGCCCAAGATCAAAACTTGCATCTGGGTTTTGGGCCATGAAGCGTTATGGTTGGCCAGAGTTTGATTTAACTTTCTGTAATGATGGGAATAATTTCTCTTTTCGTGTTTGGTTTTGTTTTTAATTCAGCCATCACAAAATATTTTTTTCAGGGTAAGTTTCTGATTCAGTTAGATCTAGAAAGGTTTGGGAAGTCCAGTTTCTCGAGGCCTCCAACCTGAAGGGCTGCAATATGGTTCTGATCCACCAATGCGGCTTCTGAACCACAAGATTTTTCCCGGACTGAGTGTGCAAGGAAATGTCGAGCCTGTTCACAATGGATCTATGCTATTACTCTTATCCTAGCATCACCAGAGATGATGAGAGGGCACAGGGAATCTGCAGCATCGAATGAGCACCTTTTTCCTCAGTGTTATTTATCACTCACCCTGCGGTGCGCAGGGTGGAGCAGACTGCAACACTGGGCAGCCACTAACTGCTCTTTGTACAATTAGCAAGTAAGTATTCATTAGACTTGCATCGCAACCTTTTATATTTACTAGGTGCACTCTCTGTGTGACACAGAGCATTTTGTCAGTATCTGGAGGTGACTCCAGAGGCTGGACATTTATGCTGAGGTGTACAGGCAGAGGAGAAAGCAGCGTGTACTCAAGGACAAACGCAGGTGAACTGAATTTACCCACCTGCAATATGGGCAACATAGAGCTTTTCCTTTCTGTATGTGTCAGCATTGAGATTACGCAGTCTTTTTATTTCTCGCTATGCTATAGAAGCAAAGAAAGTCTTCACAGACTCAGATCAGAATCCTTTACACTGCTGCTGATTGTTCATTTTTATTGCATATATCTTTATTGAAATTAATTAAACTTGGCTCACAAGCTTTGCATATGCAATAATGTGTAGCAGTTAATAGCCCATTTCTCATTACTTTTCACTCAAAGGATGCCTTAATGCTCTACAAAACATATTGCATGTTTAGGTTTTTTTACCCAGCAGTGAAATAGCCATCTCTCATGATGTCTTGTAGCAAATCCTCAGCAGTGCAAAGAAAACCCCTGCTCACCTCAGACTAGACTGCACAGATACCAGGCGCAAATGAGATGGGCCTCAACTAGGGATTAGCAGAGAGGCTATACTGATTTATATCACAGTCTGGCAAACTGCTTGCAAAAATGGATTTGTGTTCTGTGAGTGGAGAAACAACTTGGCCTTACTTTTCCTTATCCGAATGGCAGCACGTCCTCTCGGCAATGAGAGATCAGATGCATCTACAAGTAGCAACTATCTTATCCCTTAGTCTGTAAAGTCAGTCAAAATCCCAGCCCAAGCTGACCAGGATGAAAAAGCCCTCTCCCCAGCCAGTCATGTTTTCAGCCCATATCACTCAGCCCTGAGAGGAACAACTAGAACGCGACAAAACTCCCAAAGAAACAGTCCTTGCATCAGCTAAAATATTAAGACAAGATGTTTAGAAACTTTGCTAAATATTTTGTTTATCCATGGGAAAATCCGTATTTACACTGCGGCATGTGGCTTCCCCTGGGATCTCTCTGCCAAGCTTCACATTTCTGGGAGAGGGGGGCTTAGTCCCCAAATACACACTGTTAATTTTTGAGCTGGGCAACGACAGGACAATCATAGTCATCTCCATCCTCCCTGGGCTGAGCAAGCATCTGCCATGGTATTTCTTTTTTCACCACAACCTATACCACAAAGGTTCAGAGGGAAACAGTGCCTTGTCTCTCCTGTAACACCGGGGGCAAAGAAGAATTTGCTGGGGGATACTTAACATTAGCTCTTACAATTTTGTGGTTCAGCAGGGGAGGCATGATGCTGGAAGTCAGTGGTATGACCTAGTTTTGGAAATTCTGCCCCTGGTCAGGAGGGCTGAGCCCCTCCCTTTATACTGTTGCGCCTGTGTTCAATGGCAAGCCCGCTCCTGGTGCCTGCTCTGCTTTCTGGGCAGTCACTTGTTGGCACGGTACCCACATGCTCACGGCCAACACTCACAGCAGCCAGTGCACAACAAGGTTTTCACACAACAGAGGCTTCTAACAGCAAATTAACACTGACCTGTGCAAAGGGCATCATGTGCGAATACAAGCTACAAACAACAGGCAAAGGAAGAATCTTACACCTCCCTGCAGCAGGTGCTGAGGATGAATCCCATATGTAAAGAAGAAAAACTACCACGACATTGCTCTGAGAGCCAAGACCACGTAGCACAGAGCCAGCCCAAGGTTTTGGCAGCCTTTGAGGATCCTGGACAATCCACTACTGTCAGGACTGAACTAGGCGATTCACACAAAGGGCTGCGGTGCTGAGCACACTGGAGGCGTTACCTTACACACGTGTCATCTCTACGATCTCATGCATCTCAAAGGTCAATCATTTCTGCTCTGCAGGGCGGAGATACAGCTACTCCTCTCGCAAGATTAAACAGAATGAGAAAGGGTAAACTCGGCTGAAGGTGAGCTGCTGCCTCAAGGCGTTCAAGGAAAACACGTGGAGAAGATGCTGGGGTTCTGCCCGGAGCTGGTCACAACGAGCCCATTTGCCTCAGACTTTTGAGAGTGTCCTAGTAACATCTGCTGTTACTGCAATTCAGCATCCACTTTCTGTGGCTCAGCATGAGAAATATCTTCTCCTAGGATAAGAGGAGGAAAAAGTAATTAATAGATAAGGGTCCTCCCAGTGGAGGCTGATTTGCTTTCTGATCCACAAAGCATTGCAGGTTAAAAACTGGAACTAAACAATTCATGGAGAAGTGAAACTGCTGGAGAAGTGGGAGCTTTTTTTCCTTCACAAATTAGGGAGAGCGTTACCCTGATCCACAATCAGGACTGCAAAATTCCCCAGTCCAGCATGCCTGCTAATCACTCCCTTTGCTTCATTAAAAGGAGGGCAAAATGAAATTTCCTGCACTGATTAGAAATGTGGCGAAGGCAATCGCTGTCATTTGCATTCAATCAGATGTTTGTTCCCCCTGATAGAATAGCATCAAGATTATTTGAAAAGCAACAAACAAGTGCTATGCTATTCCACTAATTAAACCCACCCTTCTGCTCTAAAATTGATGAATAATGACTGAACTTGACTCATAATCCCTTTGTCTTGTATTATTTACTCTTTTTTAACAGTGATTTATGGCAAGGTAGAGCTTTCATTATTCTTGTTAATTACCTCTGTTCTCTACTTCAGCTTGTAAAATGTAATTGCCTGAAACATAAATCTAGTCTTGCCACCTATGTTCACACATCATTAATATTATTCTGGCCATTCTTATAAAATCTTTATAAAACATAATTATACACGTGCCATTAAGTGCTATGATGTGTTGAGGATGCACTAAGCCTTTACTGAGGACTCAGCGAGTCTGTATATTTTGCGTTCCCCTAAGGAAAGAAACCAAACAATAATTGGTCAGTGAAATTGTAGGTCCCAGTGAGATGCCCTGTGAGCGTGCAAGCCCTGCTAAGTGGCTGCTAACGCCTCTGTGACAGGGGAGCGGAGGCACTTTAATGAACTCTCCTGCACTCCCCACCCCTGGAAACAATAATTTCACTGAACCGAACTATGATCACTAGGCAAGAGGGTAGCAAACAAATGCAGCAGCTACTCGCTCGAGTGATTATCAAGTTTCTTTCTGCACGTAGATAATCCCCAAACAAATTATTTTCATCCTCTCTGCCCCTGATACTTCAAATCAAAAGAACTGCATATCACAGAGAACAGACATCTTCCAGCGGCTGCCTTTTTCCCATTGTAATTTTTTAGTATTACTTATGATTATATGTAAGGAAAAATCTATTAGAAGGAGAGGAAATGCATTATCCCCGGCTTATTGTTGACATGATATTAGCTCGGCATTTGTCAGGTTTCTGGTAATGAACAAGTTTATACGCAGCACTTCATCTCTTCAACACAACACTTGGCTATATGAGCAGCAGTAATACCCCGGCTGAGCCTAGCGAGAGAGAAACATGTTTATTATTTCTCAAAAAAAATCATCTCATTCCCCCCTGATTCATCTGCTACATTATTACCTAAGTGTGCATTTGGAGGTACTAGATCAGCTAATGTAAGCTCTTCAGCCAACAAGTATTATCAAGTGTATTTCCATTAGCTTCCATTCCCCGCAATCGTAGGAAGGACGACCTATAAAATAGTGCAATTGCATTTACAATTGTTAATTACTGTAAATTCAGTGTTTGAGATAAGAGCACTTGCTCTCTCCAGGTCTCCTACCTGAGGTATCGCAGCTATTATGGCTTTTAGACGGATTTGCAGTGGCAAGGTCCTGTCCGTGGGGTTTCTCCTGACTTACACCAGCGTGCGAGATGCGAGTCAGACCCTCCTGGCACTGCAGCCCCGTCAGGGCCAGGACTTCAGCAGCTCAAACCGTGGCGCAGATCAGAAGGGCACGGGTCAGAAGTGAAGTGAGCTGGGTGCAGTCTGGTAGATTAAATCAAGACACTTTCTCCATCTTTTCCTCTTCTTTAGATGACTGAGGAAAAGTATTTCCTGCCTGACCCCACCTGTGGTTTGAGTAATGGCATTCTCATTAATGCATTTTGCCTGAGGAAAGCACCGTAACTTGGTTACTTCGGGGGAGAGCATGGAAATGGGATGAGAAAGCTGAGTCTTTAAATCAATTTTGTAAATATATGCCAGATTGGGGTGGGCAGCATGAAAAAGGCAGGTTGTAGGGCAAATTCACTGTCATGTAGAGTTCCCAGAATTAGACAGATTAATTCTTTTTTTTTTTTCAGGGAATGGTTTATTTCCTAAAATGACATCCATCCAATATAAGCCATAGAGCTAAACCAAGTTCTGGGACCTAGCTCGCTTTCTTCTGAATGCAGATCTGCTACAGAAGTGTATATGCCTTCTGGAGATTTCTTTCTCAAGAAAAGTGGATAAATCCCACTCCAGTCCTAATTTAAACTGCTAACAGTGACTTCCCAGCCTGAACTAGTCATTCAATAGGGTCAGCCATGAGGTGGTCCATCCCATTTTAAGCTGGTTGTATAGGAAAAGTTGTCTGACTTGCTTCTTGGCACCCTGTTATTCTCCACTGAATTTACACTCACTCTAGCCCACCCTTCCTCATGACCAAGGAAGCTGCTGTGTGTGTGGGTGCCTCACCTCCTGCACGCTGCTGCGGGATGGGTGCCAGCAGTACGCGTGCAAATGCTTGCCGTGGTCCCGTTCCATTTCTGGATGGGTGTTCACATCTGAGATGTCTGCTGGCATGCTTACAGGAAGCTACAAGACTGCCCTGGTGGTATCAGCCCTGCGCCTGGGGAGCGCTGCTCTGTGCACGCTGTCCCAGTGCCTCCGGCTCCCTGACCTCCTTGCCAACGCCAGTTTGGAATCTAGGTGGTCCAACGCGAACAGTCAGCAGGGAAGGCTGTATCACCGGGGACTCCGTACAGACACTGAATATATCTTCATGCCAAGTGGGTCCCTCTGAAAGTGATTTAATTAAAACTTCAGAATTAATAAGCCTATCCTTCATTAGTTGCCAGAGTAATAAAAGCAGCATGGAACTTCTCTTTAATGAAACAAAGCATATCTTAAAAGGAAACAGGAATGTGAAAAAATAGTTGTACTCTGAAAGCTGCTTTTACTGCTGTTGGTGCATCATTATAATGACTATCGGGCAACTTCTGCCTTGTGTTCTAGTGAAGGAAGAAAGACTCAACAAAGGGAGTGTGTGTCAGAAATAATGCAATCAGCTTTGGAAGTTAAGAGTACAGGTATAACGGGAAAAACCTGAGATCTGGTATTGCTCGGGTATTCTTATAGACCAGTACACCTCACGTATTCAGAGCTGATTAGTGTGAGACAGCTAACCATTTCTCAGGAGAGCAGTGGAACAGATTGCCTAAAACCTCTTCTGTGTTTACCTTTGTGACAACAAAGAAAAGCCCCGAACATGGAGACCCCTGAGCATGGCAGGTACTGAGACCTGGATCACAAGGTCATGCATCAGGCTTATCTTTAACTCTGGATACATCACACACCACTAAGTGCATTTTCCTAAAGTTTTCTGATGTTTTGTAGTTTTTCCTAAGTTTTACAATCTACTGTTACAAACCTAACACAATTGTATCTCCTGCACAGCTGGGGGTTCCCGAAGCTAGTTTTCTAGAGAAAACGTATTTTCCATCCACTGCCTCCATAAGCCTCCCTACTGAGAAGAGTTTATGCTGAGCTACACTCAGGACATAATAAAAGCGAAAGACAAGGAGGTAAACCGAGGATTTAAAGACCTGTATCAAATTTTATCACTGGAAGGTCTGGCGATGAACACAATCCTATTTTCTTCTGTTTAGCTCATTTTGGAGTTCATTTTTCACAGAAACCCCTGTATCCACCCAAGGGATATATATATTTTTTAAAGCACCTAAATGGGTGAACTGGGCGGACTCTTAATTGTGTCTGAAAGGCTACAGTTGACACACACTGGAGACTTAATTACGTAGTGTGCAGCTCCATCTGTCAGCTGCAATATCTTTTGTTACCAAGAATTAGACTTCCATAGAAGATGATGTGACAGATTCAATTTGCTTTCACAAGGATAACTGTTATGTGGGCATTTGAATGATGCTGGAAATTAGAACAACATTTACATTCCTTGTGTAGACACTGAAATGCTATTTACAGCAAGGTTTGTCCAAACTATAAAACTAAGATTGAACGGGTGGCAGCCAATACAAAGCTGAAAACCATGAAACAATTAGTTAAAATATCATTAAATGGAGGATAGTCTTACACAACACTGTCTGAGCAAAGATGCACCCATACACATGTAGAAAAATTCAGAAGAGTGTGTTTTTGTGGGAAGTTACTGGACACAGCAGTTGTACTAACATTCAAGAGCTTTTATGGCAATCCTGACAGCAAAATGTAAAGACCATAAAATTCCAGGCTGGGAGGGAGAGGGGATAACGTTTTCCCCTAAACCAGAGGTTTTCAATATTTTTCAACTTGTTTACTATAAAGTTTTTTCAAGGTTGATGCAGATTGCTGTAAAACTACTTAAGCTTACCTTTCTTTTATCCTTTACAGAGAGCTCACAGATCACATCTCTGGATTCATTGCGAGGTAACAGTTACGTTGTGTGGCCGGGTAAATCCAGTTCCTGGATGCTTTAGCCTTGCTGCTACCCAGCCACCCATTTAGCTGAGATAATCTGATCACCTACAACAGGGGGTCCACGGCCTCCAAGGGACACTGGTACCTGTGTATCACATGTGAGTATGAAAGGATGAAGAAATGTTATTTTCAGAAATTACATGTGAACTTCCTGCAAGTTTTTGCAATCATGTTTTCTTAATTTTTCTTAATAGACGTCTCTGTCCTGTTTCAGTTTGTAAAGCCCACACAGACTACATGGGAAGCAAGCAACTGATGACAACATGCTGGCATAATTATAAAGAGAAAAAACAGAAGAGGGAAAAATATACTATGAGGGATTTTGCTATTCGCTCTAAAATGAAGAGACTTGTTAATTAGAAAATGCTTTTCACAACTGATTTAATTTGAAATGGGGGGGACCCCTTTCATTTGCTTACAGGCTGCAACATATTTCAACCGATGAACAACCACATTATTCTTAGGAAGCTATACATTCATTATATAGTGGTGCATCTGGAATTCTAACCTGCCATTATGTCAGCATGCAATATACAGTTTTGAAAAACTCCCTATATTTATCAGCTTCTGAATTCGACGGTTGCCCAATTATCTCTAAAATTGTAATAATCTTAGTTTTAGCTGAAAAGCTTTTATTGAAAATCTACTAGTAATCTTCCATAAATGTTCATCATAAACAACACTGCTAAATCATAAAAATATAACTGCTTGTGATTAATCTGGAGAGAGGCTTACATTAACATATTCCGTTCTAAATGGTCTCTCATCCCAGCAACCGATAAGTACTGATAAATTGAATTAGCTTACTTAGCGTGAGGTTTGCTGGGAGCTGGCTTGTAAACCTCCCCTGAATTTCTATTTTAGCATCCTGGGAAAAGCGTGAAAAATCCAACCCCAGACCAGATTTTCTGAAAATATCACCAGTTTGTGAGGAACCAACAAGATCCTCTGTCCACACTCTCCTGAAGGCACCTCTAACCCTCATTTTACATTCAACACCTTGCAGGTTTTGCTTCCCAAAGCGCAAAGCAACCTGAGGCCAAGCCAACCATAACTGCATGCCATTGCAAACCTACAGACTCTGCTCAAACTGAGCCCCCTCCTGCCTGCTCGCTGCATGTACCCAGCTCTACACGCTGTGGGCATTTAGATTTACAATGTGTTCTAGAGCCGTGAAACAAACAGGAGACACGAGCAGGGGACCACCACCAGCGAAGCCCCCGGCAGCCACTGGCAGGGGCATGTAGGAGTGTGCCCTGGTAGGGAGCAGGATGGCACAGCTACGTGGGGCTGCTCAGGAACGTGAGTGCTTACAGGGGCTGTGTTCCCCATCCACATTTTGGTGGGTAAGAACTATCAGAGAAAGCCTACGTGCTTGTTAACGTGGCAGGGGCTGCACAGCGTTTGGCTCCTCCATCGCAGAGCCGTAGCCGAAAGGCAGCTGTATGCGAAGGATGGGAACGATGTCAACGTTACGGGCTGGCGACAGCTGCAGCTCTGAGCCGAGCGAAACCGTGGCCCTATGGACTCCGTAACCATGTGTGGATGCATTTTCCATGCTAATTTGTATACTTTGCAAATACATAAAATACACCTCGTCCTCTGCTACAATTAATTCCTATCTACTTCCAGTCTGACAAACTGTAATTGGAGCCAAAGCTGAACAAGAACTAATGCTGGTTAATGAGAATTCACTAAACACTGATTTGAATATTACTCTCATTTGCAGCCTAACTAGAGCTTGAGAGCTGCCGAAGGAATGAAGCAAATCTAATGAACATAAACCCAGGGCATCAGTGCTGCTCGCTTAGGGAGGAACGGCTGAATTATGCTGCTGGAGCAGCTTGGACGGCCGCGGAAATCCGTTCCCCGGCGGCCGTGCCAGGGAGGTGGGAGATGCCTGCTCAGCAGACGGGTTTGTTTAGCAGCCACACGGGCACCTTAATACCTTTCACATACAGATAATGTTCCTCGCTTCCCAAACGCACAAATCAAGCAGAAAAACACCTCCAAACAGCTCAATTAAATCCCACCTAACTGACACCATGGGAGGCTTCTGACCAATGCAGAAAGCTGTGTTTTACTTCAGTAAAATGAGTAAATAGCTTCTCCGGCACACCAGAAAATGCAGAAAACATGCAAACTTTAAACCACCATTGGCATTAAATACTTGTAAAAGCCTTTTTTCCTCAGATTAATATCTCACGTTTATCTGCTCTATACATTTTGGAGACATGAGGAAAATTGCTTATTTCTAATAAAATGTAGCAACTGTACCCTGAGGAAAAATTACTGTGTTATGAAATATTTTTCCCCTCTACCACAGCCAATTTAGTTTTCATTTAAAATTCAATAACTGCATCATACTCAGAACCTTCCATGACTGTCATAACGACTTTGAACAACAAGTGTGCTGTAAACAAGGAAGATTAGAAAGACGTTATTGAGGTAATTTCTCCCCAAGTTTCTTTCATACAAAGAGAGATGCAGAAAATGGATGCAACAGTTAGCGTGAATATGATTTAGAAATAAACAGGAGAAACGAAGCACTTTGTTTCACAGATACTTTGGCAATAAAAGCATTACTTCCCCTGTTTTATTTGAGGTATCTTTTGCTGCTTGGTGGAAGGAAACACTTCGTTGTTTCCTCACTGAAATATTGATGTAAGTGAAGAAGACAAACGATATAATATTGCTAGGAAAATGCTGCCGACTTGCTGTAACGTTTTCTTTCCCCCGTCAGGAGGGAGCTGAGAGCAGCGCCGGCGGAGGCCTGCTGGGCAGGAGCGCCGGCCCGCGCCCCCTTGCCTTGCCAGGAGCAGCCACCTCAGAAGAAAGTGCAGAAAGAGAAGAGTCTTTCCTCTTTCTCCTTGCCCAGTCTATGAAGAAAAACCTCTGCTCCTAGCACGTGGAAGGGACAGCAACGTCAAGAAGCGGCTCCCACCTGCCCCTGGCTCTGCTCTGTGCCAAGGGCACGGCCAGGCCTCTCCCCACGCGAGGCCCAGAGCCTCCATTTTGCAAAGGTGGTGGAGCTCCTGCAGCCACGCCCAGCAAGCAAAGCTGTGCACATCCAGCTCCATCACCTGGCGTCATTCCCTGCGTAAAGCATCTTCACACTTGCAAGAATCATTCCTAGCATTTATATTTCAACTCACAATCACCCCGAGAGCTGGAAGGGAGCCAGTGCTTGTGGTGCACTGAAGGGCGGGTGCCGTGATGCTAACTGGCCTTGCACGGGAGCCGCGGCTGATGGAAACCAGCGAGGAATTAAACAATTTTGAGGCTGCTTTTAGAGACAGCAACAAACATGGATGTTTTTCTTCTGAGACCAGTTCAACAATATTTCCTTTACAAAGGTTTCTGGTATTTTTTCCATCTGACCATACTGCAAGGTCAATCTTTGCCTGGGTACAATTCCCACATTTCCTGAGCTTATGGGCTTCACAGCTACAAGGAAATCCTCTCCTTTTTCATGGAAAACAGACACAAAACCCACTAGAAACTTCTGAAAACCTTAAAAATCCTCTGAAAATTTTTAGTGTCAGTAAATTCCACTAACCTGTAATTGAAACAAGGCCTGAGGCCCTGACCCTGCAGTGGCTCCAGGTACTCTGCCTCAGCTCCCATGCCCCTAGGACCTTGCCATTTCTAGTCACTGACAGCTGACCTTGCAGGTCTTGTAACACTGTCTGAGTTTACCAGAAAGATGATAGTATCTACAACTGGGGTGTGTGGGGGGGGAACCAAACAAACCCATCCCAAAGAAAAAACCCAAAAAAGTGGGAAAAGTGCGTTTCCAGTGAAGCTGAAAGTTGTATTATCATCATAAACCAACAAAGTTTATTTTATAATTCTCTATTTTTCCCACCCCAACAAACAGGAAAAACCTGGATGTATTTCCTATGGAAACGCAATGTGACATGGAGAAACCTTCCGTACTATTGAACCTCTAGGGTTAAAGCAGTTCATTACCAGTCTTCTACCAAGTCCCACTCCCCGTCAGCACTCCTTATTCCTTGGGAGGGACGCGGCCCAGCATGTCCTGATCCAATTATTTCCTCAGGACTTTTCTCAGCACACCTTAGACACCTGCCAAGCGCCTGCTTTTATGCAACAATGACATTACTGGTGTTTTATACTCTTATATTACAACTCGATGGGAACAATTTCTGGGAAGAAGGTGAAAATTCATACTGTTGCTGTACCACACTGTACCCAGCACCCTCAGGGAGTCCCAGCCATTGCTTCTGCACTTGCTGAAATGGCCCCCACGAAACCTGCTCTGCTCCCCCTTCTCCCCCTCTGCTCTTCAGCTGCTCTTGAGATCACCTGCACCATAACACATCTGCACTACAGATGCCCGTGGGTGCTGCTGCTTTGCAGTGCAGAAAGAGAAGAGAAAAGCAGCCTGGGCAGTCAGCTGTGCTCAGGATACAGACTGCTGGTCAGCCAAAACCCCTGTCTTTCCCCCACTTATAGCATCCTCTCCCTGTGGGATCTGTTAAAAATGAGACGTTAGAATGGCCATTACAGTCAAGTTTTAACAACAAATCCTGTTCTTCTCTTGTTCTGCACAATGAACAGCCCTGAGCAACTGCCTCCTCCCTGAAGAAGGACTGTATGCTAGTATTTAACGGAAGCATGCAAACTCAATTAAAAAAAATTCTGATTTGATTCTTGTCCTCTTGTCTAATCAATGTACTTCAAAATGCTGATAGTAATTTTCTAGGGTTTTGCCAGGTGATTAAGCTGGAGGACGTCTCTGTATGCCAAACCCTGACCGTATTTATACCAGTCTTACTAGTGCTCTACAGATACAAGGCCATGTTAACAGCATTGACTTTCTGTCATTTCATCCAAAATAAACACTTATATCCCAGGAAGGGTATATAGGTCACCTGCAAGCAGAGGGAGCAGGGCATGCCCTTTTTACAAAGCTATGGCATAGGTGTCAGCAAGGAGTACGGGAATCTTCAGAAAAATGGACTTGGCAGTGCTAGGTTAACAGTTGGACTCCATTCCAAGAAATACCATACTGGTGGAGTGAACGATTCAGAAGATTTACTGAATTTCCTTCTCGCAAAGTACTGGATCACATAAAAAAAAAAGGCTGCTTAAATTTTCTGGTTACCTGAACCCCAATGCAGAATGGGGACATAAAGATTGTGAAAGTCTTGGTGATTCCATCCCATATGTGCAAAGATTCGGCATCTGCTAGATTCATGCGCTTGACTCCACTACCGTTCAGCATTTGTCATGAGTCAGCTGCCAGTCTCTGAAAAATCAAGAAAAAACCCTGCTATACCTCTTGGAGAACAGCAACGTGTCAACCACCAGTAAGAAAAGGCTTCCAATTCGTGACAGCTTTTTGCTATTTCCACACAGGATCTGCTATTTGCTATAAACACTTGTTCTTATTCCTCAGTTTGGAGGATGGATTCTGCTTGGTCTCAATGCCATGCTTCTGCGCAAGAGGAAAGTAATCGTGAAAGTACTTTCTTAAAATGTGATGACACCATGCTGATTCAAGGCTGTTGGTATTATGAGATAAAAGAATGCGGTTCAGTCTGATTAATCAAACCCCCTTACGCTTGCCAAAGCCTAATTATTCTCTGATCTACATTAATGACTTCAGAAAGCACAGTACACCTAGTGGGAGTTCTCAATGGGGAGCATTCCAGACTAAAAGGAAAACTCCTCCCTGTGTCACAAAAACCTAATTTGCTTATATCAGTAGAATCAATTGTTTTGTACAGAACTGCACTCTCCCACAGGTACCGTTGGTTGTATCGAAAGATAATATATGCACTTTTCACCAGTATCAAAAAGCTTTTGTTTGACAAATAGCAAACTCCCTTTCAGGGTGACTTTAAAAAACACATCGCTATTGCATACTATCGCTGTACGTAGCTTTTTATTGAACAGTCTGGCTGTAACTCAACATGAGCAGAGACACACATCTCACAGTTCTCTGCATTCTCAGTGAGATGAAAGAACTGCTCATATCCCAGTTTAAAATTCAGCAAGAGATTAATTTACAATCCAGATCCAGAAACATTCACATGGATAAGGATGACGCAGCATCACAAAAGAAAAAAAATAATCTGTGAATAAGGCAATTCACCCCAGCTTTACTCCATCAAAAAAATCCTATCATTAAAGCAAAGTGTTGAAAGCATAAGGTCTGTACTTGTGCAATGGGAACTCATCAGGAATTTACTGCATTCAATCATACATTATGGTCATCGAATGGTGGAGACATCCAGGGCCAACAGAAACACAGAGAAATAGAATAGAATTATTTCTTGCAAATCTACCTGGAACTGCATCAATTTATAACAGAAATTTTTATGACTGGCATAACACATGCATGGAAATGTGTGTGAGCACCAGACAAAACCGTAGAACAAAGGTTTAAAGAATGGCCTGCATTTGTAACAAGATCAAGCTACAGTAAACTAACCATGTCCATGGGGATCTTTTTTGGTCTCCTCCATGCTGCTGGGATGATCTTGGGAAGTAGGTAGCCTTTGCTTTACAAGGAATATCTGCTCAAATCCCAAAGGCAGGAAGACAATTTCCTGTGCATTTGTGGACAAGACCACATCGACAACCCTCTAAATTTTGAGAAGCTGGTACTGTTTACTCAAGAATGTAACAGAAGGAATGAGGAACAAAAATTTTATAGCAAAACGAACTGCATTAAAACAGCTGTTGTCTATGCAAAACTCAGAAGCAAAGAAACCCACATTTTGGTGTTTCCCTTGGGTACCAGAATATTTGAGCGCCCTAGAATAAATTGGTGCTAGAGTTTTGCAACAAAATGACAGACATGAGTTGTGTTTGCCAGAGAATCTTGGAATGCATTGGTTTCCCACCCGTATGCGGAGAAGAGGAGCAAATCTGTACGGTACCCATTGTCATTCAAACTGGAACATATCCTCCAAGGTTCCTGGTGCCCAGCTTCATGGTATCAGTTTCCCACAGTGGTTATTAAGCTTAGTATCTGGAGGATCCAGCAAGAGAAGACCTGACTATTTTTTTTAAATAAACAAACTTTTCTAATTTAAGAATAACTGAAAACAAGTAGTGGTACGTGTCTAGACAAAACAATATAAATTTACCCCGACCACCGGTTCAGACCCAAAGAGCCCAGATGAGCTTCTGGGAAGTAATCCTCCCTCTGGATTCATTGGTATTATTACACACTATCACATATAGCTTTACTTAAAATCCAAGTTTAAGCTATAACTACAGAACAAAGAACATCTTCACAGCTCAAGTCCCAGAAGTGGTATGATGGTTGTTTAGGCAACCATATATCATATACAAAATCAGGTTTGCAGAGAGAGTTCAGGACATTACAAAGATTTAGTCAGAGCTGTTTCTTCCTACCCTTCCTTAGGCCTTGGAATACTTCATACCCATTGCAGCTTTCAGTCTCCCACATTCCTCACTGATGGGCTGGATCCTGAAACCAGGAACTTCCATGGCGAGGTTGGAAGAGCAGCACACAGTGCTTCAGAGCAGGACTGAAAAGACCACCACTTTTTCACATCTGTGTACATGACCTCATTTTTTTCTTCCAGGCTGCCTCCTCCCCGAAGGCTTTATTTTAGGCCCTTTGAATTTTTACACCCTGGGCATAATCTGTTCAACATATCCATGGGTCAGACTCTGTGGCTATATGGGAGTATGCGGCCATGGGAAAGCACAGCATCTGGAAGAGAGGTACAACTTTGCTGGTTACAAACCAACCTTACCCATTCACAGCAGCGCAGCATCTATGTAGCTACATATACATATGAGTGCACGTAACAGCCCTGAATCTTGTCCTGCCAGCCCACTGCTAAGCTTGCCCAATTCAAGGGACCAAAGCTTTAGTTGACACCAATCTGTCAATGGGACTTCACTTATTTGTAACAGCTCTGTTTGCTTTGTACTATCATTTCTCTCTCATCAAGAAACAAACTCAATTATACTTTTCTCTGCTTCAGGTGTAGCTAGGCAGCAGGCAACTCCCTCAGTAAGCCCAGCCATTTCAAATACCTCCTCTCACACGCAGATATCTCAAGTAAGAAGTGTTACTTCTATACCCCTCAAGGGGTGCAGGCACAGTCATTAATCTTTCTTTCATCTCACAGAATGCTAAAAAACCAATCACCTCCCTATCCCTGAATTGGGTAGGTCCTAATTAACATGCTAATTGGGCAGATCTTCCCTAATGACTCCCAAACCTCAGCAGTAATATGATATTTAGATAGAAAAGAGTTACCTAAAAGGTAGAATTCAAAAACTGGCAAGCCAGAGTACAGTTTGGATAGGTAAAATATGGAAACGGACCTTTCTGCTGCGAGAATTAAAATTCTCCACCTGCCTGTGCTACAGATCACATATTTACAGATTCAGCACCTTGCAAGGTTCAGAGCAGGAGGCATTTTGAAGGTAATATACAGCTGTAATAAAGAATATTATTCAAGCAGAGAGAAACAACATATGAGTAACAATGAAGTTTTAAAATATATTATTAAACCTGTTTATTTTAATATCTCTCTAAATAAATCTGGCTTTATTATCTGACACAAAAACGTACAAGTTGTTGTGCAAACCCAGCAATGCCAGCAGTTCTGGCCTTTTGTATTCATGAGCAACTTCAAGACGGATAGTTCAAGTCTTAATGGAATTAGTCCACTGGGGCTAGTATCGTGTTTATGCAGTTAGAGGCTCAATATAATCAAATTTCTATGCATTTGCTCTCTTTCCTCTCTTAAAACAGGACTCAATAATAATTTAAATCCCCCATTAAGCTAAAATGAATATATTGGCAGATGCCATAGAAGTCATTCTTCTAAAGTTTTCTTTCATGTACACCTCACAGATAAAAGCAGAGCTTTTGTTAGTAAGACATTAGAAGGTTTGGATCTTATAAAACAAAAGCTTTGATGGGCCTGTCTTGAAAGTTCTGCCGCAGAAGTCCCTGCAGTCTTGGCCTTACCCTACTACAGCTGCACACGCAGATGACAAGCACAAGCACACTGAAGCATGGCTCTGAAAGGCAGCATTTCTGTAAATACCACGCATGCTGCCAGCCAGTGCAGCCTCACGCCCCAACGTGTTGGTGAGGACAAATTCGGCGTGTCAGGACTACATAGCAGCAGCTCACACCAGACTAGGCAACAGAGACAAAGCCGAAGCATGTACTTTGGTCCTAAACTGGAAAACCTCAGAGGAAAGCCACAGGATTTTTTTTTATAGTGTGCTTTTGGAGCACACAGAAGGAGAAATAGTGGCATGGGGACACCATGGTACTATTTTGTACAACTTTCTGGACTTTACTTAAGTCCATTGAAAAAGCCATGAAAAGGAGTCAAAACATTCACTGCGATATTTTGTTTTCTCACGCAGAACAATTTTTCATTAAAAGGTGTTTTTTTATAAGATGCCAAAAGCTAAAATGAAATGGTTCTGTCCTGATTTCTGCTAGCCTTTCCAGTTTTAGTTTTTATGACCCTATGACCCTTGTTCACAAACCAACATTCTTTCCTCTCCCCTCACCCCCATTTCACAATGGCTGCAAATAAAAAAAAAAACCAACCTCCACCTATTTGTATGTTTTTCCTGCATATGAAAAGAGGGACTGTCACCTCAAAAGTGTGTTTGTTACCCAGTGTGCAAAGTCAAAGAATACGAGCCATATCGCTGTATAGATACATTCACCATAGCATGGTATTAGAGCTATGGGGGTAGGTCTACCCCTTTTTCTTGGGTTTCTTGACGTAATTTAGCAAGTTGTCTTTTTAGTGTCTGATTCATTCTTTCTACTTTTCCACTAGACTGTGGTCTGCATGGAATATGGAGTTCCCATTTATTTCAAGAAAGGCAGAGACCCAATGAACTATTTCAGCTACAAAATGAGGGCCTCTATCTGACGATATTCCCTCTGGAACTCCAAACCTAGGAATTACTTTCAGAAGTATTCTTACTACCTCCTTAGATTTTTTGCTGCTACAAGGGAAAGCTTCAGGCCAAACTGAAAAGGTATCCACCATTACCAAAAGATACCTATACCCGTAAGTCTTGGATAATTCAGAAAAATCTCTTTGCCAGCATTCCCCAGAAATATAACCCCTTTTCACCTCTCCAGGTGGAGGTCTTTTCTCAATTTTTGGATTATTTTTAAGACATATTGAACATTGTTTGACAAGTCCTTCAGCAAACTGTTGCCTCCTTGGTCCTATGGCATATCTTTTGATGTTCAGAACCAATGCCTCTGCTCCCATATGAGTGTCTCCATGAGTTCATTTTAACAAATCTCTCATAATCAAAGCATCTACTATAAATTGTTCATTAGGTGTAATCCACCAACCAGCTTTATTCTTCTTGTACTCCAATAGTTTGGCCAATTTATCTTCCTTTACTGAATACTTGGGTTAAGGCATTGTTAATTCAGAAGGAATTAGCACCCTAATAATCTTAAGTGATACTTGTTTGGCTGCTTCATCTGTCCTTCAATTTCCTCAGGCAATGTTTGTAACAAAATAATTGAGGGATTCTTACCTTGCCAGTACTTCTAATTCTTTGGCTAAGGCATTACCAAATAGCATTAGACTATTCTTGAATCCTTGAGGCAACACGGTCCAGCACACCTGCACCTTCTTTTTAGTAGCTGGACTTTCCCACTCAAAGGCAAACAGCTCTTGGGTCTTAGTTTCCAATGGGATATGGAAGCAAGCACCTTTCAGATCCAAAACTAAAATAAAATCATTTTCAGAGACATTAGCAACAATGTATATGGATTATGAACCACAGGGTGTACATCCACTACCATGTGGTTGATTGTTTCATAAATCTGGAACCAATCTGTATTCCTGCGAACGAGGCTTCTTCACTGGGAGGACTGGGGTATTATATTTGGAACTACATCTGCGTAACTATTCATATCATAAGAGATTATTTATCAATGGTTCAAGACCAATTCTCACTTCCAGTTTTATAGGACGCTGTTTTTTTTCTTACTGGTTTTGAATTAGGCTTCAGCTCTACCTTAGCTGGAGTTACACCCTTAGCAATTCGGGTTGTTGGGTGGCGCATACCATGGGAACCACTGCATCCAGAATTTCCTTGGGTATTTCTTCGTTCATCTTACTGTCAGCACCCTGTAGTAAATATAACTGTGCTTTCCAACATTATCTTGTGGAATGTGAATTTGAATCTAATTTTTGACAAAGGTTATTTGAGCTCCCAATTTACTTAATAAGTCTTGACCTAGCAGTGGCATGGGACATTCTGGCATATATAAAAATTCATGTGTTAAAATTCTATTTCCAATTTTACATTTCATAGGAAGTAAGAAAGGTTTTACTGCTCACTTTCCCGTGGCCCCAATCACTGACATATGGAATTTACTTAATGGTCCTTTAAAACTTGTTACTACTGAATATGTTGCTCCTGTATCTACTGAACATTTATAGCCTCATTCCCCAGGTGAACTGGAACCAGGAGATCTGCTGGGGAGGTATCTGTTCTATCCTCCAGTCCCCTTCACTCTGAATCGTAAGTCCCCATCATCAACGAATCCGCCTCAGGCACCTGCCTCTGAGGTGTTTGAACGGTCCTCTGCTCAAATTTGGACATTCATATTTCCAATGTCCTTTTTCCCTGCAATAAGCACATTTATTTGGACCTATTGGATTAGAAGTTACTACTTGACGGTTAGAAGCACACAGGCCTTCTCCTCCCCCTCCCTGGGCACTTTTTCCTCTACCTCGTCCCTGATACATGTTTCCATAATAGCAGCAGCAAGTAAAGCAGCTTGAGCTTTCTTGTTTCTCCTTTTGTCTTTCCTCTTTTTCCTCATCATCTCTATTGTTGTAAACTTTATAGGCAATTTCTATTAATTGAGAAATAGACATTCCTCCTGCTCCATCCACTTCCTGTAGTTTTTTCTGGCTATCTGGGGCTGACTGTCTGATAAATAACATATTAAACATAGTTTTATTGTCTTCTGCTTCTGGGTCTAAATCAGCATATTCTTGTGCAGATTCACATAATCTTTCATGAAATGCAGAATGATTTTTGTTTGCCTCTTGTTTTATATTGTATAACTTAGAGACATTGCTTTGGAACTCCATATTTTATTGCATACAAAATAAGTTGTTCACATTGTTGTATCATTGCTCTTCTAAGAGGCAAATTTGGATCCCAACCTGGTTGTGCTTTTGGCATAAATCTAGCAGGATCATCCCCAGCATTTTGCCTTTCATTCTCCTCTTTAGCCTTTTCCAAAACCAATCTCTTTTCCTCTGGTATAAAGAAGGTATTTAACAGTGTCTGAATGTCTCCCTCACTCAACCGCTTACATTTATTCCTAAATCTCATGATCACCTAGAGGGAAAAACAAACCTACATATGGAACTTCATCCCATTTGTCCTGTTGTCTACAAACATTAACTGCATCCAAGAAAGTGCTCCGTGATACTGGTCCATCATACCCACTGCTGTATTAAATCAAAGAGATACAGTAGGAGTCTTGAATGAATGTAACTGTGCTCCTATTCCAGACTGAGTTTGATAGCAAGTCAGCTGAGGTCTTAACACTGATCCATCACGCAGATCCTAGCAGGCTAGGAGAGGTCTCACTAAAGTACAGGCTCTTCCTCAATATGTACCTGATTTAGGCTTATGAAACTTGCTTTAGCACTGTATGAGAGAAAGTAAAGACAATGGAGACTTTGCTACTCACCAAACAGAAACTTGCTGGAAGATTCCACCTATAATCAAGATCTGGGGCTTTTGTATACACACAGAAAACAAATCCGACAAGCAGCAAACTCCGTAGTCCTCTCCTCTTCAATAAATGTAGACAAACAAACCAGACCTGATCAAACGAACTTCAAAGAGGTCATGCCCTGTAAGGGTACAGGGCTCTGCCCCAAGGCACCTGGCAGCAGGAGGCAGCCCCCCAGGCAGCAGCACCCACCCTGATCCAGAGCAGCACAACCCCTTTCTGTACCCCAGCTCATCCAACACGCCTGTGCAAAACAGCAAACTACCGAGCTACTTTCCGCCTGGTAGCACCTCTGGGGTGTTGGAGTGTGTGCAGGCTCAGACAGGGCACTGGGAGGATGAGAAGGGTTTTTTTTTACGAGCACAGCTGAATACCTCAGCCCATTCTCCTACCTGCAAGGGACAGCAGGAAAGAGAATATCCCCTTGGAAGGACAGCCAGGAACAGCTGGGTGTTGCTGGCACCATGTGGGCTATTGTGAAAGGAAGCAGCAGAGGTCTTTCATACAGCTTTGTACCTGTGTTTGTCAATACCTCTATCTACATTGATACGCTGTTCTTTCTTGCTGTATAACCTCTTTGAGAGTGCCAATATTTCTGTGTAGTACACCACAGCACTGTGCTGTGGAAGCTCAGCATTAAGGAAAGGCAATCATGGAATAAGGCTCTCAGGCATAGGCTTAAAAGCAATGTAGCCAGAGACAAAGAGCTTCAGGGTGAGGTATCTTACGGGGTCTGTTTTCCTGACAGAAATACAATTCCTTCAGCTGTATTCACATCTTCTGCACACTCGCATCATGGTCCAGTAATATAATAAATCCATCTTAAATAAATCTACTGCCCCAAGTTGTGAGACACAAAGCACCGATTCAGTATAGATTTGCTCTGCTGATTCAGATTTGTTAAAAAAAAAAAAAAAAAAATGTTGACAGGTTAACTTTTCACTGGCAGGCTTTATGCTGGATCACATACCATCTGTCTGGAGCACTTGAACATCTTCCGAGATCCCATACCATCTTCAGCTACCAGAAACTAAACATACGCTCCTCATATTTTGGCTAATGCAATCGTGTATCCGTGCCTGATTTGGTTCAAATCTATGTTACTAGGTGGTCCTGTAAATGCATGGATCTGGTATAAAGGTCAGAGAATAACATCTTCAGCCTTTGCTGGAACAGTTTCAGAATGTATTGCCCCAGGGCAAAGTCTCTGGTCTAAGCAGCGGGGCAGGAGAGTGCTCAAGGTGGCAGGAAAAGTCATTCTGTGTTATCTGGAGCCAAAATCATGGTGTTCTCCAGGAATGGATCTGGGCTGAAACCCAAAGCTGCCGCTGGCTTTGCTAAGGTTGGACCTGTTACATACATACGCTTTAGGCAATAGGGACTGCAAAGTATTTAAAAGTCTTAAAAACTGATCATCTTGCTCTTCTTGAAAACATACCCTTTTGCTCATTGTTTCAGAATTGCTTTTCTCCCTTTCGTCTTTTTTTGGTGCTTTTCAGAAACCAGTTTTAACAGAATGATCTTTTAACTGCCTACAAAGAACAAAACAAAGAGAGGAAACTTATGATTTGTAACCTTTTCCAAACAACAAAGCAGCATGTAGAACATCCCCTGATGAAACCTGGGTCTTGATCCCCTACAAGCCACCCCTGCTCAGCCGAAGGTGAAATGGTTCTAGGTGAGCTCAAAAAGAGCCCAAGAGAGAAGACTGTTGAGCCCAGCTGACGCTCTAACCTTTGTCTTTTTGAGATGACCTGTTTATTGAAGTTGCTACGTGGAGTGTAATACATCAGTGGGTTTTTGAAAATTCACCGAAGGATGTGTGGGCTGAAAGCATTAAGGCTATGTAAATGGAAATTTTCTTTCTAAAGAGTGAAATATGCAGATTTTGCTTGTTGCTTCCACATAAACGAGTGACCAAATGAAGAGAAAATTGATCAAGAAAAATGTACGCATAATAAAAATGTATACATGCTTCATCTAAAATTCATCACCTCCAAAAGTTCATCACATAATTACTTAATCTTGAACAGCTGCATGCACAATAAAATTTGCTTGCACTAGGTATGAATAGAATTAATGTTTCCTGAGAATTGTAACCTAACCAATACCCTCCAAATGTTCAGCAAGTGGCAACTCCAACTGAAAATGCCACTAAAGTACCTTGTATTTAAAAGGACCTACTCACACCAGATTGATCCTGAGCTGACATTTGGTGGTTTTAATCATGTACTTCATTGTATAGTAGCAAGAGCCTGAAGAAACAACAGAGCTACCGCATACGCAAGTTCATTAATGAATCGGATCCAACCCATGCATTGCTCTGCTCACAGCCATGAGGAGCTCCGTGTCACAGCTGACATATTTCGCTCCCGCTGTGAGCTGAGGAGCCGCTATACAGGCCCTGTGCAGGAGACTTTAGGCACTGTGCCTACTGCAGTGCCTCAGTTTCCTTTGCTTCCCAAAACCTCTGCAGGCAGGTCAAAGGGCTGGGGTCTCAGGCAGGGTTTGGGGGGACTGCTCCTCAGGTGTGGAAGGAAAGGGAGAGCCTCAGTAACCTTTCTGAAGCAGAACTTTAAAAGAAATATTCACTCCACCCTGTTCTTTCAGTAACATCACTTCTGGGCTGGCAGCAGGATTTGTTCCAACACGCCTCATTTTTTTAAATATCTGTTCCCACCAAATTTCCGTGAATAATGTTTATTACGGGGTCACCTGCCTTGAAATGGGAGCTGCAGGCAATGTACTGACCAGACTGAATTGCTGTCCTAGGCCACTAATGTCCTACAACCTCTGTCCTCACTCGCCTCCCCTGTAATGCTGTTGCTGTAAGAAATTCCCCAACTGCCAGTAAATTATCCTCCCTGCCTCCCCTGCCTCTTGCTTGTACAAACTGTACAGCAGGAGACTTTCTTTGTGGCTCTGAAGTTAGTGGAAAGACTCCCACTGACTTCACTGCAGTGACAATTGGATCAGATGCCGGGTAGGTGTATCGAAAATGCACAAAGCGCCAGTTTGGAAGCACTTAACAAATGTCACCGTTTACTCTAGTAAGAGGAGCTGCTTGCCAAAGATTCAGCTCCCATGGTGAACAAAGGGATGAGGGATGTCCTCCATTTACCAGGGACAGCCACCCCTCCCAGCACCAGGCTGCCCGTTTCCATGCTCAGCTATGAAACAAAAGAAGTTTCACAGTAATCACAGGACTAAAGACTGCCTTTCCTCTCCCCAAACCTGAACGAGTTCAAAATGCTTGGGATGACAGACGATGACATCCATAGTCAGACAAGATGGGTAGCAGCCCATGTAGTTGTGTAATGAAACTAGGTTTGCAAGGTTTTTATTATGGAGGAAAAACCAGCAGGATCTCTTATAATTGGAAATGAAACTAAATGAATGCCACTGCCTCTATTGTGGCAGCTGAATCCCAGTAATGCTTAGCAATTGCTGTGTTTGTAATGTAAATATACTACTGTCACTGCACTGAAATAGATTTCTTCTTTTTCTCTACTCATCAAAGTCAAAAATTTGCTCCAGCTGCTGCCGATCAAGAATTTGGAGAACATTACCCAGGCTATTAGTATTCTGCACACACTGCCAGGTGCACAAATAACTCACTGGCACCTCTCTCTCTCTCAATCCAGTTAATTAAATCTTGGCTTGATTGGGTTCAACAGACAATAAAAAAATTTTTCCCAGCTTGAGACATTTTGACCTACCTCGGTGAGTAAGAGAGTGATAAGGGACATCTCTGCAAGAAAAACCAGGTTTGCTAGTCTCATCTGAATCCGTGTTCAGTTTTGTGAGCGCTCAGCTTCTCTTTTGCTTCCTTACTCATATTTCTGTTAGTGCTGCAAGACAAATGAGCTAGCAGATACTGCAAAAGGTCAAAAGACAGATAGCAAGAGAAATTTTAGCATAACTAGATTTTCTTACCCATTGCATGGTCCTGCAGTATACAAATGGGATTTCTGCTCAAGCTGTGGTCTCAAACGGGACCACTCCAGCTACATTTAACAGAACAGACATTGCTGAAGAAATGACCTGTGCTGCACCACGGGTCCATCCAGCTGGGTGCTCTGCCTCCCCCAGCAGCCATCAGAGCGCACTTCTGAAGGCTGCAGCGTTGCAGTCTAAAAACCAATCTTATGATTTAGCATCAGGCGAAGCACAGGAACCCCCAAAGACAGGGAGAGTGCTTGGTTTGCCCATTGAATTCAGCTGGAAGGGAACTCACTGTAAGGGAAACAAAGGAATTTTACAGCCAAGAAAACCTTCTGTGCTGTGCAGAACTGCCAGATAGTTTTTTTATGGAAACCCCCTTTTTTATGGGAACAGAGCACCCTCGTGCTTCCTAATTGTCCAAAGGGTTTTGCATTTGCCAGAGGAACCACAGAAATCAGCTACCACAGTGGCTGTGCCAGATATGGCACATTGTTATGTTTGCTATGTCTTCAGCTTGTTTCCCTCTTTCCCCAGCTGACACTTCCTAAAATCCCTGCTTGCCAGGCTGGGGTGACTTATAGCATTGCTCCCAACCCAAATCTCAGGACATAGTCCCACCTCCAGCACAGCTGCAGCAACACCGAGCCAGCTAATGGAGAAGTGCAGAAGGCTGAGACCCGAAGCCTTGCAATCTTAGCAAAACCTGAGGTGCTCGACAAGCATTGCCTAGAAAAGAGCAGAAGGTACAAGGGGACAGAGCAGAACCGCGTTGTCAGCATCTGCAGCGCTAACAACTCTGCAATTTCTCAGTGATCTTGCACGAAACAGTCAGGGTGAAGGTACCTTAAAGCCCACGTGAAGGCTGGCTTTGGCCAATGCACGCATTTGCTGCCTGGCTTTGTGATCAGATTTGAACCTTCAGCCCTACCACCACTGCATGCTTTTCCATTTATCATCCTCCCCTCCCCCTTTTCTGGATTGCAACAGGACAAGATTGACAGCTGGTGTGAATCAGCACACCTCCAGTAAAACCAGCAGGGATGCAGTGCTCTGCTCAACTGATTTCTCATCTAGAAGGGTCAAGAGATCTTCTTATTTCATAAAATATTAGGCATTACACAGCAGGGATGAATTTGACTAATTCTGACAGAACTGAAGTCCCATTCATTAACATCTGTAAAATATTTCCAATTTCCTTGTTTATCAAAAGCTAGTGTCTCCTAGATACTCACTGAGGGTACTTTTTTTAACAGACACCAGCCTCAAATAATTGTCAATCCACTCAAATTCTATTTAACAGGCTCTTGAGTAGAGCCTGCTCTTCCAAATTGTTTTTCTGTTTTGTGCAAACTTCAGTGGAGGACAGGCCAGCTCTTAGCACCCAGCTTTGCTGAATTAACTGCCATGTGCTAGAAGAAAAAGCCCAACCCCCCCAAAAAACCAGACTACAAATCAAAAGTTAAGAGCTTTCAGCTGCATTCAGTTGTCAAACAGACTCTGGAGTATTAACAGATGCAAACAGTATGTATTTTGGTGCAATTAATATAGAGAAGGAAGATCAATGATGCAGAGTTAAGCATCAGATTCTGAATTAAATCCTGTTTTTATATGCTTGACTGAGGTGTGCTTTATTGCGGCGTGACACTCACCTGCACAGCTAAAGTTCAGGGTCTGTCAGTAATTTCCAGCCTACCTCAGGTCTGCTTCCCAGGGCAGAGAGGAGGGCTGGGCTGTAACTCAGCTGTAACCGTTCTTGAGTCAGTAGCTTGGCAGACAAGGTCTCCTCTGAGGACGGTAGTGTTTGTTCTGCTAATTATTGTTCCAACTAGTTTGACCTTTTTAAAATTAAAGGAGAGTTTGAAAGGAAAACTATACACAGGTCAAATCTTCCACAATTTCAAATAATTTCTTACAGCTGGAGATACTGTGCTTTATAACCATGAGTGCAGAACCCGGATGAGATGATAAGAACATACTGAAAATTAAGAATATGCCCCTGCAGGTATTTGATATTAACCCTTCCCAGAAAAGACCTTTAGGTTGCAGGCTACAAAGTGAGAACTAGTTCAGATTCCTTCAAATCATGAAGATGCTGGTGTGTAACAATTTGGCCTGGATCACTGTTGACTAAGTGATACATCTTTGTAAACAGCACGCTTGTTTTCACTGTTTTTTCAGGGAGACTATAAGCAACGCAGTAAATATAACGCTTCTATCAGCCACACTACTTCTGCACATTTTAGAAATGAATATGGTAATTGGAAACTGTTAAAAATTGATAAACAAGTGAATAAAAAGGAACTTCTGTGAGGCAATTTAAATGGAGAAAGCATGGAACAAAGAAAAAGTAACAATAGAATTTTTTGGTACATAAGCAAGTTTTTTCCTTAAAAAGTGTACACAGGTACAAAAATAGAAAATATGCAGGAGAAAAAGTTGGAAAATATTTGGACCAAGGGACATATAAGATTCATCCAGCCATCTCTTTGGAGTCAGAGGAGAAGAGATGAGTATTAATTCAGTGCTAGCAGGGAACCATTTCTGACTGCATCGGTTATGTCTATGCTGAGGTCAGAAGAAGTTTAGATGGAAGAGTTCAGCTGGAATTACCAGCACCCTCAGAACAGGAGGTCTGGTCCTGCCACGTCTGGGACTTAGCCTAAGTGAAAGTTGTACAAAATCACCCAGAATAAGGAGCTGCTCTGCAGACAGTCTTTATGTATGGCAACCTGTCCTCACAATCAGAAATTGCAGCAAAAAAGCTGGCATGTCAAGTTGTAGAGTATCTAAAGTTAATAATAAAATAATAAGATAATTAATACTTAAGATAATGAATAGAATCTTTTTAACTCATTAGGTTAAATAAGATACAGGATTTAAAGAAAATTCTGCTGACTGCAGGGCATAAAGATCTTGAAAAGAAAAATCTGTCCCTAATTGTGGATTCAGAATACTAGTGAGAAACTAGCACTAAGCTTATGTCACAAATTTGATATGTACAAACAAAAGCAAGAAACAGAGGATGTAACTCAAGGGAAAACTGAACCATTGCCGTCACCTGCAGGTACAAAAGTGAGGTCGGAGTCTGATTTTCCCTCAGAAGCAAATGCTTACGACATGGTACTTATGACACCTGGGAAATGGCTTGGATGAGTCTGAACCAGCCGCAAATAATGTTGTACATGAAACACTGTAGGGTTCTCCTCCAGGCACTGATGCAGAGTGGGTAGACCTATTTCACCACGACTCTCCTTAGAGGACTATGGTCTAAGGACCCAAAACTGCAGGCAGATCGATATTCATTCCTTCTTAAAAGTTGGAGCCCTACAAACACGTTGCATCCCTTCTGTGTAGATGTCTTTATCTTCTTTGGCTGTCGTGAGGTCCTACAATATTTACAGCAACTCTGCAATGTCTCAGTCATTTATCCAAGATTCAGCAAGTTTCCCCATCTGCCACACTTTATGTGTCCTTAAGAAGTCTCCCAAAGAAAAGACACCCTTGAATTTCTATGCTCAAACCCACCATGCCAGCCCTGACTTAAATACCAAATGCACCCTTCAGATAAGGCACCAATTGATGTCCTACTTCCACTGTTTAAACCGTGTAGCTTAAAAGTAAAATTTTGTATTTCCCAACAGGGGTTTTTTTTGTGTGCAGTGTTTTAAATATTCACTTCACGCAGGATGCTACTTGAAGAGGCACTTCACCTAGGGATTTTGGTGTGATTTCTAGCCTCAAAGGAAACTAAAACTTTATGCTTGTGAAAGGTGTTTCATATGGGGAATCACACAGTGTTTCACAAATAAATATTAATGTATCACAGTAAGGAAGCTGAGAGGTTCAGATGGTCAGCCTAAGGCACAGACACACACTTACCAAATCTCTGCTTTATGTACTTCACTTTAGGCACGTGAGTGGAACTTACTGGCAACTTACTTTCTGGCTCAATTTTCTTAAACTGGTTTAGAGACCAAATTTGTAATGAGGAAGGGCCTGGTATTGCTATTTTACTGATTCAAAGTTGTGAAAAATCTTCTGGTTTTGTATTTAAAAACTAAGTCTAAATTATTTCTGTTAATAATAATAAAGTTTATACCAAAAGATGAAAAATAGAAATGTTTTAGTTGGCCCAAACTTCCTCTTTCTTACCCTCTTAATTTTGCTTGCTTGAAAAAAATAAGAAAATTCTGATTTTTTTCCATGACAATTTTAAGATCTGGAAAATTCTCAGAGAATGAGAAACTCTTCCTACATAAGTTCATTTATGAGTAATGAAAATCAAGAGAAGGATTTGACTTCTAAGATCAGGAACGTGTATACTAAATTAAACTATGTGAAACACAAGAGAAACAAAAGTACTTGTTTACTCTTGCAAGGTCATATTTATGCCAGAAGTTACTTTGGACTCTAATTCTATATGTGATTGTGCTCATCCTTGAATAATATTTTCAAATTTTTAATTGAATTTGCTTAATCCATTTAGAAGAGAGGTTTATTCAGAAAAGGCATTCCTCTTCCAAAATAAGAGCAACCACCCACAGAGTCAATTAGGATGAGTTAAATGGCTTGACATTCCAACTTTGCATCTTATTCTACACTTTCTTGAGTATAAGTGTATGCCTTGGTTCACCTCTTTCTCCTTCCCTTCAGCCTTATCCAAGGCCGTTCAAGACAGATAATCCAATAAGCAGTGAGACAACATTTGCCTGGATAAAGACACCGCTCGAGCCTGCTGCAGATGCACACTGAGAGCTTTCATCCCACCCCCTCTCCTACAAGTGTCCTATGCTGTCACAGCTCCTCCATGAGATGCTGTCACATTGCTAAGACACAAGAAGTTGGAGCCATCTGCTTGCTTCAATTAATTACAGCTTGCTCCTGAGATTTCTGCTGGGACTCTCCCCTTTCAGGCAGCTGAACGGAGGCCTGCAAGCATTAGGGGAATTGGCCACATTGGTCCACCTTTTACGCAGGAACACAAGGCAATGCCCTTCCTCAATAAGAAAACTGGCATTATTTCAGCTCCTTCAGAAGTGACCGGCGATGTCTTCCTCTGCGTATGACTGTTTACCACATGCACACATAAGGCTAGGAGAGGTGCAAGTGTCAAGAATGGTTGAATTTTCAGCTACTTGCTCTGTAATAAATAATGACAGGCTGCACTTGGAGTTCAGCAAAGAAACTCTACTGCCTTTCTCCTGCCAGGACATCTTTATGCATTACAGGATTGGACACAGAGTTCCCTGAGACAGCAAGGTTAGCGCAGTCAGGCACTTGAAAGGACAACCCAGTGATATTCAGGGTCAACAACTAGAAGTATTAAACCTTTCAGATATTATGCTCTTGCTTGGTGAGCTCCTCCATTTGCTTGTTTACCAGAGACATATCTTATGGGGAAGCTGGCAATGAACACAGTGACTTCTGGGTCTCACTGCAAAAGAGGACTGTTCGTAACTCTGGTAGTGAGATTTTCCCAAGTACCTAATGGGAACACATAATAATATAATTTGCATTTAGAAACAAAACTGCTGGCTCACAGCCTAAGAAATACCATGTTATTCCTAAATTATCCTCTCCTCCCAAATATACATGACTGAGACAGGTCATGAAGCAAAAAGCCCCCTCACCTTTATGTGAACGCTCAGGTAAGGATATGATGTTACAGTTTGTCACAAAGATATCAAGTCACATGCCTAATTATTTCCAAATCACTGAAGTAAGATTTCCGTTGTCTTCTAGTTCTTTCACAGTTCATCTGAGCTAGCTCTGTGATTAGATCCTGGAGTATCATTAACTTGCCACCAGGCTTATGACCTACTCCAAGCACAGCTTGACATTGCAGCATAAAGAATCAACCTGAATTTTGCTGGATTATTCCCAAATTCACTAAAACCTCCTTCTCATCAGCTGCAATGTGATGCTAAACAGTAGAGAGTAGGCTAAATCTAATTGTTTCAGTGTTGCTTAGAGTCCTGCTCCTCGGGGTTCCTGACAACTAGATGTACTCTTCCTTCCCAGGAGAATTCAATGCACTTGTTTATCTTCAGCTAGCACCTGCTAGCTTTTCCTGGATACAAAGAGAAATATAAAGGGTAAGTTAAGTTTGTAAAGTGTTTCAGGTTTGTGTCTCACTTTGGTTTCCAGCTCCTGCCACAGATGCAATGAATTAGTATCCTATGCCCTCTGCTCACAGTGAGCACTAGGGTTGCAAGGTGAAATGAGAGCAAGCTCCATTAATAGCTCTGCTGCTGGCAGGGAAAGCACCAGCGTATCTCTCAGTTTCGCCTGCATGGAACAAGAAACCAGAAGGGAAATCAAAGAAAATCAGTGTAACCTGCTCCTTTCACACTGCCTTCAGAAGAGCCACAGCATCAAGTTACACCAGGAGAGGTTTAGATTGGATATTAGGAAAAAATTATTCACTGGAAGGGTGGTCAAGCACTGGAACAGGCTGCCATGCAGATATGCCATGTAGATGCAGTGCTCAGGGACACGGTTTAGTGGTGGACTTGGCAGTGCTGGGTTAACGATTGGATTTGATGATCTCAAAGGTCTTTTTCAACCTAAATGATTCCATGGTTCTGTCCTCCACCAACAAAACCTTGGAGCTATTGCTTTGAAATGCAAACAAACTTGGAGTTAGGAAGCTTGCAAACTTCCAAGGAGGACTGACGTAGTTTATTAATTTCCACCTTTTGTTCAAAAGATGCATAGACGTCTAAAGGCTGAGGTTCATAGAAGTCACTGAACAAGTAGTACTTTCAGAGATCAACTGCAAATAAAGGACCACATATGCAGCCGTTAAAATGACGCAGCCCATAAATGCCAAGAAACAGTGAATGTTTGGAAGAGCTGTACATCTGCTACTTCTCTTTTTCCTTCCTATCCTTTCTGGGTAAGGATGCACTTCAGGTGGTGCCTTCTTGTCAAAAAGGGAAGAGGGGATGGGTGGGTGGGGAGAGATGTGAATGAAGAGCTTTAAATCGGAAATACAGGTTCTGAACTCCTTTTGGATAGCGAACTTGGAGTCTGACAGTTCATGAGTCTGAAACCTGACTTCTCTCTCCCACTACCAGCAGAAAACGAAGGAGATGGTAGGCTGCTGAGTTAGCACATTAAAGCCTCTTAATCCATTCTTGCCAAGAAGCTGTTTTGAGTGAACTTGCTGACAGCTCTGTAAACCTTTCTAGACTAACCTCTGCTAGTGAATGACATTTGCAAGGGTTAGATAGCTCAGATTACAACCTTGGGCTGGAACTCCTTTAAAGATTCTCAAATTCAATAACCTGGTACGAACAATTCAATGAGAGGATTATCACCAGTCAGTTTAACTAGAAAGTTCTTCACAATGAGTTCTTAAATTCCCTTTTCTTCAATAAATCAAGGCATTTTTTTCTCCCTGTCATCCATCATCTATTTGCCTGGCTTAAATATTTTAGCAAGTGCTTTAAAAATGTTTGCTGTTTAAAAATTTAGGTGGTGAATAAATACGCCAGCTTCCTATTTCTTAAGCCCACTGATGCCAGTGACCAGATATTAATGGGAACACTTCTGCTGAGCGCTCACCACAAGAATTATACATTCACATTGTTGTCAGAGGGCTTAGCACTGGATTGAATCAGTTCAGTGCTCTTAGCACATCATTCCTTTAAACATCTGTAAATGAATAAAGCATATTTGATGAAAATCTGTCATGCACTAGTCACCTGCATTAGCACATTCTTTAAATTTTCATGAGAATTATGTTAGACTTTAACAATAATAAATAAAACCCCAACCTTGCCTGCATGGAACATATGCAGGGAATAAGGGCACATGTTTTGAACACAGATTAAGGAGTTTGAAATGTATGAACTATACAGCAGAATTTACATCAGTGATGGTGAAGAAATACATACATGGCCTACAAACCATTCACAAGGTACAAAGAATATAAGGATCAAAGAAGGAGAACTAATAAAAAGTATGCACAGGGAAATACACTGGACTTATTCAGATTGGAAAGAGGGGAAGAAGTAATTTTTCTTCAGGGAGACCAGCCCACACCTCAAAGTCCCATAAAAATCCTGTATGCCTAAAGCTGGGTGTATCGGGTCATTTGGTTAGTGCTGGGTTCAGCTGAAACAGAAATTTAAGATTTACTTTTCAGGAAAAAGCAACTCCATTGTAGCCACGGAATTTTCCTGGCCTTGGAATTGGGCCTGTTTTGTTCTTTCCTCAGTCTCTCTGGATTTGTTTCCTGATAATTTTGGGCCACTGAAAAATATCCCTTATTAGTCTTTGGGCCACTGAAAAATATCCCTTATTAGTCAGTGACAGCTGAATGATCCTGGTTCTGGGAAAAAAAGAGATATAATCAAGAGCATAAGGTGAATATTAGTGATTTCTCCCCTCTTTACCCAATCATGAAATTATCCATGGACCCAAGCAACGGGTCAAAACAGAACTGCAAACATCTTTGAAGTCCGTTAAACAGCGAGATGCTTTTCATGTTCTTTCTGCTGAGATGACTCAGAAAGACAAAGAGCAGCCCACTGCTCCTGGACAACAGCCCTTTGCTGGAGCTACACAGCCTGCAGGAGCTTTGCACAGCATTGCCTTTGCAAAGTACGTGTTGGCCACCTCCTGAATTCTACTTCCACGTATGAAAAACCATACCGAAAGGTTTGCTTCACTACAGAGCAGACAATGAACAGTAATTTAAGAACCTGTCTGGTTAAACAAGACCTGCTAGAAATGAAAAATGACATTCCCGATACAAGGCAATTACTGCAGTTCCAGCCATCCAGTCAGGAGCAAGGTATAAGGAAATGCTTCCTGCATTTAATTTCCTACAAAATCACAGGTATTAATTAACTTGACTTTTCAAAAGGGTGCTGCCTTTGACATTTGAACACATGCAGATTTTACAGAGGTTTGTAACCATCTGGTTTTTGAAAACTTATTCTGGTCTCCATGACCTGACTGAATAGCCATGCAGTGCAGCATTTAACTGCTGAGAGAGGGAACAATATTTTCTTCCTTCATCCAAGATATTTAACAGCTGCAGTAAGGGAACAAACTCTGGTGCAGATAAGTCTGCTGACTTTTCAGCAGCAGTAACAATTTCTGTGGACGTTAGCCAGGGGAAGTAAATAAGGAGCAGATTAGGAGCTCACGACCATGCTGATTTTCTGATTAGAAAGCAGAGGAAGTGGGTTAGGTGATCAGATTTAGGCGGATCTTTGAATAATGAAACACTGGGAGAACTGTGATGCAGTGCAAGATTGGGAAGCACTATGGACATTTTCTTCCCCCTCCTCAAAACTTAACATTTTTTCCAAAATGAAAGCCTTTCCTAGAATGACAATAAGGCTGGCAGGCCTCACTGACGCTTCTGCTCTTCTGAGTATTGGGAAGAAAACATCTTTCTATGAGTCTTATGTTTCTTCTAGTGAAAAAATAAAGTCTGCTATTTCTGTTCATGTCACATTCCAAGTTTTCATTTAGTCATCATTACATAAAAGCGGCTTGATCCTTCCCCTAAGGTCAGAGCAGTAAGTGTACCGCATCTCCATAGGCAACATGTTCTGCCCTGCAACCCGTCGCTGAATGCGAGCACAGCTCTGCACACATGCTGGCACATACAACCCCCATCAGCTGCTGCACTTCTGCTTAAATCTTTTTCTTTTCTGTAAGCACGAAAATGTCTTCACCAGTCCCGCCCCGAGCATCGCTGGACGAGAAGGCAAGTTTAAAGCCTGTGCTGTGGTTGCCTCCTTGATATATTGCTGCCATAGATGCACTGAGAGCTGATACAGTCTAGGGCTGCTGCCAGATGTTAGCATCAGCAGCCAGGTACCTGGGCACTGGAAGTCCTTGCTGCACTGAATATCCCCCTGTCTCTCATCAGTGTTCCTCGCAATTCTCATTTATGATTTTTCCACTGTACTTACAAGTGCCTAGCTGTTAATAAGTACCGTCACTCCAGTTACTGTGTTTCAGATAAATACGTTGCAGCAATTAATAGAGAGTAACAATTTGATTTAAAATATACTGTCTTGCCCCAGTATGAAAAATGACTTGACTGTCACTGCAAGCTTAGCTAGCCCTCCATTAGATTATACGTGCAGTTCACATGGGGAATCATACAAAAATCCCTCATCAGTAAAATTATATTCATTAGCCCTCACTTTAGAAATAAAGCTGGTAAACCAACTTTATCTGCTGTCTGTGGGGTGAAGAGACTTTTGATAACAGCTTTTTAATTAGATGAAGCTTTTTAGCATCAGCATGCAGGTAAGTGAAACTGCATGAATTACCTATACTTTGCAGAAATAGATCCTTCGATTTGGAACACAGCAACAACAAAAAGATTTTAACATCAAAAATATTGGGGACAGGACTGCATATGAATAATAGCATCTGTATAAATTATAGCAGAAACAGCTGCAGCAGAGATGAATGCCTGTAAAAATGAGCCTGCTAGAAGAAGTCTGTTCACATCAAAGCCCAGAGGGATCTAGTGCCAAGTGACTATTAAAACTTCCAGCCAGTTCCCACTCAGATAGATAAGAGCTGCCTCACACTCACTTTTGCTTATGGGACCTTGATTATAAATCATTTATCACATTTTCATCCCTTGTTAAATGATTTCTTCCAGGGGAGTTCTTTATTGGCAAGCGTATCTAGTGCTTCCATATGCCAAGCAAGCAGGAAAAGCTGCAGGAGAATGGAAAGACTGAATATTTCATACAGTTCCTGGTTGCACAGTGGTGTGCTTCTGGGACACTCTGGAAAAGATACACGGTTTACATAAAGCTATTTCCAAGAAAATGGCTGCTAAGCTTCCCCTTTTGAACCTGCTAGTCACATAACTTCTCAGCTGGAAAGCAACCAAGAACCCGAACCAGCTTTTCCCACAGGAGCACTGGAACTGGACTCCTGAGAAAACCCAGATTCCTTACATCAAGACTTAGCCACACACCAGAGTCAAGGCTTTCACAAGCTTGCCAACACAGTCTTTCTCTGCAGCTCCTTCTGTAGAGAGAGGAGGAAAAGCAAGCGATGGGCCAACAAGATGACTGCAAAAGCACCTGTGGGAATAGGGCAGGATCTTACTCTTTCCCTCAGTTTTGACAGCAGACTGCTTTAAATGCTAGCTTTGCATCTCCAGTTTGCTAACACATGGAGCATGGCAGAGTCTGGGCAGCCACTGAGAGAACCAAGAAACTGCTGCACTCATGTGTGCCTTTGAAGATTTTGATAGGCACCCGTCTTTTTCCACGGAGTAAGTATACTCACACTGAATCATGAATCTGACGTATATTTTCCTTCAAGATGTTACTGCGTGCCCCCAAGCTTCCCTCTAAACCTTCTCTCACCATCTCCATGCTGCATGTGCAGAGATAATGTGCTTCTGGTACTCAAGGTCAGAGCTCTCATTTCCATACTGAATGATCGAGGGCAGCATTCCCAGGGCACTCATTTGTCACTGCCATTGCCTCTGTCAGACTCTCCTAGCTGGAGGTAACGTTAACTGCGTATTACCTACCAGCGCGGGTGCTCTGAAAACAAAATAATAGTGCTCCCTCTGCAAAGTTCAGAAACTGTAACATGGCACGAACCCCATGGCAGCAGAGCCTGAAATCTTCTTGGGTAAAGAACTGACCACAAGGTCCCAAGGCCCAACCCTGAGGGTTTTTAGAGGGACAGAGCTTGCACAGTGGAAACATAACAGCAAAAGCTAAGCCATTGGCCCCATTCTCCTCCTATCCCCCGGTACCAAATGGCTTGCATCATCCGTCCTAGCCTGGGAAGCCATCCCCAGGGTCCTAGACCTGACAATTGCACTGATTTCTCATCAATTCTCTTTAAGAGAAAGATAAATGTCGACTGAGGAAAATGCAGAGCCAGGTGGTTTCTAGAAGCTCCAGGAACAGCAGGATTTCTAAGGTGCAGGTGAGGATGTGACTGGTTCTCAAGCCTAAATGTTCTTAACATGAATTAGGAAGGAAAAGCACCCTCCTGAGCCAGCACAGGGCTGCCCCTGGGGGGCTGCGCTGTCCTGCCACCGAGTGACGCATGGTAAACACCAGGATGCTAGATAAGAAAATACCAGAATATATTGTAACTGTATACAAGTTGTATACAGGGTATGTGTGTGTATATATATATATACACACACACAAGTATATATATAACTGTATACAAGTTGTCTGCTCCCATGAGGGGAGCTGATAAGCAGGACACCTCGGGTCTGATCCTCCACTTGCTGTTCCAGAGCTATACCATGGAGGCAGCTGCAGGAAGAATCAAGCGTGCCAGATTCCCAGGAGCTTGTCGCATCCAGGCAGACCGGGACTGGGACGAGGACCCAGTGCCTGCCAGCGCCCCAGTACAATACCACCTGGCTCTGGCAGCAGTCTCCTACTGAGGTTCAGTTAACAGGCTTCATTAACATGCCTCCTCCATATGATATCTCTCACAGAGCGCAGCTTTAAGTTTCCTCCCGAGGCAGGTAAAGCCGGCTGCCATGTAACTCTTCACAGAAGCTGTTCATGTTGTTATCAAATTCCTTTGAAAATTCTGTAATAGTCCCCTGTCTGCTCAACACTGAATTTTATGGGAAAAGATCTTGCCTGGGTTTGAAATAACTGTGGGGAGAGAGGAGACAACCAGAGGAGCACACACCTTTCTGAACAAAGACAGTTATTTTACATACCACAGCATCATTGTAATTTAAATGCTGTCAAATGTAGCTCTTAGGATCTCTCTGCTTCAAGCAATAAACTTCCAGACAGTTTTAATACCATTCAGTTGTCAAACAAAGTAGTAATTTACATAACTGTGTACTACCATGTCTGTGAAAGTCCCAACTCTTTCATAAGGCTCCTTGGCATAATGCTTTTGCCTCTAGGAATATTTACATTATTTTATTCCATACACTGCAGCTCTGTGGGTCCCAGCAGATCGAGCTGTCCCAAATGCATTATCCCTGAAACTATGGAACTCCTTTGTGCTGCTTTGACAGAAGAAATTCCACCAGCTGGTCTCAAAAGACTTGCAGAAGCTCACTACAGGCTTCAGCACATGACACAGCTCTTGCCCGCCAGCTTAGGCGTGGAAACGGCTTGCATGCATTCTCTTACTTCTCAGCAAGCAAGAGGTAATGAACAGCAAAGGGAATAATTCAATCCTGAATGTGATTCCTATTCTGCACACTAGTGCTACTTTGTAATCCGCTTCCCCTTGTGCCTCCAAATGCACTGGGATAAAGGGGTCTTTCTGCAACCAGTCAATAGGGAAGTGTGATGACACTGACCACAACTGATCCCGGCTGGCAGAGGGCACAGCAGGGCAACCACACCCCAGACAGCTGGCTTTTACTACAATATCAAGTAATCCGATTAACATTTGCATTCCAAACATCCATAAGCTCTGCTCATGTTTTTTTCTCCCCCAGCACAATCTGAGGAAAAATAAATAAATAAATAAATAAGTGCCTTCAAGACAGCTGACCTCGCTCGGGTGCCAGGAAGAAGGGTTTGCGCTCTCTCCTTGCTGGTTCGAGGGCAGCGTGGGCCCAGGCGCCTTGTACACTCGCTGCAGGAGAACCTCTGTTGCGCTGAAGCAGAATGACTGGGAAAGGTTTGTAACAGATGACGTCAAATCTGAGGAGCTCAGGGGCAAGAGGAGGCTGAATGACCTGTTGTAACTTTCTGAAGGTCACACATTCTGTTTGCAAAAATCTCAAGAGCCGCATCACCCCAGTCCATTTTAAAACTCCAAAGAATTCTGTCTGTTTTTCAAAATGATAGTACTGCACTTTGAGTGAAATTCTGTACGATGATATTGTGCATCTGAACTTGCTTTTTCCACACAGAAGCAACTGAGTTCCTGTGAGCAAAGCCTGCTTTGTGAGATGCCTAACTTGGTTGCCCAGAGCCTTACAAAAGCGTCTTCTATTTTAGTAGGTCCATGACCTGCAACCTGCTCTGGACAGTGCAATTTCCAGGGACCTCTACTAAACCCGCGTTCGAGGGACAGGCTGCTGTGTTTGCCGCTTTTGCAATGTACGATATCAGGAAGAATACATTATCCCTAAACACAGTTCTGCTTCACATATAGCAGAAAAAGGAGGATATAAACAAAGATGCTTTCTTATACACCACAGCTTTTGAATATAGATACTGAATAGCGTAACCACACCAATAATGTCAGTGACTGATCCTTAGGTCAAAAAAATAAAACACCCTTCTCACTGGTATAGGACACCAGCCTCATATGGTAGAGTAGCTTTACAGAACACATTCGAGTTCTTTTCCATCTCAGAGGATCTCAAGAAATACAGTTTTACTCCAGTTTCCCTTATCTCTTATTGGGTACTCCGCACCTTTTAGTTAAGCTGCATATACGCCAGATATAACATAAGAATAAAGAAAGGGAATCACCCAACCTGGAGGAAGGAAAAATTGAGACAGAGCTTGAAGACTGGAACACAGAGCAAGAAACCCAAGGATATGTCTAGAAGTCTTTGTGTTTCAACCATTTGCTTTTATCTTGGCTGCAAGGTCTGATTTGTGGGAACATCCAGCCATTTGTAGTGATTCTCTTTTCACTTGAACATTACTGTTAGGTAACTCCCCCCACTCCTCCCCCAGGCTACATTTCAGCTTGTGAAAAATCATCTATAAGACTTACAAAATGGTGCGTGCACACGATCAGCCAAGAACAGCTCTGTTGTGAAATCACAGTTTAGCTATCTCTGTGTTTACTTTGACAAAAATCTAATCCTTGTTCCTGTCTCAGTAGGGCTGTCTTGGCTCAGTCTCTATGCTCTGATAACCTTGCTCTGAATACAAGTAGCTGCAGCTCACCACATTCCAGTATGTGTGTTGTTTTGTTAGGTGTATGCTGAGCATTTTAAGAAGTACTGCAGTCATTAATGAACAGAATTTCAATCTGCCGTCATCTAGTCCTGTAAATGTGGGGGCTTCTTAATTCTCTGCTGTTAAAACCTCCAGCTTATGTTTCATATTGCTTCCGGCTATTATAATTACTAGTCTAATATGTAGAATATTATTTTACAGTATACTATATCTTGCTCAAGTCAGTCTTCAGTTAAAGAAGCTGAAGCTCAAGTGCCCAGTCTGAAGTTAAATGAAGCTGTATTTTCACTTTCTTCATTGCATAGCATCACTCAATCGCACAGGTATATAACCAATTTTAGGAGAAAGACATTTCAAAATGCCCAAAGATTTTCAAAACCAGGATAAATAAAGCCAAGAAAACAAAGGAAAAGGCATCTTTTACAAGATCCAAACAACCCTAAACACTAGGAACACTACAATGTCTCAGGCCCTGTCCCTTTAATTCAGCCCTTACCACCAGAACAGTGCTTTAAGTAGTACAAATATATTTTTCCCATTTTGAAATTTCTAACAAGTTCCTTTGCATTCAGCACTGAGCAGACACAGATTAAGAAAGACCATCCCTGAAAGTGAATTGAACTTGGTCTTCAGGTTATAAATCTCTCCTATATCCCAGTGTGGATTACCCATACCAGCAAGCAGCAAGAACGCCCACCTAAGTAAAATCATCTCATTTCGGATGAAATTCTCTCTTTGCCATGGAAAGAGGAGTATTTATTTCAGTGTGATACAACTTCTTTCCTTTCCATCACTTCCATTCTATTTTCCTTAGGAAAGTGGGAGATCACAGTGGCACACCCAGACTCCAGTTTCCTGGATATGCTTATGCATATGAAAAAAAGCAATTAAAAGTTCACAGTCTTAGTACATCAGAATGTCAGTGTCAGAATACATTGCAGAAAAAACCTTCAAATTTAAACTTGAAATGAAGATTTTTATCCCTTCCTTACGTATCTGCAATATATACTGTGGTAGTGTTCTTCTTTTTGTCTCTTACTGTTTGTGGAGATGGCAAAGGTGAAACTGATGCAATTATTAAATAAGAATTGTGTTTTAGATATTTTGCAAGGTCATCTAAACCTTGGAATAGCTGATGATTTGGTACAGACGGAAATAGATGAATCAACATGCAGTCATTTTTCAGAACATTCAGCTATGAATTGGTGATTAACCTCTGAAACACGCTACGAAGAAAAGCAGCTAATTCTCTATCTCATTGCCTTCAAATCAAACCTGCTCATCCTTCTATAAGACATGCTATAGCCTAGACCAAGCTATTGTATTCAGCACAGGACAGCTAGTCTGAAATTCTTTATCCTATTCTTTGTAATAACACAGAACACATAAGCATATAATCTCTTTCAGCAGAAGCTCTGTCAACTCGCGTGTAACATTCCTAGTACCTATAAGCCAATATTTTAGTGTCCAACTCACAACCTCATTTCATCATTCTTTAATAGTGTGTGGAAAAATTACAGTTGGTATTACCACATTCCAAGCCTCTGGAAACACTTGTCTAATTCTGAAATTTTCTAATACTTCTTGTCAAATTAGATAGATATCAACTTCACCTGGGTGGGAATCATTCCAATTGGCAGCCAAAGAGAAGCTTCACTGACAGATCCCAGAAGCTGATGAATAGGCATTGAACAGGATAGTGGGAGCAACATCAAACATTGGCAAAAAGCACTATCCATCCTTTGTCAGTGGAGAAGACATTACATCACAAACGGTAAACTGATGATATTCCTCGTTAGCATGTGTTGATTTTTGTCTACTTGGTCTTTGTGGAAATACAACAAAAATTTCAGAGTATTAGTATTAGGACTTGTCCTTTATATGGTGAATTTTATGAGGGAAAGTAACCTTGGTGTGAAAACAATTCTCCAAAGCTGATGAGAATGACAGATTACCATCTCAATTATGTTTGTTCACTGCTTCCAACTGCTGTCAGAAAGCCAGTGAAAAGCGCTCTTCAGGTCCTATAAACATGGGTTTCCACTCTATCAAGTGCCTTTAGACCTAAGCTAGTCTGCAAAATTCAGCTGGCTGAAAAGAAAGATCTACTTAGCTGTATAACGTGAAAATGAGGAGGCTATCAGGTTTCTGGAAGACATGTATTTTTTTCCAAACCAGGAATGTGTACTGCATCCAGAATTTACTTGTAATTATTCAGAATTAAGAGAGGTTGTGAACTGGTTGAACAAAGGCAGAGTTGGGACTGGAGAAATCTCTGAAAGTGTATCCTATCATGACAGAGAAAACAGATCCATGAAGACCCCAGAAAACAAAATCATGCTTGAAACCAAACATTAAAATTAAAAATACATGGCTGCCTAAGTCCCACTCTAGGACTACCTCTGATGAGTAATAACTAGCTAGCAGCATTCGGCTCTGAAGACCCACTTAACACTCTTTCCCAGCTGTGTGTGGCTAGCAGTTTGACTTCTGCCGTTACTGATGAGTACAGACAGCAGCCTTTTATTGTGCATCAGATACCAAAGAAAATTTGTGACCATTTTTTTAAATCCATGCCTCCTGAAACTACATACTGAAATATAGGGGCTTTAAAAATATAGCACAACAAAGGGTAAACGTGCAGAATTCTTTATTAGATGACTAACCCCAGTGTGTGGTCATTAGCAGTAGTAGTGAGTCTGTCCGGAGATGTGCTGATAATGGTGCCCTAGGCTTTGCTATGGCTTATTTTGGAAAAAAAACCCAGATATGGCAAATATCCCTGACATACCTGCTATGTCAAACTCAGTCTTCTGGGACAGAAGCTAGAGTGAAAGATTTGCTTTCTACTTGACCTTGAAGAAGTCACTTGACCATTGAGTAACCGTACCATAAAACCAGGCTAATAGAAGATCTTGATAATGAGAACCTGATGATGTATCTGAACTGAATTTTCAAGAGTTCATGAATTAGAGAACCCTTCGCAGCAGAGGTGGTAGCAAACTTACAATTCAATTTCAGCTGATGTTTCAGAGTCCTGTTCCAGCATACAGAGATCCAGTGGGAATCTGTACAACTTTCATGAGTTTTTCTTTGTTACATTTGAATATTAAATAATTCACTGATTTGCTTCACACCTCAGATAAGAATCTCTAGGCGTAATTCTTCTTTGCCTGTCCCAGTGGGCAGTCTCATATCCTTATAAGTCGCATCCTTATAATGGCTAAGTACCACATCTCACCAGTACACAGTTAAAGTAAGTACAGGACAGTTGAAAACCAGTCTGTCTCTGAAACCATGCTTAGACTTGCTTGAAGCTTCCCCTGACTTTGCTGGATGCTTTAAAAAAACACAGCCAACCTACAAAATATTAACTAAAGACAGCCACTAAATAGCCTTTTCATGCATTTGGTGGAAGATTTTAAAAAACATCCCACCCCCCATTATCTTTTAGCAACTGTTAGTGATTGCAGCAGGTGGAAAATGCTTTTTCTGTCTGTAAAACTTCTGCTATGTAATTTTGCTTCCCTTAAACAAGAGAGAACATGCACATGCAGAAACAAAATGGAAGTTCTTAGCTTATTCATCTTTTTTCCTGTCTGGCTAACTGCTACTGGAAGTGACTGTTTGCTTCCTTTGTCAAGACACCAGCACTGAGCCCTTTTACTTAAGAGCCAGGCAGGTATTAGACAATCCAGGACCCTGTCTGACAGCACCATCTCTATTTGGCTCTTGTGTCTCAAGTGTTGCCGGTTGAAAAGGCAGCCATGTGTAGCAGATGGCCCGATGTGCTTCAATACACTCATGTCACATGCAGTGCTGTGCACCAGAACAAAGCCTGCAGTTCCAACCTCAGACCTCACAAGCCCAGCACTGTCTCCTGAATTATTTATTTCTCAGATCAGGCTTAATAATGATGCAGGGAAGAATTTGGTTTTGTGATGAAGAGTGATTTAACAGAGCTAACAGCATGCCTACAAGCTTTGCCGGGGCTATTCAGCAGAGAGGTGAACATTCTGCTGCTCTGTTAATGGTTATGGGTAGTTAGTCATCAGGCATTAACCAGCTGTCATGAACAAAATCTCTGCCATCTACCAGTTTCTAGATACGTAGCAAAGTAGTCTGCGATATGGACAAAAACACTACCGTCTGGACCAAGAGATAAGAGCACAAGATGTTGCTGTTTACTTTGTTTTTGTTTTGCTGACAAACTGGCATCCTTGTTGTTTGGATCAACCCTAATGAAACACCTGCTAGGTTTTAATTAAAATAAAATGGAATGCAGTTGCATGAACAGGTGGAAGGAGAAGATGATATACCATACAGCTCAAATCCCTCCATGTGTTTGGAGACTTCGCAAAGTCCCCGCTATCGCATCCATAAAGCAACGACAGAGTGTCAGGAACATTTTGATTGTGCACATGAGTCTGGTTAAAAAGGCATCTACTTAGTCAGGGAACAGCAGAAAGATAATACTCAAGCAGCCTTACATTACATCCAGGTAATGACTGGTGTAATGGTTTCTCGCTTCTGATGTACTACACAGTGGTATTTTCCAGTTGTGAGAAGCTGGACTATTCAAATCGTTCACAATAAAACGTTAGGCATCAAAACAACAGCCAGGCATCAAACTACATGAAGCATATAATGACTATGATCTAAAAATCCCCCAAACACCAACCATAGCCAAACCAAAAACCCAATTACAATTCCTATCCTGTCCCCATCCTCTGTTGCAAAGAGCCGTCCCTGAGAGGCACAAGGTTGCGCAGGAGCCAAACACACAGGCCAAGGTTAGCCGTTTCATTTGGTATTTTGTTTAGGCATAGAAGAGAGGTGGTTCTCTTCAATAAACTGCTACCACTTGAACTTGGCACAGGGTTAATTACCATGTGTTTGTGGCAAGGAAATGGAAGGTAATGGAAAAGTCGGAGTCATGTTCCACACAATCCTGGCCCTGGCATAAGAGAGAACGTAGGTAATTGTGAAATGTGCATGGTGAGCACCTAGTGTAAGAGCCAGTTCTAGCACTACCACTCACGGACAATTTAAGCTTTGAATGACAAGTGAACTTAGCGGGGTAGAAGAATCTGGCCCTTTGCCAAAGAATGCTTAATACCGATTCCTTTAAATTAGGTCTGTCCTTTAAGCATTGGCTGTTTAGCCATTTACTGTCAGTGAGCCTGTAAGCATTCATCTATTATTACTTTGGCGGCTGCTTTCTTCTAAAACTATACTTCCAGAACCTAAAAAAGACAAAAAAAAAATCCCATATGAACTCTGAAAGCCACGG
>JAVJGI010000001.1:85423936-85435758 GCA_035590275.1 Ibycter americanus
AGCCCTTAGTGTGGGCTGTGCTCATTAGTAGATAAGAAACTATTTAGTGCATGGGTTATTTGTCTTTAATAAACTTTTCAGTCTATCAGGTTGAAGCAGTTCAATGTTATAAAATACTTACACAAGAGAGGCTGTCTGTACATAAACATCCACTATTTTCTGAGATACAACGCGTGAAGCCTTTCTGATTTTTGCTTTCAGGATAATAAAAGACCTCTAAGGACTAATGATTTGTAAAATTTCAGTTTGATATCAAAGAATAGGGGAAAGCACATACCATGCCGCATTCCAAGGAGCTCTTCATTTCAAATAACTCCAGGGACTGCAGTTGTGTACAGTAGCAGGTAACAGACAGAGCTGGCAGTCTGACCTGCTAGCTCCCTGCTATTTCTTTTTGCTGCATACTTTGTACAGTGGGTTGATTACTAGTTATCTCCTATAAAACAGGAGTTTTCTGACATGCTTGGCTCCATAATTTGGAAAAACGTCTGCTGTTTGTGCTTTGATTTAGAAGATGAAACAGCAGTGGTACCTGACAAGAGAACTCTGTAGAAAACCACACAGAACCTGGGGAAAGTTTCACTTCCCAGGGATGCAATCCAGGGTGCTGCTCCTGTGCAATGGGTCATGAAGCCTCATGAGGCCATAAGCCTGACAGAAGCTGGTAACTGAAACAGTTTCAGAACTGCAAAAGTGGTTTGGAGACAGCAGAGTGTTAGGAAGGAAGGATGACCTTAGTATGAGCTAGATCCTCACCTAACCCAAAAACGTGCTGCCCTATCCAAGGGCAAGGAAGTCACTGGATCTAATTACTTATAACACATAATTTTCAGCACATTTAAAAGCATCTGTCTGCGTCATCTCTGTCCATGAGATAATCCAGAAACAACGCACTTCAGCACGTGGGTTGGTTCTGACCTCTCGTATTGAGGTCCATTTCCATAACTTTTCTCCTAACAACCTCACTTCCCACATGGAGATTTGGCTTGAGTTGCGATTTTTGGATACGTCCCCCGTGACGAAGCAGGCTGCACTAGTGAAATGGGTCTTTGCATAGTTTAAAGCCATGTTTTCTTCCACTCTCACTCCGCAGACTACATTTCTAAATCACATCTTTCCTGGCAGCTACAGTGATTGATTTTCTACTGGTTCAGATGCAAAACGTAATGTTTGATCTGAAAAATCCATTTAGCAAGTTTTTTTTAAATCAGTTTATGCTGTCACAAAATGTGAGCAATACACATTTTTACATGACGTGGATTATTTTTGAATGTGAATCACCTCCCACATTAAACAAGAGAAGTTTCTTTCTCAAAATACCTTTAAAAGACCGACGAATTATGAGGCTGCACACTCTGATAGGAGTTAAGTTCCTCAGCAAGTATCTTTAGAAAGCTGGTCCTGTGTTATCCAGGTTCTTTAATGCCTTGAGCTGCCTGCATTTGCTATACTCAGGCACACTTTGTATAACCACTATGTTAAAACTTTGCAACTCCTCATCCACTGGTGGTGTAGTTATTTACAACAGAGGAAGCAAAAACCAGCAAGACTTTTGTTCCTTTGTGGTCATTGGTGGTGACGATTTGTGAAGTCCAATGTTCAAGAACGGAAAGAATCAGGTAAAATAGTAGCCATGGGGCAAGAGAGGAAGGGCAGGGAAGACCAGCAGACAGCTGCACTTTTTGTGATGTGTTACACCCGATACTAACTCTGCATTTCTGTGAAGGTGAAGGGACATTCACCTTCACAGGTGACACAAGCAAACACACCTAACACTGCACAGAAACAGCCACAGTTCTTGTCCATATTAGACAAAAAGGTGGCCAAAGTATACAAAGCTATGTATAGGAGCAAAGAGAGAAAATAATTCAGTATTGGGTCCAAACTCACTTTTATGGCATTTACGCTGCCAAAGTTCTTTTGGTAACAGCTATAAAGCAGAATGAAGATCTTGAGGCTTGCAAAGCAGCCTTAATTTTGGATTTTATTGTATACCATTAAAGTGCATATACCATTTAATCACAAAGGCACCCACTGTTCTGATCTGGGGTGTGTCTGTGTAGAAAAAGGCAATTGTCATCTCTCATTATACATACATTCAGGTTAATCCTATATAGAGTGTCAATCAACAACCACAAACAGATGCTCCAAAGAAAACCAGAGAAACTCCACAGTATACAACTGGAGTACTTTCTAACACAATTAACGCTTCATTTTTTGCCCAGGAGCCTGATAACCTGTATTGCACCAAACCAGATTTCTATGTAACTGAGGAATTTGGCATTTAAATGAGTGCAAACATAAGACAGGTTGTATCGTCAGTGCCACAGATAAAAGGGTTGTGCACTTGCACAGGTTGCACCTGTCCAAGCTCTGCAGTGGAGTACATCGATAACTAATCCTGTTTGCACCATTCTCAGTGTAAGAATAGACTCATCTGGAAGACCACAGAGCATGTGTTTCTTCCCTGAGGTCCACAGATAAAACCCTACTTACATCAGAAGTTTATATATTTATATTATTTATAACATCTGCAAGCAGACGCCTCTGGCTTCTTTGCCATGTGAACTCTGCCAATCCAGTAACTTCTCAAGTACCTTCTAAAAGAGATTAATTTCTTTGCTGACACACTCATTGCAAGCAGCAGGCAACACCAGGGATTCCTTTAACAGATCCTTTATCATCAAGAGTAGATTACAATAAAAAGTATGTATTTTCATGTTTTGCCGAAATAAGTGAAACTCTTCCAGTAAAAAAAAAATTAAGCAAAGTTTAACTAAGAAAACACTTGCTCGTGCACAGCTGGATACGACCTCATGTCAATTAGTCATGCGGTCTGCACCAAAAAGGCAGTGACTTTTGAACAGAAATAATTGAGTACACATTTCTCTTGGCTAGTGCTGGTAGGCTCTGGTCCTGAGGAGCAGAAAACCAACATTTTGTTTTTTCTTAGGAATGAAAAGCAACCCTGTGGAACAAGACAGCAGCATGAATAGGCGCAGCACAAATCCTCAATGTGGCTGCAAGATGTTGTTTTGCTAATATTACAGTTTCTATACCTGCACATAAGAACTCCAGCCAGTTACATTAAAAAAAAAAAAAAAACTAATTAATTCTAATATAATAAATTCTATTTATTTTATAAGCTTCTGAGTGCACATAACTTCCATTCTGTAATTTGGTCTCCTGAGTGCCTTAAGTTTAAGGTCTTACTAGGTTAAAAAAGAAAAAACCTATTGGCTCTTTGACATTGAAAAAAACTTCCACTTTTGGACTTTATTTTAATACACAGTGTTTCTTTGTGGGCAAGTTCTGGGATCTGTGGGAAACTTGAAGGGCTGCAAACGTTTCACAGGTCAGAGATTAAGTTTACCCAGTAAGACTGAATGCGTTCAGGATACTTTGCTGGTGATTTGATGCCCTTCTCTCAACCGCTTTAATAGAGATAGTGAAATGAGCCCCCAGCATACCTTGCCATTGACCTATCAGGCAAGTTTAATAAGCTTTCCTCTTAAATATTATATTGCACAGGGTCTTGAGATATCTTTTCCTATTTATAACCTGTCTCAGTCTGGGCTAACCCTTTCATAGTTTGCCCAATTTGCTCTTCCAGTCCCATTCTTCTCTTCCTAGAGATACACACTCGGAAGCTGGAGCACAGGTAGCTCCTACCTCCCCTAGTGAGCTCAGCATGAGCTTTACTTACACCACTGCTTCCCAACTGCATTAAAAAAGATCTCTTCAACACTTGAAATTCCCCAACCTAACACTTCATTTCACTAAATCAGAACAGATTGCCCTACTTTTTACATCCTGGTAATTGTCCATTAATAAATCCAACTGCTGCTCAGCCTTATCCTTCTGTTACCCAGCAGCATCGCTGGCACCAGCAAGATTCAATTCAAAATTGTTCCCAAGAGGGCAATAAGAAGCAAGCGTTTGCCCTTGGCAGACATCAGTTATAGTAGTAAGTGGTAAGGTGCTGACCTACATCCATCTCACAAACAGATGAGCTAAAGTCAGTCTTGAACGACAGCACTTCGATCTGCCTTTCAGCCCCAGTCTGCTCACGTGTATCAGAATATCGCGGATTTGGAATTAAAGCTAGCATTTTTTCCTTCTAGCGCCATTAGGTGTGGGAGCCAGGGAAACTGCGCTGCGTGAGGAAAAAAAGCCAACAGCTTCTGGGCTAACCAGTCACTGACCGTACAGGGCCGTAGGGAGGAGCGAGGGCAAAGAAGAACACACGACTGAGGACCAACGTCACAGACCTGGACTAGGAATGCGGAGAGGTGTGAAGGGTGAAAGGGGCCTGGTGCTGGAGCCATGCACACCCCCCCTCCAGCAGCACCTGAGTGTGCTTAGAGGGCAGTGGAACATGGTTCCCTGGAGCTGGTCAAGAGCTAAGGGAATTACGAGGGTTGTGGTCTTCAACAGTGTTTTTGTGTAGCTGTCGTGATGGCGGTACAGAGGCACACTGCCTGTTAAGCTGCAGCCTTAGCACCTGCTGATGTAATTCTCTTCACGCTTATCAGTCAGAAGTGCTGAAGGTCCAGTGTCCTCAGGTAAAAACTGCTTCAGGATTAATTGGGTTTTGTGCCCTTTGTACCATCAAATGCAAGAGGGGGGTCATGTTTTGGGGCCTCTGTTTTCACTTTTCCTTAAACTAAACTGTTCTTTGTCTTGTGGAAGTTACAAGCGAAAGAGAAAAGAAACATCACGTCCAGCCACGGCTTGAAATTGTTCACAAGCCCTCTCGTGGTGCTCGCTGTCGGCTGCACTTCAGAAGCATCAAGTTGCTGCAAAGATGCAGAATGCAAGCTCTGCCTACGGAACAGATGCTCAGGGAGACTGCAGTTCGTTTGACGTAACCCAGCGCCTCTGTGCCTCTCATCTATAGTGCGTGGACAGCAAGAGATACAGAATTGGCAGATTCTTTGCAATCCCTTGCCCCCATTCTAAATGTGAGTACACTGCTCTGCCCAAAGGATGAGCTTTTCCTTTTTGAAATAGTTGTTTAGCAGCTATTTAAAAGTTTGCTTTGCTTATAACTCTCTTCTCTTTCTTTGTCCTCCCTTGGGCAAATGATCCCCTTCTCTTCATTTGGTGTCATCAGCTTTCAAAAGAAAACCTTTAAGGGGTACCACGTCCTCCACATTTGTGCTAGCTTCTTCAAATCTATTTAGACAAAGTGATTCCAGGTCATGTGAGGACAAATCAATTCAAATTAAAACACAGCTTCATTTTGGACTCCATTTGTCTAAAAGACTCAGAATAACCCTGATTTACATTTTTCCCTGAGGTAGTAAATAACTCGTATGAAAACGGTTAAATGCTGCACGTTCACAAAGCAGAAGTCTCTATCCCATTCTCAGTGTGTCACTAGAATTTTAATCTAAATTGTTCAAAGTCCAGAAGAGAAATTACAAATTGAGGTCTGATTGGGGAAGTTGAGCTCTTTTTTCAAAGCTGAGAGATGATAAAGAGATAATATTTGCTTCAGGGAAACAGCTTTGGGGCAAGTGTTGCTCGTTTGACCAGCATGCTGTCTACATTGGCTGCCTGTTCTCCCTTAAAAGGCTAATAGAAATAATTTCTTTAGAGACTGCACACAATGATAAGTGCAACAGAGTTCTAGACCTCTAGTGAACGTGCTTATCAGCCACTTTCAAAGGTCACAGAAATGAACTGCTTCTGACTTCATCAGCACACTGGGAACAATTCAAACACTTTAGCTCTGCAAGCATTAGGTTTGTACATCCACGGCAAAAAGGAGGGTTATGGAAACATGTATTTATATTTCCTTTCATCTAGTCTCAACAAGGAGCACAACTTGGTTTTTATCTGCTTTACAGCATATAAACCACAACTTCTTGAGCAATTCATTTGTCCACCTGACTGGTGCTAAATTATCACTTCATATTTCAAACAGTCATATTTAAGGGAAAATGCCAGAAATAACATATGAACAGGAATTTATCAGAAGTTCTTAAGGATATGATCACATTTGCTATAGAAATACCTTATCCCAGGATAAAACAGGAGGGCAGAAGCCTAGCTCATAAACTGAACTTGACAGGTATTGCCACCCGTGGAGCTGAACGTATGGCCATAGGTTTCTGTGAGCTAGCACTACAGCAGCTATTCTGAGTGGAGACATGCAGTGCAGCAACATTTAGATTAGATTCTTAATTTAATTTACTCCATCTCCAAGCAGATTTTGCAGCTCCTACATACTTAGGTGAATGTATTCAGTAAAAGCAGCTCACTCCTAGCTGTTGGCAAGAGGTTTGTCCTTCTTGGGTTATACTCTTTTTTTCCCCCTGGCTCACTGCCACTTTTTGTTCACAACCACTTAGCCCAGTTTCTTTGGCACTAGTCAATTCTATCACCTATTCCTCCAAAGGACTGTGTTAAGATGATTGTGTGCATCCAGTGGCATCCCAGACAAGCTGACTGCAATTATCTGGCTAATTTAAATTTTCCAGGCATTTTCTATGATTTTACCCCAGAGCATTTACAGTCATTATCTCATATTTGTATCCAGAAAAGAGATAAAGAACCCATGAAAAATTAAAGTGTCTGATGTTACCAAAGATGATCTTAAATTATGAAGCCTTCCCAGAGAAACTACCGTATTTGCTACCTCACTGAAGCTCACAAGACATTTCCCCTAGAAAGTATTACACTATATTCAGTTAAACTAAGGGTCATGATGAACTAAATAAAAAAACAAGTAAAGATGACACGTGGGAAAGCGGTGCAGAGACCAGCATTCTGTCCACCACACAAAGGACTCTTCTGCTGAAGACGGCTGTACTGATGCGCTCCTGTTCCCACTAGAGAATGCTACCATTCCCAAGCAGAGCAGCTCAGCAGCAAGTTCCAGGCATCCATTTCCATTTAGTTGCTGGAAGAGGGAAGGAGAGAGCAGGCGGGGGGAGACAACAGAAAAGAGAAGTAGGAAGAGAGATAGTTTTTCAAAAATTGACAGGATACAACAGGGTGATCAAACCACACAAACAATCATGCTGCTGTCAGCCCCCCAGTTGCTCCTTTTGGCACCTCATGTTCTCAATCGTTCCCTTCACATAGTCTCCAAAAAGATGTAACTTCACTCACCATTTGTATTTACTTTTCAACCTCTATTTACCTTAAACGAGTCTTGGCAAGATGATCGTGGGATCAAAAAGTAATTAGGATAGGACTCATAAAATAGGTTTATGATTTATTAACCACTGATCGTGCTTCCTCAGCTTCACTGCTAACATGTCACTAGTCCAAGGATTCGGCTTTTATTGTGTGCTGTCCATCAGGACACTCCTGAAGGGTTCTATGAAGAGTGATGTTTTGCATTTCAAAGTGTTAAAGGACAACAAGTAGAAGCGATAGACACCACTATGAGACACAGTCTCTCTTTGTCATTCATTAGCACGATGTTCTGGCAGGAGTCTTCTCTGTGTATTTTATCCCACACAAATGCTTGCAATGCTGCCATCTTCCCTGGGCCCCAGTGCAACTAGAAACCCCAGCATGCAGAAGCCACGGCCACACACCTCAGCCGCAAACCCAAACCTCCCTCTGGCTAAAGTCAGTACTAGCCAGTAAGCTCGGCTCCATTTTAAGTGCTAAAACACGACTTTGAGTGCTTATCCTGAAGTTGCCTGCATTTTAAAGGTTCTCACCGCCTCCCTTTGTATAAAATAAAACTGTCAGTCTTTTGCCTCTCAGTTAATCGCAAAGGGCATAGGCTATAGAGAAAGTGTTCTGTGGAGGCAGAGTCAGCTGTGCTGTAACCACTGCAGGGAGCAGCGTGAGTCTGGAAAATAATGTTTTATCGGTCAGTGCTAATTGATCAACACAGACCTTGTTGAGTCCAGTATTTCCACAGCTGTTTGCAATATTACTGTAATGCAGCAGCCCTGTAATAGCTGTTACTGCTTTCAGCACTACCTTACACGCTTTGACACAGGACTTATTTCACTGAAAAATAAAACTGTCCACCAAGACAATGTGCCATCACATTCTCCCTTTGGGAAGCTACAGAGCTTGGAATTTTAAATCTTTTTATTTATTTTTAAATTACCAGATGAACGTAGTGCATCCATAGACAAAAATTCCTGCGTGCAATGGCACTGAATGGAAACAATGCTGTTTTACAGATGTGGTTGTATAAATAATTCACGGATTAACTCTTTTTATTATTCTTTGCTATTCAGTTCTCCACACATGAGTTATACCTGCTCCTGAAGTACTGCTTTATTCCACTGGCCTGATTAGGGCTTACTGAAACGAATGGAAAAGTTTCTACTGACAGCTTCTTTTTGCTGGGTCAATTTCAAGTATTTTAGCAATAAGCCTGCCCATTTATATAGCCTACTGTCTAATTTTGGAAAATTGCTTTTGAGACAAGCAATAATCAGCCAACCTCAATATTTCACAATATCCAGCGAGTAAAACTTGTCGTTAATGCCTTTACAAAAAGCCCTTAGCACCATTTAGTTCTTACAATGGCAAAATTGGCTCTTTCCTAGCAGTGAAAAACAGAAGAGAAAAAGATCTTAGAAGCCTATAATCAAAAATACAAAATACATCCTTGGAGGAGAGTTGTGAAGGAGACAGTTTTTCAGGCAATGAATATAAGCACTGGTTCGGAACGCAAGAAGCTACAGAAAAATCAATGCAAGGGCTGAACACTTCTCCTGACACTTTTCCTTTTCTGAATGGCTCTCATAAATTAGTTCTTTAGATTCTTGGAGTGCTTTCCTTCACAAAAGATTTAGAAGTGCCTGGATCCAACATTCTAGTCTCTCCTCAGAAGATAATGTACTTTCTCATCCCAAGAAAAGTTATATAGAAAGCAAATTAAAAAATGCAAGATCATATCAAATCAAGGAGAGTCAGTCTCAAATATTAATGCCTCATGTCATAAAGGTACAAAATGATAAAAACATTCCCTATAGGCAGCTGAAAAAGCAGCAACTTGGCAAGCAATCAAGAGAAATGCAGCCCTAGTTTATAGATCTGTTTGAGCTGGCTCAGCAGAAGAACGAGGCTCCTATTCCATGGAGTACATAAATGCGTGCATAAATCCCATGATTTCCAACTGGATGCAGCCCTTGCTTACATGTTTTGTGTCACAAGGGTGCCAAGGAGTTGAACAACACACTTTGGGTAGGGGTTCTAACTTTATCGATCATTAATTAGATCATGGATTAGATCAAAAGCTCAATATTTAGAGCAAATTCGTTAGTTGGTAGCCTCAGAAATGTCACATTATCAGTTTTACTTGTATCAAGTTCTGTTCCTCTGCTAACAACTCTTAGGTCACAGACCAGAGATGTCAAAGCTGATGTCAAAACGTCCCTTCCCAGATCATGAATTAATGAAGGAATCACACTGTTTCTGGGAAAGTGATGCTGCTGCACCACTTACATTTGACAGTGGATGAGGGCGAGTTCACCCAGAGAAGGCACACCTACCAGTCCTCCCCCAGTTCTACATGGGCATAGAGTGACAAAATTCCAGTAAAAATTTGTCAGCTTCCCTGAAAAATGGTATGACAGAAAGAGTTCAATTCCAGAAGGCATTATTTTGTCCAATTACTAGTAGAACACAGGCACAGAATTTGATTCAGTTACCCCTTTAGAGTCCAAATGACTTGTGTTCACTTAAATCTAAACCAAAACTGTCCACACTGGCTACAGTGTCCCAAAGGCTTGAAGAGAGCGGACGAAGTCACCTATTGCTTAGCAGCTTGTTCTATTTGGTATTTATGCTCATCTTTTAAAATAAAAGTCTATACATTTTAATTTTATTTGGATTTCAGCTCTTGGGCTTTTCAAATTCACTTGAAGTCAGTGAAATTCATCCAAAAGCTAGGAAAGTTTTTAAGTTTTTGGTATCCACTCTTGAGAGATCGTAACGGTGGGACACTCCTGTGTGTGTGGTCTTGTTCACTTTTTTTATAGTCACCAGCAGTTTGTAAAACTCATGAGGGACTGCAAGCAACACATCTGTTTAGTAAGGTTCTCTAAAGTACCTTTGCCATGCTGGAGCCCTTCCAAGCCCGCTAGTCAGTGCGACACCAGCATTGACTTCAAATTCACAAACTAAACTCACTTCTCCCCACCTCAGCCAACAGCACTGGCTGAGCACTCACAACAGCAAGGGATGCTGGCTTGCACAGCCAGGCAGCTCCAGTCCCGTTCACCTCATTAACGCAAACAAGGAGCTTAATTTTCCCAGGGCTGAGCTGCCACTGCTCCTCCCTTCTCCTGTTTGTACTTTAAGATGGCTAAAGTTTTTTGTCTTGCCATGAATAAGTCTCCTCCACTTTTACAAGAATCTCTCATAAAAGCTTGCGTTTTTTCTTCCCTCCTTCAAGCATCTTCATTACAGGGTACTTTAAAGAAAACAACAACAAAACCATAGTGCAGTGTGCCAGTCAATAGTGAAATTATGAGAAGTGTAATCTACTCTGCTCACCCTAATGAGCTGATGAGTAAATAACTGTCAGGCCATTGCACTGAGCTATTGATTAGGGCTTCCCACAGAGCTGATATGCTGCATAGGTACCTGCTGTTAAACAGAAGAGATCAATACAGGAAACTTCTGAAAACAGTAACGAAAGGTTTCAGGTTTTTTAGATGCCTTCTCTTTGTGCTGGGGCAGCAGATTCTCATTGCCAAATCAATCTTCATTGCTAGCTCGCACCTCCCACCCTGCTTCTGCCTTTCACCTTGAAAGGATAAACACGTTCTGTAAACATGGAGTACCCTGGGACAGAAAAGGCTGATTAGTGACAAGCGTAGTTTATAGCAGATATTGAAGCAGCTGGCTGAGATAACTTCACCTGCAATGAGCGCTTCAGAGAAAACTTCCTCAAAGATTTAAGGCTCACTTTCTCGCCCCTACACAACATAGACACTGCATCACACATACTGGCTTCCTATTCTACCAAGAGCCAAAGCCTGAAACTGTCTTACTTCCAAAAGCTTTGGAGGGGCTCCTCCACTGAGCATCACGCTGTGTCACTCCTCCATTTTCCACACGATCATCCTTCATTTAGTACCAAACTTTCAGGGCAAGACTCTTATCTTCTGCTGCCTGTTTCTTTTTTTTTTTTTTTTTTTTACCTTTCTTTTCAAGTCTCAGTTGAAAAGTTCTCTCCCGTTCTAGACCTCAAAGTATTAAATTTTCTGTCCTCTGATCCTATTATTTACCTGGATGGTCTAATTTTCTCAAGACTTATCACAGCTTTTGCTTTTGTGCTCACCTCTTCTCATTGAAGCTAGGCACAGACAGAGATGTCGGCCTTGAATGCCAGTTTTGAAGTTTCCTTTTAATCTCTTTATAAAATTACTTTTCATTTGAACTCTTATAATCCTTTTTTTTTCCTAAAGTCCAATTACAATCATTGAAATGAGAATGAAACCTTTGCTTTTCTTAAAATGGAAATATTTCAATTGACATAGCTCATCTTTTAAAAACTTCCAGGGTATGAACAATTGCAAAGATCTTACTTCATTTGGTGATCCAAAAAAATTCAGGGAAGTTCTTATGAAACATTAAATCCTGTTGTACTGTAAAAATAGAGACCTGAATGTTGTGGGATTATCACCTGATGAATTCAGAAGTGGCTATACCTGAAACTTCAAGCGGATAGCACATATCTCCAGATAAACAGCTGGTGACTGGAGTCCCTATTTGATATCATGTCTAAATCAACAACATATGGAAGCACTTTCTCCTTCCTACAGAGCTGAGATTCTGTAAACGCAAACCATAAGCTCTGTCATATTTATGTATTGTCTCTCACT
>JAVJGI010000001.1:85435768-85509154 GCA_035590275.1 Ibycter americanus
GACCACAAATACAAATAAGTTTTTCCATCAGAAAATGGGGCCTGTAGTATTTTTTAAAGGTGTAACAACTTGGATAGAATTTTTCAAATGGGAAAATTCAAGAAAACGTTTGGGTCTTGTCAAACAAACATGTGGTAGTTTTGAAACATGGAAAACTTTTGCTTGCATAGATACCTCCGACACACAACATGTTTTAAAAAAATTGGTTATCAAGTTTTTTAAAAAAAGCACATTTCCATCTTGACATCTTGATCTGTGATAGAAGAAAGTTTCAGAACAGAGTTTTTTGCAGGATTGAAGTTGCGTTTGGTGATATGCTGTAGGAGTTCTTTAAGGCATACACTTAGCTTCACTGCTAGTGTCCTGTTTTTTCAGAATTTGTTGTACGCTGTAGATATTTGGCTTCATCACATACCACAGAAGGATGTCATTGCAACAGTTATTTTAAGTAATGTCAACCTTTTCTTCCTCAAACTCAATAATTACAGATAAAAAGGGGAAGCAGATTAGACAAGACATTCTATCCTTCCTTTCACACTGCCCCAAATCATTTTATCACAGGGAAGATATTTTCAGCAGATAGGTACCTGTCTCCATTAAAATGCAGCAGAGGAAATTTTAAGAATGATCAAGGGGACACACTGAGGTCTTCATGTTAAACAAACACGAGAACTTGATGTATAATTCGGAAAACAGGGAATAAAAAGAAAGCTTAAAGAAGATAAAAGAGATAACAGCACATAGAGGGTAAGTTATCAAACAGAAGACCTTGAAGCAGAGCATATTTTGTTCATTTCAATAAAGAACATAAGATTCCACACCAGAAGATGGAAGAAGATTATTATTTTCTTCTCTGACAGATTCATGTTTGTTGCTTTTTAAAATTTATTTTTATATAGCTGTACTATAATCAATTCCCTCCCTCAGACTCCACTCCCAACCTATAAATCGCAAGCCACAGAAGGTAGCGTGCAGGTGAAGTTACTCAGTTAGGAGATACTGTCAGCTATGAAATTAAAGAAAAAAAAGAAAGAAAGAAAGATGAAAATAAGAAACTGGAAGGTATCTTTAAAATGAGCAATGGACAACAACAGCAGAATGCACTGAAACCTATTTCATAGAGCCAGCATCTAGACCATTAAACTTGATATAAATAACTGGGTTGCAAAAAGAAAAAAGTATTTATTCTTAAGAAACAGTTTATTGCAATCTAGACTGCCAATCAGTCATTCGAGCCATGGGTCAAAAAGCAGAAAATACTAGTCCTTCTAGTAACGTCCAGCACTTGTTGTAAGGGCTCATTTTTAAGATTTTGGTGCGTGAATTAAATGGATAGATCTAATTTACTAGACAGATAGATCCACATCTACTAATTGAGGAGAAACATACCCACATTTTCTCAGTGAACACCAAACTGATATATGATCACAAAGAATGGGAGGAACCATGAAAAATGCCAGCCTCTCCTTGGTTATATCAAGAAATAAACCCCGAATAGTAAAAAGCAGCTAGTAAGCAGCAAGGACATTGCTCAGTGTTAGAATCTCACCAAGTTTTTCCTTCATATTTATTTGTTAGGGTCATCTTACATAGAAGGCAAATCTCGGAAAGCACCTGTGAAAACGATAATCAATAATGCTAGAAGGAAAGATGAAAGAACTGATATAGGTCTCTTCCCACCACCTTGGGACATGGTGCTAATAGACAAGGTAGAGCTATCATAAGTGTACAATCACAAAAGGATAAACCCCTGTCAAACAGAATACCAGCAGACATCAGGATATTAATCAAAGAAGAGCTTTTCCAGAGCTCCTGGATGTGATTTGTATTGCACTGTTGATATCTAGGTTACAAAGGTCTGACTACCATAAATCTGAAGGTACCGTGTGTTTTCCTGCAGTTAGGATCCAAGACAGGTTGGCTTTTGCCTGAGAGCCCATGCATAGCATCATCCTAACTGTATTTCCAGAAACTGGGTACACAGGGGAGAACAAAAGAGACTCCTCTGCATTTGAGACTTCAGCAGGCATACATCAGTCCTATAGCAAGTGGTGGTAGCCAACATTTATCAGAGCTACAAAATGGCAGATTAAGGAAAAAAAAAATAAATCTAAAAACTCTACATGTAGGCACTTTGACAGCATATCATTAGGCTGAGAAACTCACTGGCCACTGGGTGCTCATTAAGGCAGAAATCATCAAGGCTGAAGAGGGAGTGGACATCAGACAGTTGTGTAATAAGTGCAGATGACCCTAACACTTCAAAGGGCCACCAACTCTCCACTTCCTGGTCCTAAGCCAATTTTTTTGTGACTAGACATTAGGACAAAAGCTTTAAGGCAGGGAAGAGGCAGCACAGGTTATTCCGCCTCCTAGCACGTGAAGGAATTTTATTCTGGAGTACTTTGTTACAGGCCAGGATACCAGTCTGACAGTTAGGTTACTAGCAGGATGTACTAACCAGATGGAGGCACAAGCTGGCAATTGCCACCTCCACAAATAATTCCCACAGGTTCTTGTTAATGCACTGTGACATTGTTGCTGGTATGTATTAGCTGCTGCGCAACAGGCAAAGATCCAGCCCATGCTCTGCATTCCCGTGTGTGGTAGGCAGGTATTTACATACAGTCGCTGCCTTACCATACACAGCACAAGAGCCCCCAATGTCTTCTGCAGCCTTCCACAACCCCGTCCGGGGAGCGCACGTTCTGATGGCTCGTGCTAAAGTGAAGCCGTGAACTTCGGTGATGAGGTCTCTTCCCTCCTTTCCCCCAGGCACTCTTACAGACTCTTGTCCAACTGGAAAGGTCACAGCAGAGGAAAGGTTGGTGGGCTTCTTTCTTGCAGGACTGGCTACAATCCAGACCCAAGCATCTGTTGGAGAGCTCACTATTGCTCTTCTTGTAACACATTTGGCTGGTAAACCTGGTAACAGCTGCATGAGCTGTGCTTGTGATCCATACAATTAATTTGCAGCTGGCAAACCTGTCATTGTTCATCACTAGATGACAGCAATGCACTTCTGTGCGTGCCTTGAACTGTTACTAAGGGCATGACTCCAAGCAGCCTTGTGTGGTTCTGTGGCCCGTTTCCCTGCTGTAATTACAGCAGAAAATGATGGGAAGAGGATGCACTTGGGGAGATAGCTGTGTGGATGAGGTGCCACAGTCCCAAAGGGAGAGAAGATACCAGTTCAGGAAAATACAAATTAAAAATAGCGGTAGGACTCAGGATTTACCCCAAAGGAAAGAGTGAAACATTAGCTCTCATTACCACAGGGAGCACGCTCAGAGGAACTTAAGCTAACTCCACTATACTGTGCCACATACGTGACTTTCCTACATCCACAGCGTAAGTGCTGATGCCATTGCAATATACAGCAGGGACATGAAAAGAGAAGCTTCTATCTCTCGTTACCCAGCATACACATGCTGGGCTGCACGAAAAGGGTACCACAGGAGGACTGAAGCCTGTGGGTAGCAATTCCTGACTCAGGATTCTTGCCTTCCCCTGCTGCTGGTCCTGCAGCAGTGACCAGCGGTTGTGCTGGCAAGACCATTGAGCAATTGCACTGCGAACAAGTTGGTCAGGAAACTCAGCTGGCCTTGGACCAGTTGGGGCCACGTCCACCATTTTCCCAGGCAGCCCGCTCGGACACCCCCAAGCTATTATTCTAACACCACCACGAGGGCTGGGAACAGCAAATAGCAAAAGTGAGGTTGCAGAAAGCAAGGGTATTTTAACATCATATCCCATAGCAAGCAACCTGGCCAATTCATATTTCCTCAAGAGATTACAATTTAAACTAAAGGGTGGATGTAACTGACCTCATAGATGGAGATGGAGGAGGAGAGGAAACAAATACAACCCCCCTAGCAAATCAAACGGGCTGGAACGCTGACCAACTCTCAGTCAAACACTACTTCAACTGGAGCAACTATCATTTAATCCTCCAATTTCCATATGAAGGCAGTCTATAAATTTAGCTGCTTACATACGTATGCATACCCACATTCACAGAAATCCTTGTGTGAGAACAAGGAACACGAATATCTGCAGCTTCAGTGATTCCTTGCCCTGCTGGCAAGAGAATAATTTCTTGTTATTTATATCTGTGTCAAGCCACTTATTTACACACAGTTTTTTCATGCTGCCCTTTTCCCCCTCTCACCTGATATTTTGTCTTTGCTGCATAGTTTTTCATTTATGATAATTATTTTAATTCTGAATTTAGCTTTGGGGTAGACAGTCTTACAGAAAATAAACAAAGCCCTTGACCACTTGAGGTCATTAGAGACTCCATGGCAAGAAAATTATTTGTGAACAATAACTTAGTTCTCTCTACCTACAAGGAATAAGCGTATCCTTTGTAAGACCAAAAAACTACTCCAAAACCCACCCAACCCACACAACTCCCCCCCCCGCCCCCCCCAGCTCTAAGAGCACAGAGAAAGGTTCAGCTGAGAAAAAGAAAAGACTTGTGTCTGCACTGCTTTTGAAATACCAAGTTCTTTGGGTTATCCACTTGCAGGTGTCAGGGAATCATGCCTTGTTTCTCCCTCACTGTAGTGTAATAATCTGTGGCTATTTCCTTCTGGAATGGGATCATCAACTAACAAGTTGGTTATTTTGTTCTTGTAGAAACCATCAACCAGAGGTGCTCGTCCTACATAAAATACCTCTATAAATCCCTCATCCTTACAAGAACCAAATCTTCTGAAAAAGTTTATAACGGAAGCTGCCAGTTCAGACATTCACCTTCATGACAATTACTCTTATAAAAGTCACTTTTTTTCAGAAAGGAGGAGAGCAGAGAAAGTGAAAAACATACAAGTTCATCATGGCAGCCATACCCTGCACACTGAGGCTAGTAATATTAATTTACAGGGTTGGGTTTTTTTTTTCCTTCTCAGTCAGTCATTAATCCTCAAGTCCATAGCAACTTCCCAGAGCGCCCCGCAGTTCCTTGGAAGGTCCCAGGGGGCCCAGTCTGACTTTCCACTAGGCAAGATCTGTATGTACAGCTGTAGGAAGGCACAGTGGAAAACAACATTGGGCTGCTCAAGGAGCTGTATTTCCTACACATTTTTGAGCATTAATTTGTCTAGCTAAATAAAGGACAGCTGGGCTAGTCTCTACAACAAAGGTAGAATGGGTTACAAAAAGTTGAATCCTTGATTTTTTTTTTTTATTGCAAAGCCATGAAAATTATTTTAGACCTTGTTCCACAGAAAATGAACTTCATTCTGGAATAGCCCCAACCCTCTTCAAAACTAACTTAATCAGTTCTTCACTAAGTGAACCCAGATGGCTCTGAAAGTCCATTCGTAACCTGAGTGTCTTTCTTCTGGTTTTATATTTGCACACAACTTGTATTGTTTTATTCATCAGTGCAGTGCAGCATGTGACCCAGAAGACCTATACGAAATTGCAGAGCTCCTCCCTGCTTCTTGTACACTTCCACTCTCCCTCCCGCTGCAAACTTCCCTGCCCTGTGTTTACTTTCCTCCCCACCAGCATCTAAACTTGCTCCTTACTCCAGCTTCTGATCTGTAGGAAAACTCTTTTCCAGCAAGTGTGACACTCATTCCCACAGCCCATTCAGTAGCTGGTATCTTGGAAATTGAAGTTTCTTAAGAAAACATGAGAGAATGTCACTGTGCTTAAAGGACGCTAATGATTGGTAGGGGACTGACTGCTCCCTATAATGAAAGGGAAAGCAGAACAGGCTTCAACTTCTGCAGCTCTTTGGGGAAGTGTTGTTGTTTTCCCTCTTTAAATAAATTTTGAAAAGATGACAGGTGAACTCTAACTGCAACTCCCTCTGAAGGCAATAAAGCATCTGATGGAATTTCTGCACATCTGTGAGTGAAGTGATATGGATTAATCAACATACATCATCATCTATACGGAAAGTATTCAAGCCTCCCTTGGACTGCTTTGCAAGAACATCCTCTTGACATTATTTTGATATTTGTATCTTGGCCTTTATTTGTTTCTTGTCTTTTGGGGTGATGGACGAAGGTTAGAAAAAACTCAAGTGAAGAATTTTTCCTTTGGAAAACACTTGCCCTAACCTTGCACACCGTACATAAGGGTTGATAGAATCAGGTTAATTTTCTCCATTGATTTTCATTCATGCGACAGTATGGGAGAACTGTCTGGCAGTTTCTCAACATTTTCTGCCTCCACTCCCCTAAATGGAAAATGTGGAAAACTGACATTTTTCAGAGAAAAGGTTTGCTTTACCATAAAAGTCTCCAGTTAGAACTTTGTAATTATTAGGAAGCCAGTTAGAACTTTGTAATTATTAGGAAGCCCATTTTAACGTACAGGGAAATTAGAAAGACACAATTTCACGTTAGTTTTGACAATATGAAAATGCAAAACAGAGATACTTTGAAATGGTCGAAATTAATAAAACAGAGCTTTCTAAACTTCATTGGATTGGGATGAAGTTCAGCAAACATCAGGTTTTGATCTGTAAGCTTAAAGAAATCCTGGAACTACAGAGGAAGTAGTGTTTGTCTCAACACAAACATAATTTGATTAAACTATAGGGTATACTAGGAGATATCAGTGCTGATGCCCTCAGTATTCTCAACAGATTTTCTTTAAGATTTTGATTTTTAACAGCATCTTCCAATGAGTTTTGAGACAGTCCTGCAAGTTTTGGTGCATCACATGAACCGTCCTGCGTCAAACAGGACTGATTTCAGCCATTTTTCTCCAAAATTCAGTTTTGTCAAAGAAACTGCTAAACTAAAACATTCAATTTAAAGCATAATATAATAGCAAGTCATCAAATTCAAATCTAAATTTATACAAAGCCAGTTTATACGTGATTTCATTTTGTGCCAACATTGTTCTCTAGCTCAAATAGGTATTTCTCTCTTACATTTGTAGTTCCTTCTTCTAGAAGAATCTTCTGCATCGTAAAACCTCTTTTCAGCCTACTTGCCTCAACAAATAGGCCTATTCATCAACATCTCATCCAAAACATTCCTAATCCTGAATGTGTTTCAAATGTCAGATCAAATCTTTCTAAATAAACCTACTCATAAATCTTTGTAGGTAAACATCTGTCACACACCTAAGTAAACTGAAGGGAAAAGATGACACATGGCTAGTCAGTTACTTGCTTTACTCTGTTTCTCTTTGCTGGTTCATCTCCCTGGTTGCCTACAGCTTGGCAGAGACAGAAAGCACATTTGTAACAGCTGGCTCTGGCTGCATTTGGAGAGGTTTGCTAAGACGACCTTTTTATGCCTGCATGAGGACACAGAACAAAGCCAAAAGGGAGATGTTGTTGAGACTAGTGGCATTTGATGAAGTACTTTTCTCTGTAGCAGGACACATTCAGTAACAAGGATATGCCAGCGAGAAGAATACCCAAGTCCAAATCTAGCAGTGATGAGAGCACCTAAAAGAACTAGGCAAGATGTTTAATCCTGTTACAGACCAGCAGCCAACCCCTAACAAACAGAGCTCAGAGTTTAATTTCTGCAGTCCCTGCGCTGCTGCAAGGGCTGCAGGTACCAAAGCAGCTGGTACTACCAGTGCTGGAGAGAAGCCACTGGGTGCAGTAAATCGATTCAGGTTTTACATACCTTCCTCAGCTAATTCTCACATGTACTCCTCTGCATAAATCAATGGGATGATTAGGAATGACTTGCTTGTGGCAGGAGTGCAGGAGTTTATTAATACCACATAACAGAAAAGAAGAAATAAAGGGGCACTTACAGGCCACCAGAAACATGTCGCTCCATCTTAGGGGCTTTCTTCCATTATACTGATAAATTATGTCTCTATTGCTTGTCAGCTACAGGATAAAACAGGGCATCTTTATTAGCAACAATGTACTCTAATTGGAATTTTAAAAGAAATTACTCGCTTAAGAGCTCACTCAACACTATTAGGAATATGCATTACTTTGTGTTATAGAATGGAAGGGAGTGTTTTAGTACTAACAGCCTATTTTGACTAAATTTATCTCTGTATCCTGACAGTGTAATGTTGATTTAGCACTACGCTTGTCAGTTATCCTAGAATGGTAATTCTGTCTTCCAGCTGGGGAATAAAGCTTTAATAAAAATATTTATGGAACATATGATTTTTCTTAATGATGCCCAAGTTAGGCAGACTCAACTTACAGTAGCTAAGCAAAACGCCACCCAAAACAATTACAATCAATTCTTTTCAATCTATCAGCAGTTAGACTTGAAACATTAACAACTGACAAACTGGGAACACTTAGAGCAAAGTCACTGAAATTAAACCAGCACAAGTGAAAAGATGTACTGTTCAGAAATCTGAAAGTACTATCCTGCCACTGCTTGGACTATGCATCCTTAATACCTTATGCTGCTTTGATCATGTCTTTTTGACTCATATACTCAAGAAGTCACTGCTCAACAATTCCAAGAAAGTGACATTTAACAGTGCGGTCAGGGGAAATGAAGCAAAAACAACAGGCAAGATTCAGCAAAGAGACCATTCATAAAACCAGACAAAGGAAGAACCAACTGAGCAAACAAAGAACATATGGTCTAGAGATGCCACTGCACCATCTGCCTCCATTTGCAATGGAAATGGCAGAGTTGGGAGTAAATCTACCTTCTGAGCAGCAGCCGGACAGCTCCTCATCCCGTAGGGAATACTGCTCTCCGAAACAAGACATTCTAGGAAGAACCATCCCTGTTCACTTAAAAAAGCTTATGTTCCAGCTTTTGGCTGCTCCCATCTCAAGCCTTGCTACCTTGCTTCCATCCAAATCACATGTCTCTCAAAACATAACTGGCAGTCCTAAATCAGGAACAACTTGCTGTGCCAGCTAAGGCAACCTTTGCAGTTGGCTGACACTCAGACAGGGCTATAGTATTCACAGAAGTGTCAACTGAAAAAAAATAACCTGTTTCATCAGCAGTAATGGGTTTACTTAAGTTAACTTAAATTGAGGTTTAAATTTATCCAGGAAACAGCAAAGGAAATGCTGTTCCCCCAAGGCTGAAGCTATTTCAGAGGTAGATTATCTCTAACTTTCTCCATAGGAAAAGCTAAAGATGATAGCCAAGCCTGATTCCATAATCCTATTTTGTGAAGTGTAAATACTCATCAAAAGATTTTGGGGAAGAACCGCATTTTCTTGACAGCTGTTCAACCAAGGACTATTGTTTATCTCTAGGAATGACCAATCCATTGTTGCAGTGTCAGCTTTTATTTGAGGAATATACCACAGCACATCAATGCAGATATGCAGGCATGCAAACTATTCTATCTGACAACTGTCATCTTCAATTATTCTTTCCTTACCTACCTCAGTCTTCTTGTCTTAACCTGTTTTAATGAATTATCAAATTCCCCCTGGGATCTCAGCACCCTGTAAGAGTCCCTGGCAAAAGGGGATTCTGGCCTGTCTCAAGTAGATCTGTGACCTGGTGCAATCAGTATGCAAAAGCACAGGAGCAGTGGGAAAGAGAGAAAGGAGTAGAAAAGACATGCACAAGTGTAGCACAGAGACCCAGAGATGTCCATTTGTAAGCTGCATTGCTGCAAGTTAAAAATGGTATTTAAAATTACTCTTGATTTTTTCCTCAGCTTTTGTGTCCAGCAGCAAGTTCAGCATAACCTCCCCCAGGGATGTTAAGAGGGGTAGCAGTGGTTCCATCAGCACTCTTTCTTCTTCTAAAACCATACAAAGACTAAGCTCTGATGCAATGGGAGCACACACGGACTAGAAGCAGAGACCAGGCAGCTAGTATAGCGCTGAGCTCAGAAATTCCTGTGAATAACTCACTGGGAGCTGAAATAACATCAATCCATTTTCAACCACCTAGAAATCAATCAATAGATTTGTACTATTGGCAGGGAAGATTCAGTCCACCTTCTTCTGAAAGTGCTGCTGATTTGGAGAAGAGCAATTTTTCATGTTTTGAGGAGCAAATTTTGAGTATAAGTCTGAAGCTTTATCTCTGAGAGAATAGATCAGCCTGATATTCAGCTCAATGCCTGCCATTAAAAGACAAGCATGCGCTTCCTCTGTACTGAGGTCACTTATTCCTAGAGGCTTTCAAGGGTCTCCATAGCAAGGCAGGTCAGGTCTGAGTTCTGCCAGGTGATGCAGCTCGTGTGCATCTTGTATTGCAACCTGAACCACACAGACTCAGAGGAAGCAGAGTGCTTGTGCCGGAAGAATTTTAAGTACCCTTAAGAGTTATTACAGGTATGGAAAGCTTGCTACATAAACATCCTCCAATGCCAGTGGGAGGGCTATGATATACTAAACTGTCTTGAATCCCAGAAAACAGGAAATTGCAATCTTTTAAGCAGAATTTAATTCTCTTCCCTTCACACCAGTATTACCTATTTTGTTAAAGAACAGATTATTACTTTCTCAGTTTATTCACATTCAGTCTTCATTATAATCTGATCAATACATGACCCTCATCCCCTTGAAATCAACTTTGCCAATAGTTCCAGTTGCATGGTCAATGCCTGTATTTCTTCAGCCTTTAACCCTTTGCTGTTAGTTACAGTGTTTAGCACACCAGATCACCTATCCATGGAAACCTCACACACGTGTCCCTAGAGGACCTCAGTTTTACCTGGGAAAGATGACTTTATAAGGGAGAAATGATTCAAAATACTTTCTGATCTTCATACCTATAAAAGCAAGTAGATTCCATGAAAGAACTGCTCCGTATGATTTTATTTCATGATTAAATTAGTTGGTAAATATGAATGGCTATTTACCAGCTCTGCAAGGTGTGCAGAAAGCAAGTTTTCATGAACAAAACAAGTGAGGGAGGAAGTGCTTCTCTTAAAGATTAAAAAGCAAATAAAACAATTCTGACATGTCTAACTGCTGCTGTACTCTGGCTTGATTTGAGTATTAAATAGCTTAATGAGATGACTGTGCTAAGTGTAAGAGACTAGAATGACTAACCAGAAGACTCTCAACCAGCTGCTATTATTATTTATGCTTTTTTTACCCCTTGTCCTAACTGCACAAGCAACAGGAGAAATAAATACTGCTATTGTCTTCCTATATCTGTTCTGCTTTCAGAACAATTTTATTCTTCCCTCCTTCCTCTAAGATGTAACTTCATTTCTAGTTACTGATTTGTCTTCCATTTAATTCCAACCCCCCCGCCCTTTTTTTTTTTCTTTTTTAAGAATAGGAAAAAGAACCCTATACCGTTTTGACTCTGCACCACCATCCTTAACCACATGAAGCTCCCGGCTATCTTCAGCATATGCACATTTCCCAGGGCCCAGCTGATACACTTACCCCCTTCACAGGGTCTTCTGAATTTCTTTGTTAACATGCATTTTAAACAATATAGTTTATGTTAAACAATGAGGTTGCCAGACAATGAAAGAAGTCAGCTTTTTGTGTATGTACACCTATGTGACAAACCACAGTCCCTGCGGCAGGGAAGCAATACATCTGCAGTAACACCTAGGCCTGGTAACCGCACTACAGCATGCCTCAGCACCAGCAGAGCAGTGTGTTAACACACCTATGCCGTTTTTGAGGTCCAAAAATATTGCTTATGTCTGAGTATCACAGCACTGTGCCAGGTAGAACAACAAGAGCACAGAAAAAACTCAGACTTCCAATTGTGCTTTCTAGAGAGACAATAATAGCTCGAGCATGCAATTAAGCAAATTAGCAATTGTTTTAAACCTCAACTATGGCAGCAATAGAGAGATTTAGAGACTGTACACTAATTAAAGAGATGAAAAGCTTTTAAAGACTAATTCATATTTCCTACATTTTCATATCTTGCCTTGGTTACCAGAAAGTTGTAGTTACTCTGCTTTGAGTGCCACCTTTCAATGTTTATTTGTATACACTGTCCACTGCTTCTTGTGCTTAAGTTCAGAGGAGTGAGTATCCTCTGCCTCTATTGACTGCCTTTTTCGAGCTAGGAAAACCCAACCATAAATTGACTTATTCTGTCTTAAGGCAATTCTGCTTTGCAGTTACCACAGGTGGCAACATTTAATCATCTACTTGAATTTATTCATTTTCATTGAGACAGCTGCACCTCCATCATGCTGTAACTGATGTGGCCCAGGAAGTAATTTGCTCTAAAAAGGGGTAAATATCCTTGGCATTTGTAAGGCAGTTATCACCATCAGGTGCTTTCATTGAAATCACAGGGCAAACTGCTCATTACAACTGCAATTCATATCAAGCTTAATTTCCAACATGATGTAAATTCAACATATCATGTTGGACCATAGAACAATACATTTACCTGCCTGGTTTCAAGGTTCATCTTCATTAGAACTTGTTTTCCACAGTTAGCTACAATAAATCAGGTCTACCAAAAAAAGGCTCCAGTAGCAGCAGGTTCCCATTCTTTGTTTCAACTCATCTCTACCTGTAATTAATACTTCATCATTGTCCTTGAGGGAGAACATATGTTTTTTCACAGATCATGCTAATGCTTGCTTAAATACAGCTGTCTTTACTGCTCCCCAAAACATATTTTTGATTTTGCAGATCCTAAACATATTGTGTCAGATTTTTCAGGAAGTTTTTACAACTGTTTTCCTAGACTCTTTGCCATTCCCTTTGCAGATTCCAAGCACCTTTCCCCCCTCACCCCATTAACAGACAAGGAATTACCATGCTACTTCCACTGCCTAGAGACGGAGCTACAGTACGAGACCATTATCAAGTTATCATTATTCTCATTTATGCTAAGCTATAGTCACAATAGTGCATGATATCACCATTAGCATCACACCTGTTATTACTGAGGAAAGTGTGACGATAATGAACAAAGGGATACTAAGACTTGCCTCAACATGCATTTCTCAGTGTAAGAGTTTCAAACCTCTTCCAGCCTTGAATAGAGACTTTTGCCTACAGACATAGTGCAGAAAGGGCAGCCAAGTGACCTCAGTCTGCTTACCTGCTTCCCTTCCAAACGCCAGCAGCTTGCCTGTTACTCTGGGAAGCAGTGTCTTACAAGATGCCAGTGGTGCCAGGAGCATGCCTCAAGGACAGTGCCCACAATTCCAATTTGCAGAGATAGCAATATCACTGAAATGAAAAGAAATGCCACGGATTAGCTTCAGAGACCAAAACTAACCTAGCTGAGCATAACAGGGAACAGCCAAACAGCTCTCCCATAAACCATAACCTTCAGCTAAAAGATAATAACAAAGAGTAAGAGACAGCAGCTTCCTAAATCATTCTAGCTTGATCAGCATGAGGTTGTGTTTTTAATTTATTTTTTTTTTAAATCTGCCTACAGTTCAGACTATGAGCATGACGAAACAATACTTTCGGGACACTGATGCTAAGGTCACAGTGAAACATTCACTGCAGAACAGGCTGTGGCACTTGAAGATATCGAGTCCCTCCATTCCAGTTCGATTTTTTTGCATTAACAAGGATGAAAACGATGGTGGTTTATCAGCCTAGCTCAGCTGCAGAAACAAACCCCATGGTTGATGATCACATGTGGTAACAGACTTAAGTAATTGCTTTCTTTTTGTAGTTGCTTTTCTTTCCTTACTATAAAATACTGATGCTTTCCCCGATTTCTATCATTTCACCATAAAGCATGAAAGACACGTGAAACCAAAAGACACACCATGGTCTAAGAGGGCAACCCCATGCAACACCAGGAAAACCCAAAGGCTGTTTTCCTACTCCTGTGCAGGAAAACAGGAGCTGTGACACTCCAAGCTTATGGCACCTGGCGCAGCTCTCATGAGCCCGAGAGTGCAGCACAAATAGCAGGTCAGGCTCTAATTTACCCTCTTCAGTAACAGCTGTCTAGGCTTCATTGACTCACTTCACCTTTCTGCTTACCCCATGCTGTAGGCAGAATGGGGCTAAACAATAAGGATGTAACAGCTGTATGGAGGCAGCCTCCTGAAACAAGTCTAAGCCTATGCTATTGTTGCAAACACATCATAAAAATCTCTTGTACAAATCTAGGTACTTTACAAGCACTTGCCCCACCATAGATATTAAGGCTGGTTCAGAGCCTCACTCCTCTAATGGTTACACTCCCCCACCCCCACCTCCTTTTTGCTGTACCTTATTAACAGAAGCACTGGGAATTAATAAATCCCAGTGCCTCCACCACACTGATCTTTACTATATTACAGATGTGCTGAAATAACAGAAGAAAGTATTTAACAACCAATATCTCATGTTTCTGGGAGATGCTTAACATCCACTTCCCACCGTCCCACTCTGCAAGTTGCTGGTACTTGTAAGGTCACAGCACTTGCATCTTCAGAAAATTCCCAGCTTAGACATATAGGAATATAATATGTTTGAGATATGTTTCATTCTTATATAGGATAAAATAGAGAGTGTACACTCAAGGAATTGTTGGTTAGGGTATTCTGGGTTAAGCCAACACATATCCATTGTCAAGACAGAAATTATATTTTAACTGCAAAGTGAAAGCAACTGACAAAAGGATAATTCTAATGATCAGAGATTGCAAAGGTAACAGTTTTGGAATCAAATAATCACATTGACAGCAGAACTATTTAAAAAATGTATAGCTCATAGCGGAATTGATAAATAGCACCTCATTAGCAGAAACTCAAGGAGCCAGAGGTTAGTGAGAGTTACAGTCCAGCCAGATTTGTAATAACATTTTCAAATTAAACCCTTCATTTAGAATATCCAAACAAAGTAGAAGCTGAGTTTTACAGCCCCTGTACATTTGTTACCCTAATCAGGTATCAGCCACCACCGGCAAAAGGAAAGATTTCCCCTCTCTCCCTTTCATATGCATACAACTGTCCGGTGCTTTTGGGCAAAAGCTTTAATTGTTGGTATGCGGCAAGCATAACAATGGGAGGATTTGCACATCTGATGTTTCTTAAACAGGAAACAAGCCCTACAATCCAGTTAGCTGCCTTTGATGGCAACCTTAATTTCTAACCTTGGGTAAAACTCTTTCAAGTAAGCCACTTTGTGCTCTGAGCTCCCACTGTGCCTGGTATTTATTTGTCACCGTCAAAAAATGCCAGAAATGAACATATTTTAACCCCGAAACTTAAAAAGTAAGGGTATTATAAATGCAGCTAATAACTGCAGAAGCATTCATGATCCCATTTCAAGCTTCTATGAGATTAGTTGCTGTAGACTTAGTACAGACAAGTATAATTGAGCAATCATATGACGGGGATTTTTGTTAGGGAAGAGTCTGTTATGAATTGAGACACCCAAGAAAGAGCAGAAGCAAGCTAAGAAGATTGAGTCATCCCAACAAGAGAGCAAAAAAGCCCCACGTCATCTCACATCAGTGGCCCAACTCTGCCAGTCAGCCAACTGACAGACTGGCAAGTTCGTGCTCAAGAGCCTCAAATTACTTTGTCCAAGTCACTTAGCAGAAAGTTACAACATGTAGCTGTAAGAGTATAAAGGAAGATGTTAAGCCATTGTCTCCCTCTAACAAGAAAACTCAACTGACTTATTTCAGAAACAGTGAAAGCAATTTCTGCTTAACTCCTTTAGAAATTCAGATCTGACTCCTCTTAGTTACACCAACCTGCAGGCAAGCTTTTCTGAAGCCTGTAAGGTAGTGAAAATGAGAGACTAGACAGACAACAGATACTGGGATCTACAAAGCTTCGTACTATTTTTTTCTGAAAGGCTCCACACATCAATGATCACATACAACACTCACGTATCAAAGAGTACCCTATAATCAGACATAAGTTTTAAAGCATACTACAGTGCGCAAATACTACGTACTTCCCACCCTGGTATCTTAATTTTGACTTGAGGCTTTGAATTCACATTAGAGGTTACCTATTACTTTGACTTGAACAAAGCAGCAGAAGCATCTGTACTTTGCAATTACCACGTAATATAATCCTTAGCCTTCCATCAGACTTGTTTTATCATGAGACTTAGTGATCCTTAAGAGAATGAATCAGCTCTTTCTCCCCCCACCCCTCATGTATCTATAGCTAGATACCCCACAGCCAAACACACCTGATTAGTATTTGGTGCAGAATTAGGTCGTAACAACATAAATCATGCAAACAAACCAATAAAAAGCAAAACAAGCAAAGCAAAAGACTAAGCAAAACAAATATAAGAGAAAAAAAGTAGTTATAGCCCTTACAAATGCATTTATCAGTACAACTTTCCCTATATTAGGACTATAATTCAGCCCTCTCAGTAGCTGACAAAATGCCCTCAAAAGCAGTCAGCAACCTTCAATATTTTCATTCGAAGAAGTACTTCATATTACATTATTTTACTTCTGTGAGACAAAGACAAGAGAGCTCTTAAGTACAACAAGAACTGAAAAAAACCAAATTACCTTTCTCTATAATTTCAGAAGACTTCTTTAAGCTCTTAACAGTCCTAAAACCATGCAGCAGCAAAATCCCAGCTCCTCCCCCACCTCTTTTTGTATGGCTAAGGGCACCTGTTTGCCAAATGCTAATTGCAGTTGATTAGCCATCAATTATGAGAGCTACATGTTCACCTGTTTCAGATCAAAATCCCTGGTACTTGTAGCTTGTCCAATTACCTTGTTCTAACAAGCAATGAAGTTGACCTGTTTGACGTTAACTCCTGTCTGACTGATTTTTTAGATTTATGACACAGTGTTTGCTATGTGCACCTGTTGACTTGTCTGCATACAGCTTCTCTAGTAAATTCTTCCTGGTTAGTATTTTAGAAGTGAAATAAACATATTTTTGAAGCAGCACACAGGTTTGCTACCATATTCTGTTAAAACATAAGCAGAAGTAGTTGTTCTAACTAAAATGCCTTCTTATTGAGGACAATTCCTCTTCGTGGGCAAGTCTTTCTATCCTTTTAAACCATATAAAAAGGAGTTAACAGATTGCATATTTTGATAAGGACTCTTATTTTCCTTCTCAGATATTTAGCAATTCTTGTCTACAGTTCACTTGTTTGCACTTTATTAAAACTGCAGTGGAAGCTGGCCTACTGCTATGATCTGTATCCTTCCTGCATTCTCTTTCTTCTTGTCTGATTGGTTTTTTTTAATTAAAAAAAGAAAATGAAATGGAGAGTTTACTTTTATGAAGCCATCCAAGGTTTTAATTTTCAACTTTCACAACCAAAAAAACCCCCAGAATAAATAAAAATTAGCTCAATTATGAAGATAAATTAACTATAAGTGAATAATATTGATATCATAGGTACCTGATTTGCAATAATTTACTCATTGAAGAACTATAAGCCAGTCAATTTGCATTAGAATAGTTAAGTACTTTAATTCAATTATGGAATTACTATTGGGTGATTAAAGACTGAGAACAAATAACAAATAAGTCTGAGTTCATTTTATTTATCTACTAGCTAGTAGCTACATGACTTACCAAGATTGTCAGTTTAATTAAATTTGTCCCTATGGGAATTTATCTGGTGTTGCTAAAAGCAAATGTGTAGATGAAGTCACTAAGAAATGACCTTGCATTTCTAGGAATGTTCTGGGATTGGCAAGGGAGACCTTGTACAAGTCCTTTCTTCAAAATCATTGAGACAAAAATCTCTCATGAAGCCAGGTTGTAAAACCAAGAAGAAATACCCCCACACTCTCACTTGGGATTTTTATAAATAAATTCATTCAAACTGGATGAAACACAGAACAAAATAAAAATTGAACCATAAATCTGTGGCTGGCTTCTCGCTCAACATGTGATTACAAATGAGGAACTGATGCCTTGTTCATGTGCAAGGTTTTAGATTAAAGTGAAAAGTCTTCAGGTAACTGCTTCACGCTATCTGTTGCAAACCTGCCTTAGTCAGTAAGTATTTAGTGAGGCATGATTACAGGTCTCTCTTCTGGCAAAAGAGAATTTCCTCGAGGTCAGACACTCAGCACTGCGACTAAGCAACTCATGCTCCTTTAGGCTCTTCCCAGGCCCTAAACATTACTCAACTGCTCACACTAGGAGAAATGTAAGTTGGAAGTTACTATGTTCTACGTTCAGAAAGCCAAATTGTAAAAATCTATCTATTGAGTCATTTGTCCCTTTTGGCACTCCACGGTGATTGTTAATGAAAACCACAGTTCTGCAAAGCATTATTAAATCTGGTTAATGGACAACAACTTGCATTGAATGTGCACGTACGGTATGTGCACTTGTAAAAATCCTCCAACGCGGCTAAGTTATTGTTCAAATCTTGGCTTACAGTTGTTCTTTTTGGCATGGTGGAGACCGCTTGGCAATGGTTAGGAAGCTGGAGTGTTTTGATCACTAATTATAACTCTGCCATAATTGCATTACTGGGCTGCTGACTTCTCCCTCACCCCATCTCTTTGACTGACTGTCACTACATCTCTTAAGAGATCTTAACAGTTTTTTGGGGTGGCTGTCTTTCTATAAATGCTCTGTACAGCACAAGTTATGATGAGCCTGAACCATTTAGGCGCACAACAGACCAAATAATAAAAAAGCAGAATCATTAATAATAGTAATCATTAGCATGCAGTTGTGTCCCAATGATAAAACATGGGACAGTGTACATGTACATTTAAACCTGGCATTCACAGTATTTTCCATTAAAAGATAGTGGCAATTTAAATATTTCAGGACATTTACTCTTATTCTACCAATCACATTTCTAATTTCTCCCAGGCTCTTCCAAGAAAATGATTTAACATGCCGTGCAGATCTTCCATATAAAAAGGACCAGCATTTTTAATTACAGTCGTTTCACAGGATCAAATAGCAATAAGGTTCCCATAAATGTTCAGAATCTAACAAGCTTCGCAGCACTTTGCAAAGAGTAGCCATCATTCAGCAGAAATGTTAGAATGCCCTTTATTCCCTTTCTCTATTTCCTAGCAAGCATCCCAGGAGAATCATGAGTTTTAAATTTGCTCAGGCATGAAGGGATTGTGTGCCCCTCGAGCCTTTCTATTATGATAATGCATACATAAAGGTAAGTTTTATTAATTGGAGCTTTATCCACAGGGGTTACTAAAATGAAGGAGGCAGGGGAAAGGGAACTGAATGGAAGAAGGAGTGACCCTACTGAGTAGCAATTCCAAGATCCAAAATTCAATCCTGATATACTCCCCCTTGAGCCTGCCCCTCTTTACCTGCGCACTGATTTAATGTGAACTGTTCCAGGCAGCACTGATTTTTAACAGCTCTGTCCAATTTATTGTCTTTAAAAAAAAAAAAAAAAAAAAAATATCAATACTCCAAACTCTCCTTTGTACTTACTTTAAAAATTGCTCTCAGGCAAGATTGGAATTCATTACTGTAGCCTTTGCATAAAAGTACTTAAGAGTTCACGCTCTGTGCCCTCCTAACAGCTCTCTGCCTGCCTAACACCACGACCATAGATGTGATAGATTTCTCAGTATTTTCCTCATTGCTGTCAAATTACACTATATTTCACTCGTCCTTGTTTGCATCTTTTTATATCTGTGGCTCCTATTTTTATTGCTTTTTTCTTCTATTTTTGCCTGTTTTAATAGTTGAGGGATATACAAGGATGTTTTGATAATGCCAGATCCCTTCTCCCAACCTTGCTACAAGCATGAGCATGACTAAACTGTCACAAAGCCTTCCTCCCATCCCTACCTCCCCAAAGGTTTTGAGCAGGTGTAGAGGTGAGCTTCTTCATTTTGGGAAACAAAAACCTACATGACAAATGCCCTCTTGCTTTCTTATCAGCTAACCAGGCTTTTGAGAGAAGGAAGAAAACAAAATGGGGTGGCAGGCTACTTTCCTGCTTCATTACTCATCTGCTCAGGAAGCCAGCAAATGCATGCTTTGAAGACAATTTGTAAGCTCTGATTTCTCAAAGGGAACGTCATCGCGAAAATGCTCCAGTGTTCACAACAGTAAATTAAAAAGGCACCTACACTGGCAGATTGACCTAAATATGCTTTCACACATTTCTAGTGGTTTCAAGTGAGACATCGAGAGAGCCCCTCAGGACAGAAACCAGTCCAAAGACAATAAATACTGGGAAGAGCCCTGTCAGGTATCATGTATCAGAAAACGTGAAGAGGGGAGAAGGAAATAACTGGCGTAGGCTGGGGACACACAGATAAGCCTTCAGACATACGATATGACGGGAACTCAATACAAACATGAAGAATTCAGAAGTGTATTTATTTTTAGGCTCCTCCCTCAATCCCCCCAAATACAAGAGGAGTTTTTTCCTAACATATTCACTGAAAACAAAAACATCACAAAACTTGGACAGGTTAAAGTTATTCATTAAGTAGCAGGAAAAATTTGCACTTCAAGGAAAAATAAGCAGGCTTTGTAATTTTAAAAGGTAAGTTCAGAATTATATTAAGAAATCACAACAACAAAATCCCTTCTAAACCAAGACTATTTGCTCCAACTTCATTTAGGTATGAAACACTGAAAATTGGCATTCAGGCAAATCTGAAAGGAAATTTGTTTCCAGTTTCAGCCACCAACCATAAAAACAGTTATTTGCATGGCTCTTCTGTTGTACTAGAGAAAAAAAGGTATCAAATATTCTACAAAGATCTCTTTATACCTGCTTGCATATTAATTCAATGGAATAGCAAAGAGCAGGACTGATAAAAAGCAAATGCTTTAAACTTTCTGCAGCTTCTTGGGTTGTTGCTTCTGTCTCTGATGCTCAAGCAGAGCTTTCTCACAGTTAAAAATGAAAACACTTAAGAGGCGTTTTCTCCCTTTCCTGCTGGAGACTCATTATTTCTTGAGCTAAAGGGCACAAGCAAAATATAGCTCAAATAAATTTCTTAGGATCTGATGGCTGACAGCTGTAGTTTTTAAGACGTGGTTTGACAGAGATGGGGAAAAGTATACAGTGACTTCAAGGAAATTCAAGGAAAATCAAAGACCGTATGAAACGGGCCTCTTCCATCCTGCAGTGTGGCTGGCCCATATGTTCTGGGTATCCCCAACGCTGGCTCCAGGCACAGAATGCTCTGAGTGGCCAACAGTTTCTGTGCATTATGCTACAGAAAAGGGAACTGGGTACTTTTCAGATCCCTGTGTTTTGCAAGAGTTGACCAGGCTTGGTCCCTTCCCTCCATTACATTCTTAGAGTGTTATGTGTCTTGGAAACAGACTTCATGTTGTACAGCATACGAGGGCTAGTAAATAAATCTGACAGCACCACAGAAGAGCTTGAATCAGGGATGTCTGTCACATTTCACTACCAGTTCTGGCAAAGACATTGTTTGCCATATCATGCTCACACATACACATCTCAACATCATCTGAGCATCCCGGTCTTTTGTATATTCACCTAGTCACAAAGCAAAGTCTTCATATTTAACCACATGTCCCCATTTAGCAAACACCCTACCAATCCGCTTGGAATGCAAGTATTCATCAGTTGTCATTGAGCCTTCCCACACCTGCCACATATTAGAAAAAGAATAATTTATTAACAAAAAGGCTTGCAGAGTGGGTATCTCCTCAAGTAGCTCCAGTCCTGCTGGCCCTCCTAGCTACCTCATTGCTTCAGCAGACAGCAATAAACAACATTCTATTTCCTAATCTGACATGTAAGGCCGAATTGACTTAGAGTTTAATTACTTAAAAAAAAGAAATACTAATGCCATTGGTTGCCATGGCAATACATTCTCATTAGATGGAACAGAATTGGCAGTATTGGAGAAACTGTCTTTGTAACCGCTAGTCTTACAATAAAATACAATTATTAACTATAAATGCTTCTTGCTGTTTAGAATGGCAAATGCAACAGCCAATACAGTAGTCAGGGACTGCTTTTGATGTACTGCTACAGATATCTGTGTGCTTATGGCCCTATGGGCTGCTGCTGTGGTAGTGGGAAAGAATACAGCCCAAACGCTACTATTTGTGTAGCATATAACAACGATGAGGTGTGGGTTTGGAGAACTGGGAACGGCTCCCCGTTGTAACAAGTGTGCAAAGTTTGATTACTCAGAGAAATATTCATATGTATGTCTTGGTCTCAGTCCTTCCTAAACACTTGCTTAGAACAATTTAAACAAACAAACCTGTGACTGCAAGTGCTTTATTGATGGAAGTAGTAAATAAAGGTAACCAACCACTGACCAGGCAGCCTGGAGCCTAACCAGTTATTGCCAAAGGTGGAGGCAAGGTCCAGTCTTTTGCTGTCATGAATGTGGAATTCTCACTTGCTTCTCCAAATTGTTCTCTGTTTCTGGCTCTTCATATTCCTTTTCTCTCAGGAGTAGAGCTTAGGTAAAAAAAATCTATCTTGGAATAACCATCTTGGGAATGACTGATAAAGTGATAGACTGTCTGAATATAATCACTTCCATATATTTCATTTAAATATGATGTTGTACCTTTTAATTAATATATTTCTTTGGAGTGGAAAAATCCAACAGTTCTCCTTCTATCATCTGAGCTCTGGCCTTCAACAAAGTGTTGATAGGGATACATGAACCATAACTCAATTTATTAGTGGGGTTTTTTTCTTTTTCTTTTTCCTCCCCAAAGTGCTACACAGAGAGCAGAGGATATCCAGCTGGTGTGTTTTTACACAGCATTTTATGTGGATTTGGTTTAGCTTTCACATTTTTATTCCAAAGTCTTGAAATTGCTTTACAAAGGATATGCATTTTCCCCACTTTACTGTTGACACACACCAGGAAAAAGCAGCAGGCCAAAGGTTATGGAGGAGTTTTCTACAGGAGCTTGGACTGGATCCCGTAAAGTGAGCCCCAGTCTGATGGCACAAAGAAATGCTGATGAGCGGACATGAAATTAGAACATAGCGTGCAGTTGCTGTAAAACAGATCACCTATACCAGCGCAGTGTATGCTTAGCTTCTATCAGCTGCTGTATTTCATGAAGAAGGGACTGCAGTCACAGCTGCAGTAAATCAGTACCTCCAAGGCAGCCAATTTATAACAGTGGGGAAAGGGACTCTGAATATTTCTGTTTTATTAAAATTCTGCTATAATGAGCTGCATAAACGAAGACTGATGCACCAAATACATTCTGGGCTCCTTTCTCTTTGGGCTGATTTGCAAGAAATAAATCGGCTCTCATCAGCTGGACCTGTGCAAACAGACCACAGTGAAGTACAGCGGGCCTTGGGTGAGCAACTCTGCCGCATGCGAGTATAAATGGTACCACCCACCCACGGCTCCTCCATAGCCTTCCATCAATCAACACCTATTTAAACTCTTTTAAAATTCTCTGTATAGGGTGTGACCATTCACACGCACCATTGTTGCCTCTCCTAGGGAAAGAGCAGGCCACAGAAATGGGGCTATAATGCTCTTCCCCAGCTCTGTTGCAGGAGTCTTCCTCATCTAAGCTAACCAGCAAGTGGAGAAGTGCTACATCACTGACAGATGAACCATGTCTGACATTTATTTCCCAGAAATCAATATAGATTGTATGAAGAACCTAGCCAGAATGGCATAATAACATGCAGTGCAACTCAGGAGATAGAAGAATAAAAGGAAGATATATGGGGGTCACAGCTGAGTATCAGATCTGGGCCACTCCGAGGTCAAACAGGTCCCTTGCCCAAAGGAGCCCACTAATGAAAATTTACAAGGACATTTCAAATACAGAATAGTAAGCAGTGAAATCATAAGATGGTGGGTTTCAACAAAAACCTGTCAGTGCCCTATTTATTTTCAGTTGTTTGAGCTTCAAGGTGTAGAAATAATTGATAAATCTTGTGGCACATCATTGTTCAAAATCTGGATTGTTCGAACTGATTTGTGGGAATACAGAGAGGGGCTGTGGAAGAAAGAAATACCTGGTTTAAGACTAAGCATCTGGCCTATATTCTGGGGAAGAAAAAAAATCTCTAAATTTAATTGTATTGATTTTGCTCATTGAGATCACAGAGATCCTTTAGATATTTCTAAAAGATAAAAACTACTTGCAGTTTAGAACTGGGGTTTGGAAGCATGACTTTTGCTTTTGCTCTGTGAATATACTTCTGAAAAGCTCTAAGAGAGCATGTCTGCAAGTAAGGATTTTGCACCTTTGCTTGCAAATGTGCAAGCAGACAAAATAAACTTTTCCAAGGGTTTTTCAGGAGCTGACCTGGGGGTCCTAATGGTGAGAACACATTCAAGGTATAAAATTATGCCCTACATTAATGGCTCTGAAATGTTCTCCACTATCAAATTAAAAAGGAAATCCTAACAGTATATACCACAGCCAGACACAAGAGATTTCCTGTGGAAGACATTACTCTCTTATTTGTCACCCAGCATTCAGAAGAAACCTCTCTGGATTTTGCTTTTCATGAAGACTAGGGAAGAGCTTGTCACACCAGCATACAGTGTAGAAAACCAAAATGGGTATTGAATTGTTCCTTTTAACTCAAAGGATAAGCAGATAGTCATGCAATATTTATCACTGGAGGGCAGAGGATGCAATCAATAATGTTTTCCCACGTGGGCCATTTTTCTCATTACTTTATAGGACAAATCCAGGTCCCCAAATACATGAAGCATGGATAAAATTCACCCCTGCGCGCAAGGCCAGTGTTAAAACCCATCTTCTTCTACTGCCCTGCTTTGGAGGTCTGAATTCTTGCACTAATTCCTCTGCACAGGAGTGAGTTTTGGCCAACAGATACTGTTCACCCTCAAGCAACAGCAGAGTACAGGCTTCTAAATTTCATTATTAAGACTGCTTATGTAGGAAAAGACAACAATGTTCAATAGCTAGTGTTAAAAAAAAACAAATCCCAAACAAACCCGCACAAACCTCAACAACAAAACCCCCACCTCAGCCATGACTTGCGAGTTAGGAATAGTCAGTCTTTCTTAGACACATCCATCTGTTTACCTTCTATTTCTCATGCTTTCCCTACTTCCCTTCCTCAAATCCAGATAGATTTATTTTTAGTGCTAACAAAATTCACCAGCTACCGCTAATTATTCCAAATTAAAAATAGGGAGAAGGAAGATTTAGGAAAGGAGATGAAGGTACCTAAACAGAGACTGTAAGAGGTAAATATCCTTCACATTTAATTAATAACACCTGGAATCATTAAAGAACTGGAATTGATTGGTATGGCTTATGTAGCAGGTGCTGTATTTTTCAAAAGAAACAAACAAGCTATTCAGATTTTGAATTCAAGTCTTAATGATAACTTATTAATAAAAATGCCATCCAGGAGCAGTTTATTATTTACAGGAAAGGAGAAATATGTCCAAGCTGCATGCAGTTCAAGAAACACACACACACTCTTGCCCCCAATATATGTATCAAACCAAATCCCCGGGTTTCAGGCTTTAGCAAAACCTCTAGGTTTCCTTTACTCATGAAAAAAAAACATTTGGCAAAATGTCATAACTTTGCTTTATGCTGCTGCTTTGAGGATTGCAACAATATAGATATTTTCCTGAAGTGTCAATTTAATTAATTTCACAGTTCTTTTCATACTTTCCATTATTGCCAGCAGCCCTTGTACTGAAGCAAAGCAAACACAGAACTCCCAGAATGGAAAACTGCTACTTTTTCTACTTTTAAAACAAAGCAAGCAAACAAACTCTCATTTCAAATTATTAAATTAAAAAAACAAAAGTGATGCAGAGAAAAGTCTAGTACACCTGTACAGCCGTCTGGGCCACACTGATCACACCACGGTCCCTCGGGCTCACACTTTCACGATTTTGACTCATTTCAGCCTTTTGCCTCTGAGCCTGAGGAGAAGCAAACCACATTTACACACAAAACACAATCTCATATAACTCTCAGTGGCCTGCATAGAATCCCATAAAGAAGGGCTCCTTATTTTGAAAGCTGTAAGAAAGATAATGAGGGATAGACTTAGGTGTCTCTTTTAATTAAACCAAAAAGTTACTTTGATGAGGGGCTGTTCTACTCACAGTGGAGAAACACTATACTTCAGTGCTTAAATGAGAGAGACTACGTTGTCATGCAAGAGATCGAGGCCATTTAGATTCCTCACGTACTCACTTCTGTACAGCTCAGGCAACAACATCATTGACTGCAGAAATTATCCTACAGAAGCAACCATTCCAGATAAGGCCACAGATTCAGTAATGGGTTAATCCACAGAAACCTGGGCTTTCCAGATGAAGAACAGTTGCACAGCACGATGCAAGCATTGCAGGTACTGCATTTCGCCCCTGTAGAAATATTTTACTGCTGGACAAACTGAGGCATCTTCCCCTCAGTCTTCAGGAAAGCAATTAAATGCAGCCTATCCATTTAAGCGCTGCAGTCACAACATGAGGTTTATGCCTCCAAGTTTCACTTCTGACAGGTTATCCGTCTCCTGTGTTGGAGGCCTAAGACCTACTGAAAACAAGGAAGTCACAGCTTTCTCTTTGCTGAGCTAATGAGCAAAACCCGATGTACTTCAAGTCTCTTTGGTACATTCCTTGCTTATCTTACACATATGCAAAATCAGGGCTACCTCTCTTCTTTGCAACCCCTGCCTACCAGCTGCTTTGGCCACGGCATTCTCGTACACAGGAATGCAATGGTACTTTGCTTGTCGTTAGCATTCCTGCCCTTAATACCAGATAAAAGGTGCACACCCCAGCTGAAATAATACCTTTTTTTCTTCTCCTTTTGCTCAAATTTTCTATCTTTGCACGTACGCCATCATCAATAAGATTCTGACTGATATAAGAGGACATTCTCTGATAGAAGCCAAAGGTCACCATTACTGAAGGGCACCAGTAGTGCTAACATTACCAACACACACTGTTCAGCTGAGCTTTAACGTCATCAGCCACACAAGGGCACAGGGCAGCTCAGCGTGTGCTCAGAGTTCAAACAGAAAGGTACTGCAGGTCTTGTGTGAAATATTTTCAAAATGTGTAGGTGGCAACTTCTTCACATATCAAACTGTTCAATCACTGAAGTGTCCTATCCAAATATAAAGTATATATATACACAACTAGAAGCTAATTTCAGAAGTATTGCCAAGATAATTTTGTTCAAGAAAAATATCTCTACATACCCAAGAAATAAGTGAAATATTGCCATTGCTTTCTGCCACCAGAGAAAGGAAAAAAAACCACCCCAGATTCAAGCATACAAAGATATTTTATACATGTCATTTTTGTTGGACATTCCAATCTGACTTTTTTCCATATTTCTGAAAGACTTAAGTTGGTGATGTTTTGGCCTTCCCCCCGTCCCCCAACCAAGTGCTGCATCTTTCCACGGGCTTCGCATGTTTAGCTTCAAGAACCTAATTTTTTTTTAAAAGTTAAAAGCTCGTAAGTTTTTAAATTGAAAAAACCCAACTTTGATCCAAATCTAGTTTTACTGACATGCTAAATACTTAGACCAATTCTTGTAAACACAAACATTAGCAACAACAAAAAAAAATCTCAGCACCCACTCAAAGCTGTAACATCATAGCTACCCATATTCAGCCCCTTCCCAAATTCTTTATAAACAAGTCTCCATTTAAAGCTAGAGACAAGAGAGACTAAATTCATCTCACCTGAGACATCTCAATTATTTAATTAAAAATCATCTTTGGACATCCTAATCCTGACTTGGGTTTAGTTTTCAGTCTCAGAAGAAGAAAATGATTACTAACACAAGCAAATCAACATTGTGCAGTAATATGGTACCTCAAGTGTATTTATAAAAAGGAAGGTATTATTAAAAAATAAAGAGCTCCCAAGCTCAGACTGAGTATGTAATTACAGTTGATTATGAAATTCTGTCATAATCATAAACTCACCGAGAGCGATTGCTGAACCAGTACCAGGAGCTGTTCTGGCCCTCAGGAACAAGGGGATAATGCTGCTGTTCCCTTCTCCCAGGCCTCCAAGGATTACTGCTCAGACTGCAAAGAGTAAGAATTAATTTCATGTGGGCTCCCACATCCAATCTGGGATTTAACTTCCGTCTTTGAGTGGTGGAAGATGACAGTTGATGAGGTCTGGGGTTAGACAAGGGAACACAGGAGGGTAGTGCCATGTACTAACACAGCAGGAATAACTAGGCAAAAAACTCAGGCTGTGCTCCCTCCTCTTCGCTGTTCAGGTGTGGCAGCCACGTCTCAGATGACTTCACCACTTCCTAGGCACTGAGCCCTGCCTTCCTTTGATGGAGGAGAAATGCAATTAAAAATGGTCTTTTTACAAATTAAAAAACCCCCACCTGTTTAAAACCATTTTTACCATTGAAAATAGTATTTTTACAGAAAAAGGAATTACTATTAAAAACTGCAATAGCCATACCAGTAAGGGCCAGCTAGCTTCAACACAGAAAAAGCCTCTTATTTCTTCTGGGTATTTTTGCAAGGTATAACTAAGGCTATGAGAGATCTTAGTGTCATAGGCAGTAAGAACAGAGTGTCCTTGAAGGATATAGGGTCAAACCCTCTTCTCTGAAAAGAAAATCCTTTGGAGCCAAAATGTCTGGATTTGTTTTTTTAACAGCCCATTCCTCTAAGGCGGTCTGAGGAATAAATCAATCCATTTTAAAACATTTTGTGGCATTATTTCTCACTCACATCCATTAGCATAATGTAGTGTCATCACAGCTCCACAAATTTACAGCTTCTAACACTTTGACTCAAAAAGGATCTTCTTGTCAGCATTTTCCTTTGTTTGCAAGGACAAGGTGAGGACAAAGCCTCCTTCCCTGAAACTGTTTTCCTTTCCTGTGATTAAATGAAATGCTACACAGCAAGAAAGTGGCACAGAATGGAGCAGATATCTGGCCCCACATCATTACGGTGCCCTTTCAGGAGGCAGGCAATGACAAAGAGTTGCTCCCCCTGAGGTGACGACCTCAAGCTTCAGCTCCACTTCTCCAGAGGCTGTGGGACTGAGAGCCCACCCAGCCACTGAGCAACACCACTGCTAATTAATTACTGCACCTCCGACACATCCCCAAAAAACCCGCAGCCTGCAAACTTGTTACAACTGGAATCATCTTTAGCATAGTAAGCTGGAGTCATTAGTTATTTATTCCCTGGCAGTGTAAGTGGATAATTAGTGCACAATTTGAGGTTTTCTAGGCATGACAGCCTGCTCTGATAGCTGCCCCTAGCCCTGATTAAACCTCTACCTCAGATCTTGCAGCAGCATCTCATGTGAGAAAATTCCAGGCTCTGCCAGTATCGCGTTGCTGTCTGCCAGTTTGAAACCGTCATGAGTGTTTTGGGGTTTTCTTTTTTGAGGAAGAATTTATTATTGTTTTTTCCTTTCTCCTGAAGTTTTGACTAAGCGTTGCTTTGCATCCAGAGCACCTGTGAGAACATGGATGTAGCTGCAGGGGAACGAAAGGGATATTACGCATGAGGCATTAAAATAGTGTTATGAACCAAGACACGCACAGGCTTCAGAAAGGAAAATAAACATATCTGCCTGCTAGAGAAGGAAAAGTGAATTCAGCGTGTTAAGGCTGCTCCAGCCCACACGGTGCGAATATGCAGGCGCCATTACAGCCCACCCAGTCGATGTGTCCCGGCTTCCTGCCCCCTACATCACGGTGCCCGCCGCCTCGCAAGAGCATGTCCCGCACCGACTAAAGGCATTTGGGGTGCCATTGCTGTGCCGGGCCTGCCTGCTGGAGGGCAAGGCCGCACGGGCCTGCCTCGGGCTGCCGGCGGCCATTGGGGTCAGCCGCACGCCTCAGCGGCAGGCTCAGTGACACGGCCCTGTTCGGGGCGCGCACGCTGGGCTTCTCCTCCAGTCCCTCAGCAAAACGCCTTTTCCTCACTCCCCCGAGGGAGGCCGGGGCTCTCCCCTCTGCCAAAACAGCTTCCCCGGGCAGGACAGGGGCGGAGGGGCCGCGAGGTGCAGGCTGGGCTCCCAAGCGCTGCCCTGAGCGAGCGGGGTGCCGGCCATGGCCCCCCGGCACGGAGGTGCGCCCGGTTCCTCAGCCGCCGGCGGCCAGCGCCAACTGGGGTTAATGAGGTATTGGTTTTGCAGATGGCGGCAGTGGCGGGGTTGCTGGTTTTTGCTGGCGGCGTCCAGATTCGGCCGCTCATTTTAAGCGAGATCGGCAGATTTTATACAGCGTGCTGGAAAGGTCACAGCTCTCTGAAGTCTGCGAGCCATATTGTCATCCCCTTCACCCCTCAGTTCACTAAATGCCAGTTAGCTGAGCAGCCTCTGGCAACAAATTAAAACCAGCGGCATAAAACGGACCATAATCCCTGATTCACAGAGTGGGGATTCTGTACAGATACTTGTGTAAGCTTTTTCCACTCCCACACAGTACCCTTGCTGATTTTCTCTCCACGCTGCTTCTCCTCTGTCTGTTCCCATTCTCCCGCTGCCGCAGCTGCGGCCGAGAGCCCAGGGGCAGGCGGCGGCAGAGCCCGGGGCCACCCCAGCGCCCAGGTCCCGGCAGCTCCCCGGGGGCAGAGCCCCCAGCGCGCAGCCCCCGCAGCCAAGGCCAGCGCGACGAGCACTCGAGGAGGGGCGCAGCAGGAGGGAGAATCCAACCCCGTCTCACGGCCAAAACAAGCAAGAAAGGAGGTGTCTGGCCGCTGCTCATGCTGTTAGGCTCCTTGGGAGATTTTTGGTTTATTTTTTTGTTTCACAGTCTCGTCAGAGAGCTTTTTGGACATGTCCGGGAGTTGCAGAGGAAGGTAGCCTCGTTATTTACCTGAGAACGGCCATGCCTCACACACAGGCCTTTCCCTCCCCTGCCCCACCCCAGCGGCTCGGCTGGCACACCCTCCCGGCGCAGGAGGCTCCCGCCTTCCCTGCGCCCCCGCCTTGCCCGCACACGGCCTGAAGAGCCTACCTGGGGTGCCACCAAGGGCCACAGGGACTTCTGGCAATTACGTTACTTAAATTCCTCTGTGGATATAGATTTGATAAAGGCGTCCCTGACAGAGCCTGGCTTCCAGTGTCCGGTCCAACACCTTAGTCCGTAGCTATTCCACAGATGTTGAATAGATGTCACCCAAACTACCATCACAAAATATTACCTCTCAGCATCTTAATAAATACACTCCTTTCATTCCTTGAACTGATCCCTTATTACATTTCAGAGGCTAGCTTGCAGAGGACAGGTTCATTTGCTAATACATGAATCATTATTGCTCTGAGCCTCTGAGCTAGCATTTTTATGAGCACGTTTCAAAATGCATTTGATTGCTGTTAGAAATCATTTTGGTTCACACTCAACAACCAGGCCAACCTAAGCCAATATGCTCTGCCTGGCACTGTGAAAGGATGTTGTGAGAATTTAATTACCGACTGCAAGTTACTGTGCATATGGTGAATTCTAAATGTACTATTTCTTTTATTTTTTTGCCTCCAAGATAAAAACACCGAGTTGTTTAACGCCAGCTTATTAAGATTTCTATCTAGCAGTTCTGATAAAATTGTTTCAGATTGTATACCCTACAGAGAACAGCATGCTGCCTTTTCCTATCCATGAGCTGCTTGCAGACCATAAATGCCATCCAAGCCAAAGTAAGTCCTCTTTGTCCTTCTGTAAGCCTGGTCTATGTGTTAGAGATTAGAGTTACTTCATTGCCTTCATGTAAGAAAGCTTTTGGAAAAAAGTTCGGTTTATGTGATAAGGTACAACAAAACATCATTAGAATCCAGCTTCTTAGTTCTGGCAGCAGGAGTCTCACCTTGGGGAAGGGGGAGAGGGAAGGAGGGAGGGGTGGTGGAGGTGTAGATTGTGCTGATGCTCTTCTGTTGTTTAGCTCCTATACACTTTTGTGACATGAAAGCTCCATGCTGTATGCCACACTGATGTATAGACACTGAGTAAATAAAAACCTTATAGTAATCAGATTTCATCAGCACGTTAACAAGAGGTGGAGGAGGGTTTTTCATAATGTCTTGTATTAACACAAACAGTACTATTATTAATACAAACAAGCATAAACCCCATGAAAAATTCCGCCCTTATACGCTTCTACTTCTACACCGTGCTCATACCTAGTATGCTTTCCAATGAATTGACTAAAACGCCTTGGGGCCTACTCTGTGTGTATATTCCCTTGAGCATTTTCCCCTGTGGAATGTATTGTGTTCATCACACTCCGCGCTGTCCACCAGCTCACTTTCACCTCTAGGAAAGTTCAGCGGTGCAGCCTGGGTCGCCCTTGTTAGGAATCTGACACCATACCTTTCATTGGCACCTGGCTGCCAGACCCACAAAGAAGCAGGATACCAGCTCAGCCAAGCTCAGTGTGCAGTAGAAATAGGGCAAGTATGAAGAGAAAGCAGGAGAATTTCAGTGAGAAATTTCTCCAGATAATAAAATAACATATATGTTTACAGTTTAGCTCCTTCCCCTTGTCTTTCCATAAAACATCTCAGTGCATAGAGCTTCCTTTTAGGACAAACTCTTTCCACATTCGGCATCACAGACTGACTTAGACACATCTTCTTACCTGTAAGAGTTGCATGCTCACAGGGATGGAAAGAAAAAAAAAATCATTAAGTAGATCTGGAAACCTCTCTCCTGTTGGTGGCTTTTTTTCTCTCCTTTGTTTAAATTCCAGTGCTAATCTGCTTTCTTTGTGACATTTTAATCTTCAGCACTTCGGATTGGAGAGCCGGATATAAAGAGTGTGATTTGAATTTATTGTAGAACAGAGAAACTGCTGTGGATGGTGAAAAGCAAGACTGGAAATCTGGAGTAATGATGCCAGAAACAGAATCATAAAAACTAGTTCAGAATCAGCACCCAATGAAACATCTGCTGACTTCTATCTCAAGACATAACTGAAGCTGCTCCTGAAAACCCCACTCTCCCTAGATGACACTTCTCTTTGGAAGAGAATTTGAAGGGATTTGATAATGTGCTACTTGAAGGAGAACACCACTGAAGTAGAAAAGACCTAGGATAAATGTACTGTGTAAATCTGCACTAGCTATTCTGAAGGCCAGCAAGTCACCATTATGCTTAATTGTGGGTCTGAGGGGGCACATTCTCGCCCACCACATTGCATTCAATTACATCTAACTTCCCCATAGCTTAACCGTGTCTGCTCAGCATTAAAGCCAAAACTCCACTAAAGATCATGAGCCACTTTTCCCTGTGTGTATGAATAACGGAGGAAGCACGTCTTGTCATTGCTTCAGTCAAGAAACATGATATTCACCTTGTTTTGTACAGACTTCCACTGGTGAACCACTTCTGAGAAGCTTTTTGCCTTAGTGGCTTTAGACCCTGAGAATTTCTGGAGGGAGAGGTAAAAGGAAAGAGGAAAAGGAAGAGAGCTCTTTGCTCTTGGGGCCTCTTTTCCCTCCAGAGCCATGAGTGATGAGGAGCCTGACATTCTCCTTGGCTAAGTGTTTAAAACGAGCTAGGATAAATTCAGTCCTCATCCTCCCTGTACTGCAACTCCTCCTCTTTGTGAGCTGGAAGATATCTTACAAAGATACTGCAAAACGAGGTTCATTAGTGTCTGTGACACATTCAGATATATAACAATGAGAGTCACATCAGTGCTTAGAATTTCTGCAGATGCTGTGATAGGCTTCTGATAGTTTACCTTTGTTCCGCTCTCTTTGGATTTTAATTCTCACTATGAAATGCTTCAAGGAACTGGAGTGTACATTTCAAAACAGAAATCTGGAGCACCAGCTTACTTTCTATGTTTGCCACTTCAACAGTTCTTTGATTCGCATGCTTACAAAACCAAAACAAATCCTGAAACCTGTATTTTATCTTTTTCTTTGGTGCTGTGAGTTGCCAAGTTTGCTTGATACCTTCTGGTCCTTGTGACCACAATAAACACGTTAGACCTCCAAATTTTCATGAAGTCCTCAGGCCAGGCACAAATTAACTAATTAGGGCCTTATTTTTCTAAGTAGCCAGCATTCTTCTACTTGTTTGGGATGAATCCTTTGCTGATGTGCAAAAGAACAATTCTGTAAGACAGGATGAAGCTGTTTACATTCACCTCAGACTAAATTTTTGGCCACATTTGTCAGTGCATTTCAAAAGGAAAAGGAAGAAAAAAAAACCCTAGAAGTCCAGCGTTTTGCCTTGCGCTCATGCAAAGAAGAAAGTTCTTCAAAAACTTTAGAATTGTAAGGTTTTAAATAGGTTTAATAGTTACACAGAGTCCCCTTCTACTAAACCCAGTGAAGCACTGGTATAAAGAACAAGAAGAGCCGTATGTCACTCTGGCCTGATGGATAGCAAAAAAGGGTTTCTGAAACTGTTTCAGAGTTAAGAAAAGAGCTTTGGCTCCAGGATCAAAATATAAAGCAGGCTCCTAAGAGATGAAAAGTGTCCTGACTTTTTTCTGGTAAGGCTGAACACAACACAAATCCCTCAACTGCCCCTAGGAGCCCACTGAAACTTTGAACTTTGTTTCTGTTCACAAAAAGGCGGCAGCACAATGCAGTATTCTGGGCCTCAGTATTGTGATAGCTTGAAACTGAGGGAATGGCTTGGACATGCTAGGATGTATTCAGAGTACTTTAAATAAAAACTCCAACAGAATAATCCAACATGTACCTTTCCAAAGAACAAGGAAAAACATTTTCACAATACCTATGTCACTTCAATGAGCCTACACTCTGCTCTCAAGAGTGACTCAAAATACCATGTAAAAAGAGAAAAGCTGGACCTGAAGTTATTTAGGGTCAGATTCACAAAAATATTTAACTACTTACCTTTAGTGAGCTGGACCTCAGCTGATCTGCTTGACTTGCATTTTGCACCCTTGATGCAGATTCTCTTCTCGTAACTCTCTGCCCTTTGGTCAGCAAGATGAGAGCACCCAGTGTTTGTCCAGCCTGGACCGCCCCTTGCAGAGTGAGAGTGGCCAGCCAGGCCAGCTCCTCGTTTACCCAGAACCATCCTGAACAGGCCAAACATCTTGCTAATTGGTTTTTAATACAAAATCTTAGCCTCGCAATGAAAATAGCAGTTTCTTCAGTTTCAGTAAATCATTTTGCTGTTTAATTTCCTCCTTCTTGCTGATAGGTGGCACCATGTTCTGCACAGAATGCCAACACTTGAAGTACATTGAGAATTTCAATAGGCTTTGGCAAATGTTTCACTGCTAACACACCACAGCACCAACCCGTGTGTGTTTTGGAGCTCTATCAACAGATTAGGCAGCTTTCACTGTAATAAACTGCAAAAGCAGAAAAATCTTTCCTGAATCCTGATTAAAATCTCTTTATTAAAGCTCAGTTATTCATGTAAAGAACCCAGGGCCTTATCACTCAGTGAATTGCTGTATGTCAGTTCGTGCTTTCCAGATTGGGCAGCGCAGCTCAGCCTCTCCCATTCAACTCCCACTTTTCCAATTCAAGGAAATCCTGATATGCCTTGCCCTTCTCTTACCATCCCATTTCCACAACTCCAGGTTACAATGCTAAAACACAAGCTTTTCCCTGGTAACTTTTTCTGCCAGCTGAGCCCCCGCAAGGAGTCACATTACAGCCACCATTGTCAGCAAGGTAAAGGCAGTTCAGAAGTTCTGCCTGGCTTTTCTAAAACAAATAATAGACTCTTAAAAATTGTACATATGGTCTAATGAATGTCACATCACTTTGCTGGTCATGCCCTTACCTCTAAGTTCTGCAAACGACAGAATTATTTTTGTAGAAGGCTCCTTTTGCTCATGCAGGTCGTCTACATTAGTAACATACCTGAAAATAAGTTACACAATTACATTACGGAAATAGGATGATAGAAGAAGGTGAGAACAGCCTGAAAGGAAAGTCGGAGAACTGTTACGCAGTAAAGGTAAGCTTATGATAAGAACAGTCCAGAAAAATGTTGTGCTAAATTTGCATGAAAAGGGCAGAGTTTTGTTTGCTGGTGCTTAGGATTATCATTGGTTTTAGGCACTGAAATAAGTTCTCTGATTTGTTCGCAGGTTAGGAATGTTTCATAAATCTAGCATGAAGAGGTTTTGTTTGCTAGATTGTTTGCATTTACCTGAACAATCAGACAGGAAAATACCTCAGTCCTTATTTTGTTGTTTTAAATTCCAGATAACCAGTCCGGATGCAAGGGCTAATACAGGTGCTCAGCTACATTACAGTAACAACCGCCGGAAGAAAACAAAACAAAAAAATAACCAAGGAACGTATAGACTGAAAAATCATTATCGCTGCTACTTAATGCTCAGTTATAGGCACATATTCATGATTCACAATTGATTCATGAAGATTAATTGATTAAAAAAAGAAGAGGGGTGGCTATATTCATAATATACATTCTTCACAGTGAAATATCTGAGACTTAGGATAATTTCTGCCATACAAATGTTGTCAGATGCAGAACTGCTGACAAAATATTTATATGAACCTAATTTTGCTGGATATTATTCATGGAACGTTCATTCTAGCAAGCATATGGTACCTTTAAAGGTGGTATTTCTCCTTCCAAGAAATGCTGGCTTGATTATAATAGGAAATTAAGTCCACAGAATGTCTCAGCTACCAATAGAGCAGCAGTTCTACACGAAGTCCCCAGTGTGGATTTACAAAGAAATGCCTTGCCCTAAAAAAGACTGATCCTGGAGACGGGGTTAAATTTGCCAAGGCTGTGTCAGCCTTCTGAGGCTGGCTGTGGTGTTGTTCACCTGAAGACAACAGGCAACCCTACTTCCTCTGGGTAAATCAGGGAACCGCTTACCAGCTAGCTGCTCTTTGACTTATGCAGTCACCGTCCCTGTAGAAATCAGGAAGGAGAAAGCTTATGCAGCACTCAGGTCTCACTCAGTTAATTCAGCTGAGCCAGAGGCACGCAAGAGTCAGGAACACAGAAGCATGTTCCAGTCCGGTCACACAACTGTAACCCATGGGTGGGCCCTACAGCCTCCTCCTAGGAGGAGGAGCGGGGCAGGGAGCTCTTTCTAGCAGAATGAAAGAAGGTGTCAGATCCTTTCTCTGATGCCCTGTGCACTTTGATCACAAATTGCAAACTTTGTCCATACACACTAACAGAGGAGGAACAGTCTGGCTGAGATCCAAAATCAATGTTAAACCCAGTAATTTATGTTTGGTACTGCTGAGCGGTTCAAGAACCCGATCAGTTCTCACACTGCTATCACCCAATCCAATATATGACACAGAGCATCTGCTTGCGCTTTCATGAAGATGTTTGCTAGCAATACAAAAAACGCATGTCACTCAACCAGTTCTGAAATACATTTTAAAAGAGGATGACAAAGGTCAAACTAAGAAGGGTGTTAAAAAAGAGTTGGCAGCCGTTATTCACAGGTTTTTTGCCATAAGAGAACTACAGGGCATCCTATGGAACGAAAAGCAGACATACTGACTCACAGCAATAGTGCTATTTATTATAACAGGAGGCTGTGACATCCAGAGGTATAACTAGATTAGATATGTACAGGCCCACAGTAGTTATTAAATCTAATGGTTGGGTTGGTGTGTATAGCCTCTGGCTTGGGAAATCCTTCCCTTTCAAAATTAGAGGGAGATATATTATGAAAGGATCATTCTACGTTTTCCCTGTCTCCTGTTTCTCTCTTCTGAACATCAATTATTGACTGTTTTCAATGATGAGGTGATGGGCTGTGTAGACTTCTTGTAGAAGCATGACAGTATAGAAGGGAGTTCATAAGCAATTCATATCTCCTTTCTATTGCCTTTGGGCAGATAAAAGTGACTTTGGAAGCAGTAAAAAAAAAAATCAAATCAATAGCAATATCATCAGTTGCAACAGACCAGGTCTACAGATGGTATAAATTACTACAGTGGCCACAACTTCCTTGGCTGTGGCAGAGCAATGACATTTTACACCACCTGCAAACTGGCCTCTCGGTTGATGTAGGCGGTTAGGTCACCGGGTGTGGGATATCCTTCAGTCCTCTGTATTAACTAGGCAATTTGGGAAGTATAAGTTGTTCTGTTTCTTTGGTCATGTTCTTTAGAACAGTGACACATCAATGACAGATCAATTGTGCTCTTACACATCTGAATTGCTAAAACACAGCTCCAATGCACAACTCCTAGAAAGAGAACACTTTCATCATCAACTTCCTAGCTGCAGTTAGATAGCATATTTTTCCCAATGGTCCCCAATGATTCCAGGAACGGTGATTGCAAGGTCAGATTTTTTTTTATGGGGATTTTTTTAATCCATGTTTGAATGCTTCTTGTGGAGCATTTAACTAGTCCCCACAGGACCATACAAGAGCAGAGCTTGTACTGCTGTGTGGATTGGTACCTGCAAACATTACGCAAGTATGTCTTTGTACTGGGATAGCAAGTCAAGCCTTCCCTCAGGTCTGTCAGTCATGAGACAATCACAGTCTGTACTATTATCAGTCTAGTTTTGGATGCGCACACAGTCTCTAAGTGTGTGGTGATGCATCTCCTCTGACACGCACAGAGCTTGTCCACTTTAGAACAGCTTGCAGTCTGCTGCGAAGTGTGCTGTACTCATCTCAAAAATGGGCTGCCTACCTTTCGGAACAGACTACATGCGATTTAAATTTTAAAGTGCATGTATAGTTTGCTTTTCTAGTTTTCCTTTCTGACAACTTCAAATTTTAATACAAGGTGTCCAAATGTACAATGATAAAAAATGCAGCTCATGTCAGCAGTAAAATGCATAGTAATTTATTACCTTTTCAAGTGCAAATACAAGTTGATGATGTGCCACATAATGAAAAATTATTTGCAGTCACAACTTGCATTCTAGTTGCTGCCTTATTTTTTTTTTAAATTAAACTTACTACAAAGAGTTTGAAAACTATGCAATACTTGTTGATGGCCAATAGAAAACTGTAAACCTATGAAAAGTAGTAAGTGTTTCCTCAAGTCATTGAAGAACGCTCTTGATTCAGAAATTCTGTTCTTCTAAATCAGGTTACCATATATTGCTACACTAGGGTATTTGTAAGTAGGTATTCTTGGCCAAAGAAAACATAGTTTTTACTTAGGGCAACCCATGAACTCAATACCTTTAGTTATATATCATTAATGCTTTCACAATATAATTAAGTGTATTTTGTGAAACTGTTCTAAAATCCATTACAACGTATAAAGAGGTCACTATATACCTCTTTTTTCTAATGCCCTTGATGGCTGGGGCATTGTAAAGACACAGCTAAAATCTTCACACAGTGTAAGCATCCCAGATGTTTATAGGGACGAGGTATTTTCAACAGTTATCAAAGTAAAAGAGGGAGATTGTTAAGAGAGAACCTGAAGCTAATTAATTACATTTTTAGAAGCTGTAAATATTGATGCACTTTATGCCAAATTCACTGAGAATTATTAGCTATGTAATTTCAGCATTTACGCCTTGAGTTCCCTTAGTTCACTAGGTAAGCAGGCTCCATCTCTAGGGCAACGCACTCAATGCATTTATATTTCAAGCATATCCCTGTTACGACACAGGAAGCTATAAATGCATGATGCACACACTTCAGTAGACCACAGTGCCAATTAATGTATTTTCCATTAACTCAGTAATTGCAGCTCTCACCTTAAGTCCACTAATGTCACACACACACAAAATCAAATCGTATCTGCAAAATGTGATTTAGAGGTACACACACTACAGTGGTCTCTTGAATCGGTGTTCCTGATGAAGCAATACAAAAATGTGTTAAGTTTGGGATTCTTTCCAGACAGAACAGAGTATTATGTTTACTTTGGTGGCATTTGGATCTAGAGACATGTGAAGACCTGATCATTCCTTGGTTTCTAAGCGGCTTGTTTGATGGTTCTTCTAATTTGCAGTATCATCTATTACCTGTGGCATAACCCCATGACTGACTTTAGCAGTAAGAAGTAGGCAGTCAAAATAGCAGCAGTCAAAAATGGAACATCATTGCTAGAAACACCTTCAGTTAAGTGAATTCTGACAGTTGTTCCCTCTCCCAAAGCCCTTCATGAAAAATCAAAGGTATTTGTGTCCTAACTGAATAACAACGATGTCAAACTCCCTCTGAACTCCAACTTCTATGAAAGTTCTCCTTACAACCCAAATCACTAGGTCCCAAAACAGGCCATAATGTGCTTTAGTATGGCTGTTAATGAACCATTTCAAATGAATACTGGATACTGAAGGAATTACATGCTCTGTAATTGATCTAAAGAACAGATTAGGACTGGTGCTATTTAATTAAATCTTATTAGCTCTGGCTTAAGTACTTAAAATTGCAGCTGTCCTGTGTCAGATAGATTACACCCCTTGTCACACAGCAAGGGAGGTTTTCATCGACTACACCAGTTTTTAAAAAGGCACGGGCTGATGGAATATAAACAAAGGACTGTAAAGGCCTGATCTTCAGCCGCACCAAGCCCCAAATTATTCACTGAAATGAGATAGATAGTTCAACATTTTCAGAATATGTACAAAGACCTGTTGTTTGTTTCTATATTTTTGTCTTAGTTCTATGGAACCAGAGTTTAGCTTTTTGGATGTGGAACACAATCCTGAAGAATATTCATGCCTCATGGATAAGCACAATATAGATCTTTATGTAACTGCAGGAGAACCCAACTGGGTCCTTCAACACCACTTTTTTTTAACTCTGCTTTCTCTTAGTTGCTTTCCACTGGAGGTTAGCATGCCTCAGGAACCAATATGCCAATAAAGCTAGAGGACAATTTTGGCTGACAAACAAATGGCTTTAATCAAGTTAAGAACAAATTAAGCTTGGAAAATAGTTTATAGTTCTCCAAGGAGAAAGGGCTTTTCACACACAAACACACACCCCCTACCCCCACCCCCCACGCTCCCCACCCCCCGGACTCAAATTAATTTTTAGGCATCTTGACATGCTTACAAAAGTATTTTTTTCCTGGATTACCTTTGACAGCAGTGTACTGGACTTGATGTTCTTTCTTACTTCCTATTCTTCTGTCCTAGGACCTAGTATTTAACTCCATAATCTCCTAAATCAAACAAAATCGCAATTGAAGATTTTGATCTGAGTTTTCTCTACAAGGCATAGCACACTATTAAATACTTTTCATAATATCTGGACTGTTGCACTGTGGGAAACAAGACCGAACATTTAAAACAACATTAAGCAGGAGTTCAGATTATACTAAGGGGTGAAATGCTAACAAAAGACCCATAGACTTTGGTTAAAACAGATAATACTCAAGGCTTTTTTTTATTATTATTCCTTTTATGAGAGAATATTTAAGACCCTCTCACATGCAGAGTCACCATGTTAATACCACAGCCAAAGCCATGGTTCATACAGATAAAGACTAAAGTAAAAATAATCCAACAGATGTGTTTTCCAAATATAAGAAATTGTTCCAGTAAATCTTAAAAAAATGACAATCACAGAAAATACCAACTCCACCTTTGTTACTTGAATTCTTTTACATTATTCTGTACATCTCAGAGCCATTTATCTATCAACAAAAACTTGCTTTTCTTCTTACACTGAAAGTCTGGCTCTTGCAAGCCTTCTGCAGCCTGTGGCCTCTGCACTCAAAGCTTGCCAGGACTGACCACCCTCAGTTAGACAGTGTGGCCACATTCACATGCTTTGCATTGGGCACTGAAAATGTGCAGTAGCAAAATTCCAAGACAACCAATTCACATTCATTATGGTGGTGTCATAGTGAAGGGCTGTCACGCTTGCTTGAAATCTTTGCCAGTAAACAGATCTACCTGGTCCTCTCAGCTTCCAAGCTCCTAAACTGCAAATGCTAAACTCCTTTTAGGACAGTAAGTTTAAAATCTGGTATTCTTCCAAATATTCAGCCTTCCTTTTTTATTTACCCATGATTTGAAAGGCTTGCTGCCCACTGCTAACCAAGGATCAAGTGCAGATTGTCAATTCAAGACAAGGAGAAAAAAAAAGGCAGGTGGGGGTGGGAAGCATGTGGCATGTTTGCTTCTGTTCAGTACAGTAACTTTACATTCTAATAGTTAGGCATGTAGTAGTCACCCTGATATATAATTACTTGCAACTTCCAGCCATCTTCATATAAAATAGTTAGCACTTACTCATTAGAAAGACTACAGATGGTCTAAATGACCTGTGGTGTTACTCGCCAAAAAGCTCACCTGGTAAAACAGTCTTTCCCTTCTTTTGCCTTCTCACCTCCCTCGACCAAATATTTCAAGGAGTAAAACTCTGTCAGAGTAAACAAAAGAATACAGCTTTCATGCAAATTAAAAAGGAAGACTGTATCTGGAGAGAAGATGAAAAGTCACTTGCAAATAGAGCTCCTGTACAAAGCATTCAACACCTGCTCCGTAGAAGGTAACTATCCTTTTAAGTTGTCTAACAGGTTAACACAAGGAGGTTAAATGCAGGGCAACTGCTCCCAATCTGTATTTACCCTGAAGCTTCCTGCCTGTTTGAGACTTGCAGCAAGACTTGAATATTGAATTTGTCCATGATTTTTTACTGTATTGCCTGATTTCTTAAAGATGCTACTTCTCCCTGCAGGTCTTATTACACCATTCAAGAGGCTGTGTTCAGCTAACCATCAACACAGCATTTTAAACATTTTTAAATTTAGAATCTCACCCAGATTTATTCTTTTGCATGTATTTACGTATAACCTGATCCACGCGACAAAGATCAGCAATTAGCCACAAATAAACTACAGAAGAATTGGCTTTGTATTACATCTTGCACACTCTGTTTCAAAAATAAAATTGGGGCAAAATGTAGCAATATGCTCTCCAGATATCAACCAAGAGTTGACAAGAACTGATGGATTTTGCATGTTAAAAGTAAATATTTTATTACATATCATGCCCTTGAAAAATTAACTGTTTCCATTCTATTTTGTTCAGCATGCCTTGAAATGGGAATGGCAAAAGCTCTTCAAGAAACAGATCACCAAGATTCATGGTACTGCAGTGTCTGCAATTACCTATTTTCCTGGCTCAGTAAAACAAGATTATTTTTTTTTAATTACTATAAAATATTAAATAGTGAAGTTAACATACCATCTCTGTCTCTCCTTCAGTATGACTGAATCTTCTGTAATGAAAAGCTGTCTGCCATGGCCCCACATCCAAAGCCTGCTGACGTTGACAGAGGTCATCAACTTGGACAGCCTTTTGGATAAGGTCTTGCCATTGTTCTGCCTCCCTGCGCACAGATACCGCTTGAACCACTGGCTACATTCTTAAATTCAGGTTCACAAAGATGCTGTCAATGGGTCAACTACAGTAAAATATTTATATTTCAGAGTAACAGTATTTATATATGCTGCCTAGTTCGTGCTCTAATTTGTCCTCTTATCACTAGGTTTATGTTTGTTTTTCAAATACTGAAAAGACTTCGTTGGTTTATTCAGGAAATTTGTCTAGACAGTGCTCACAAAGCATATTTGCTCACATTTGACATTTTCACAAGATGGGTAACAAAATGGAAGATTCAAGTTGTTAAATTCCACAGATGGCACCTAAGTCTGTCAACATATTTTCAGAAGTGACGAGGATGCAGCTCCCAGACAGTTTGTGGCACAGCACAATGGTGCCCCTGCATGCACAGCGCTGCAGGATGGGAACCTTGCGGGCGAGCTGAGGCCTCTAGAAATTCATCCATCTACTAGGATGTTTACTGCCTCAGAAGTTAAATATGCAAGTGCTATATTGTGATGCCTTTATAGCCAAGAAATGTGAAATGTGGCAATATAATGGAGCATGTGGCTATTTTACCCATTCAGCATTTACCTGTGTCTAACTAGAAGAGGTCTCTCATGCTGCTTTTTAGCAGCTTGAAGGTTGAGAACCACCTGTAAACATCTGCAGAACAGTCTCTTTCTAGAAATAGAGACTCCTAAACAATCAACCTTGAAATTTATCATACATTATATTATATTTCCAGTGTTATTTACAGATCACCTTGTTTAGTACAATGGACCAGACATGCTGAAAAGGTAGGATTTTTCCAGTCCCCTTATATACGAAGTACAATAAAAAAGGCACATGATCATTCACCACAGGAGTTGTGCACCAGTCAATAACTTAAAGCTAAAAAGCTACCCATCAGAGAACTCTCTTTATGAGGCAGTATCGGGATCTCTCCTTTGAACTCATCATGGAAACAATTGTCTATTAATTCCTCTAGGAGAGCTGAAGGAACCCACTTTTCTGTTGTGTTCTCATCTTCAGCAGATTTCCAAATCAACAGAAAACTCCTTTCCCAGGAAAAGTCAAATAGGGCATGTATGTGCCTGGTGTGTGTGTGTGTTTGTTTGTTTGTTTCCTTCTTTTTTCCTTTGAATGCCCAACTATGGAGGATTCTTGGGAGCCAAGACCTGTTCAAACTAATTTGCTTTAAGACAAATGCCTTGCAAGATATGGCACACTGAGCAATGGACAACGGCAGGAGAGGCAGCTTCTCAGCCCAGCAATCAATGTCGGCCATGTTTTATCCAGTTTCTAATCATCCATTTTTGCCCCGAGCACCTTTGTACGACTAATCTGAGCCCAAAATTTGCATCCTTTGACATTTCCACTTCTAGGCAGCGGCCAGTGTCTCTGCTGATGATTGGACCATTCTGAGAAAAAAGAAAAAGAAAAGAAGAAACAGAAAAGGAAAGAAGAATTAGGAGAAGAAATAGAAAAGGTGAAAAGACTACAAGAAAAATAAAGCTAGATCTGTAAATCTCTAGAAAGCACTGTAAAATGCCCAGGAAATTCTGTATATATCAACTGATAAAAGGCCCTAGAAAGTGCTAGAAATTCCTATAAGTTAGATAATCCATACAAAGTGCCAAAACAATTCCTTGATAATTCTAGATTTAGGAATTGCTAGAACATTCTCTGGAAATGATTAGAAAAACTCTAAAAAGCACTAGAGAATCCATACAGACCCCAAGAAACAAGAAATTCCAGAAACCTTAAGAATGTCTTTGAAAATCCTAAAAATTATTTGAAAGCTCCGGATCTAAAAATTCATAGAAAGAATTAGAAAAAAAGAAATAGAAAAATCCTTGAAAAGTTCTAGAAACAAAAGTTCCTAGACACTGAAAAAAATGGCAAGGATGTTCTTGACAATCACTACAGAAATTGAGAACGTTCCAAGAAAGGATAACTAAAAGCATACCCCAAAATTCCTAGTAATAATATAGGAAAATTCCTGGATAGCACATGACCTAAGGGAAACACATCTGCCTATTTCTAGAAGGCACAAGGGGGGATTCCTAGAATAGTCCTCTCCGGGCCTCCTGGTTTTTCATTAAATATCCTCTAGAACAGCATTCCTCTCCGATTTATCTCTGCAAGGCTCCTGAGCTCTTCCATACCTGTGTGAAATCCCAGAATCTCTGTGCTGGCCTCAGGACATCCTCACACTTCTTCAGCGTCGGCGTCCTGCCCTTCCCGTCGTCAACAAGGCATTTGGAGTCAGGCAGAAAGGCAGTGGAGCCCAGCGGCCCCAGCTGCAGGACGCCTTCAGAGCTGTAGCGGACGAGCTGGGGAAGGGAAGGAAAGGCAGGTCTGTGACAGCGGCTGCAGCGGCCCTGGCAGCGGGCACAAGGCCGACCTGCAGCTGCCGCCCCTGCCAGCTCCTGCCCCTGGCGCCGGCGAGAAGTCCTTCGTCCTGCTGCGCATTGGGACCTTCCTGCTCTGGCACACACTGCTCAAGGGCAAAGCTTGGGAAACTTGTAGGACACAATATTCCCTTTTTCATGCCTCTGCTCCCCACCGATCCCTACCCACTATTTCACTGCAAAAGGGCAATCAAGAAAGTGAAATAATCAATATGTAAATCATACCCACTCAGCAGGAGTTGATTTAACAAGGACACAATGTCAATTTGCCATGCAGTGTGTTCTTAAGAGCTCTGTTAAAGGCTACTGATAGCAACAAGTCTAATTAGGTTTTGTAAATAAATGTTACTAAAAAAATCCAACCATGCAACTAGTACCCAAAAATATGAGAGGAAAAAGGAAATCATGAGGGAAATAGCAGCAAATTTGCTAACACGTGCTTCAGGCTTACATAACAAAGAATCACACTTTGATGTTTCGGTTTGTGTGAGGCTTAGCTGTTCTGCAGTTTAGTGATGTGGTAAATGCTACTGGCTGTAATTAAGAGGCTTCAGGTGAGGGCCAATTATTTTAAAGTTTTTTTAATAAAAACCTTAAGCAGGCACAATTATTCATGTTAATTTTTACAGGAGTGTAATTTTTTTTTTTTTTTTTATCATTTCTTCTATTGTAAGTGATGATTTCACTTGCCTCAAGTCATTCACAATTAAATGGCCCTCAAAGAAAAAAAAATCCTCATGTAGAAGGTGAAGTAAAGAAATTGGTCTCTTGTAATCTCAGTGTGCCAGAATATATTTTATTACATTAATATTGGACCAAGAGAAAATATTTAAAGATATAAAGAATATCTGTGGATGGCTCTTGTTCATCAGGATTAATTGTCAGAATAGAAATATGTGATGAAGAGAACTCTTCTGCTGTTGTTCACAGCCTTTGGCTGTAAGCAGAAGGCTGCTGCCTGTTTGCCTTCTCACACTGCTAGGCTCTGGGTCAGAGAGGAAGGTGTCACTGCTCCTTCTGGGAGCGCTGGGAGCTGGCCGCACGGCACAGCACAGCCTCCCGCACCGCATGCGTGGAGGGCAAACAGCCAGCACCGAGCCTGCAGACTCCCAGGAGAGCAGGCAGCAGGCACCAACCCTCATCTCAGCGTGCTGGAGGGGAAAAAAGCTTTTCCTGGGGATGCACTGGAGACCTTGAAAGGTTTCTTGCAACCCAAGAAGCCACCGCCTGGATGACAGCAGGCCTGAAGAACAGAGTCTTGACGAAAGAAGGTTGATCTCAAACTCTTTATTCTGCCTTTTCCAGATCTGTTTTTCCTCTACCGCAATTTGTTTCAATCTGTATTCAAATAAAGTCTCAAAGCCTTAAGGATGGTCTTAGGATGCTCATTTAGAGGGAGAAGAGGCTCTGTCAGCTCACTCTATATCACATTGCACTAACTATGATAGCAATGGAGTCCTCATTTATAAGTTGCAAAAATTAGTCCGTAATCCTCTTAATTACTGCTACTTCCTGCATAGTTGAGGGAGAGCCTATTGAGGCTAATGTCAATGCACATTAAAGCAAAAGTGCACGATGTTAATTTGGCAGCAGGCCAATAAGTCAAATCAGATGTATCTACTTCTCACTTCTGTGTTTAAATCTAGAGTCATTACACCAGCACAGCATTTTGCACCTCTTACCCTAGAAGTAGTCAAGTGCAGCACCCAGGTGCCAAGAGACTGCAAAATGGAGTCAGCTATATGGCTTGGATGCTGCGAGGCTGGATGCTGCAGGGCAAAGATCTGAGCCACCGAAGAAATGCAATTATCACCCAGGGAATTCACTGCCTGTCTGGTCTTATTGCTGTTATATTGCTGAAATTACTTAACAAGGAAGGGAAGGAAGGTCAGAAGTGCCTGCCACTTATTGGATGCTACTGACCAGTGCATGAGATACCATTAAGAGTCAATCAAAAAACCTTGAATTAAAGTCTAGCTTTTTACCACTATCCTTATTAACCTCAGAAGAATCATGCTGTGAATAATCGTATCTTGCTGGCGGTGAAGAGAGCATGGTCTACTCACTCCCAGACCAGATGCCCTTTGACAAAATATGTGTTCATTTTCCCACCTGCCACTTCTGTTCAGAGCAACCATGTGAAGCACAGAGTTAGGACAGAGCCTACATCAGAGAAAGCAGAGGGACAGCCACATGAGGATGCTGCTTGGTATGAACAATATCATCATCGAGGCACTGCCTACACACACCAAATCAAGACTTTTTTTTCTCCTTTCACTATAAGGGTATGGGGGTTATATGCAAAAGAAGGTCAAGCAAGCAAAGCAATTCAAAACATGACTGGACTGCCAGCTCAGATGAATTAACTTCCTTTTTCCCCCCTATATGAAGTGGGGGGGGGAGGGGGGGAACCAACCACAAGCTTCTGTTTTGTTTTGGTTTTTTTTAAAGCAAACCCTATGTATTTCACACTTTTCATATCCAATGGGCACTCAGCATAGTTCAGATGAACTGCAGGCACAGATGAACCTTACACTGACTGGGAAATGTGTTCACCTTGCAGTCCTTGTCATATCTCTCCAGGTCCCAAAATACTGCCTTAGCAATCTGGTTGGCTTTGCCTTATCTAGATAATCAGAACCACTGTTTATAGCGGGCTACCTGCTCTGTAGTATAGGATCAGTTTTCCCTGTGGTTTAAGACCTGGAACATTTTCTGCACCAATATTAAAATGGTCTAAAATATTCTTTGTCTTTAGAATCCCAACAGCCAGAATTGCACATGCTCTGCATCACAGTAGCCTTGTACTTGGGAAAGACCTTGTTATACAGAAGCCTGTTAAAACAGAAAGTACCATTTCTGCTTAGGCCTTAGAGTTAGTATGTCTTCTGCTTCTGTTATAAACTACCTCCAATACTGAAAGTGGCAGTTGTGTGACAGCTCAGTCAGAGACAGCTTCATGCAGGGAACTGCTGCCTCTACAATGACGAAACAAATGGAACATCATGGGCTTAGTTTTCCTGAATCTGTACTTTCTCTCAAGAGTTCCAACAGTCATAAAAGCTTAGGCTTATGCTAAAATAAAATTAAATTCTAAAAAAAACCCAACCACAAATTATCTCAGTTCAGACCATACTACATAGTAAAGCTTTAGTGCCTGCTTCTGCAAAATCAGACCAGAAGTTAAGGTTCAAGAAACTACTATATGATTAATAACGTCTCCCTCCAAAGACTTCATATGATAACTTCCTAGAGACAACATAAACTGTGAAAATAAAATAAGCATTAAAATAAGTTGCTTATTACTGTAGACTAGAAACCAGGAACTGGGATACAGAGTCAATGGAATAGCGAAAAATATACCTGCTGTATCTTAAGTGCCACTACCATACCAAAAAAGAAAAAACCTCTGAATTTGCATTAGAACTCTGGACATTATACACCATGTCAAATCCATCCCCAGTGCCAGCCAGCCAAACTCAAGTGACAAAGTTCCCTTTATTAAGGAGTATTCAATCCCATTCACTAAAAAAGTCTGTGCAAGTCTTGACAGGCTGAGAGCCTTAGGTACCCACATACTCCCACTGCAAGCTGCAGAACACACACACAGTTTTATACATCACATGAGGATGGACCTTTGCTCAGCTTTTCTCTTTTATCTGAGAAGAGCTGCAGGATCCACATAAATGACACTGAAGCTAAGTGCTCCATTAAATACTCCAAGATCTAATCCTGATACTATCTGCTGTACCTATGATAACACAGAATAGTTTTCCCTTCAACACTCAGAAATCTGAGCAGAATGGAAAAGATGTCAAAGGTTGTTTATCAAAGCCACCATATCTGGTTCAAGAACAGTGAGTGGTGCTGCCTATGGAAGGTGATCCTCCAGGAGCATCAATGTGATAAATAAATGCCAGCTTTTAACTGAAGGGTTTGACTTCAGAAAATCCATTCCTGCTAATTTCCAGTCAACTGAAAAAAAGCACAAAGTAACAACAGATAACTGTTTGTAGGAAACAGTTAGACAGATGAGTCTGGTAGCTTTCCACACTAAATTTAACCCCTCTCGCTCACTCTTGTTCTCCAAGCAAAAGGAAACCTTTAATGATCCTTCAGCCCTGCTGGTTAAGGTAACCTGTTGGCCGACACAGAAACTGAAACAGCAAGCTATATGGGAAACCAAAATACCCTAAGCCCCCAGAACACTTGTCACCACAAGACAAACAGATCACAAGTTACCAAACTTCTAGATTTGTTACACAATCTCACCTGCTGCTTCCTGCAGGTTAACAACTACCTTTTCATCCTCCCTGCTCTGAGCAATCAGACCTGCTACCTGGTGTGCAACTCTGGAAAGCCATAGCTCTTCCAAGCAAAATATTAAGTATCTGCCCTCAAGGAACAGTTGAAGTAAAGCCTTTCATTTCTTCTTACTCCATCTGTTTGCATAGCTGCAAGCTCCAGGAATCCAAATGTTGAGATCTCACTTCTTTCTGCTTGATCTCAAGGTGAAGGGAGTTCTCCTTTCACAGCCGCAGCACCTCCTCTTTCTCTCAGTGTGAAAAGGAAGAGAGGGGGGTGGAGAAGGACGCTGTTTGCTGGGGCCTTTCTATCCCAGGGTGCCATTTTATTAAGTTCTCCTCTTCTTTCACATACCATATAATCAGCTCCACATCTCAGCATTTAAGACAGACACTGAGACAGGGAATATTTCCACTGAGGCTGTGTAAGCGCTCTCAGATAGTTCAAAACCTGCGTGTCCTGTAACCATTCTAAGAAGCTTCTAAGAAGAACACCACATTCCACTTTTGGGGGGTTGTATCCATTCTCATCCCACCCTTTTTTAAAATTTGTTTTACAACAAAAGAGTATTACGTACTACTATATGTAACCAATGGTCTTTACAGGTGATTGTACAAGAGAGGCTGCACCAAGAGGCAAAGCTGTGCAAGACCCCCTGTCTATTCCTTTGTTTCTGAATTGTCTCTAGCCCTGCACCGTTTCTCCCAGCAGTATTTGCAAGCCTTTTTTCCTGAAAGGAATTAGACTCAAACTTCAGAGCCAACAAACACATATGAAAAGCACACTACTTTTCTGTGAAAAGAGTTTTGAAATCAGCTTAGACTGATGCAAAACCTTGCCTGGATATTCCTGACTGTTAGCTTACACTGACTTAGCTCAAGTCAAATTCATTAAGCTAAACTGATGTAAACTCAGGCTGAATGCATTCCAGAGCACCTGTAAAAGAGCTTGTCCCTGTTTGAATAAAGAAATTTGAAAGGTGATGTCATTGAAAATGTGATTTATCATGATAAAAACTGATCTTGAGAATACACATAAGGAAAGGCATTTTGTTCATGGACCATTAACAAGTGGAGCAGTTTTATTTTTCACTGGTAATGCAGGACAACACCATTCAGAGGTGTGCAATGTGTAAGAGAAATAGAAGGGTAAGAAGTAGAAGAAAAGAACATTTTATCACAGATGAACAGTGATTTTACCCCTAACTCAGCTTTCTTTAAACATTTGACTGACTTCCGTTGGTTTCAGTGGAACCATGTGTATACTAAAATCACTGGTGATATTCTTGTCAGAATTGAAAAGTATTAAAACCAAACAAGGCTGTAGCTGAATAGCAAGAGGCTTTCACACCAGTAGGGGCACATCAAGCACCAGTGATAACCTAACTGGTAAAAATCAGTTCCATGTTTATACTCATTTATATTCAGTAGGCATGTACAACTAACCCAAATATCAGCTCAGTAGGGGTATTTTATGCCCTATGCTTGAGATGAAAAATGTCAGAAACTGCAAGCTAAACATAACAGACAACTACGCTCACCCAGGCTGATTAGAAGAGGGGCTTTAAAAATGTTTATTTAATATATTAAAACACTTGCTGTCAACACCTTTCATGCTATGTGCTTGAATATCCTTGATTAGCATTTGTGCAGCTGTGGTTCTCATACCGAATTAATTTTGTAAATTGTGGTGAAATGGTAGAAGTTTTCCAGCTGTGTAATCATTAATTAACTTGGCTGCATTTGAGTGGCTCCAACCCATGCTTGTCTATGAAATACTCAGCTTAGATAAAACATCACCTCTGCATTCCGCTTGGTTTTTTTTCCCCCCCTTTTTTCTTTCTTTTTTTTTTTTTTAAAAAAAAGGAAATGGAAAGTACTGCAAGATTATTTGGTAGATTAATTTTTACCTTTCCCGTGCTTTTATAATTCTCATACAGAGGGGCTGCTTCGGATTTTAAGAGTTGGAGAAGAACAGCTTTCTCTTTTTATGTGTTTATACAGTGCTAGTAACAAAAGGGGTCTAGTTTGTGGCTGTAATGTAAAGTCTAAAAACAGTTTTTCAGTCTTTTCCAGAAAATTCAAGTAGACAGGATACTGACGACCTGTAGCAGAAGTGAGACAGAAGAGATTTAACTGGTCACTATCCAACTTCAACTTCTTGGGCAGTAAATACTTTGCGTATTGTTATTTACACCTGAGAAGAGCTGCCCAGTGTCTAGTCTAGGGCCCACAATTCAAAAGGCATCATCTACTAGGGAATGTATTCACATCTTACTAAAAGCAAAATGACCTGTTCCTTAATGGAAAAAAACTGGTCAGAGCTGATGCTGAGAGGTGAGCTACTCCATGCCTCAAAATCTAAGTCAGTCAGGAGAAGTTGGGCACACCGTACTTCTCTTCAAATAAATTCACAGTAACTTACACCCTCACCTGCTCTGTTCTTCTGGAAGTCAAAGTATATTCTATGGAACAGGAGTCATGGAGGCAAACAAGAAATTAAGGACTTAAATTGCAAAATAAATTAGTCAGAACCATTTATTTCATTATTCTTCTCAATGCTAGCACAATGCTAGAAGATTAGGTGTTGCAAAGGGACTGTTTGGAAGGACTTCAATTTGCAACTTTCTGGTCAGAATTAGAATGGAGCAAGAGACTGAACTCTCTCTGTGCGCCTTCACATCTCTAACTGGAGTCTTCTGAAAAGCTCATTTACATGTAATTAAGCAACACTATTTTGTTACCTTACTTAAAGGCTGTTGCTTCTGCCTCTGCTAGGAAAGTGTCAATCAAATGTTCCACAATGATCCTGCCAAAGGTGGACGTTTTGTCACCAGGAATTACTGTCTATCTCACTTTGCACTAATAAGGTATGACTCTTCACCAGCTTGCAATTAAGCACAACAGGTAATATTTATATTTTGCGACACTTTGTTATGCCTCCATGGTGATGTATGAGCCAGGACTCCAAATCAGTGTGCATATGACTGAACTTAATTATCTGAGGCCCGTGATAAGGTCAGAGTTTATTTACGCATGAGAATGTTCATTAACAGAGTTTTGATTCAGAGGGTACTTCAAAAGAAACTAGAATTACATTTCAGAAGGAGCTCAAGTCCTGGATTTAAATAATATCCAACTTGTATTTAAAAAACAAGTAACATCACTATGAGCATGGAAAGGAAAAATGTCATTTTACAATCTTCAGACATCTGTAAGAAAATAATAATATGCACAGAGACTGACAAAAAAGAAATCTTATGTTTTAGAAAAGTATTAACTTAAAAGATTCTTAATTCCCTTTGATGTTGATGTTAAATATGTGCTTAACTTTTTGCCTACTTGGGGAATCACATCAGCAGCTTGCTAAATCACTTCTGCATAGGAGCCTACTGGACCAATGCAAAGTTAATTTAAAAAGGCACTATTCCTACAATAATTCAAGTCATAATGAGAAGAGCTGCTCACTCACACAAACTGCTGAAATTCATTAATCTTCAGTGGATTTCTCTGTTATTAAAAGAAGTTACCATGATTCTTCTGTTTCCCTAACTGGCATTGTCAATGTACAGATTCACACACTGAACAACCTTGGAAAAGGCACCCAAAAAGACCGGAGTAAAGCCAGATGTTTTCCTTTGCAACTCAGGAATATACTGCCAAACTCAACTCAAATGCACCAAATGGCTTTTTGTTTCTTCTGAAAATTCTTTAAGTTAAAGGTTTCTCATTAATTATGGGATTTTAACCATTTACCTGAGAGGACATTCCATGGCACGGGTAAAGGATTGCTTTGTCATCCTCTTCGGCTCCCTGATCTAAGCAGTAGCCACTAGCTTTGCTGTTACGCACCTACAGTCACATCAGAAAGAAAACAGTTATATTAAAAGTTAACCTGTATGACGCATGTCCAATCTAGCTAAATCTTAGCTGCACTACAGCTACTGAAACAACCAGTATGTAAAACCATCCTCTGAGAAACACATGCTTATTCTCCAGATATGACAGGATGCCTATAGTGAATTTGCTCCAGGAAAGGACATCATTTGGACAACCTGCTGTCTTTACAGACCTTGGGTCAGAGTTGTATTTTCAGCAATTACTTAAGGATCAAAACCCCATAAAATCCACAATAAGAAACCCAGGGCAAATTTTGCTCCAAATTACCCTTTTGTAAATATAAATTTTGACCCTATATGTTGAGAATGTTGACCTTACCAAATGGTATAGGAACTACCCAGGATTGACGTTGGATGTGGCACCCTTTTGTTTGCTCCTATTGCTTATTAAAAGAAAAAAAGCTTGTGAAAAAAATTATCTGAATTGAGAATAAAATATATGGTTATGTACAGAGGTGATGTGAAGCACATCATTGTGAAACGATACAGCAATAATGAGCAGTGTTGGAAGGCTTTCGAAATATTTAAAGTGTGGATTCAGAGATCCAGCGAAATAAAACATTCATGTGTCTCCCCAGACAAGAAGACTTTGCAAGTCTATAATGCTGGGCTGGAGCTCGTCTGAGATTTCAGGCCTGCCTTTCTCTTCAGGCTAGAAGTATTACACACATTTTGGACATAGACCAATTCTACAGGTATCTTAAACAGGAAGTTATTTAAAGGGATGTCTTGAAACAGTCAACAGGTCAGTTTTGCTTTAGACTGTGAAGTACTTGTCTGGCCACCCCCATAATATAGAAATAGCTGCTGCACCACATCAGAAACTTCAGTAAATAATCCTTCATAGCATAGTGTACAAGCATAACAGGGAATCCGATCGGATAAGGGGGCTCACCAACAGTTAAATTTCAGGAGGCTTATTTTATGATTCGGGTACTATAAAGGCTAAAGAAGATGAAGACAGCTTTATTACATGGCTTTAAAAAATGTGAATTGAGTCACTAGAAAATATATTTTTACTACTGTTTCAATCTGTTTCACATCTACTCAATACATTTATTTTCCTTTAAACTCACTAAACTCCAGACATCTTTTCCTCCAGGAAAATAACCAGAAGAGTAAGTATTTAATAACAAGCTTGATGTCATTTAGGATGAAGCCTCTAGTTTTTTCATTATGGGCATGTAAGACTGAAAAGGAACTATGCCAGTTTATACTAGTCAAATATAAATTTTAATGAATTAGGTACTTACACCACTAAACTTCCTGTTTGACTCAAGAACCTTCCATGCAACCACTCAACAGAAACAAACTTCTTTTTGGAGCCCAGCTTGCTAACTGTCTGGTATAATTGACACAACATTGGCAGTTCTGCCAATGTTCTTTGCAGTTAACAGCCTTCTCAGAGCTGACAGTTACTAATAGCTCCTGTTGAATTTACTAAATGTCTTTCATCAGTTACTGCCAGGGATAGTTATACTAGGATGCAAAGTGATATTGTGCAATAAAACTTGCACTTTGTATCAATATCCGAAGTGCCTGACTTATTTTTATATGAAGTCAATCAAATAGAACAGAAAGGAAGAATGTCCATTTAGTTGTCTTGTGTGAAAATATATTGCCTTTGGATTTAATTGTAGTTCAAGTAGACAATTAAAACAGAATCTTAAAAACATTATGCAGCAGGAGAGCTCCTAGAACTTTGCCGCAGTTCACAGTCATAAGTGGCAGCCGTCCTTATATTACAGGCACATGATATAGAGTTACATAAGGTGTGTCTGACTTCTTTGAAGAGTGGGGTCAAGCATATGTGGGAGTTTTCATTGGTTCACAGAAGAGAAAGGAATGACCCAGATAGCTGAGGTGAACCAAAACATCCACACATTTCTAACACATTTGTATCCAGCATTTTATTAGGGTTAAGTAACCTATCCAGTCAGCTATCTCCGAGCAGGTGTTCCAAGGTCTTACTCAATACTGGTACACAGGTGAGAATGAAAATACAGAATTAAGCACAAAGCAGCAGTATTGTTTTTCCTCTCTCCTGCTGAGATAAAGACCTGCCAAACAGTAGCCTCACCTCATAATCTGAACAAGGATATGTTGCTTTTTATCCTGAACAAGGAGGACTGCAAAACTGAATTAATAAAGTAAACGTAATCCTTCAAATAATTCGGCAAAACTCAAAAAAGGGGCGGTTCTTTACCTAAAAATGATTCAAACTCAACTGTTCTCATTAACTGCAATTATCATCTCTCTCTTGACTGCTGATGTTTTTGTGATGACCCCTGTGGCATCCTATTTGTGAAAACAATTGCCTCAAATTTATGTTCTTAGAGCTGTTCCAGTTTAAAACGAAAGCCAAGAAGGTTGAGTATCATCATTAGTGAGAATTATTTCATTTGATATATTTCAGTAAGAGGGACAGTGCTTCTCAAAGCCACGCTTCTCAGTGTTGGTTAAAAGCAGGGGAGGACATTTCTGTTGCTACTACTGTGCTGACTTGAAATTGCTCTGTACATCCTGATACCCACCGCTAAGATGAAAGGGCTGATCTAATGCAGCCATGATGTATTTTCAAAGACGTACAGTACCTCTCCATAAGTGACTGTATTATTATAAATCCTCATTTCAGGATAGACGTTCTCCAAGTACCACTTAAAACTCCGGCACTGCAGTCGCTGTCGTAGAGCTATTCTTTCAGAAACATCTCCAAAGTCAACTCCAGGGTTCTACAAAGCAGAAAAAGAATAATGAAATCTCACTGCATTGACTTTACGGTTGTTTTCTTCGTGGAAACCAAACTGGAGTTCATTTTGTATACCAAGCTGTATTTCCCTCTCTTCTTTCTCTTTCGTAAGTAGCAGCTCATCAAACAGCTGCTGTTGGGAGCAGACAATAAATATTAATGAAAGTCAGTGGAAAAAGAAGGATAACAAACAAGCAAAACACAATCATAAATCAAAATAATAAGAATACAATAAGAATGTTGTTACTTACAGCAATTCTAAATGTTTGCAATCAAACCTGATCTCCTTTGCTTTCAGATTTGTTAGGAATTTAGGTGGTAATTCTGATCTAAGATATGGCAGCTTGAGCATGGTTTACTCTAGTAACAGCCTTGGGTATTCACTAATGTAAATGAGATCAGAACAGATCTGTTAAAACCTCAAAGCAGAGCTGCTCAAAAAGTCATTAAGCTCCATTAAACATTTGCATAGACCAACATTCAGCTTTTCCTGGAACTGGAGCTCATTTGCAGATTTGAGCTATAAAATGCAGTTACACTCAAAACCTTCTTTATAATTCTACTTCAGAATTTAATTCATGTTTGAATACAAATCCCATGAAAAACACAGGCTGGAATATTCAAATCAATATGATCAAACCCAGTCACTCAAAAAACACCAGGTCCTGAGTTAGTGTCTGTTGATTTAAACCATTATAAATCACCACAGTTCAACATTAAGACAGTAAGTTACCTCACCTAAAAATCTTTTCCGACACTGTATGAATCAAATGGACTGAAACTGGAGAGTTCTGCATTGATCTGTCTGAAGCGCCTTGTACGTTTCCTCCAGAAAGGTTTCTGTGCATTTTACAAATTATGCCTAATGCAGGGTTACAAGGCTGCAGCAAAACTTAGCTCAGGGTTTATTAGAATCCCCAACAGACACCTAGTTTTCAGGAGAGAATACAAGTGTAACAATGAACAGGTTTTTCTGTTTGCCACAGAGTTTGCTGTGCTCACTGGCACTTGCTGATGCTCACTTTGTCACAAGCTCTCCATGCAGCAGCTATTCAAATGAACGTTAATTCACGTACTACTTCAGGCTGCACGGAAGGAGAGCAATTCTTGGAGGCACTCAATACAATAAATCATTCAATATAAGATTCCTTTATCACTGAAATTGTTGAGGAGTAGATCATAAGCAGGGGCATACCAAATATTTGGTTGACTAAAATAGATCTATGCTGACCTGCTGCTGGAGGTTATAGGAACATGTTCTTGCAGATGTGTCTGCAGATCATCGGCTGATCAAGATATATGTTATGCACAGAACCTCAATAACTTGGGAGCGAGTTGTGAAAAACACGGTGTGAGTTATAAAGGGGTTAAATTGGACAGGTTTTGGTGAGGGAGAAAACACGTATTTTACTTACCTCCTTTCTTCCCTGTTCTAAACTGAAGCAATGAATACCCTGTTTGCTGTGCCATTTCCACTGACCGTAAGAGCAGCAAACTGAGTAGCTATGAAAATGCTGTGCTTGCTTCTGTATTAGCTGCAGTCATCATAGGCGGGTTACAGGGTTACAAGGATGAGGTGTCCACAGAATTTAGTCTGTGGACATATTCTTCTTAACCAGGCAGTAAGGTTTCTAGTTCTCCTGCAGAAGGTTTTCCTTATGGCTTATAACAATAGAGTACTTCTTAGCTGAATACTACAGCGGAGCAAGTCTGTGAACACTAGCTTCCTTCTCCTGACAGCTAATGGGGTTATTTTTATGATGCACATTTTATCAATCAATTTATTTTATGGAAAGAAAATTTTAATGTTCAGTACTTCTGCTGATTTTATGTCTCTTAATGTAAATGTGCCGGCTTTTTTTAAAGTACTGCTGTATAGCTCAGTGTGGAAAACTACATCAATAAGTAATCTCAGAGAGATTAAGGGAAATCATGTTTTGGTGTAAATGCTTATTTAAATATCTTGTCTTTTCTCAGAATTCATCTGCAGACAGCATCAAGCAAACAAATTTCCCAAGGTTACTTTTTCATCTCCTTTTTGAAACTGACCATTTTATCAAATGGATGCAGACAGGGCTAAAACACCCCTAGAAACTTAGATGGGCACTGCTTTGTCTTCCTCCTGCTATCATGGAAATCTTGTGTGGGAAAAGTTATGCAGCATTGCCTTTGGCTAAGGCAAAATAGTTCTCTGCAATTACCTCTCATGCCAAAGGAAGTCACCAAAACACATCTTCATGGGGACCTTGCACAGAGTGCCCAATACTGAGTAGCACCAAGTGAGATTCAGACATGCGTGAACATCTGACATTCAGACATCAGATGGAGAAGAATGAAATATTGCTCCTTTAGTTGTATGCATTTTCAAAACTACAACAGAAATGAACAAAAATGGGTTTTGATACATTACTGAGGTACCAAAGTACAAGTAGGTGTTTAGGACACAGCCTGAATCCGATGAAGTCTTTGACAAGACTCCCTTGACTTTAATGGACTCTAGGTCATACCTGAATATTCACAAAGATACTGCTGGGCTGGCATATTTTCCTGTTATGATAGCAACATTCCTGTTTCCATTTGCTTCAACCAGTTCTGGACAAACCCCTCATATAAGGGTTAACTAAACCATCATTACCTACATTGGAGTATGTTTCCCCTCAGCTGCTCTCCCTGTGCCCCTTCACATGAATAATTTGGATGTAAATACCACTAAAGAACACAGCAGCAGTCAGCCTCCACCTGACTGGGATATAACATATATGTCTTCTCTCCAAGAATTATGCTCAGTGGAGATGTAGCATGTGATATCCTTACAGAATAAAGTGATAAATTGAACCTACAGTTTATTTAATGTTTATATTAGACACACGCATTCCTAGAGACCCCCACATGTCATCTACAATTCCTACGCACAGTAAGAAGCAGAATGTGTCCACACTGCAACACTCAGCCTGTAGACAATAAAGCCAGTTAATGCGTGGTTCTTTTATCATATACTTTAGTTTTTACGCTCGTGAGGTCTACTGAGTCTCATGATGAATGATGATACTTATTTATGGACATCTCTGCAGTCCTTACCACTGTAGCATATGAACGCCTCAAAGTTTAATGGCATCCCAAATTAACAACTTCTTTTGAGGAAGTGCATAAACCTGAAACATTGTGCTCCAGTTACATTATAAATCTGTGTCACCACTCCTGAGTGCACAACAAAACTTCCACTGAGGAAGCAAGTTTATACGGCAGAACTCTCCATACTCAGCATGCGCCAGCTCGAAAGCACTCTTCCCCCTAAGCTTAGTCCACTTTGTACAACTGTAGTGATATCTTTCACCTCAAAGAGCTAACTAAGAACAGCCATCCATGTTTCTGCCTCTGTTCAGGAGAGAGCATGACCCGTACTTACTGCCATGGGGATGTTCCATGCCATGTAAACATGCGACTTGAAGTCATCCATCCAGACCTCAGCGGCCCGCAGGGCATTGCGCTTTGCATAGTAATCGATGTCGTTGTTGTAGGGTTTCTTTGTGCGTTCAATATGTGCCACACGAGAGCAGGGCAACACCTCCATGCTTCCTCCGCACTGCCAGACCTGGGAGAGTTGGAGGAAAAACAATGCCATCATTATTTTTTTTTCTTTTTAAGGTGATAAAACTGCTTCTTTTCAGACACTGTAGGTAGAATGTTCCCTAGTCAGAGATGGGTATTATCGAACGATTCAGAACTGCCGTCCGATGTACCTGCTCTGGGGGTGAAACCCTCTCTCTGTACGTTGACTATAGACAAGCCTGAGGTTAATGCAGCTGGCTGTGTTAGGTACCTAAGTTTAGATGCCATAAATATGCAAGTCCTTCCCCATAATGTCACTATTCTTGGAACGATTAGGGAGAAGACAAATTATAAGGTGGTAACCTCTATCACAGAGACTAATTCAACCTAGTGTTTGTTACTGAAGCTTCAACAAAAATCAGTTGTATCATCTGGCTGTGTTTGGCACGTATACATTAGGGCTGCTGCATCAGCTCTCCAAATCAACTAAGAAACTTTAATAGCTTAAACGTGACTGCTGGAAAATTATGATACACGTTTAGCATACATAAGCATCTCGGATGACCTATTACACACCAGAGCCTTTTATGTGGGGATTTGAACATTACCTTTGGGAAACAGAAGGAAACAAAATTACCCACGTGCACAATACCAGAAAAAAAGGTATGGAAACACATTTATTTTCTCATTATGGAAACTTAGACTTTGATTGTAAGTCAGTCAATTATTCTTTTCTTTTCCTAATCTAGCCTCCACAGGCTTCACTGATTTTCAGCGCAGCAAATTCTCCCCTTCACAAACACACTTTACCTCATCAGTAAGAAACAAGCAGTGACTTACCTGGTCAGTACAGGACGTCCCATGGAAATTTTACCCCAAAATAAAGACATGAGTATTATCACAGGATGTCTTGGTGAATCTGGCCATTAACGAAAGTGTGTGTTTATTTAGTGATGGGGGTTACTGCCACACTCGGCAGTGGCTGTGAGCACAGCAAATGTATTTCTCCCCAGTGCTCCTACATCCCCTCAGCTGATTACCTGCCAGGCAGTGAGGAAAGGAGAAACCTCTGGTGCAACTATTCCGTATACCTTTACCTGCAGCTCAGTCACACAGGAAGCAATAAATGACCACTTACTTCTCTACCCTCGAGCTGATGAAGGTGGATAAAAGGGGCTGAGTGGAGACTGTATCACCCAGCCTTCCCAGACACCACTGTACCCATACTGTGCAGTTTTTTCCTGTTGATCATTTACTGTTTGAACTCCGTGGTGGGAAATAGAGAACCTGTCTCTCTGAATCAGTGAGATTTGGAGTGACGCAGGGGGAGTGAAGCTTATGAGTTTAAGTTCCCTCAGGTCTGCACCTAGTACTATAGCTGAAAAAAAGAAAAGTTATTACAATGTAAGCAATAATCCATTGCTTTCCAAGGTTGCCTTTTACTGAGCATAAGAGATCATTTTTTAGACAAGATGCACTCCAGAACAATACTGGGGCAGCTCTCCACCTAACCTGCCTTCTCAGGGACAAAGATAAATTGCTTGGGAAGTGCAGATAAAATCTTCTCCTCCAGTTTGGCTTTTTTTTTCGTCTTCTTTTTTTTTTTTTTTTAATACTTCGTTAGGTAATATTTATGTGCTGCTTTCCAGACAGTTCTGTAGGAAATCACTGGCCACTGGAATTTACATTTGACAAATGAGATACACTGAAAAACACACTGCTCGTAAATTTGGACGGACATATGCTGAGGGTTTCCAGTGCAAAGAGGAAGTGCTACAGAAAAGAAAGGAATTAACTGATTTTCATGATCAGAAGGGGAAATGAGTAGTACACTTTAGTATACTGCTATTTGCCCAACCCATTCTGGAAGTCAGCTATTTAATGCAGAGCACATTTTCATTTCTCTTGATATGGCTAATGACCTTGTAATTTTTATTTATATATTTTGGTAGCAAGGGCAAATACATTATTTGAGTGACAGATTTATTTCCTTCAAATGCCAGTGCTCATGCAAACGCGAAAAGAAAAAGCTACTAAACTGCAACATTAGAGAAAACAGTTTAGCTCATCTGAAAATTCAACACAAACAGTTATTTATCAGTGATAAATCCTCCCCAGATGAAATCCACAGGGAACTCAGACACCTGACTTTGAAGCAAACACAACAAAAGCAGGCAGCAGCAGCCTCAGGCCAGATAATGCTCACCCTGTGAGCCAGGATCTGTGGTGCTCAGCAGCCAGCGCAAACTTGTGCTGTGGTGTGAGTGCCCATCTGCAGTCAGCCAGACTGCTTTACACCTACAGTGTCCCTTCTTCCCCTGCCCCTCGGCCCCACTTTGCCCTTTAAAGAGACAAAAAATTCAGGGGAAGGAGGGAAGAAAATATTTCTTCCTAGTAAGATGCTGATTTACCCCAGATGACTTGTTTTTCTGGGAATATGTAACTTTCAACACCAGTGGGGGATGCTTCCCAGGATAAGGATGGGATTTCCAATCCCAGAGAAAGAGAACTGGATGTACAGTGCATGGGGCGAGGAGGCAGTTAGATAGTCATGTATCACCGGGCGTACATTAGCACACCACCACTTCTCCATATCCCAAATAAATGCGACATCTGCTTGACTATGGGTCACTTCTTTTCAGGCCAGACAAAGCCTGTTTCACTTCATAAGGATTAGTTACTGTTCAGTGGAGCACAGACATGACTCTGTATCCCCACACCTTTCCACTGCACTGCTAAGTACCTGAGTGAAATTCTTATCCTCTCCCTTTTCCAGCCCAATGATTACTTAAACTTACACAAAATGAAAGCATTTCAGTAGCACAGCCACATACGTGCACCTCAAACCAGACATGGTCCCACTAGTTAAGAGCAGTGATGTGAGGTTTAGGCGAATACTCAAGACTTGCGTCTGAATCAAGAGGATGGGGAGGTTAAGCAGCACCTTCTCCCTGCTGGACACAGAACTGGAAGACACGCATGATTCAGAAAACCATTGCCTGTCTGCCTCCAACTATGAGAAGTCTCTGAAATACAACAAAGGATGAAAGAACGAGGAAAATTTTACTGCATGGAACAGACAGAGTTGAGTCAGTGGCTGCTCCTGAAACTGGCTGATGCTCCTCCTCTTTTCAGCCTCAAAACTGTATTTAATGACCCATTTTAACAGTAGTAAACAATCCCCTTCTTTCTATATCTCACTATGAAATTGTATCAGAAAAATAATTACATGCATCTATATAGCATTTATCAAGCAAGAGTTCTGAAAGGGCCTTACTATGGAAGCAAACTATTTCTGCCTGTAAGCATAAAATGATGGCCAGGTCCCTCCAAATTGACGCATTTCAGGCACTCAGAGGAAAATGACTTTGATATCTATGACTCATCTTCCGGGATAACAACACATTTCCAGCCCAAGCTACTCCTCTCGGACTGAGTTGCCAATATTAAATGTGTGTTTCAAGGTTCATTTACTGAGAACGTGGAAGTGGAACAGTCTCTCTGAGGTTCTCCCTACAAGGGTGTACATCGCTGAAAAAGCACACACACTCTTCCCCCACAGAGAGGAGAATCCCCAGTAGCAAACCTTGTTCTGGCATCACAGCATGCACTCATCAAACCTGTATGGTGGGGCAACAGCCCAGACCCCCCTGAAGGCAAGGGAGATACAGGCTCACAGGATGCCCTGGGCTGGGCACAGGGGTAGCTCCAGCCCACCAGCAGCAGCAGGGAAGCAAACAGGCTTCTGATTTGTGTGCGCCTTGACTTGGTGCAGCTGCTACAGCCCAGGGACTTGGCTTTGCCTCCGCAAGCATCACACTGTGCAACATTTTAGACATGATCAAGTAATTCCAAGAGACACTCAATTTATTTGCTAATTGTAGTTAATTTCTAATTTCAGTGTTGCTCTTTAGGCTGCTATAAACAAAATTTATAGCAATATAAATGTTACCATAGCTGTGCTACCTTAGCATTTTTACTGCTAATTATCTCAATCAACTTTTCTATAAGTAGACATATTAAGTATTATAGAAGAACAAGTACCCACATTAGGGGTAAATTACAAACTGAATGATAACGCTCATGGTTTGTGCTACAATGATTTACTGGCACTAATTATTAGCTATTCCTGTACACCTGAGATACGGCTGACGTACAGAAAAGTATTTACTATTTGTTACACAGTAGTCCATCAGACATCATATTCTATGCATCAAAGGAAAACTGAGATGCGACAGTGTTTTGTCCACTGTAATCTAAACTTGCATCCCCAAAGTTCTCGCAATACAGGTTGGGTACATGATGTAGAAAGGCTAATAAATTGCTATTCTTTAACTCTTGCCAAGCACAAAGAAATTTTCTGGGGAAATACATTTTTCCACAAGTACTTGTTGCTGAAGGTCCAAGCTACCATTTTTAATAGGATTTTTTTAAAAAATATTGGTTTCCTAAAAAAGATCCAGAAAAGGTTTTAAAACAACTGTCTTTTTTGAATGAAATTATTTGGAAGTACAGCTTCAAAAAAAAAAAACAACCAATGCTTGTGATCAAAATCCAGGCATTTTGGGAGTGAGGAAAGGAGGCAAAGCAAAGTGAAATGTAAAATTCCATCAAACCAATTGGCCCTTTTGGTGAAAAACCAGTTTCTTATCTTAAAAAAGAAAAAAAGTCAAACAACAAGCCTGGTGACTGCTGAAGCAGGATGTAATGCTGGCTGGACTGCTGGGCTAATCAATTCCTAAGTCCTGGCAATATATATAGAGAGAACATTGCTGACATGGTCTCCAGCTCTGCAGGTGAGACCTATTTCCAATAGCATCATGCCCTGCTGAGTGAATGTCAGAGCTCAAAAACCATCATGGGATTTAATATTCAGGCGAGCCTTTTGCAACGGGGTAACTGCAGCTCCCACGGTGCTCCCACTGATTACCGGGAGCACTCTGCACTCTCTGTGGACTCAGTGCTCTGTAAATTGAAAAGCACCCCACATTACCTCCAGCCTTCTATTTTTTCCAAAATATCTGTTTATTGACTAATGACTGGAGAGATTCATGCCAAAATGGTAATGAAATTCCAATATTGCGTGGCCATTCTTTTCCATGCTTCAGGCGTGCCGGGGAAGGGGGTGCCTGCAGTCTACAAGTCATTATTATTACAGATTTTTCACTGTTCTATTTGTTCAATCAAAACCCCCAAACACAAAGCTTCAAAGTTAATGTATGACATTGTGTACACTAAGTCGACTGTATAGGGTTATTTAATTTGGTACATATGATCTCAGTAAAAGCAAAATCTGTAAGTAAAAATCAAAAAGGCTTTGGTATGAAGGCACGGTTGAGGAGACAGTTAACTCAACTTAGAAAACTTAGATGTGAAAGAAAGATCATGATCCTTAAGAGCTTTGTATCCTGCTGTGAATTTTGCAGTTTAAACACCTCAGTGCTCAGTGAGAGAGAAAAATAAAAGTTTCAGACTCTGTGTTGCAACTATTTTTTTCCATTAAATACACCTTTGATTCAAGCAGTTGGAGAGATGAGGTATCCAAGACCGTGTAATAGCAGAAAGGAGACTTCCGTGTGTGTGCGATTTGCTTCCAAATAATTACCCTTTACTAACAACTTCACAGCCTCTTTAAATGGACACTCCAGTGCCGTCCGTTGGCCTCAGCACTGCAAGTTTACAGATGCCAAAGCAACTCCCACACTAAGAGAACCAGGCATTTGCAATGCATTGGTCTCCACCTCTTAAAACCAGCTGATTAACCATTGGCTCGCTTTTCCAAAAGAGAGGTGGGATTAGTCCTGTTCTCTAAGAAAATAGAAAGTCAAGCCATTAATGAAATTTGCAATAATTTGAGATTTGGGGCCCATTTTTCATAATTAGAAGTTCTCTGGAGGTGGTGCCAGCTGGGACTGTTACTGTACAACCTGCAGTTGTGTTGTAGCAGCTTAGTGCTTAGTAACTCTTTCCAAGAACTTGTGGACATTTCAGTGGTCCTTTGCTGACAGGAATAATCACTGTCTACATCTTCCAGCAGCAAGAAAACAGAAAGAATCAGCTTCAAAACACGCGTGTGGCAGCAGGGTCCCCTCATTTCCAATATGCCCAGCAGAACATGTTACCTGGCATTTCTGCGATGGCTTCTGCCAGAGGCAGCACTTCGGAGGTGGATGTTCAGCACATTCTGAAACAAAACCCTTATGCTAGAACTGGGCTCTGATGTTTTATGAAAACAGTTCTGAACTCCATCTAAGCAGCACTTCATAGAAGTAGCCTTTCAGATTTCAGACTTTCTTCTCTGTGCAAAGGCAACAGAAGAGATGGAGGAGTTTTTAAAGCAGTTCAGATATCCCTGCTTTATGATGTCCCAGTGTGGGAATTCTTAAAATTCAGGGATCTCTGGCTTTCTTCGATTTTCAAAGCAAAGCCTACCAAAGACGGATGTCTTCTAGACTACCCCCACACACCTACAGCAGAACGGGAAAAGATTTTCCTATCATGAAAGGATTTCAACGTTTTTCAGAAATTTTCCTGACCTAAATTGTCAAGAATAACATCAGTCTTAAATGTTTTCACTAGTTGAAACACAGGCTCTTTGTCACCTCCATTGTCCTCCCCCCCCCAAATTACCCCCAAAGTGTTTTTCTTAAACTGAATCACTGATGATTTTCAGAAGATCTGTTTGGCATTAAAAGCTTTTTTAACATAAGCGTATTTCAGTCTGAAAGGTCAGCTAAAACTGAAAACCCAAACCTTTGTCACAAAAACAGCAAAATACTATCTTTCAACAACATCAAAAAGTTATTAATTCTCATTTAGAAGTTTTGCCAAAGCACAGCCTTTTCCACAAAAGTATTTTTTTTTTAATTTATCTCCTGCAAAAGCCTCAAACACCTGCCCTTCAAACTTTAAGGGGGCCAGTGGGCTCACAGCCCTGCGCAGAGTGCATGTGGCCTGGGGATAAAGACGCCGTAAATCACTGCAACAGACCATCCAAATGACGGGATCTGACAGGATAATTAAACGGTGGTTCCTCAAGGTGAAAAAGGTCTAAGTACTTTCTGGCAAAAGTTGCAATACCTGAAGGGCAGGAAGATACAAAACTCAGGCAGTAAATTCACCACAGCAGGCACCACTGGGCCCTTCTCAGCTCCTTTAATACCACTGTGTGAAATAAAGTCCATGTGTACAGCAAAGTTACAGGAAAATTCCTACTCAGAAAATCAAACACAAGGAGAACTCTTAACATTAAAAACATGCATGGAAGATGATGCTTTAGTTTCAGCCTCTCCTTCCAGTCAGCCACGGACCAACAAGGTCTAAATCAGAAGGGATGCTTCCAGGTAAATTTGAAACATAATACGATCCTTTCCCACGTGAAACACAGGAGCTCTCTAGTTACCCTCCAGTCCTTACTGGGTGTGGCAACTCTTACAGTGCCCACTCTAGAAGCAAAAAATCTGCATGAATATAGCACACTTATGGTTCTTGCATCTCTGATATTGACAGTTTACATAGTTCACTGAAAACTGATTTTTCAAAGTAATTTATAGCCTGACATATTCTTTCTTTCTAATGGGGTTTTATGGGTATTCTTTCTTCCACATAGTCTCCGTGCTGACTAGAGAGTCACATTTAATTGGATGTGCTAGAGAAAGCACTCCCTTCTGTTTTCCACTTCGCATAAGAAGCTGTTAGAAACTAGGGAGCTGTCATAATCAAACACATCATATGGAAAAATTAATCACGTGGTCTCATTTTGTTCATCAACTACATTTTTATCATCATCTTTAAAGGCAACCATAATTATGGTTTAAAAAAGTCCTAACTCTCATTTCTCAAAATAGCCTGTGCTATTTAATGGTGCACTTATAAAGCAAAAATCTTTCCATGCTGGGACAAAACAGCTTACATCAGAAAGACTTTTAGCTGCCAAGAAAAGATTTGAAAAAAGGAAGAAATCACATCTCCAGACCCACAGATCATACGTTTGTCGATGATTTCAGGATAACCAGCTGACCAATGCCTGCAAATTACAGGACCCAACAGGGTCCCTGCCTGACTGATGACATTATCTCTGTTACCATACCTGCCATTTTGGTTTCAACTCTGCTAACAGCAGTTTATAGATAATCTGTTAATAGCAGATATATAGGGAGCATGCTACCATCTCACACATAAAAGCCAATTCTGACACTAGGATAGTCTTTTTAATGTAGGTGTGTAAATTCCTAGCCCCTCCTACTCTTGCTGCCCTGTGGGGCTGGGAACACACAGCAGTGTTCATGGACTATTGATTTTGGAGGGTTGAATTTCACTTGAGGCTCTCCTCACAGATTTTTTCCATCTTACGCAGCATGAACTTAATTTGAAGACAGAAGCATAGATATGGAGGATAGAGGCACAGGGACAGTCACGTGAGTCTTTAGTATATGTTTGGCACTAGTATTATCTCTCTATTATTAATATTTCCGTTGCCCCAACAACGAATACTTGGAAGCTAGCTGCTTTTCCCAAAACTACTACACAAGGGTGTGTTGTTAGATCCTCTAGCAGTCATCCAACGTGAGGTTTCAAGACAGATTCAAAATGGCACCTTTAAAACAATTTCGTAGATAACTTTATTAGCCCTTAAAATATGTTAGAATTGATTGGAGTTTGACCTCTTAGTTTTGTTCCCTTGGGGTTTTCTAATATTTACAGATTAATTGCTTTCAGAGAAAAAAGGCAGTGGGACCATAATGTTCTTGCAATGAGACACTCAACTGATAGATGTTTTTCAAATTTCTCTGGTGACTCTTCATAGAAAATTTAAAGGTTGCCCTTCACATATTTCTTTGAGGTTACACAGAACCGCAAGCCAGCTAAGATCTCAGATGTGACAATAGTGAGAAGATAAAACCCTCCTGTTAACCCTCTTAGCAGAAGAAAATAGATAAGCGTGAAGAAATTGAAACATGTTCCAGAGAAACTCACTCAGCAACTGCTATCTTGCTGTAAAGATAAACTTTGTGTGTAAAGAACTAAGTCCAATAAATGAATAGAGTGGGCGCTACGGGAGGGAGAAGATAGGATTTAAAATATTCAAAATGTCTCACATACTTTAACCACTAATCTGATCTCCATAAACCCATATTTTGCAAGAGTTTTTACAAACGTTATTGCACCTTTGAAAAAAGCATGTCTAGGGAAGAAGGTCATTATTTTGTGTGAAGTAGAATTCCTTTCTGCAAGGAAAATTCCAGACTCTCTGAAATGCCTTAGTGATGGGGGATGGAAATTGCAAAAAACCTTCAGAGAAACAAGAGCAGATTGATACCACCTAGGCTAGCTGCACTGTGCAACACTGCATCGGCCACGCGTTACCTATGGATTTCAAATATGCATTAACTGGGATGGAAAAGACTAAAATATCACTCCAAAGCAAGGTAGTCAGGAATTCTTGTTCGCTGCTAGGAAAGTTCATCTGTAACTGCAGTGATACTGGTCAATGCCCACCTCCTCTGGTAAGACTGTTTCCTGAGGAGCTGGTGAGAAGGCTTCACAGCCAAGCAGAACACAGCAGGAGTTAAGCATGAGGCCGAAATGATGGCAAAATGCAGCCAGGTCTGTATTCAAATTTTACAAGAGCTTAGGCAGATACCAGACTTCCATCACTGGGCTCTGGAGCCTGCCCCTCATTCCCAGTCCTGAGCTCCTAGGACTCACATGGCTGCAAAGCAGGCAAACACACAGGCATGATGTATAGCCAAGGTTGGTGTGGTCTATATCGCTGACCTTAGGTGCAGATAAGCACTGTTTCTCTACCATCAACCTCATTAACATCATTGCTTAGGGATGGCATGAGGGCCTGCCAGGAGAGGAAGCATCCAGGAAGGGTGATAGTGAGAAAGGACAGCCTATCTAAGGACAAGTTTTTCGTTTTCAAAGACTTGGTTTTCTTAGCAAATGAATGAATACTGGCACCTCAAAACGCTCCAGGAAAGGTTAACAGCTCCTATCATGTAAACAACAGGCATAGAAAAGAGATTGCTTTGAGGCATACCCTTAAACTTCATAGACTAGAGATTACTTTTTCTGAATTCTCCTCAAGTCTGAAAGAGGCTGCAGATACCTTCTTCTGGTCTAATACTAGACATGCTGGGTTTTGCAAGTCCCAATCATTTTTCCTTGAATAAAGTAAATGCAATTTGGTATCTCTAATTTAGTTTGGTAATTGTCCCAGACAAATGCTTCTCATAACATATTCTTTAAGAACGCATTTGATGACAATAATTTTCTTACAAATTTACTCAACTATTCCTCGAATCAATAGAACTGCTGTCAGTCATTTCTGCAAATCCATCTGCACAGATGCTGTTTGTACCGTAACTGTTAAAATTCAACAAATCGGCCTTGGAAAAACGCAATCCGCATGGGATACATGACACAGCATTAAAGACCAGCCCATCACCCTTGTTCCTCACTTCTCATTCATCCAATTGCTTTAGGTTGCTTCTTCTCACTTATCCCAAAAGACCATAAAGAAAATCTCCCTCTAAATTCAAGCCTCAGTGAGGGATAAAGGCATACGCACATTGAGCTTATACCAGAAAATCTGCAGCTGAGCTCCTGAAACATTTACATTCTTAGGAAAATACCTGTTTTGACAGGCTCTGAGCTTTACTAACCTGCACCAAACCACCAAATAATGCTGACCAGTCAATTCAGAAGCTTCTCCTGAAACACAAGAAGCAGTATACTAGCTGCCACAGCCCAGTGCTCACTTGGGCACTACTTAAGAGGCTCAAGACTAGAACAGCTGAGCATAGCAGCAGTCCAAACCAGGTCAAAGCGCATTGTGAGCTGTCAGGAGATTAGCGAGAGTAATGAAGGTCAGAGCAGGGACGCCTTGCTTGATGTGTAGGTGTTCACATGATGCTTCCATAAAAGTCTCTTGAAGAATACAAAATCAACTCACAAAGAACAGAACTGGGGTGCTTTCTAAAAAACATCACTTATAAAATAACTGCATTGACCACACTTGTCAATGCTGCCTCAATTTCCACTAATACATCAAGATTAGTATATTCCTCAATCATTCACCTACTCAATCACTGCCTGAACAAACTGAGAGGCATTCAATCTGTAAACCATGCCAATACCTGTACTATGACTTTCTAAACCTTTGACTTCCTATTGGAAAGTCTTACCTAAAAATAGAAGCTGGCACTTAGTCGTTATATACCTTTGGCCCGTTAGTTTCATTCCATTGATGTTTACAAGACTCTGTAGTAACAACAAATCAGTCCTTCAGATAACGTAGCAGGGCACTGTGCTTTTGACCTGAGGCCAGTTCCACCCTTACCCTAGCCAGGGCTGTCACCTATGGACACTGTTCATAAAGCAACAGCTCCTTCAGCAATCAACTTTTCTTCAAGAAACTCATCTCCTTAGTGGGAAAAAAACCCCATGTCAGTACAGAGGACCAGATTTCATTAAAACCCACCACATGAACTAGTTTAAACACATCTGAGAGCTAAAGCCAAAGACTGTCCTATTCAGATGGAGTTTGTATGCCCCTAGTTTAAGTTCAGGATTGGGCTTTGGATCTATGGTCAAATGAAGACAGTCTTTGAGCTTCTGAAGGGAGGAATAGTTCCATGTTTCAAACCCCTTCCATTTTGATTTGGTATCTCAAGTGAACAGGGATTATTTCCTCTGACTAAATTAAAGCAAAAATTGGACCTCCAACCCAGAAGCAAAACTAAAAGCCTTTGCCAAAGACAGGTCCTAGAATTAAAAACACCCACACTTGGGTTGGTCTATTCATAGCACCAAATTTCAAATTTAAACTTTCTGAACTCCAAAAGAAAACAAGGGAAAAAATTAAATAGCCAGTTTGGAGTCATATACACCAGTGCATGTAGCAGCTGAATTACAAAATCACAGAATGGCTCAAGTTGGAAGGGACCTCTGGAGGTCGTCTGGTCCAACCCCCGCCGCTCAAACAGTGCCATGTAGAGTCAAGTTGCCCAGGACCATGTTCCAGTGGCTTTTGAATACCTCCAGTGAAGAAGACTCCACAGCCTCTCTGGGCCACCTCTCAAAATTGCGTCAACAGTCTGATTTCAATTAATTTTCTTCAAAATGGCAAATGAAATGGTTTTCACACTATTTTGGGTGCCTATCCTGGTATGGCTGGGAGATAAACTACTTTGCAGAATGGGCAGACAGCAAGCATGTAACTCAAAAGGCACCTAACAGGCAGGCAAACACATTAGCCAAGAACCAGCCAGAACCTCTAACAGCATCTCCTTTCAATTGTTACCTAAGCTAAGCCAGGATGAAGGTACAAGGCAAAAGTTGTTCAACTTTTTTTTTTTTTATTCCTCAAAGTGAGTTCTCATCTTCCTTGTGTAATACCATTAGTTCACACTTTCAGCCTTTTGCTAAAGAAGTAATACTTTACTGCATGTTCAACCTTCAGTAAGAGGGCTGAAAAATGATAAAATGCTTCCTGGCATTTTAGCTGAGACCACAGGGAGGAAGAATAAAGAGTGGAATTTATTGATGCTTCCATTAGAATAAAGTCATTCCTGAATAAGAAAATATTGAAACAGACTGTCTAATGAAGTGATCACAAAGGGTCTTTTCAAAGGACCTTAAGTGCCATCGTCCTCATTTGTTTTCTCTTTCCACAACAGCCCCTTAAAATGATCTTTGTGTATTGTCTGCACTAAATCCTGCAGGGTTGTTATTTCATTTTAAAGAAAAAAGCTTTTAGGCTGCAAGGGATTCATTCAGTGAGAGCTATTATGCTTATTGTGACTCTGCTGCAGAGCCAAGGGATTTACTATATGCTCATTAGATCCTGCTTTGTTCCAAAACAATCTTTTACAATGCAAATTTTAGCATGCTGATCTACTTAGAATAACACTTTCAAAAAAAGGCTATTAAAGTAAAAGCTTCTTCTAATGCAGAAACACTAAAAACTCAGATTAATTACTAATATTTTAACCATGAAGACATCTGGTGTCTCAGCTTATATTCAGCTTTGAACAGGGTTACAAGCAGCCACAAGGACTCAGTGTTACGGGTACAAAGCAACACCGTGGATGGTCACAGAGCTCAGAGGCCACATTACAAAGCCATCATAAATGAGGCTCATTTGTCAGTTGGCTTCTTGGTGGCTGGCATACGAAAGACTTGATTCGTTCAAGCATTGGCACCTGAAGCATCCAGGCAGTGAAGAGGCCTCACCAAGCAGAGATGTTTGCTCAGTAAGACCTCTAAGGAAGCTACATGAGACAGGAGGTGTGAGTCCTCCACAGCCCTGCTACATGACATGGAGGTGCTGGAGCATGTCCAGAGAAGGGCAGCAGAGCAGCAGAAGGGGCTGGAGCACAAGTCCTATGAGGAGCGGCAGGGGGAGCCAGGGGGTTCAGCCTGGAGAGGAGGGGGCTCAGGGGGGGACCCGACCGCTCCCTACAACCACCGGACGGGGGGGGGGTTGGTCTCTTCGCCCAGGTCACAAG
>JAVJGI010000001.1:85509334-85528447 GCA_035590275.1 Ibycter americanus
TCAGGGACATGGTTTAGCGGTGGGCTTGGCAGTGCTGGGTTAGCGGTTGGACCTGATGATCTCAAAGGTCTTTTCCAACCTAAATGATTCTATGATTCTATAATGTTTTCCAAGGCAGTGCTGATGAAAAAAGGAAAGAAAGCAAGGGAAATGTAGCTGGAAAAAATGGCAGAAGTGAGCAGAAACAACTCACTGAGTTCTGATGCTGGCCGTTCAGCGCTCAGGGAGCTGTGACAGTTTCCATCTCTTGGGACCACTCTTTAAATTCACGTTTGGCAGCTGTGACCTGCAGAGGTGTTGATGATGTGGGGTGCATTCTTGTTTTTCAAAGCATTAATTCTGTCTTGTTCCTCCTCTATGACCTTCCCAAGGGAGCAGTTGTATGAACACAGGACGATGAAAATTATCATCCAGGAGATATACCTGATAGCTGATTCTTAATAGTTCTATAAATCTCACTAAGTCTTAGTGCTTTAAGTGTACAGCAGAAGTAATACTGCTGTAAGCAATAGTGTGAACCCATCTCTCCTGAGTACAGAAACCAGCCAGTCTAGTGACACTGTATTAAAGCATTCTCTCTTGTACTCTGATTAGCAGAACTCAAGCTGGAGGTAGAATTTATACTGAATACCAATCTCTCAGAGGATAATTATTAAAATAGCAGAGGTGAGCATCAAGGAAAAAAAATAGTTCACTAGCAGAAGCACTAACAGATCATTACAGTAATTCCAGACATCCTTTCCCACACACCCATTCTAAATCAGATCGGCAAACTAAACATGCAATGTATATTTAAAAAACCCACAAATCACCACCTGCTTATACTGGACAAGTTAATCTGGTGGGAATAAGCACCTGCTCACTTACTGGACCAACACATGATTATTGAATTCAGATGACGTCCTGTTTTACACAGTAAATGTCAAATCCTTAATAAACATAAGATGCAGATGTACATGACCATGGCTTTCACAGGGAACACTTATTTACATCAGATGACAAACCCATGATTAAGATTCTCCTCCCAGGGAAAACATAACCAGTGCTATAGGAAGGTGCTGAAGGAGGGGAGCTGCCCTTAAACCACTGCAATAAGCTACCTGAAACATGTCTCTGAAGTTTGAAAAGCACACTTCCGACTACACTGCCTGTTCGCCCAGGCACAGCTACCCTTGGCAGCCACCTGAGTTGCAAGGAGAATGTGGAAAAAATTCAAAATATCTCTGGTGAGTCTGTTACAACATGCTTTGACTTCACCTTTCTGACTGAAGGACAGCACGTGTCTGGAACAATTTTTGGATACCTTAGAGGAAACGCACAAAGGCAGAGAAGAGAACTTTAACAGAAGAAAGTGCTATTATGTCCTAGTCATTCACTGTGCTTAAATGCTTTATTGCTACTATTAATGGACAGGTAGTAACATTAATCACAGGCTGTGAAGTGACTGACAAACGAAGCTATTTTGTATGAACAGACAGCTTAGTATAGTCACCTAAAGAGCTGGTAAAGAGATGCAATTTGGGTAAAACACAAAAGAAAAAGGCTGTTTGTGATTTTGATGGACAAGTCCCTAAAGACTCTCCAAATCCTAGGACCGCAAAGTAGGCTGCCACATTTGTAGATTTGTTGCCTCTCCAGGGAAATCTGAAGTGAGGTCTATCACCAGACACAGCCTTGTACTGGCTCTTTTCATTTCATTTCTTCAGGACCAGTTATTCCCATTTACAAAGATTTAGACTAAGGCTTGCTTGACAAATACTTTTGTTTGGAGGAATTTTTAAATTTTTTTTTTCCTATTGTATAATGAAACCAACAGAAACGTATTGATGGTGACGTATAAAAGTTTGCTAGGCATGTTTTTATTCTTTTAACCAGATAGGACACATTCCATCTAGCATAACAATATGAAAATACACACAAACATTTGGCAGTATTTTTCCCCCAGGAGCTAAAAGTGTCCTCACAATCAAACACTGTAAATATTAGCTTCAGTTTATTGAGAAGATAGTGTCCTGTATTATTAAAGCACTGAGCAAATAAGGGATGTTCTTTGTTTGCAAAAGATTTCTAGAAGTTAAATATATATAGATACACATACGGTTTCAAATTGATCCAAAAATGTGCTTGGCATTTCAAGGTCTTTGACAACTCAAAACATGGAAAGAAAGTTCATTTCAGATCAAGCAAACTATGTTGTTTCAACAACATCTGAAAATACCCTTTTTTGAGAATATTATTTAATGGATTCTTTTTCTCAACAGATGTATTTAGATATAAAATATTTTTTGTCAAATCTGTATATTTTTTAAAAGATATTTGGAATATTACTGTCCCATTATAGACAAAAATATCATTAGTTGATGACAAAGGAAACATCGACATTTACCTTTTGCCTTTTTAAGGCTTCCTTAATTAATTCATTAATCATCATTCTTCAGTCCTAGGCTGGGAACCTACACGCCAAATTTCTGCTGTCAGCAGATCATAAAAACCCCTTCAACTAGGGACAGTCTTGAAAACAAACTGTGGAGAAGAAAGCCCCATGCTCCGAGCCCAGTCCAGGTTCTCCACCTTGGATTTACCACTTTGTGCAAAGCCAAAGAGAAAGGTAATCTACAGCTAATAGAATTTCACCTAAATTCATCTCTTATTCTACTGCCCTATGTCTGACAGCCTCACACTGAGCCACGTGGTGACATCTATCACGCTGGGAATCTGCAGCAGCTCGCTGCTTGGAGACAACTGTAAGACAGAGCTCAGCAGAGGTTAGAAATGGTTTTGTCTCATCCTTCCTTGCTCTTATCCAAGGACTTTCATCCTGGCACCTGAGGGCAATTTGCAGACACCCACTGTGAGCAGGGAGAACAGTATCCCGATTTCATAAACTAGGAAATGAAAACAGCTGTTTTTCATATCACCTCGCAGTGACTCTGTCCTTACAGAACTCCTTTGCCCCCATGAGCTTCTTAGCATGGAAAGGGTTAGAACAACCAGGGCACATTAGATGAAGATTTTAGAGAATACTTAGACAACTAGTTTATACAGCGTGCTCATGCCTACCCCTCAGTCCTGTCCTTCCTTACCCTTTCCTAGCCCTGCACAGTGTTGCCCCTCTCCATTCCACATACAGCTAGATGTTGAAAAGGATTACAGTGCAAATACGCACTCACAAACACGGCACCGCTTGACTTCTGACTGAGCAAGTCAGAGCCAGTTCTATATAGCACAGTTATGAAATACAGGTATCAGCACAAGACTGACCTCAAAAGGATGTCAGATGTGACCAGAAAAGTATTGCATTAGAATAAGTACTGAGTTTACTTAATGACCTATGGCATTTTATGTTCCCAGACAATTGCTATAGTTTTACTCAAAAATATACATTTCAACTACAGCTTGACTAAAACAAATAAATAAAACCAGCTCCTCAGTTAGTCCAGTAATTTTTTATTTCTGGAGAATGGTAGTAGTGACTAAAGAGTACTTTGCTCCATTAAAATCTGAATTTCCAAGAACTAAAACGGACAGTGGCACAGGATTAAGTAGTCCTTTCATCACATGGCTGGTGTGTTTTATCCCTGCTGGGTCACAAGTGTCTTCATTTACCAAGCCCCAGGTTTTATTTAACTATTTGTTTGTGGAGCCTTTCCTGTAAACATTCTGGGCTGCCAAAGAAATAATCAAGAGTCTTTCCTACTTTTCTTTTTCAGCCGAAATACAATTCTCTGTTAAAAAACCTTTTCTGGTAAAATAGGATGAATGATTAAAAAAACCCACCCAAACAACTACAGGGGCTGCATTGCTTTGCCTATCATCTATAAGCAAATTTGAAAAAAATATAGCTCTACATCATTTTTATGAAGGCACTTTTCCAGACTTCCAGTTCATTTAATTTTGCCCTAGAGCATCTTCATTGTGAGTAACATGGAGTACAATCCACTTGTCTGTCCCGTTGCCCCTAAATAATCTCTTTCCATCTTCTCTCCGAGCCAGGCTGTCACAAGCTGCATAATACCTCTACAGAGATGAAATAAGACAAAAGCAATAACCACAGTCGAGGCCCCCAGGGATTTCTTCACTAGCTCTAGCTACAGTGTCCACTGTATCAAAATCCTGCCTTGTTGCCCTGTATCAACGTTTACACGCTCTGCTGCTTCTACCACTCACTTTTTCAGAGAAATTCCAGCCTTATCATCTGCTTTGTCAGGTGATGGCAACAACTGTTTCCTTTCCCCATTTCTCCTGTCACTGTCACCTTGTGTCAACCAACTCTGGTCACAGCCTCTGGTCACGGCCTCTGCTCTACAACCAAACTGTGCTGAGAAATTCCATTACTATATGAAGGATGCCATATTTTAAAAAAATGATTCAAGTACCAGAGAAAGAGCTTTGTGGCTGCTTGTGTCCCATTGCTGAGATAAACGGCAGGCTACGTGGTTTGATTTGGCTGGGTCAGGTGACGACCTTGTCCCAGGGGTGTTTGTGCCAGTCCTGGTTCATTCTTCCAGCCCCCCATACACCCCCATCCCCAAGAGATTACAACTGCTTGAGCTGGTCATGCAAATACCCTGTAATCTGGGTAAATTATAATTCGAAATTATACAGTCTAGTTTAAACACTTAATAATAAGAGCTGCAACCCTGTATCATTTTGGCAGATTTGGGAAGACTAAGCATGCAGCTGAGGTTTAAGGGTATGGTAATCTCCGTTTCAGGATGAAGATACAGTGAAGGCAATGTATTTTTCCCTAGCTTTGCCAGAAACAAAATGCCTGACTGTAATTTATGTTAGCATGGACCTGTTAAAGGGTGAATTTCAGTTTTTTAGAAGAGGAGTACTGTGGCTGTTAACGTGACAGCAGTTATGGAAGCCTCAGTCACATCCAGATGCTACACATGCACATATTGAAACACCAGAAGCATTTCAGGGATCCTCTGAAAGATCGACATGGACAGAAAGAAGTATTTCCTCCCATCTGCCATAGAACAAAAACTGAATGTAGGGAAATAAAATGTCTTTTTCAAAGTCACATCTGAACCTATGGCAGAGACAGAAATGAACTCAGGTTTTCCAATTTTGGGGCTAGTGCCTTAGCTGAAAGATTATCCTAATGCAACCTGCTATGGTCAGTCTATGGGCTCTGCACAGAACGTTCAGAGAGTTTTTACTCATTAGCAGATCTCTGCAGCCTTTCTGGACAGAAAACATCAGTTCTACTCAGTATTTCAAAATTTGTGTTCCACCCAGTTTTTCTCACCTTTATTGTTTTGAACTGAAATCCTCCTTGGTGCTCTGATGGGAGCGAGGAGCTGAGGAACACTGGCAGCCCCACGTGAACCAGGATGTGTGAGCAAGGGCAGCACTCCGGTGAACACACCAGGAGCTGCCCCAGGGAGCCCCTGGGCTCCAGAGCCCCGCACTGGTGGGCTGCTGAGGAATGTGATCTAGTGAGAGACCGGGCAAATTCAGAAAAGCCAAATCAAATAGTCTGTGTGGAATAAGATGAATGTAATGAATCGTTGCCTTCCAATTAAGCAATACCCTCTCAATATTTTTCCCCAGTGTAGTTTAACTGGGATCCTGCTTCCTGATTAGATTCAGTGTTACTGATGGTCCCCAGAAAACAGGCTAATAAATTTACATGCTGACAGTTACATACAAGTTATAAGAATATAAAGATACTGTTCTTAAAGATATCTAAATACCGTCTCCCAATATCTGCAACAATTCATGTCAAAATGCCTTGGTGAGGGCTCAGTAGAACTGCCTGCTCCCTTGAGAGAACGTCACGTATAACCCATGTCTACCTGCATTCACATGCACACAGACATGCAACACAACAGAGTGGAGCATCTAAAGGTGGCAGCCAGAGATCATTAGAAAACTCTGCAGGTAAACCTGCCCCATAGCTGCACTTGTCAGGTTTCCAGTCTTCAGGTGGAACAGTTTGTGCAAATGGCCCAAGAGAAAGTACGTCTCTTCCTCCGACAAATTAACTGTATTTCACCAGCGTTCCTTCTAAATAGAGTGCGTTTTTAAATCTCAAAAATATGCCATACTGTGAGACTTAACAAGCCCAATCTATTTTCTGAGAAAAGTCCAAGAGACTGTTTGATAACTAGCTGCATGGGAAGAAGTTCCTGGTCCTAGCTCTTTAATGTAGCAGAAAAAGACATAATGAAATTTAATAACTGATAGCTAATGATAAAGAAATTCTGATTCCAGAATGAATTGGGGTTTTTAATCAGCAAAGATAATTAAACATGGAATAGCTTACTGGCAATTTCTCTACTAGTTTAAGGTTTTTTTGCAGTGAGGCTGGGAATTTTCTAAAACCTACCAAAACCCAGAAATTATGGGGCTATCAGTGCAAGCTGCTGAGTGAGGATCTTGGCCCTCTGTTAGCCAGTTGAAAGAAGCCTGCAAGAAGTCGAGGGATTTAACCTTGCAGATCAAACTTCCTCAGTGTTGTGCAGGAAGAAAATACCATGGCTCAAAAGAAAGTCTGACAATCAGCAAACTCTACTTCTCCAATTTTTGTAAGTTATATAAAACTTTTATGTACTAAAAATTAATCAGGCAAGCTTTCTAGACTGGGTTTAATCCAGCCTAATGATCCTTTGACTCAGAACCAAAATTTCTTCAAATAATATTTCTTTTCTTAAACTCCTCGAGCTTCAATCATTGTAACAACAGGGCAAGAGACACAGGTGGAGGTTAGTAACTCCTTCACAAGGGGAAAAACAATGCATAGAGAGGGCAGCGTTTTCTGGTAATCCAAGACATAATAGAACAATGTCTTCCTCTGCTTGTAATCACTAAGGATGTGCAGTAAACCACAAGTTATCAAGCAGAACAAACCTAATGCACTTGAGAGCAGTACAGTCATGGTTTTATATTAATAAACTCAAGAGTAGGCAGCAAGCAACAGCTACTACCAAATAGGCACCATGGCCAGAACTAAGCGCGATGTGACAACACCTCAGAAGCAAATGTTCTGTAAATGTCTTCCTCAAATAGAAAGTGGAAACTTTATTTTTAAGCTAGCCCTTCAGGACAGTCATCATACAATGCTACGGAAAAAAACAGAAAAAGTGGAAGCAGCAGAGTTACTGGGAAAAGGGCAGGTGAAGCAGGTTGCTCCGCAATCCGCTCTCTGTAACCAGCACAGCAAAGCTGCCTCCCCACCCGTCAGGGCGAGTGCACAGGGCCCCGAGGAACTCTGCGGGGGCTCTGGAGGGCAGCCCCGAGGCACCCTCCGATCCACCCGCTTCACACGCTCTGTTGGGCTCTGAATGCAGCTCCCGGTGGAGCTGCACTGCGACCCCTGGGACACAGCGGGTCTCGGGGCACAGCATCCCAGAGGGTCTGTGAGCCTCAGCAAGAACTGCTTGCAGGCAGTTCCCGGGTAGCTGCAGAGGCAGAGCTATGGACTTTCCTCATATCCCTGGGTGGATTATTTCATCTTGGGCCTTTACTTCCACACTATTTTCCATTTTTAACCACTAGATTGCATTTTGCCTTTGTCTGCTGACATAAAGAAAACTCCACGACTAGAAATCTCTTTTCTATCCTTTGAGATCATTAGGAAATTACTTCTTGCCTTCGCTACTGATGCAGAACGGCATTACTGAGGGCAGAAATGCAATTTGCAATTGCCTGTAGTTCCAGATCTAGCCAAGCACTTCCTTGCTTGCTTAACTACACAGCTCTGTGTTATTCCATCTACTATAGCAGGACTACTCACACAGCTAAAATTAAATGCCTATTTAAGTGCCTTGTAGGTTTTTGGCTTGTTAACAATTCACCGTCAATACCTCAAGCTGCTTAGATTGTCGCTCTTTCTCACTTGTAGCGGTTCTCTGGTGTTAATTGGAATTTAAAAACTCCTTTTAACTCCAAGTTGATGAAGTAGATACGCTTCTGAAAACACCCATGAGAAGACCTACTGAAGAACCTGCTCTCTTTCCTACTTACGCAATTTTCCTAACAGAACTGTACATCACGCTTATCTCATTAGCAGCCATCACCTCAGGCAGTACATACAACGTGGGTGGGTTTTCTCTTTTCTGATTACCTAGGAAGTCTTGCTGTCTCTAATTTTCCATGAATCTCATGAATTGCCACTGAAATCTTTAGAGCTACAGTAGCCTGGAATGTAACACCCTAAAACAATTTTATACCTAATAAAACAATTTAATACCTAATAAACTTTATGAAGAAAGTGGCACATTTCTAAGCAGTGCCTCTTGGTAATGAAATCAAGGCAAAGATACTTGAGGAAGAAAAGCTCCATGGCTGAGTAGCAGCCCTGGGTATGTGCCAGCGCCTACAGTGGACATCAGAGACCTCATGAAGCCAACCAGTACAATCTGATTACCCAGTGAGATCTGGCAAAGCTACAGCACTGGGTCCATCAGTGAAGAATGACTAATCCTCTTCACAACAGACATAACGCACTGAAGTGTACTACTGTAGATAAGGTATAAGAGTCAAAACACACTGAACTAAAGTGCAGAGGCAAGCAGAGCTCCTGCAACTGTCCAATTGACAGGTTTGGTTTGGATGAACTTCCCAAAGGCACAGACTGCTCTTCCTCAGAACAGTGAAGCTGGGAAAAGCACAGAAACAGTCTCTCACCTTTCTAGTTCAGCTGAAGCCTGAAAATACTGGTGTGTGAAAATGGAAGTTAATTTTGTAAGAACTTCCTGGAGCACTCAGATGTTGACTTCTGAAATTCTGGGAAGAGAAGATTTCTGGGTTTCATTTTAATTGAGAGTAGTGCAAGCCACCCCCAAGATGAAATCAGCATTCTTGAAAACATATCTTCAGTTTGGAGAACAGAGTCTCACCCTTTCACTCCTCAGAGCACCTTGTAACGGATCAAACAACTGTAGTAATCTTTAGCTCGAAGGGTAAGGAAGAAAAACTGTGAATGCGAATGAAAAGAGGATGGCTCACAATAGTAGCAATGACTCATAAGGGTTATTTCTTGCATCTGAAAGCCCAATAACTCACAAGTACCCCAGCCATGAGTGAATTATGAGACTTTTGTGCAAGCAAAATTTTCCACCATGCACCTAAGTCTGGTGCACTGTAACAATTAGTTTCTCTTCACAAACCATAAGGAATGTTTCCAAGAGAACTTCAACAGCCACAGAAGGTAAAAGGCTTCCTTGCCTGTGAAAATCCCCATGCTTCAATCATTGATGCCTCTACATTTAAAGCTGCCTAAGTGCTTAACACTCCCCTTCTGATGCTTTGTAGGAAGCATGCTCTACAATGCATCATTGGCATACAGCTTACACCCCCTATTTCCTTCTCTTTTTTTTTCCTGTAATACATCTCATACAAGAAGACTAAACTGTACTTTCCAGCATGGCTGTTGTAAATCTACAATCAAGTCACTGACTCAAGTGAAGTGAGTCCGAAAGTATAACAGCCTAAAGGCAGCAGCTGGCCACAAGAACAGCTTTTGTACATTACAGATGTGCTCCTCTGCTCTCACCTGATTTGTTTTCACAACTGGACCCAGTAATCCTCTGTGTTTTCAGCGTATGCAAGAAAAAAAAAAAGCCCATTGGTAACAAAACCAGTAGTATATTTCTGCAGTTTGTCTTATGGACCTCTTGGAGTAGTTTAGATGATTCTTCAGCTTTGTAGTGAGAGATTTCACATTTCTAAACTTCTCTTAAACAAAATGATCTTTAAAAATGAAATTTTACGCTATTTTTATTTTATGGAGAAGGACTATAGAGGATGATCCTGTGCTGTCAGGGAAACAGTACAAATAATAGACTAACTCCATTTCTCAGTTTCTCAACTTAACTGACACCTTTAGGCGTTGAAGACAAAGCCCTCATTGATGTAATGACTGTATAGAAGCAGGGACCTCTGGGAGATCTTATTCCAGATAGAAAACCGCTTCAACTGTAACCTCTGACCAGCTTCAAACAACGGATGCAAACAGCAGCGCATGAGAGATGTTATTCAAAACAAAGTGGAAGATGCCAGCCCTGGTTCTTCACTGGATACCATTCCGATACCTGATCACACTCTGGACACCACAACTGGAAGAAACCTACTTGTGGCCATGAGATGTGCAGTCTTGGTTAAATATCACAAATCTGTGTTTTATGCTATGGTAACAAAACTTGCGCGTTTCCCCTCCCGTCCATATCCTGCTCCTTCATCCATTTCTCCAGTTGCAAAAGAAAAATGAAGACAAAAATTGTGTGAACCTTCGCACAGCCTCTTGTACCATGGAGAACTGCACATGCTACAGGTAATTTTTTTTACTTCCACTCATTTCAGGGCTACTGTACATATTTTCATGGATGTGCAGTGTGAAAAATCATGCTAATTATGACTGCGGTATAACAAATCAGGTGAGTAAACCACACGCCTGGGGCCTTATGACTGAAATGGGAAGTCTGCCTGAACACAAAATACCCAACTACCTGCCTCTTCCAGTAGCACAGGAGCTGTGACTGCTTCTTCAGACAATAATCTGTAACATTCCTTTAACACATACACAGTTTTAAGTTTTAATACACATCTTTGTGGGATGGATCTCTAATCATCTTCCACTTAATCAAAACAACTCAGCATAGCTCTGATTACACAATTTCAACTGACAAGTAACAGTCTTCATCTTTTGTTTTGATGAATTCTGAGTTCTCTATGTGGTTCATTTTTTATGCAGAAGTGGCATTTAATCATTGAAGGACATTCTGAATCTGACCAGAAAAAAACCCACACCCCAACCACCAAAGGAAAAATAAACAGTATTTGATAAATGCGGTATGTTTTGAACAATTTTCTCCAAAGTGTTGAGCTTAGCAAAAGTGGGCTAAGTTAGCAAAACCTGTAGTAATTGACAAATGGAAAAAATTCCAACCCCGTCTTGTTTCACTTCTCTAATATTTCACATCTACAAGTTGCTACAAAGGAGGCAGTTTTTAAAAGAATTTAGTTTTGTATTCTGAACAAATTCACTTGCTCAGCAAGAGAAATGACATTAAACTGCTGACAAAATATACAAAGCAGAGCTAGTTTCAGATATTCATGCCTTAGACTGTGTCAAAAGCACTGCAAACATTAATATCAAACCATGACTACTTCTAATAAAAACTATGAGTGAAGTCAGAATAAAATATGTTTTCTAAAGCAAGAAGCTAAAAAAAACATGTCTCGGGACGATAAAGAGACTGTAGAAAATTCAGGTGCTGATTTCATGGGTATTAACTACGCATAATATACATATGTAAGAAGACGGCATAACCTTGTGGGTAAGGCATTTTTATAAATTTGAGGAGGGCTGGCTTGAACCCTTGGTTCTGCCAAAAGCGGAATATTTGAATAAGACACCTCGCACGTCAGTGTACTCATATGTAAAGGGCAGATAAAACTGCCTTCCATTAAAAACAGAGGAGAATCAGAAACTGGAGAAATAAACAGAAATCAAATACCTTGCTTTTTTGTTTTTAAAACAGCAGCACAGGTGTTTTAAAATACAATCTGCATCCAGATAAGTAGGCAGACCTTGGTGTTGACTTAAGAGTGAGGGTACACCAGACATTACTGATTATCAGGGTGCCTCAGTTTGCAGATGGCCACTTTGGGACTCCTCAAAGAGAGTCAATGAGTGCATCTCTTCTCACCCACCTGCAGTTATTTCCCAGTTTAGTAACAGCAAGATGATGCCGATCAGGGTGCCCCTCTTTCCGCTACTGCACACCTCACCATGCCGTGCAGCACATCACGTTGTAACCACTGCTTTTTGTTAGATGGATCATCACAAGTATAAGGGCACATGCCACTAAATACAATTCTGCCTTAACTGAAGTGCCATTCTATGAAATGGTTACTACTCCGAACAATTTGAACAATACACGTATTAGGACAAACCAGTATTTTATGTCAGCAATGGATGATACCTACACCAAGAATGAAGCAGATTGTATTTCTTTAAGTCTCTGATCTTCAAGGACTGCAATTTAAACCATTTATATACAGGGAACATTACAGTGTATATGGCTTTCATAATTTTCAGTCATCTCCAGCCACAGAACAGGCCCTGCCTGCACCAGGTTAGCATCAGGGTGATCCTCCCTGAACTCCCCCACTGGGTAATCGGCAGCACTGCTTTCTCAGTGTTTCCCTGTATCAAAATGAAAAGTGGCATCAGGTTCTGGGAGAGCAAGATTTGACTCTCAAGTAGGTTCAACACAAAATTCACTGAAGTTTGGAGGAGAAATCATTTAGTCATCAGCTTCCCTCACCTCTTTGCAACCCTGAAGAAAACCAAAGCATTTGCCCCCCAAGCTGCTAGGTGGTCCCTTGGGCAACATTAGTGCCTGGGGCAGGTTTGAGCACTCACAGTTTGCTCCAAATTGTATTATGCTGGCCCATCTCTTGGTGTGGGAATATGTACCTACAAACACAGAAGCACTGGAAGTGCTTGGTTGTCCCATTAGCAAGGTGATTAGTTGCACTGGCACACTTTCAGGCAACTATTGCACTCAGACAGAAAGAAACAAAATACCTTTTCATCAGCTGCAATACCAAAACTGGATCTGTAACCATAAAGCATCTGCTTCATGAAGGTGAAGGAGGAGGAAAAAATGAGAGAAATATCACGGCTTTAAAATGATAAAAGCCCTTCTAAGAACAACATACTGTATTTGCTGAAAACATGTGCAGCATCATTTGTCAGTTATGAAATTTTAAAGTGAGGATCAAAAGGTACTGAAAATGGAGTACTTACCTGACACTGCTCTATTTTTCTTTTTCTGAAAGTCTTACAGTGCTCTTAACACACAAAAACATCAATGTGGCAATCATATTTCTGCCGAACAAATTTTCAGCACTGACAAGTAGTGGTTAGTGAGCCTGTTGAGTGCAATTAGCAGTTGCAGGGATGACGGCATTGGACATCAGACCACATGTTGCTGCTTGCTGCTGAGAAAGAAACCAGCCGGCTCAAACCCACTGTCACGGGGATACTGACACTTCTTACCAAGTGCCTTCTACTCTGGCGACCACATTCTGTACTTCAGCCATGCCATGCTATGGTACTCGTGTTCCTGCAAGCTGCTTTTCAAAACTCAAATACGCAATGGATTCAGGAAAACAAGATCTGGTATTTCTATTTACGTTCTTTAAAAGCAGCCGTAGGCTGCGAAATTTCACAGAAAATATCTTTTTCATTTTCTTCAGCTGAATGACATAAACCAAGTTCCATCCCTGCTACAAAACTGTGCCATAGTGATGTTGTAACCACAATGGTTTAGAGATAAAACAAATTGAAGAAAGGTCTCCAAGCTCAAAAATTTCCTACTTTTGCTATCTATGTATGTCAACTAATAAAACATATTCTTTCTGTGGCTTCAGCTATTGAGTACATGATTCCCTATCTATTTCACTACTACTATTTCCTTCTTCCATTGTAGTACTTTGGAACCCCCACACCTTTGTACGTGGCACTTACAAACAAAGATCCTGGCAGATACTGTCTCCTTTCATCCAGTCACACATCTTGGCATTACAGCATGACATTGCAATGCAAATGTAGACATAAACCATGCGGGTGGGAAGCCAGTCTCCTGGCTCTGCCTAGTGCACAGCAAAGATGACACACAGGAATTTCAAACAAAAACTGTAGCTGAAAAAACCTAGAAACAACCCAAATTTCTTATTGTTCTGCTATAACCTACAGAATGCTTCAAAAGAGAGTGGCAAACTCCACAAGGAGTGGCTGTAGCAATGTGGGTGAAGTACGTTGATGCCTCAAGAACGAACTTTATCTTTTAAAGAAAACAGAGCAACAAAATGCTACTTGGAGGTAAGTGCCACAAACTGACAAGAGTTTTGCCTGACAGAAGTCAAAACACAGCAATGCTCAGCCCATCTACTGAAAAATAATGTTGCATTAGAAAAAAAAATAATTTCAGCTGCTGTGAAATTCTTCAGAGGACAAATCTGATTGACTTGTCAGCATCCTCCTTAGTGTTCAGCAGTTCCAATAGCATAAGATATGAGAATAAAATATTAATAACCCTGTTTCTCAGGCATGCTTCCATAACATAAGGAGATATCTCTCACAAACCTGTTCCTTAAAATGACTGCTACCTTTCTCATTGTAGGTGAACTCCTAAGAAAGCCAGCACCACTAAGCCAGAAGATGGGTGGCACCAGCCAGACAGCTCAAAATCCATTAGCATTTGGACAGGGCTCTTGCATCTCCTTCCAGTCACTCAGAAGAAACAAACCAGAGGCAGCATTTGGCAATTCAAGTCACCTTGAAGAACACAAGCTCTAATCGTTCTACTCCTCAGGTGCATGGCTGTTCACACCATCACTCCTGGCAGTGCAGCATCACATGAGGGCATCATTGCACTGTAAACACACTGAAAGAAAACCAGCTCCTACCTCAAAGTAGTCGCTGTCCTCACAGACAGATGGAGAAAATAAATGAAACAAAGACAGGAAAACTCAATTTTCATCTAGGGAAAGAGACATCAGTGAAGCCGGTGTTCCTACTTAATACCACTTCCTAATCTGAAAAATGGATTTGGTATTTCTTCCTCCCTCACAAACAGAATCCCCTTCCTCACTTTTATCTTTTCCTAGTTGCTGTATCCTTCATTTTCAGTGGAGGACCATGCTGGTTTGGACACCTCCCTGCTGCTTTCTCACAAACTTCTTTGTGGTATCCTTGCAAATAACAATGCTACAACATTTTTCAAGTGTCACTTACTGTTTGGTTTTAGGCATTCATTTTGCAAGCCAAGACAGGACGCCTCACAGCATGCCCGCACTCATCTCCAGGCAGCAAAGCCCTTAAGCACATGCTTAATTTTAACCAGGCACTCAGTTCCTGTTGACATCAAGGGGACTTATGCAATTGCTTCACACCAAGGAAGTTCTTCAGGACTTTGCTGAATTGGGGCCTGAATTTTGATTGAAGACTTTGATGTGAGGAGTTTCAACTTACATTTTGAATTATTTTTATAATCTCGTGTGCCTTCCTAAACACAGTAATACCTACTTGCCCCCGCCCTGCTTTAATGCAGGTAATCATACACCATCTAAGTTAGCACCTCTAGGGACTGACTACAACTTACCTCATAACTTGCACTCAGAGTAAGTTGTGCTGATGGCAAAGCCCCAAAGAAAAATTCAGCAAAAGTTTGGGTCTGCTCAAAACATCTGACATCTAAAGAGTATGTCTGGGTGCACTTTCCAAAGCTTCTCTGAGCTATTTAGAGAAAAAACAATGTACACAACAAAGCACTGCGTTCTTCTGCCCAGCAAATCTGGTTGGGAAATTTTAATATAAAGGATTTTTTTTAAAAATAATTTTTTCTACTGTTATTTTTGCATGTGAATACTGTTACTACGGTGTGTGAATCATCAAAAAGGCAAGCAGGCTGCAGGTGCTGCAACAGACCATTTAAATTTTGGGAGCACGTTTTGCTGTTACTCATTAAGATGATGTGTGGCTATATATATTTGGAAACAAAATATTAGAATTCCTTACACACATGTACAATGTTAGGGTATATTTGTAAATAGGCAACTCTCAGCATCCTTTCACAATGTTTTTGTTTGAGGGGAAGTACCACAGTGCTAACTTCCAGATTATTCCGTTTGAACAAACACCTCAGCAAAAGCAACACCATAAGTATGAAATTAAGTTTGCGGTGCACTACAGTACTGCAGGCTCCCTGCAGAGAGTTGCAGTCAAAAGTTTTACCAGTGAAATTTTCAAGCAGAAATTCGATGGGATTTCGACATCCAGGTCACTGAGCATCATTTGGAATGTTTCACCCCTTTTATTGATCTTTCCGTAAATCAGATGCACACCTAGCATTACAGAGAAACAGATGTGTGTGACCGCACACGTGCTTGGGAAGGAGGAGAGAAAGGGAGGGGCACTAAATCACAGGACAGGATGGCATCTAATATTAAAATTACCTTATTGTTTCCTCTCCACCTGATTTTTTGGGCTAGCAATCAAGCCAGACAGATTTACATTAGCAGAGGAACTGGTCTTCACTTCTTTTCTGAATTGTCTGCTGGCTGCATGTCAAAATATGTCTTGGGCATTGACAGTGCAAGGAGCCAAGACTGCAGGTTCATGGATTTTTTTTTTTTTGGTTTTTTTTTGGTTTTTTTTTTTTGTTTGGTGGTTTTTGTGTTCTGTTTTGTTTTGGCTTTGGTTTTGGGTTGTGGGTTTTTTTAAGCTTCTTTTGGAAAGGTTTAGTGGCATTTATCTACTGCAAGCAAGTGGGCAGGGCTTACAAGAGCAGCTTTGTTCAGCAGGCTTTGGTGTCATGCAGGCATTCTGCCATATTTGAGTACCTTTCTTTTGTGTAAGTGATTTGTTACTTGCTTGTTGTCAAGACACCTCAGAGTATTAGCCCTCACTTCTTATACAGAGATTATTTTTCTATTATTTTTCCCGTTGTTCCCTTCCAGCAGTTTCAGCCGCTGTAATACTTGAGGATGTTCCAAAAAGCTGAGGGATAATGCAGGGACACAAAAAAATGTAATGCTGGGGCTTCAGATTCTTTCCTGAAGTAATTTTCCTTTGAAGTGGCTTTTCAGTCCCCAAATACCAACTCCTCTTTCCTTGCCATCTCAATTCCTCCTCCATATCTACTTTAATACAAGTTTTTAACTGCTGTGCCTTTACTTGTGTCCGCAAGTAAATTCCCATACTACTAAAGTCCCTAATGTCCCATACTGCTATTACTAGACGCCGCAAAATAAAGCGGGATCGAGAAGCCTGCCCCTTCTGGAAAAGTTGATCCTGGAAAATAGCCCCTTGGCATTTTGATGGAAGTCATAGAGACCTTATTTTCTCCAGAATAGCTAATTTTCTCCTTGAGCCATAGACCTGGGAACTAACTCAGTTTCAGAGCCCAGGGACTCCTGCTCTGGACCACACAGCCCTTCACAAAACCCAGCGCGTGTCTGGTCTTTAAACAGGGAAAGAGACATCACTCTGAACGTGAGGCTTAATTTGAAAATAAAACCCACAAGTCAGCAACATGGAAGATGCCATTAGGGTAATCTCAAGGTAGAAGTATGAGGAAAAATAGGCAGACAGGAGAAAAAAAAACAATATTACAAGGCCCTGTTTCTCATCTCAGTGGGGATGAGGTATGAACTGGACAGATTTGTCCTCTGAGCAGGTGAAGGAGTGAAGCACATGCATGAAGCATGAGCTCCAATGGCATGAGGCATTTCCAAGCTGTCCAAAAACCCAGCACTAAAGTCAAGCTGTTCTGATTCACTGGTACATGAACACAGAAATAGCTAGTCTGGCACCCTTCAGCTTTCTTCACAATTACAGTTCTAAAAGGACTATGTCTAGAAAATCAACAGCTTTCAACTTGCTAAGGCAGAAACACTTCACACAAGACGTTTTAACATACTTGGAAGATAAACAAATTTTAAGGGGAATGTGAACCTGGATCCAGTACAGCTTCCCGGTTTATACCTTGGACTGGTGTGGACTGGCATTCCATTACCAATTTCAAGGAAGCCACGCTCACTTCTCAACTGAGAATCAGACATAACCCCTTCATCTGTGGCCATAACTGAGTTTTAGGATGTATCTCAGGAATTAGAAAAATGCAATATCAGCAGGTTTACACAGGGCAGATAAATAAAAGGCTAATGGGAGTGATGAGTAATAACTTGCAAAAAGGGGTAGTTGAGGTGCGTGAAAAAGAAACATCAGATTGCTTCACAAAAATCAGACAGTAACACCATTCAAAAACGTTATCTTGAGATACTGCACTAAATCTGGTGATGAATGTGCTGATAACTCAATACTTAGTTTTGTGTCACCACTGTAAATCAGAGGTCATTTCTCTAAAGCCTGAAAGTTATTCTTTCTTGGTCCATCTTCAGCTGGGGGTTCTCAGCTTTAATGGCAAGAATAAAATTTATAGTCCAGAACTTTGAGTTGATTCTCATGCTAGATGGAAGTTTGTCTCCAGAGGTTAGGCTAACATATTTCTTGCTCTCACAGATGCTTGGAAGTTTTTAACAAAAGTCTGAGGCTGCCAAAGCAGAATGAGTAGAAGTAGTTTCGGACCTTGGGAGAAAGAGGTAAGAATCAAATTTTTTAAAATTTATGTTTTTAAGTCTTACGTAAATTCTTTGTTCTGGAAAAAAACTGTCTTGTTCCTCACTACCAGACCAATACTCTAGAACCCTCAGATGTCCTTGTGATGTCTGGTATATAAATTCATCCATGGACAAAAGTCACTGAGCTCAATTCACTGCCACCACCTCCCCACATGCCCCTAGCACAACAGAAAATCCACTTCAGGGTTTTAGTGGTGCAGGACGCAATCCAACACTTTTCCTTTCGATCCAGATATTTTTGGGCTTGTCAGCACAAAGATAATTAAGAGTGGTTAATTAAAAGATGTCAAAGTGAATGTATATGATTAAACATATTGGACTACTGTGAAAGCTGTAATTCAGATGGAAGTGTCTTTACATTGAAGATTTTGGTTTAGCAATCTAAGGCCACTTTACACACAAGTGCTAACTTCACACTTTGAATTGATTCACTCTTTCTGAATCAAATCAGCAAAACATCAGTTTCTTTAACATATTCACTGACCGGACATGTCAAATTCTGAAAACACTTTGAAATTTTTCACAGACGTGTAACTGAGAGAAGTGATTTAGTCTTTAGTGTTGACATTAGTTTTAGTGTCACAAGTCTTATGAGAAGCAGCTGAAGGAGCCGGGGGATTCAGCCTGGAGAGGAGGGGGCTCAGGGGGGGACCCGACTGCTCCCTACAACCACCTGACGGGGGGGGGGGGTTGGTCTCTTCTCCCAGGTAACAAGTGACAGGACAAGAGGAAAACAGCCCCAAGTTACACCAGGGAAGGCTTAAACTGGGTATTAGGAAGAATTTCTTCACAGAAAGGGCTGTCAAGCACTGGCACAGGCTGCCCAGGGCGGTGGTGGAGTCACTGTTCTTGACTGTAGGTGTGATGCTCAGGGACATGGTTTAGCGGTGGGCTTGGCAGTGCTGGGTTAGCGGTTGGACCTGATGATCTCAAAGGTCTTTTCCA
>JAVJGI010000001.1:85528547-85599554 GCA_035590275.1 Ibycter americanus
TCAGGGACATGGTTTAGCGGTGGGCTTGGCAGTGCTGGGTTAGCGGTTGGACCTGATGATCTCAAAGGTCTTTTCCAGCCTCAATGGTTCTATGATTCTATGACATGAGTAAATAGTTTACTGCTACCTTTTTGAAACACTGAAGTGAAACACTGGACAGTGAAGTGCATTTATGTCAGCTGGAGAAGCAATCTATAACTGGTGCTGGTAAACTTATAGAGACAAAAGACAAGAAGGAAAACAACTTCACTAAGGACACTTGGAACAAGTGCATGTAAAACTCTTTTGCAGTTTGCCAACCTACTGTACCCCATCCAGGATTTGTTTAAAAAAATAAAATAAAAAAGCCCACAACTCTGCAAACATGACTACAACACTGATCATTGCTGCCCAGATGTCCTGAGAGTGGTTCATGCACCTGATCAGACCAGCTAGGCTGGAATTGTTGTCCATAGCACCCTCTTACAATATGTGTGTAGTAAGTTAACGAAAAATTAACCTGTAAACTAACACACCATTGGGTTTCTGATTTAGATCTCATCATTGAAACTAATATCATAGATCTATTTACAAGCATATCACCTGTATAGGTGTCTTCTCCCATTTGCACATGACGACGAAGCCTAAGACGCTCATGATTACCAGGCTCTGTTCATATACCTGAATTGTTCAATTATGTTTTTTCCCTTTGTGAAGAAAGAACAGTGCAGATCACATAGAATGTACTGAGAAAACCCATCTAATGGCTTTATGGATATCTCACATTAGAAGATCTAATGGAATGAGCCCAGGGTTTATATTATAGGCTAACATCTATGTTCTGAACAGCCTTTTCAAACTCACCCATAGCCTTACTAACCCTCTCTAAACTGGCTGGGTTATGGTAACAAAGGCTGCCAACTGTGCAATCCGGGTTTGTTTAGTATTCAGGTAAACACAATATATTTTTCCTTCTTTATTCCCTCCTCATATGAGAATACGAAACTCCTCTTCACTCCATATGGGAAACTGAAGAGCAGGTTGCTTCATCTTGTTCTAGTGATGACCTGGATCCAAGAACAAACCAAGGCTTTACATAAACAGTGGAACAAAATAATTACACAATGCTTTGTGCCAAATACTGTCCTCAGATACACCTCTGCAACCCTGCTGCCATCAGTTGAAACAGACTAAAGGGAAATGAGATGCATTTTGCTTCTGCCAGAGAGAAAAGGGAGCTGGGAGCATGCACTGATGGATGCCAACAGGTAGGAAAAGGATCCTGCCTCAGCTTCCTCTGGTTTTGAGCTTGAGATGCCAGCTGCATTGCACGGGCATTATTTTGTAAATGTTTAGGGACTGGTTACTAATGTTATGTAAGTATTTTCTGGTCATTCTTAATAGAACCTTTCACTTCAGCCTTTAACTGCACTCATCCCGTGTACTGAGGCAGCTTCAGATCTGCTTGCCTTGCAAGGGCATGTAAGTCCACCCAGTAAAAACCTCCCCTTCCTGTCTGTCCTGCTCTTGTGCTACAGAGTCAACTGACACATACAGTGAATGCTGGTGGCTGCTGTTAGCTACTCTGATTTATATAAAGCTTTGTTATAGGGACTTCTCACATAACACTTTGCCTGCAACATCAATGTGTTTCCTCTGATACCAGCACATATCATGCTACCTTTGAACAAACCAACCCTAATGATCTGCACACACAAGCAAAGACGTGATGGAAAAACAGACACATGTGAATGAAGCAGAGAAAACAGAAAGATTGGAAAAATACTGATTTTTTTTTTTTTGCCATCACAGTGATTATTGAAATGCACTTTTCAGTAGAGAAAACCCAAATTATAGAATCAATGCTTCAAAACTGTCCCATTTCAAAAGAAAAAGCAAATACATTTTAAATTACACTGACAATGTTTTTTTCCTTCTCATCAAATTGTTTTGCGCAGCATTAAATATCTGATTAAAATACAACCACTGAATTGTTTCTCATTGGACCTGTCAGCGCTGTGGAAAAGAAAACTCCTCACCAATCTAAAGGGAAAGCTGTGTGTGACTCAGGCCTGGTGAGCAACAGAACTTCTGCTGCAGGGAGAGGTTGTTGAGATGCTAATTTCTGATGCTGAGTTACTGACACTGGGCTATCAAATCCAATTCTGTTTAGCTGTCAGGAGGGGAAGGGATGCAGCAGAAAGATATCACACGACAAGCCTGTCAGGAACCGCTTTCCTAGGCTGCTGCAAGGCATGTGCAACGTAAGCCAGGACACTTACGGTGATTCCAGTCAGGTAAGAGGAAAAAATCATCCGTAATCACCTGGCAGTGCTCAGTGTCCTTACGTTTCCCATTACACAGCAATTCCAGATTTTATGTTACGTTCTGGTTCCATGGAGTTTAGCCATAAATAACAAGCCTTTGTGCAAATTCATTCTGCAAGAATAGTACTAATGGCCTGAGCCCTTGCCAGAAGCAGATCGTCTACCTGCACCTCTAGTGAAGCAGCAGCAGCTCCCACAGTTCACTATTTACAAGAACAACCTGCTTCTTGGATGCAGAAAAATATTGTCAAACCCATTTAAAACAACAAAATAGAAACAAAAGCTAAACAGTGTAAAACGGGTGAATGCTAAGAACTTAAGGGGGGAAGCCAAAACACGATAATCACTCCAAATTTAAGCCTCAGCTGGGGAATCTGCAATTGTGTATCAGAGATGAGGAGCTTGTGGTCTAACACGTCTGGACACCTCTATCTGCCAACAAACCTTAGGAAAGGAAAAGTCCCCTATTGACTTCAGTGGGCTCTTGCTGCCACGTGTGTATGGTTGTGACACGGAACATCCCATTGCTGGCCTCAGATGGCAGCACCTGAAGCTCTGGGCAGCACTGGAAGGAACAAAGCTGCATACTGGGTACAACAAAACCAGAAAAGTACTTGAGACCCACAAATGACCGCGTGCCTTCCCTCGCCGAGCCATGGCGGAGGCGGCCCATGGCACTCCAGGGAGAAGCCCCTTTGCTCAGCACAGCAGAGCCCACCCCTGCTCTGGGTGTGGAAGAGAGGAGTTGTACTGGAGGGATTTCTGCTTGGTGGAGTAGGACTTAGCTGGGACAACAGGAGAGCAGAACTCTGTCTCAAACAGCTACTGCACTGCACCTCGCATCTGGCCTTAACGCAAATCAGCTTTCACCGTGTGAATAATGGCGATATTCTGTCCATGGTGGGGACAGCTAAAATTTGCCCCTCTGTGTTTCTTCAAATAATTTCTCTTCTGGTCCAAGCCCACAAGGCCAACAGCCATAGTGCAATAAACAAATGTTAATGTGGCTCATTCTGGCCAGTTAATTAATAGTTCTTCTCAGAAACCATTTAGTAAATTATTTGGATGATGAATAGTGCTTTGAAAGGGTTTTGCAGTTACTAATAACACCATTCTGTCTTCCTGTTCCACAGCTGGTTTTATTAATAGAAACCTTTCATAGATGAGGGCTGATCTGCAAGAACATTCGCTAAAATAACATCTAGAAAAATATTACATATAGGCCATTTTGAATCTGTAACCTCTAAGAAGTACAGCTCTGTTTTAGGAAACCATCAGTATGCTGGCTGAAACTAAAAGAGATCGACAGCTTTCAGGAACACAGCGCCTGACATTCTTGTGTGAGAAGCTGCTGTGAGTTCTCTAACTTTCCATAAAACACAGGAGTTTCTAACAAGGAAAAATTCACCTGCTCCATCTCTTGTTGAACTTTATCAAGTCTAATGGGCTCTACTGATTCATTTTCACTTAATTGGCTTCAAGATGTTACCTCATTATTAGGTGAGCTGCAGGCATGCACACCATCTTGGAAAAGTAAATTGGCCCTAAACCCAGAGAATTACTCCTTTAATTAGGTTGGATTGATCAGAAAGGCTACAAAGATCACCTGCATTAACTACAAATCAGCACATGTACCCTGCCTAGAGTCAGGGAGTGACAAATCACCATGGAGGACTCGTCTTGTAGCACCCACTAGCGTAAGAACAAGTTAGGAGATGCTCCAGTGAGGCCATCCATCGAACAGGCCACAGACTACAGTCATGCTTAGCTGAAATTTGTTATTGTAATGAACTGAACCTTCTCAAATTAGCAGATGCCAGGAGGGAAGCATGTTATATGGATTTCCAATACCAGCCAAACAACCTCAAACTTGGAGCCAAAATTCTGTCAGTCTGCTGCTCTGTGGAGTGTCTTGTTTATGGACTTTCATTACTTACCCAGCTTTGTAAACCACTCATTCCAGAGCTCCCAGTGGTATAAGCAACTTGTCATCACTTGCCATCAGCTGTTGTATATTATGTACATTAGTAAGGTTCCCCATGGAAACATAGCATAATAGAAGCAGTTTGTTTTATTTTCCCCAGTAAGAAAAAATAAATAAATTAAGATTTCTGCAGAAATAAGCTTCTGAATATATGAAAATTAATAACAAGGCACTAAATGTTTCCATGCCAAGTGACAGAGTAGGGCAATGAAAAGCTATATTCAACATGTTGGTGCCTGGCTAACTCAATACACATTCTGGGACGGATTTAAAAAATTGCCTAAGTGCTCTTGTAAGTGTCCTGTTTCCTATGATATCTCTGCTTCAAGGTTGCTCAGGTGATCTTGAAGTCTCCCTTTTCAGCACCCAACCTATGCCATCAGACAGCTCTCAATAAGAGCTGAAACACACGTAGTGGGGTACACAGAAGACACTGCTGTTCGGATGGTGCCAAAATGTATTTTAAAAAGTTTCCTGTTGCTTTATTCATTTGAAGTTCCATTGAAAAATGGTCCTTAGTTAGAATACAGATACCCCTGCTTGCAAAAGCCCATAAACCAATCTTGGTTACATGCAAAACATCTGTACTCTGTGTTCCATTATGGCTATAAATCTGTATTATGCTCCTCTGCACACCAGTATTTATCTTTGTTGTTTAGTGCACCTCTGCACACTAGAGAATTCATTAGAAAAATGACAAAGTCATGCAGTGTGGCTATAAATTAGTGTTCTGCCTGAAGAAATGCTACTGATTTTGGATGGTGCTCCTGGATTTGCATGTTTGCCAGTTAGCTTAACCATAATACTACAATGTACATCAAAGAATATGCTCGAGTTGAGATTGCAGCCTAACTAGGGCTGCATTTTGGCACTATGTTAGGACTTCACAGAATGCCGGTGAGAAAAAAAAAGCCCCCAAACCAATTAAGTGGCTTAGATTTAACCAAGCATTAAAAAAAAGGGTAAATTTCGTAGCTTCCTGTCTTTAACATTTAAGCAGAGCAACAGTGAGGTTTGAACTCTTTAGCTTATATGCTAAGGTGGTGGTTCTCTTTCCAGTAGTTTGAGGGATGGCCTTGGCACACTTCACCCAACAAGCCCACAACCTCAGAGAATGCTCCTTGCAAAACAGGTCAAGCAAAATGGGGTACACGAGTTTGTGCTATCAGGTAGCAGAGTAATAGATAAAAGGACAGAGCCAAGGCTTCTGGGAATACATTCCAGCACAACCACAACATTCAGACTAGCTTATCCATTTTCAAAACACAGCTTGAAAATGCAGATTCCTAGAGGAGTAGAAGAAAACACAAGTCCCTGTGTTTTTTGCCATTCTGGCTTTGGCAGAATGACAAAATGCAGAACACTCCAGCAGGACACCAGTGACACCCTGGTAAAGGCAATGAGGAAAGAATGCTCCTTCTGGGAAGCACCTGCAGGACCTCATAATGAGGGATGTGGGTCAGAGGGAAACTGGAAAAATTTTACACCAGGAGATGGAAGTCAGGAAAATACACAGAGGACCTCCCACTTGCAAACCTTGGTACATGCTGCCTACAAGCTGCAGATGCCTTGGCATTTACAATCATGACAGGGACACCTCATCTTCCGTCACTCAGCTATAACATCCTAAAACTGTGAGTTGGCTTTAACTAGCCTGCAATCAATTATTGCAGGAGAGACAACTGATCACATATCATGATTAGCTAGATAATTTGCTTCATATTTCCATTAATGAGCCCAATGGGCATGATTAATTGCCGCAGGGGCTAGAATTTCAGCACGGCTAGTGGGAAACTTGTTTTGTAATAGTGTGAATCCCATTACTGTTAATGGAAATTTAACAGTCAAATCCCCTGTGCATCGCTTAGAAAAAATTACCCCTTAAGGTTACAGGGGATTTCATTAATAGTATTCTAGGATGCTCTGATTTAATAGTACTGTAAGCGTCCAGTGTCATGTAGAAATACGCATCCTACTGGTTTTTCCATATCCCTCGTTACTATATCTATCACGTTACCCTTCTTAAATGGAATTTCAAAACACAGTTCGGCCTATTTAAGTGTAAGGCACATTAAGGGTAAATTTTCTAAAAGTTATTCAAGGAGATTTATCTGCTAAATTCCTATTAATATTAATGAGAATTGCCCAGCTGCATTGCTAGACACTAGTCTGAAAATGAACCCCAACAGCAATTTATCAGGCTCCTTGATTGCCGATGCCCACATATAGCAGAATGTACACTTCATATAAGTCTAAAATTTGGGCTGGAAATCTAGATACAGTGTTGTCATGGTTAATGACATCTAACACTTCATCTGCACTAGTCTGAGATTTAGACAGAGTCTTATAAATGACTTTCTGGAGTGTTTGGCATCAAACGCCAATACATAGATGTCACTCGAACCTAGCTAAAGGCTATGCAGAAAAGTATTAAGTTGTTACTCTAGAGTGCCTTACTGACTGTCAATCACTAAGAAACACTGGTGACAGAGTCCTCCTATCATTGGGCAGCAACGTTTAGAGAGTTAAATTCCCCCTGAAAGGCAAGGGTTACATTCTCTGGAAACCAGCATCCATTAAGATGGACACCCACAAGAGTCACCTTTTAAGTAGACAAGAAACAAAAAGATAGCTGCAGATATTAGACAGTGTGTCTCAGACAGATGATACCAATCATTTAGAATAGATTTGGCTGTTTTTCAGTTTACAAGTAATTCACAAATTGAGCAGCATTTTCACAAATTCACGCATTGCTGATAATTAAGTTTCTGGCTATTTACTGTTAACATGTGACTGTGACTAATTATTAGTTTGATATTGGCCAAAGTCATACAGAACTGCATCTACTGCTTGATCAGCTGGATGAAATTCTTCACACAAGGAAATGAGAACTATTGAATGTCAGCAGTATCACAGTGTGCGCATGGACTCACTCGTTTAACCACAAACATGACCATTCAGTGAAAATACAGCTTTGCATGCAGGCAATCAGTCTGTGCACATTATTTGTTAAGGTGTTCAAACCCCATCACACTGAACACCCACAGGAACCGGTCGCTAAGACGCTCTTCTGTAATATTTCACTGATGCAAAGCAGTACAAACTCATAAGTGATTGCTTAAAAAAAAAAAACACTTTGAAGTTTCAGTACAAAGTTAGAGAAAAGACTGACTGGATCAGAAAATATAAGTTGGCACAGTTGGTGTTGGCCACAGCTTGATGCCACCACAGTCAAGTTGAAAGAAATCTGACTGGTTTGGGAATACTCATGCACATAAGCTGAAACATCCGCATTAATCAACCAAATCAACCTGTCTATAATATCAAGCAGTTAATAGCCTTAAAACCGTCCCTAAACAATTTGGCAGTAATGGATATGAAGAGGGACTCACCTAGCCCATTTCTGACAATATTCTGGATTTATTGATACATACAAGGGCGCTGTAAGAATTTTAAATATTGTTTTCTGTTCCACTTCTACAGCCTACAATTGTTTTTATACTAAAACTGTGTCCACATGAGACAATCTGCTCCTTGTGTAGTGTGGGGCCTCAAGGTCTATTTTCATGAGGCTAGTGAAAGGCAACATTGGATTCTCATTAGCATGAGATAATTTCTAGCTACTTTGTCCAACTGCCTAGGGGGATGAATGGATGAAAAGAAAGAAGGCAGCATTGAAAACAAGTGAACACACAGAGAAAAAGAGACCAAAGAAGCAGAAGAGTCAATCAGGCAAGAGATAACAGAGGTGTGAGGGATATGGTAGGCAAACCTCAGAACAGGATTAGCTCTTGAGACCTTGTGGATTTCAAAGACTTCTTCATATGCATCCGAGCCCAGCCCTCCTTTCACCCGTTAATCTGATTGTGTTTGCATCCACCTCTGGGTTTACTTCCTGAGGTCAACATTTCAAATTTTTCTTTCAAATGCACAGCATTTCCACAAGTCTTTACTCCATCATCTTTCTACTGTCAAAGTTGAAATTAAAAGAAAGGTCTATGATCAAAGGCTGATATCCCTACAAAACATAAGCCTCTTCTGCTTTTCCTCTGAATTAATTTCTGATCAGCCTAAAAGATCTCCTCTACAGTATCGTTTCATGTCACAGACAGGACACCTGGTTAGTTGTTCTTACTATTAAAAAGACGTTTGTCTCTCTTTTTTTTCTTTTTTTTTTCTTCATACCCTGAGTAGTAGGTTTTCTCCTTCTCATCTAGTCTAGGCCTCTCCTCTTAAGCAAGAAACTTCTCAAACCTCTAATGCTTCTCTTACTTTGAATATCCATTGTGAAAGACATTTATGAGCTTTCCTGGGAGTTTCCTAGGAGCTTAGGTACTTAAGAGGTCTGGTGTCCACAGCAGCACTGAGCTTGTAAGTCACTGGCACAGCTAGATGACAGTGTGGAACATTAAGGTCTGGTGGAGCTGAGCCAGAAAAGGTGGAGGGATAGAAGAGTGATGAAAAAGAAATAAGACATATTGGCAAGAGCAGAAAACAGAAGGTGGAGAAAAGGTCTAAAGACTTGCCAGAAAGAAAGGATTTGGGACTGAAAGAAAAGTGGAATCAAGGTGGGAAAATTTTCTGAATTTTCAACCTCCCCCTGCACCACTCAAGATGAATTGGTCCTGTCCATTTGTCTCCTGCACTTGAGTAGCAGCTCATCTCCACCGTCCCCACAGAACACTTCGTTGCCAGCTCCAAGCACAGACTGCAAAAGATGCCCAAACCCCAGAGACTGCACAGGTGGGGTGCAATGAGTGCTGCTTGCACACCACACCTGTCTGCCTGGGCTGAAAACTGAACAATGTCAAGCATGTACCTCTTGCACCTTGTATTCATGGTTCTCACCCTGGGGCCTGACACACAACCAGTGCAGTTACATTTACACCCTCCTTACTCCTGGTTTGGTTCTGTACAACAGAACACTCCCAGGCAGAACTGACAGCAGGTCTGTTGTTTACCCCAGAGACTGTTGTGAAAGCATCTAGAGATAAACAGGGATGAAGTTAATAGTCAGCCATTCACATTTAGACTTCATGCCCTTCATCACTTGCTTTGGGCAGGGGATACCAGCACCGATGCCAAAAAAAGAGGCTACAAAGAGTCTTTATTGAAGATCTAGTGGATCTGTGCTAATGGGGGAATGTTGCATGAAGCCCTTACAGTAGCAGAAGCAGAAACAGTGCAGAAATTAAGGCATGAAAGGGAGAAGTTAGTTTGTCAGATCTTTATTGATGTGGTAACAAGCGCAGAACAGCACTGGATTTACCAGAGTTGTTTTAAAAATAAGTGCCATTCAATTGCACAGTAAATTAAAATCAGTAGCTGCCATGCCTCTGCACTTAGAGCAGAAATCCACCCCACGCTCACCCCGCACACCAGGAAGGTGTAGACACCTTTCAGACTGGGTTGGGCACTCCATTTTGCTGTATGTCACAATTTAAGGTCAATACGCAGCAGGTTGAAAGATTTATCGTGCAATCTCTAGCAGGCTCATCGATCCCAGTTTGTTATATAAGGGGTTTCTGTTTTGCAAAATCCCAGCATTTTCTTCATATCTCAGAGGGTGTGGACATTCAGCTAATGCCACTGAAAGAATTTTTCCCTGTCTTTACTCATCAAAGGGCTAAGGAAAAGATTATGGGATCTTTAAACTACCTTTTGAAATGCAGTTCACCCAGGTCACCATATCATTGCTCCTCCTTTCTCTTGCTGTCACATTTGCCTCAGTTTCTTACTTTATCTGTGTCTTGACTCATTGCTAAACTTTAAACTTAAAATGCTAGATTGCAGTATCCTTCCCTATCTGATTTCTTTGCTATAAAGAAAATAAAAATCAGTGGCCTGCCAGGTATGCAGAATGAAAGAGTTTTGTGTGAAGGTCTAAGAAACATCTTAATAAGTGCTGGAATTTGCTGTTTTTTCATGCAGAAACTGCCTTTGACATTTGACATGACAGGAAATGTTGCTTCAGTAAGATGGACAATAGGCTATGCTTAATTAAAACAGGCAGAGGGAATGGAAAGGGAGAGAAAGTAACTTATACCACATTTGCACATCACTATATCCTCCTGAAGATGTACTGAATACGGATTAATGAGGAACAAGAAAAATGAACTGCATTTTCCATAGTCATTATTTTTGCTGTGCTTCCTGCTGAAGACAACCATGAGTAACCTGCATAAATGAAAGCACATACGATGCCAAGAGCTGCTGCTGCGCACAGGATGACACAAACCTGGGTCCAAATTCTGCTTTCTAAACCTCACTTCTTACTTCTGCTGCAACTCAGAGAATACCTCAGCATGACTCTAGAAACAACATGCATTGACAAAAAAACAAACATCCTAGGAAGGAGAAGACAGAAGAATGCCTTATGTGGCTTGCATGACAAGGTACAGAAGTGAATGGACTCATTCAGTTTATACTGGGTTTGGCCTAACATTTCAGGTGCTCAGTGCAGAATACTCAGGGCTTGGCTCCATGATCTGTTATCCATACCTCCTTGCCCTCCATGGACAGGTCAGGTTCATCTGAAGCAGCTAGTACAACTACAGATGCTTTCAAAATTGACTCTACCAAGACCTGTCCTCTTCTTTCAGGACATGCCTGTCAAAACTTGGTTTGATGTGTCCTATTCTCCATCCCTCCCCGCAAAAATTATTAATTACAGTGCCCTGGAGATCATTAAGCTGTCTTCTGGCCATTTGAAAAATGCCCACATTTCACAGTCCACAGCTACCTGTGTTAATCACTACCTCCAAATGTTTGTTTCTTGTTCGCCTTATCTCACTCACTTGTCCCATGGTTTCTCATCTTGAGTTTTGGTGTCGGGTTTTTTTTTTTTGTTGTTTTGGTTTGTTTTTTTTAAGATCCCTATCAGCCATTTTATTTTCCCTCTTTTACAGGTTAAGCCTGACTATGCTTTTTTCCACCCCTCGTAATTCACGTCATAGACACCAAAGGAGGTGACACAAGGGAAAGCAGCATACACAGTGAACTGAATAATCAGCTAGCAAAATTTCTAAGGTGATGGACGCAGTTTGAATAATATTGAACTACTACTATTTCAATGCACAATAGTTTACCACAGTTGACTGAAGAAACAAATGCCTTATTGGCAAGTTGCTGGACACAATGAACCCCAAAGACAGAACTCCAGGCACCAGGTAAGATTTCAGTCTGACAACGAAAGACATTCAAGATCCACAGCCTGTTCTCAAAGGGATGACTCTGGAGGTGGGTGCTATATGCAGCTCTACACACAGCACATCTTAAAGCAAGTGCACATCTTTGCAAACATGGATTAATGCTAAAACTTAGGGCTGTGATGCCTTCAACAAGTAGCTGAGTATAAAACAGCCTGATTTGCTTTCTGAATTTCCATTCCCACATGTTGTTTTCTGGGGGTATTGTTCCTACTTAAGAGCATTTTGCCTTGGGAATTTGGAATCTAATTTTAAATAAAATTTCAAGACATACTATATCTAGGCAATTTCTAATTGCTAGGTCAAACTAGATCTTTAAGAACGAACAGCTGACAGATTTTGCATGTGTCTATTAGAGAGCTGACACTTGACCACATAAACTATATGTCATAGCTGATGCAATTAGACCCAGGTCTTTAGAGGAATTAGCTACTGAAAGTGATGTTTTAATAAAAATCCATAGAGGACCATCACGTACCTAACAGATACGTATTAATCACTAATGTCTCTGTTGTATGGGAAGACAATGTTTAGGGGATCAAGTTTCTGTACAAGGTAGATAATACGCAAGCTGAAAGAAAAACTCAGTTGTCTTTCCTGGTCTGGTTTCTCCTTTGATGGAGGTAATGATTTTTCAGACTGGTGTGCCTTTTTTAAAGTAATAAATTCTGACCTCTTTACATTTACTATAAAGGAGTAAGAAAAAAAAAAAGCATCAGCAACGAGGTTCAGGATGCATTCTTTTTGTGGATGCTTTAAAGAACTTGTCACCATGCTAAAAATGTAAGTTATTTGTTTTGGATTGCAGTAAAATTTGCAGAGTCCCAGCCTCATCCCAAATGCCACAGAACAACAATTGGCAAAATGTTTCAGAAGGCAAAAATTAAGTGTAAGTGAAATCTGAATTTACTGAGAAAGGGGCATTTTGTTTGGACAGGTGGATTACTGAGGAGGGAGCAGAGCAGTGCAGTATCTACAAATCATACAGCTGTAATTTATCATATGAATCCATTCTCACAACAGTATATTGTATGGCACAAAATGAAGTCCCTGAGGATTCATCTTTTGGCTTACTCTGAAGCTTTAAAGGTTTACCATTTGAGAATTAATGTTTACAAGATTTGAAAACAACGGACATTGTGAGTGGAAATATCGAGAAGCGCTTTTGTAGGCATGCAAAAAAATATCCATAATAACCTGTGCAGCGTTTTTGACTGAAGATGCTTTGACTCTTATGAGCAAAACTTCCTCGTTTCATCTGGCATGTGTTCAAGAAGCCCGAGTTCTAGAAATACTAATGCTTTTCTCTTATCTATTTACTTTAACAGCTTCTTGCCTGATTCCTAAATCTAGCACAATACTTTCCTGGCCTTCAAAATATAATCTTCATCCTCTTCCCAACCGCTTTGTAAACATATTTTTCCCCCCTATAATTCCAGTAATCAGAAAACCACACATTTTGAGGCTTGGAGGCACCTGCCTGCATTGGCTAATCTTTCAAGAGCTTCTACACCATTCTCAAAATCCTTCTTATTAGGAGATCTGCTTCCTACCACTCAGCACTGTGGCTGACCCTCCTTTCTCTCAACACACCCCATTTTACCTTGTTTTTCTCATTACTGTTCTTACCACCCTCATCACATGCACGGTGTGTGATGGATACCACCCATCTGGTGAAGCTCTTCTAATAGGAAAAGCCCTTTCTCTTTCCCAGCCTTCTCACTCTCACCCTCTGTTTAATTACCCTATTTCTACATGAAGGCATTTCTACAGAAGTAAAAATCCTTTTTCGTAACCCCTTCCATCCTAACACTACACATACATTGAGCATGTGTCAGTTCATCACAGCACCCAAACAGTTTGGCATATAAACAACAGATATATAATTGTCCCTTTTAAATTATACATATGCTACTGATTATGTATATTAATGGGACAATTTACGTGCAAAAGTGATGGCTGTATATTTATAGTAAAGACAATTGGAGCTATGCAGAATGTTCACAATGAAAATTTTAAATCCACCTAATTGAAAGTTTCTGTTCTGCTTTCATTTTGCAAAATTAATTGAAGCCAAAATAAAGTTTCTCCTTTTAATTAATTTGCTACAAAATATAGCACTTCCATGCATTTCTGCTTTTGCAGAAAAAATGCTTCTGTATTTAAATTGTGCATTTTTGATTAACCACACCATGAAGTTCAGTGTTTTGGCATAAATTCAAATATTTCACAGAAGCCCTGAGAGGAGGAATGGCCCAAAATGAGCAGTAGTCCATGACCTTTACATACATATAAATATGTATACACAGACCTATATACACACACACACAGATGAGTTATCAGGATGGGGAGACATAATGTGTGTATGATGCTGCAGAAAGAGGGCATGCTTAATTAAGGGGTAACAGCACACAGAAAAGAGCAAGTCTACATGTTTGTGACAAGAAGTCTGGCTTTCTGATATGTTTTATGTTGGAGAGCATTGTAATATTTGATTCTAGACTCAAGAAAACTGAAAGTTTAGAGACACATGAAGTAGTATCAGTAAAAAACCCACCCTACCCTCAAATTCTTTTCACATGCTCATTTAGGAATCAACAAAAGATAACAATTCCTTATTTAATAAAAAAAAAAAAAAAAAAAAAGAAATAATTAAGCAGTGATTGGTATCGCTGATGTTTATATATAGGAGGGAAATTAATCTCAGTTATGTTACACAGGGAATCACAGAGAAGAAAGCACGTACGGTAAGTCAGGCGAGTTTCTCTGAATATCTGTGTTCGTTTCCAAGTGAGAAGTCCCTGCAAAGATCTGACATGCTGACTTTTGACAGCATTCAGTATAGTATCACAGCACATGCAGAGCTACTTCCAATGCCCTCTACTTTTGTTTTATTTTAGTTAGAGACCTGTTTGCCTATGTCCACCCTTGGGAACCAGAAGGCCTGAGACAGAGCCATTTGAAAGCCACCCGGGATGGGCAGGGCAGCTGGTGGAAAAGGCGGCCAAAGCACTCTCACTTCATAACGCACGGTAACCCAAACTCCTTCTGACAAAGGAAATCAATACTGCGGTAGGAGACGTGCCCCAGCTTGGCACAGAACCTCAAATGAACAAAAGGCCTCCTCCTGCCTGAAGATCACCCCCAGAGCACTGTATCAAAACTCACCTCATTTAATACTAGCATCTGCAGAGGGTATTTTCCCCTCCAGGCCTCCCATGTCCTTCTTTAACATTTACTGTTTGAGATCAGTAGTCTATACAATTTATTGCACCTGTCAAGGCTAATTTATTCATGCGATCTGGCAGTAATCAAAAAGACCGAGATCGATGTGCCAGCAAACCCTGACATTTATTCATATTTTAAAGTCCCATTTGACCTTGAACTGCAGCTAGCCGGAGCTGAACTTGTCAGCAGCTCTCTGAGGCTCACTGGGTCTGGCAGATCAGTGCCTCCGGGCTAAAGGCACAATGTCAGGGCAACAAACGCTTGGACAATGAGCAGGAAAGGCTGAGCCACAGACAGAGGGTAGGGGAAATGGCACTGTTAACACCACAGTGGTCACAGACCCACCAGCTGATTCAGCAGATACACTGGTGCAGCTTGTACCTGCATGTTCTCACGGTACAACTGCTCAGGAGTCAATGAATTTCTTGCTGAGGGGTAAAAAGGGTGAGGGAAAGGAGTGAAGGAATACAGGGTGAGGGAAAGGAGTGAAGGAATACAGGGTGAGGGAAAGGAGTGAAGGAATACAGCACACGTCTGCTGCTGCAGCACAAGCAGGACACCCTACGCTGTCCTCCGCAGACTGCTGCCAGACTGGCCCCACGTGGGCCACTGATGGTGAGTCACAGGGAGGCAAAGGAAGAGACAGAAAGTAACAACACCTTCCCTCCCGGGGAGGGTGGCTGGTCATCCAGCTGCAAAGCGCAATGCAGAAGATATATAGGAAACCCTGCAACCCACCAGGGACCTGCCAGTACAACATGGCAAGGTCAACTGGGAACAGGAAGCAAAAAAATGGAACTCAAGAGAATTGCTTTGAATGTGCTCTCGCACTCCCACTCAGGAACAGGCTTCAGAACTTGCTTATTCCTCTTGAAGTCCATCAGCCCTGTCCTCTCCCCACTCAGTCATGCGCTAAAGGAACACGGGAATTTTAAGCACGGTTCTTCTAATTCATGTGTGTGCTGTAACCTCCAGTGATCATTTCAGGCTTTGAATTCAGAACAATTAGTAGGGAAATAAAATAAAGTCTATTTAAAATGGTTTCAACCTAGGCTCTGCTACTTAATGACTCTCAAACGTCCTGTGAGGACATTGTTAGAGCCTTCTGCCTCACTTTCCGCTTGGTTAAATGGAGGCATACTTGTTTACCTGCTCCCCCAGAGTGTGCTAGGAAATATGGGCGTGACATGCTGAAGTTACCGAATTGCTTGGTTTTCTGCTGACAGGAAGATATTTGTGTAGATGACATGCTATTAGAGACGCAGAGGACATCTAAGTGGCATTCTAGGTAGGAGTAATGCAGCTACAGTTTTATTGAAACATGCGAATAGATTATTTTATTACAGTCAAAACACTTCGCAGTTGCACCCAACACAGATTTTGCAGACTTATTTTGATGCATCTCTGGATTCTTCTTGGATGCATTTCTACACTATAAATCCTGTATGTCATACTAAATATGATTTTTCAGTGAGATCTGCCTTTTCTAAGCCTGGAATACAAATAGAAATGACAGATATGCCATTTTGTGTTTGTTTTTTGTTTCTTTTAAATAGCTAACACCTTTCCATTACGTCGGAAGAAAGCTACCAATGAAAAGCAACTGGCATTTTGACCAATGCATTTGTGCATGTTATATATATGTCTAATAATGCCATGCAATCTAATCTGATGGAAGAGAAACAGTGACATATGAGGATGCAAGGTAATCTGTATGGATCTAGAATAGCTGCAGTATGCGAACAGTGAAACTACACAAGGAGCTATGTAAGTTACAATAAATGTGCTAACAAAACATTCCAGCCAATCTGTTTCCCTATTTTTCCTATGTAGGAAACAACATTTGAGAAAGAGAATCTTGGAACTTTTAAAGGGAGACTTTAAATATTTTATTGGAATTTTTTCCTCCCATTTCCTTCTATGCCTACTGAAATGACTTAACTTGTGCAGGATTAAAGCAGGAATTCAGCTCCACAATAAAGATGAAAAAAGGTACAGAACAAATGTGGCAAATGGCTGTCATCAAGGTCCCAAATCCTCGCAGCAAACATGATCTAAAGGTACATTACTGCACACATCATGTCCCAAAATACTGTCATGAAACATTCCCCCCAAAGCTTTTAAAGGACACCGAATTGTAGGAAATTATATACCTCTGCAAGATGAGCAAATTATTTTTGTTTGGATAATTCATGACTGGTGTCCTCCTACAACATGACCGCAAGCAAATGCTCACTGCCACCAGTACCAGAACGGAAGAGATCATAAAACTGAGGGAAGCTTGGGAAAATATTTCAGGGTTTACTTGCAGGAGGAAGATTAGGCGGCAACAGATGAACTTACCTGCTTTGTTGTTTTGACTCCGTGCCAAGGACTGCCATCATGCTCCCAGACACTCACACCTGTGTGCTGTCTGTCTGTGCTCAGCTGAACACAGATCTGTTTCCCTGCTGTGCCCCAAGATGGCCCCTCTGTGCTGGGTTTCATTCCTGTGTGAGCTCTCTGGGGGAGAAACTGTCTCTCCCTGCCACCTTCGTGTAAGGTGCCTGGCCAGTAGTGCCTTTCTGAAATGTTAACTGCAAAGCAAATGCTAAGGTCTCTGCACTGCTTTCAGAGGACGTTTTCTGCCACTGTAGAGATGACAACTTTACTGTTCCCTGGGCTGTTTTGCCCACTATACAGTTATCATCATCATCACTGCTACTTGCAGCTGGGCAAATTGAATAGAAAGGGTAGGAAACAGACTCCTCAAGATCATGCATCTGGTAAGTACTCCCCAGTCAAGTCCCTGGTCTGCTATACAACACAGCTACCTTGCCCAGAGGTGCCTTTGTTGGGAATATTCCCATTGCACTATGTAAGCCAGTAAAACCAAATCTACCAAAGTTTTGCACTAAAAATTTCTCATTGGTGGCTAATCTGCTGCCTTCAACAGAAAGTAGTTTGACTGTTTCACGCACAGTGTTAAGTTGCTTCTTTTCTGTGTATTACCCAGAACAGAGATAACGTTATAATTTTTTGGCACCAAGGAGCAAACTTCTATTCGACAATACAAGTATGTGCATTATTCTCTGCTCCTGCTCCTCAGCTCAGAAGTATCTGTCACACAGGTCAGCTCAACGTGCTTTACTCTATTCAGGCAACACTACTGCAAGGATAATTATTAGTCAGTCAGACATTTCTTTAGCAGACAGCAAAAAATGTCATATTACCTCCCAAAGTTTTCCAGACAGAATTAAAACAAAGCCAAACTAACCTAAACCCCACAACACTTTCCCCCTCCAAACCCACAACTCATCAAAGATCAGCCATTTTCCTCATGCTCACATGACAAGAATGCTTCCGCCTGCCAGCAGTAAGGATTTATATGCCTCTGTTTAACATCATAAATAATGGCGACTTGAATTTTCCTACAAGGGTAACACCTCAGCAACAGATCACAAGTTAGACATTTCAATACCTACAATACCATCTCCAGACCCTGTGCTCAAGGCTGGAGGATCCTATAAATCCGACAGCTCACCACCAAGGCTGAAGCATATTTTCCCAAATGACATGGTTTGCCTGGAGGATGGTTCCTGGGAAAATCCTCCAGCAACACAGCCACACGTAGGAGTCCTGGCCACAGCCAAAGAAAGCAGTCTGGGCTGCAGGTCTCACGTGCCCTGGCTGCTAGTCCGGGTCAGGGTCCTCCCCTCAGGACATGAACCCAAACCAAGATTTTGCTCCAGCTGCAGAAACTGAGGCTGAAAGAACTCTTGCCACCCTAAGAGCCCTCTACGTTTCCTCGAGGATCAGATTAAACCTCTCATCACCAGACAAATAAGAACCACCTGGGGAACTAATCAAAAGGTCAATTAGAAAATGGGCATCTCCCTGCTCTGGGAACAGTTGGTATCCTGAAACACTTCTGCATTTCATTTTTCAAGTGGAAGAATGATGTTTTCCACAGCACTGATAAATTATTTTTTTATAGGGTTCTGAAAAAGATTCAAAATGGTTCCAAAAATCTCTGAGAAACCTTTTGCCAGGTGTGCTGGGAGCCGACTAAGGACTGACAGCTGGGCACACAACAGCCCAAGCCAGGCTTTCAGTAATCAGCATCAAAATTTAGAGTTCTACAGAACATTTGGAGTTCTGGATGAATTGTTATTTTGTAATAGAAAATATGTTGTATCAGAAAGTTTCTGACCAGCTGTAGCTCATCTCTAGGCTTTTGGTTGAGTCTCCTCATTAGGCAAGTGAAACCTATTTCAATCTCAACACAATTAACACGCTCAACTTCTCGGCATTTTTCCTCTCTCTCTAATTCAATTCACGCTTACCACTGCAGAGGAACCTGTGTCAGATTTAGATTAAACCTGCAAGAAAGTGGCTAAGAAGAAAGCAGCAAAGACTAAGGAAGCATTTTCCTTCCTCAATTCTTTCACTGTTGATCTCTTTCTGAAATTTCCATCCTTGTGCTTTTATAATGTCCTAGTACATGAAAGAGTTTGTAACATAAAATGTTACACTTGATGGAGCATGATGTGATATTGAAGCCAAATGGCCAGATGCTCTTTTGTGAGCTATTTCCAATGCTCCCACTTTAGAGAGTGTTTTTTAACGGTATTCACAAGCTCTAGTCCTGTAGTTTGCTGGCAATTTCATGCTAGAGCACCATTGCGCTATGTACTGATGAAAACATTGTTTTCCATTCAAGGTTACAGTTATCATCAATAAAAAAAAAAAAAAGAAAGAAAAAAGAAGAAAAAAAGCACACTGTGGTTCAAAGAAATTGCAGACAGGTAGGGAGTTGGATTGCCTCCCCAGATACAAGATTGTGCATCCCACTTAGAGTACAATTGAGACTATATAAATAATCTGGTCAGAGGAAAAACCCAAGTACTCTTAGTCGAAACAGGCCAAGGGCCATCTTTTAGGTCTTTGGCTTTGCTTTACGCTGTTTTCACATTCTTCTCTTTCATGTGTGGGAAGACCATTTACATGGAAAATCTTCCAGTTTGAAACATGGTTGATGTTAGACATTTGAAACCTGGCACCAGGCGCTGGCTGTCACACTGGAATTCAGCCTGTCCTCATCTGCTTTTTTCATGGTTTTCTTGTTTGCTGACAGCACTGCATCTCTCTGGTTCACTGCACAGAGGCATGAGCACCAGTTACTGGGAGGATATAACCACAGAGCCAGGATCAGAGTAACCAGGGCTGCTAACAGCTTTCTCCGGGCTGTTAATACAGTTATTGCCCCACGTAGCCCATTGGAACTGGCAGTTGAACGCTTCGGCAATGGGGACGGTGGTGATTCGTGGTGACTTCAGCAGCCTGGGATTTAATGCCTGCATGAGCATCTTCACTTACAACTAAGTCAGTCTGTCTCCTTTTCCAGACAGAATGCATTATTGCTATACACAAATGTCAAGCCTAATCTCATCCCGTTTGAATCAATGAAACTCAGCTGGAATTAAAAGATGCTGCACATTTAGATGGGCAGGGGACCTGGCTCATCATGTATGCACATCACCATAGAAAAGGCTATTCCAATCCCTATTTTGAAGAGGGGAAAGGAGCTGCGAATTAATGTAATCCAGGCACTATGAACTCAATCCTTTCATGACTTCTTAATGCTTGACTTTACAAGCTTAACATTCTTTTACCTTAGGAAATGACTATAAAAATGCTAAGTTGAGATGGAGATGGAAAAGAGGACACCTTTACTTACATGGTTTAACTGGAGGGTGAGACCCAGGGAATTTATCACAGAGATCTTCGCAACCTATGCAACAGGGCAACTTCCAATAACAGTAGATTACATCACTTATTAGGATTTTGCTTAGACAGTGCAGAGTTCAGTGTAGAACTGGTCAGAAACATTTTAATAGCATTTAACTTCATGCTGAAAATGCTGATTTATCGCACTGCAGTGTGAATAGGCATGTCTAAGGAAAGAGTGCACTACATTTTCAGATGCCAGCATTTGTGAATTTTTGTTAACATCATTTAAGTCATTAAATATCTTCAAACTGAAAGGCTTTCTTTTAAACTTTTCATTTGAAACTGAACTAATTTATACTAAAAATTACAGCTTGGGAAAGGTCAAAATAAATAGGAAGTATTTTTGGACTTACTGGAATAAGACATTTTGATTAACCTGTGTTTTGGGACAATTTTCACTTGTATTTTACCACAGCATGTGGAAAAAACACCCTGAAATTTTGAGAAAATCTCCAGAAGAGAGTTCCTACTTACCTCTTAGCTCTAAGACTAGGGGCTTGGTTCATGAATCACACAGGGTAAAAAGCATTGTCCAGATTCAGAATTAAAGTCTGCTATACATAAACCTTGTGACATTTTTATTACAGCATACCAGCCTAGAATCTGCATTTAAAACACTGACTGCTCAAAGGAATCTAAATCCCCTTAGCTAAAGGTAATAAAATCAGGTCAAGAATTCACTGCGCGACAATCTACCATTAGCATTTCTGTTCAGAGAAGATGTAGTTCATCTGTTTTTAAAGAAAGTAAAGCTGGGCCATACAGCATAAGTTTGGAAAGTCTAATGATTTACTTGCGTATGAAAGTCCATTAGGTAATGAGTTTTATTTCCTCACTAAGAGATTTCAGTGAATCTGCATCATGATTTTTTAACAGTATGCACAGTATTCCTGCAAAGCCCAGAGGTGGAATTGCATTTCTATAGACAGAACCCACGCTTGATTTCAACTAGGCAGCTTGCCCACCATTAGCAATGTAATCACAACAGCAGAGAGCGCAAATGATCTGAGCTTTTACCCTGTTTCAGACAGTTCTTTTCAGTCATGATGAACTGTATGTTCTCAGGACTGTGCCATTGCCAGTTGCCAGAAGTGGCCCAAGTTACCTGTGACACATCTGCAGGAGCTGAGGTCACAACTAACCTGAAGCATCCAGCTCAGCTATGCTGCAGAACTAAGCCATCACCTGAATTCACAATAGAGTTAATTTGTTACACTGGTACCTAGGGACATCTCTAATTTATTTCTCTGGCCAGGAACTCTTAAACAGTAGGTTTATTTAAGATATCTCAAATTGGGTAAGTCATTAGTTTGGGGGGGCAGTTGTGTGTGTGCATGTGTGTGTTGGTTGTTTTGGTTTTTTCTCCCAAATCTCTGAGTTAGCACCTCTAAGAATTCATCAGCTGATGCAGATTCCCTCCTTTGAAGTACATCACAGTGCTATTGAGAATAAAGAAGTATGGCCAGTTGATGCTGGCCATAAAAGTGAAAAGGTTTTGCTTTCAGTTGTCAATATGGCAACATGTTTTTTATTTAATTTGTTTGAATTCTTTGTGGTGGAAGCAGAATGTAATTTGTACTAGACCATCCTTTAAAATTAATGCTTGAGCTCTTCCCACCCACTGTTACAGTTGATAGGTACAAAATAAGAAGAACAGCAATTCATTCACCTTATCACTGGAGCACCAGAGGAAGAGAGATCAAAGTGCAATGATTAATGACTTGCTATAAAAAGATGCATCATAAACTGCTTGTATTAGGTCAAATCATAAACTAGGCTTTTAATGTTTATAGGCTCCCTTTCTAAATAATTAAGTGTGTCTGTAGCTCCCACTAGGAAGTGAACTCACATGACAATTGCAAACCATGCAGTTTCTTACAGGGTCTCACTTAAAAGGTTCCATCTTCCTTTACATTCAAGCACTGCTTGAATTTCTCTTACTACTGGGACATGTCTCTGTACTACAGGTCAGAGAGACCATTTGATGTCCAGGAGCAGTAGATATGAACGTGATCTACCCCGAGTTTAGTGTGTCTTCTTCAGGTACAGACACATTCACAGCTTTGCTGCAGGAGAAAGTACCATTATTTTTCTTTATCTCTGCCTTCAGGTTGGGAAAAGGACAGCTGAAGCACAGCTGAAATGAAACCAGGGCTATCTACCGCTCACTGGCTCCACATGGGTACAAGGAGGCAGAGCAGTGGTCTGGTGCTTGCCTGAATGCAGCAAACAAGCCAAGCTCCCTGTCCTTGTGAAGGGCACCTCATCCACACAGGAGCCAGCTACCATCTGACTTTGTAAATTCATGGCCAAAATCAGCTTTTAGGTGCTCACAGACAATTCCCATCAGCTTCAGTAGCTGGTTGGTGAACACTCATTGAATAGCACCATTTGTCTATTACAGAATTCAGTCCTGTGTTTATCCGTCTTGTGGTGACACTGTCATCTTTGAAAATCAGAGAACAAGATGACATCATGTTAAGTGTCCATCTATTTCTTTACTATCACAAGCCTGCAATCATGTCCATCTCTCTTCCATTTCTCAGAACAGCTGGTGCTTTTTCTCAACCAAAACAGAATCTCCCTAGCTTGGCAAACAGACATTGGCTTTGCTGCAAGGCTACTCCATTAGGAGAATGTCACAGCTCTAACCAATATGCAAGTTTACACAAAAAAATGAGTTAAAAAAAGAGCTGCAGAGCCCTAAACATTTTCAATAGATGTGGTAGCCCCAGTCAGTTTATACTGAAAATCACTCTGGTTAATTATTTAAATATTTCCATCTATGGAATTCAGAAAAAGGAAAAAGCCAATAGTGGAATACCCAAGATGATGGTTTTTTTTAAATAAAGAATAGATTTAAGGGGGATTAGCTGGGTTATCAAACAGTATCCTCCCAAATTGGCTAATTTGTTTCACTGACTTTTGCTATTTCACTTTATTAAAACAATTTAAATGAAGGTTGATTAGATGCAATGTAATGTAATTCAGACACTCCAAGCCTAATTCCTTTTCTTTTAGCAGTAACACGATAATAGTTTGCAAAAAGTTTAAAGGATTATTGTTACAGCTATTTAAAATAGTGAGTGTTTTCAGCCATACGTGTGCCACCACTTCCCCATGACTTTATTATTTATTATTATATTATTTCCTGCTCTTTACTCATTCATTCATTTATTCCTTCCCTTCTCTGTGTTTCATTGATCCACACTAGCGGAGTCATACATGGGCAACAGCATCCCTCTGTGCAGGTGTAGGGGATATGCCAAATATCCCTGCATGGGTCAGTGCACCACGCCTTGGGAAAGGAGTGATTTTTGCAACTTACTTTGAGTTTCTTGAGTTAAAAAAACAACTTTGTAAATTCACAGTGATTTTATAAATATCTTAGAGGGAAGGGAGAAGATTTCCGTGCATTTTCACCCTGTTAGTTTCTGACAGCTCTGAAAGACACACAGGAGGGGATCACATGTAGGACTTGCAAATTAGGAGGCAGACACTGTGTATTACTTACCATGCTAGATCTCGACTGAAAACACAGAGTAACAGATCTGTGCTATGGGCATACAGCTTATTTCAGAGTGAACTCACTCATATGCCTGTACTTTCATAAAGCCTTTTTCAAACAGTAGGGTTAATTATTCTTTACAGGGCAAAAAAACCCAAACAAAACAAACAAGGCCCACCCCCACCCCCCAAATCCAAAGAATGAGAGCTGGTTTCTAGATCCCAGGCTTCTGCAGACTTTTAACAGGTTCTCTACCTCTGAAAACCTGTCCTTGCTCACTTCAAATCCTTGCCTCTTCAAGCAAGTGCCATTTCATAATCCTGTTAAAACCTTTGCCTCTGTTTACCAGGAGCCCTAATCGTACTCAGCAAGTTCTTCTCATCTAAGGAAGACCGACAGCTTTCAGATTTCTTAGGAGGCTTATTCATCAGCTACGCCAGAGTTTTGCCAGAGCATTCAATCTATTCTGGGAGCAGCCATGTGGAAAAAGTTTCAAACAGCTCAAAGCCCTGCACAATGATAAAGGAAAGCTCACACAATCCTGGTAATAGCCTGACCCTCTTAAGGAAAATTGGATGATTTGTGGTAGCAGTTTTTCTGTCCCCTATGTGAATTCTGAACCTTAAAGTATAAGCAGTGTATTCACACAGTCCCGTTACAAACCCTATCCCTCTCGCGATGCTGGAATAATAAATAAACACCCATACGTGAAAATAAAGTCTTGCTGCAATGACCTTCTTCCTCAGCCCACTTGTGTGAAGGAGTTTGTAGCCATTTTAGAAAAAAAAGAGTCAGATAAAGAATGGACTAATTTGATCTTCAGTGTTTCACCACGAGCAGAATATATGCTTTAATGAGCACATTACATGCACCAGGGACGTGTTACTGTGAAGCAGGGAATCAGGAGTAAGGGGAAAATAATTAAACAGTCAGCTTTGTAATGAGGAAACTGTGTTCATGCAACATTAAGTGGCCTAATTTTCAAGTGCTAAGCAAAGACATGTTCCTTGGACTTCAGAAGGACTTGCTGGCAAACACCACCTTGAAAACAAGGGCAAAAGATCACAAGTATCAAACCTCCTACAGGTCTAAGAAGTACAGGGTGGACTGATCCTGTCCTGAAGTCACCTGTCTACAGTTTGCACTGACCTATCTGTCAGGATCAAATACCTGTACACTGTAGTTCTTATACTATAAGGAGGACCCCTAAAGTTTTAAAATACCACAGCATTCATCATGCATGGTATGCAGAACTTAAAATTGATGTCTACCAGCCTGGCCTTAGCTTTCTGTTGGTACTGCATCTGCTAGGCAACAAGCATTCACCATCATTAGGTGCAAGGAGCACATGATGACTTAGTGTAGCTGTTTGCACAAGCAGAACTACTAGGAAAGGGGAAAATCTGTCTCACTGGGTTCAGAGACTGACAGAATGAACCAGTAAACCATATTTCTGACTGCTATCAGTTCTCTCAAGGCCAGTAAGGCCAGGAATATTCATTTACTGGGACTGCCAGTTCCAGATAGTGTTGCAATATGAATTACTTCAGTGTAATAGCCTATCACTCAGACAGCAATCCTGTTGGGCCACAGGCTCCCCGTCTTTCTTTGCAAATGGACACGGCACAAAGTCTCTTCTTTATTACTCACCCTCATGCCCAATTCAATGTTTTCTCCTCCATAGACCTCCATACCAGGGTCAAGCAAGCCAATCTCACCAAAATACTCTCGGTCCACTACAAACGAGCATCCAATCATGGCTGGTGTCCTGCACAGAGAGAATAAAGCAAAAAATTAAGTTGCTTATTAGCTACTACAGAACCCACCTCATAACAAATTTATAGAGACAAAACAGTTCTTAGTCTTCAAGTTTACATTTTGAATTTATTTTTGAGCATGCAATCACATTGCACTTCATCCCCCAATGGACAGAGGACCTTGTGAGACCAGAGCCACCTAAATAACTAACTCACTGCCAGACACACTTGCACCAGCTGCTTGTGAGACAGGCACAAGATGTAAGTCAAGTAATGTGTGTAAGTGAAGCATCAGGCTGTTTTTCCTTTATTTTATAGACACAACCTCTGTGCTGGAGCTAAAGTTCACCACCATACTGAGTAGCACAAGAACTAGACTACACTTTATTTGAAGATTGATACAGAAAAAAACCCATAAGCTTTGTCAGAAATGAGGAGTCCCCTTACCCACATACTAGAAGTAAGGGCATGTCAAGAGCCACGGATCAATCATGGTGTGAAGTTTGGCAAGGGACTTCCCAGAGTTGACTTTAGGAGATAAATTTCAGCCTCTGTGAAGCTATTACATGATTAACATTTCTATGTTTGCTGAGGGCAGTGTTTAGAAAAGGAAAAATTTTCAGATGAAAAGACTCTGCCCTCAGATCTGCCACTGACCAAGTGGGTGATTTCAAATAAATCATTTCCCTTCTTTGAGCATCAATTTCTTTCTGTGTAAAATTATGGTTATGCTCTCCTTTACAAAGCAATCTGAAACCTGTCGCTCAGCAGCACAACATGACAACAAATTTTGAGATCATTTACCATATGAACACAGATATTATTTCAATGCAATACAAGCTAGTGATATTTGCCGGTTTCATTTGTCCACACTTTCGCTGCATCTCTGTACTGGGCACAATGCCTGCCTCTAAATTTCAAGGTAGGAGCTAGGATTTGCTACTATAGCCCACAATTTAGAAATGTAAATTTGACTAGTTTTAAGGTGGAAAACCAACAAGAGCCTGCAGCTCCACGTTCAACTTGCAATTCAGCTGCAGGTTGCACAGTGCCCACTGCAAGATCATTGATAGTCATCCTGCAGTGTGATCTACAGGATGTGCTCAGGCCCGGGGGACAGACACACACCGCCCCCGCCCCCTCCCCCTCCCCCATTTTAGTGGGACCCCAACAGACCAGACTGCTGAAACAGGAGAAACTGAACGCTTCTGGAGCTGACCTAGAAGAATGAGCTGTGCTCCCTCTTCCATCAAAAAGGAAGTGATTTTGGACCATCTGGCAGATACAGCGTCATTCCTAACAGTGCTGTTGTAAAAAGACATCAGGAAAATCCTAGCTTATGCCAATTTTCTATCTCCTAGTAGAACAGAGAATGCTCTAGGGCCCAAGCTTATATATATATACACCATGAAAATGCCCTATAGAAACAGTGATGATGGAAAAGGTCTGAAATCTGTTTTAAGAAGTCCCCTTTGTAATGCACTGATGTTATATTGTCACTATGACGTCTCTGTTGTCCCAGATACCTGCATGTTTCTTCAATTTGTACAGAAAGCTATTCACATTTGCCCATGACATCTGAGAAACATATCCACAAGACAGTTTCACACACATATCAAAAACTGCCCTGGCCAGGAAAACCAACACATTTTTTACTCATGTATTGGTGGATCCCACTGGTAGCAACAGGTGGCTGCTGGAACAGTGTTATCACATCAGGTCCTTTTTCTCATCAACAGTTCACCATTTCTACAGCAGGAGGTTAAAAGGCTTCAAACAAGCATCCAAGATATGGTCAGACAAAATAATTCTTTGCTCCCAGGCTTAATGCATATTCCAACATAGCAGAACACAGTTCAACCTACGGCAGGAACTATTTGGTACCTTTGAAAATGTTCATTTGCTGAAGCACCACTGTTACTTATCTGTAATGGACTCTGCTGTAGCACTTGCCATACTGGTACCACTTCAGCATCTCTCCCTTGCACTTTTTCTCAGTCTGAAAGCCATTGCAACCTCAGATCATAACAATCCTATACTGCAGTGCACACTATCCCTCTCATGTTTTCTCTGTGTAATTGAAAAAGGCAGCTGTTGATAGAAACACATTTGATCGGCACTGTTTCTGACAAAGAAGCTGAAATAGCTTGATTAACTCTCTCATGTTCCACCCTCACAGACTGAGACGCATTCCCTGGATCATGAGCTGGGGGCACAAGATTCAATGGCGGTTACAAAGGCAAACATCTGGCTTTCACAGATGACTTTGGACTGAAGTGGGGCTCTCAGCCAGATCCCTGCACCCATTCAGTTAAAAAGGCTGAAGGAAACTGAGGCCAGATGTCACAAACCCTATAAAGAAACTGCAGCAGGGTCACCACCAGCATCCTCAGTGCTTGGACCTCTCCCACATCTCACAGTCCCCCTTTGTGTGTGCAAGAAATTCCAGCACTTCTCTGTTTGGTGGTGTTCTTTGTGAAGACATTCTGTTGAGTCAGTCTCTAGTAAGAAGTGGTCTCAGAGGTCTATGAAAACCATGCATGGTCCTGGGTACTCCTGGCTGGACACATCCACCTTCTGTTGATGCATATACTCATACAGCAGCATCTTTGCAAGATGGATGGCATTTATAAATTCAAGTTATGTGGTAAAATGCATCTCCCTGTTTACAGTTTCTAGAGCCATGCCTGAAGACAGACTTGCCTAAAAAGTCTGAGAGCTCTCCTGTACGCAGGACCAGACATACCCTGCATTTGTATCTATTTGTATATGTATTTGTACAATGTATCCTGCATTTGGTCTAGAAACTGAAATACAAGGAGGACATGACCAAGGAAAGGGAATTCAATAGTTCTGGAATGAAATAAGCCTTTGAGGTAATATAAAAAAGGGAAGAAGGTGGGGGGGGAAGAAACACATACCCTTTTCTTTCTTTTCATTCTTATGTATTTAAAGCTAAACACAGGCTTCACTGGATGAAGGCTAGAGCATCACTGCTCTGCAAAACTGAGCTGCTGATTTGGACTTAGACTCATTCTCTTTTCAGTTCCTACCTCCCACCCCAATCCTCTGGAAGCAGCTCCTTACAGCAGTAGGATGCTCCCATGAGGACATTTCTCCTTCCTTCCTAATGAGGAACAGTACAACTAGGCTTTGCAGACTGCTCTCAGGTGCTGGAATCTCTCTCTCTGGGGGATGGAGTTTTGCAGCTGTTGGTTCTGTCCATTAAAACACTGACTTGTTAATTGAATGGGGTGGGAAATACATTTTAGAGGCAACTACATAATCATCACTCACAGACGAATGCCACTGAGGACCGCCTCTGCAACTCCCTCTCTCTTTTCTAAGTTTTATTTCTTCTCATTAGATGTATTCAGATACAGACTTCACAAGCTTTCATGGCTTATTCTGAAAAAAAGTGTTTTCAGGAATGAGCAACAAAAGCAGTGCAAAGGCAGAAGGAACCACATCCAGCTTTTCAGAGAAACCAGTCAAAAATTGCCACTGTCAGTGCCCTTATCTGAATTTGGCTGTCTGCAGCCACTGCTCTTCTGCACAGCAGCACAGCTGCAACCCCAGAAGCTGAGCTGGGAAGCCTGCGGCTCTGCCCTGGCCACATCCTGATGCAATGGAAGAACTTGCCTACGATGCACAATGTGTGTTCAACACTTCCATCAGGTTCAACCACAGTTTTGGGCATTCAGTCCTCATAAAGTCCAGGCTCTTAACTTCCCTGCGCTTTGACTGACCCAACTGTAAACTAAGTGTAATGCAACTGCGCAACCCAGTAAGCTAGTAACAGTGCTGCGAGCTGGGGGACCCTGACTCTATTCCCAGCTCCGCCATTCATCTGAGTCACCTCCCTCTGCCTCTGTTTCTCCATTTGTGAAGCACACATAATAATACCGGGTGAAAGTCTGAGAACTGCTTCAGCAGCTTGAAAGCCTACGATTCACTTCTAAATGTGCTTTAAGATTATATGGTGGGTAATTTTATAGTGGACTACAGCGTTACATTGACATAGTGAAAACACTTTTAAAAAAAACACCTGCTCCTGAAAAAAACATGTGATCCTCACTTGGCTGCTATCAGTGAGTTTTTCCAGTACTTGAAAAATTCCAATATGTCTACCACTTTTAGTACAGTGCAGCAAAGACTTCCCTTGAAAGTTAGAAATGGATATATAAGCAAAAGGAACTGTATTAGTACATCTTAAACACTGCTCACTAGCCAAGGGGCAGCAAATGAGAAGGGGCATGCCTCTAGCACTTCACAGCTTCAGAGTAAAATATGTTAATCTAAACCACACCTGGTTTATATAGAGGGACCCTTTTCCTTAAGTCATGCACTTTTTAGTAAAACAGTGACATTTTTAGAAGGAAGGTATCGCAGAATAGAGCTATGCCATTTTTTACCAACATCCCAAAGGTGCTGGACAACTTCATTGATCTGTGGAATATTCTTTGACACAACTGAGGATGTTATAAGTATTAATTACAATCAACAGCAGCACTCAAGAGATAATGCGGGAAACACAGCAAAATGGTTTTTGCAGCTAAAACCTTTAAATGCAGCATAGAATAGTATTGATTCTGCACTGCAGAAAGGTACAGCATAGTCAATTTGTGGAAATTACCTGATGGCATGGCTCTAGCAAGGGAGATATGAGAGAGACAGTACTCTGGGTAATACCCTGGGGAAAGGGAGGAAGCAGAGAGAGCAGCGCTTCATGATGGTAAACACCCCCTCCTTCCCTGCCTGCTGCTGCAGCAGGTACAGTGCAGGTGGTTATGAGGCACTGTATGGAAGAGGGCAGTGCCTGCTATGGGGTGGGGTACCAGAAACAGAGGACACCTTGGCCAGAAATGAAAGCTGCTTGCTGTAGGTCTGAGTCACAGCTGTTTCATTTTAGGTCTCCAGGAGCATGGGTCTGTCAGCAAAACTCCAGCAGGCACCGACACCCATTTCTCCAGCTGGGTGCATCCCCCTCCTTCCCTTTACAGACAACTGAAGCATGCTGCCTGGGGGCTTTGTCGACAAGTGAAGGAGAAAGGGATGAGCGCTAAACTGACATACTGCATGTGATACAGGAAGTCTTCCTCTCCCTTACGCATCTTTCTCCCCCTGCCTTAAGGTCAGTATACATGCAATCAGGTCACACTTGAAACAGTTTTCAGAGCACACAAGCCCAATTTCCAGGACAACTGACCTACAAACACTCACACACAAATACATACATACAAACACAAATGTAACTGTTCAAAAATGTAGAAACATAAATATATATATATACACACACAGGGATAAGGAGAGGGAGAAAGAGACTCAAATGACACATCACACCCCGTATCTTTGGGGTTTCTGCCTTTCTTGATAGAATGTTTCTTTGATTCAGGTTCCTAAGCAGCACCTCACCCCTGGCCTGACAGGTAAGTGGGGAAACCTGCATGGCACCTGCATAAGCATTTATTTTTTCTTACAACTTATGTCTTCTGCAAGAAAGAGTCACACCAGGCTGGGGAAAAGAACTCAAGGACAGATCTGCTGCTTAGTAGCAACAAGAAAAAAACTGACAAGCTTAATGATGGGAAGGTTTGTTAACCCCTTTGGAGAGCTACAGCATGAGAAAAAAAGCAACCCAGAATGCTTGGCTAGGAAAGGCAGGGCAATAGGGATGTAGAATATCTCTCTGATGCCCCACAGAAGTATATTTTTTGGAACAGGTAGGATACCCGCCAGAACTTGGACAAATAAAAAAGAAACTGTTCTGTTATAGACTCCTGTGAACCAGCAGCTGAAAAGATGGCTATAACCAATCAATAAACAGTTACCAGTTTTATTATTACATGACAGCATGGTTTATCCTGAAAGACTTTACAGATGAGCCCCTTCCTAAGCTCAGGTACACTGATGGATTTCTTCCCAGAACAGTGAAGACCCAACACGGCTGCATCACCACCACTACGACAGACCAGCACAGGGCCTGACCTGCACATGAGATGGGCATGCATGCTCCCAGCTAGAGCCGGCAGCACAAGCCACTTAACTGTGGGTCTACCAGACGACAGTTCACATACATGAGTGAGGCACACGTGCTTTGTAGAGCGGCTGATTCAGTGCATGCACATACACATTCCTACTGGTACCAAGCTATGGCATATTAAAGCAGTAAGTGAGAACATATGCAACAATGAAATGCACCACTGCTGCTGGAGGAAGATAAAGTGGAAAGCTGTGCAGCGCTTGGTTGAGTGAGGCTGACTAATGACTCTAATGTTAGTGGCTGCTGATCAAGAAATCAACACAGAGCAGTCCATCATAATCACGGCAGGTGAGGGAAGATGAGCCAGAGCCAGAGCTCAGGATACCGTAAACCTTCTTTGCTGTTCCAAAAACCAGTAGTATCTTCCGCATACAGAAAAAACCCCAGCTTGTTTCAATGCATAGTCAAATTCATTAGAAACCCTCTGAAATAGGATGCTTTGTTACACAGTTTGTTGCCAGATGACAAGGACGTTTTTGGGCAGTGTGTTCTCAGGAACACAAATGGAAAACAACGTGATGGACACAGCATGTCAAAATAACCACCCTCATTTAAATCTTCACGTTGTAGACATCTTGCATCTCAAATGTCAAACATGCAAAATGGATTGCCTGCAGAAGCTGATTTGGGGAACATCAATTGTTCTGAATTTCAGAGTATTAATGCAGGGAAAAAAGAAAAGAAACAACTTTAAACTGTATCTTTACAAAATCTGACACTTTGTTCTTGCCATTTCTTTACCTTTGTTTGCACTTCAAGGCCACATGCCCTTTGCCACTTGGACCACAACAGCTGATCTGACATTTTATGGTGTGCACCTGACATGACTGCCTATACGGTGCCCCACTGACTTGAGGGACAGTTCCTGCTCCTTCCCAGCAACGTTCTGAGTAGGATCACACCACTTAGTGTCCAAGAAAGTAGAGGATCGGGCTTCAAATAAAAAACTTCTGAGAAAAGAAGCAAGCACATATGTTGTGTAATCCCAGAAGAAAACAGGAATTGGACTCTACTTTCTAAATGTCTCACCCAATTCTGCAGATCGATGCTATTTATTAATACAATGCAAATATCAGACATTCCAGGGCTCTGATCCTCACTGATATCAGGGTACACATTTTTTTAACACTGAAAATCTTTAATCCCTTTGGAGATCTGGGAGAAAGTATTCAGCGACACCAACCACAAAGCCTGTCATGGGGTTATTAGTTATTCGCCTTTTCTTTTACAAAACATACAGAGAGACAAAAAAGAAATCCACTATTTGCTGAAGGCAGTGTCAAAGGAAGCCTTAAGGACAGTGGTAGCAAGGATTACATGAACTTGCAGGTTTTGTGCTGATGAACAGTCCTGCAATGAGTGCACTGAAGAGACACATGGATCCAAACACCATCAGTGAGGACTAGTTTGCATGCCTTGCAAACTAGACTGAAACAGAAATTGTAGTTGCAGTACACGGTTTGGAAAGCTGGCTGCAAAACTAAAATCTGTACCAAACCAACAGACATTTTTGAAAAAGTTTGCTCACTAGTCTGACTTCCCCTTCCTTTTGAAAATACACCTTAGATTTTCTACAGCTGCTAAGTTCCCATCCTGGGTGCTTTCAAATCTCAGTTCTAAGTACAGACTTCCTGATCCTTTTCATCAATCACCTGCATGTGCTCTCTTTCCATTACCATAATTACACTGGCACATCACTGAAAAGCCACAAAATTGCATTGTATTTCTATCAGCAGGTGTAACACAACAGCACAGCCAAATGCTTTAGCAAATCCATCCAGGTGCTACTGCTTTGGAGGCCTATCAGAAATCAGTGCAGTGTGGCTATGAAGTGGATGCTCTGCTAAAGCACATGTTCCCAGGGAGACAGGTAAGTGTTCATGGTTCGACAATGATGTCTCTGCATTTCAGGGCATGTAATTCATAATTTGCTGGAGAGATACTTATGTAATCACAAGAGCTGAGTGCTCCTGGTATTTGTCAGCAAGAGCTGGGCGTGCTCCTCCTTGTGCTGCTTGTCTCATCTGTCTCTGGGCAGTTTATGCACTGTTGAATTGGAGGGTTTCTTCACTTGGGTTCAGAATAAAATCGCTGCTCTCAGGAGTCAGCTACTTACACACGTCAGATTTCAACACTACTTAGTGCTTAGGTTTGGACCTTATTCACTTCTGTATCAGTCCAGCTCAGTGCAAGAGCTTGAACATAAACCTGAGGAAAGCCCATGATAAATCAGACCCTGTATTGCTGAAAAAATCCTCTTCTCCCAGCACTTCAGGGATGAGATTCCTTATTCTCTATTAAAAAGATATGTAGTTGAATTTCCAGAAGTGTTTTGCAGATGCAGCTTCCATAGTTTAGGGAGTACACAAGCCACCACCACTGAAAATCACGTATAAGAACTTGCTGAGGTTTAACCTCCTAGTTCAGTCTTATCTGATATGTGATCATTGTCTCCAGAACAGAAGATACTCAAATACTCATGTGAAAATTAATACAGTGATTTCACATATAAACTGGAAGTAATGATGTGTGCAAAACCTTTCAGGAATAAAAGAATGAAACCCTGATTTCAGGAATGAAAGCTTTGGCTGATTAATTTTCCTTCATCAATAAACTATTTCTCAGGGCTGAGTGAAACAGATATAAAACACCTGCACTTTTAAAACAATGTGAGGACACCAGGGCACGTTATCCAGGAAAACTGATTTCCTAAGTAATTACTTTTCTGCTTATTGAGGTTTCAAGCTGAGCAAAGGGTCAGTGATGAAGGACTGTGCTGTCTTGTAGTAAATAAGGTTAATGTTGCTGTATAGCTGTTTTGCAGTCGCAAAGCATGAGAATGAACCTAAGTGCAACTTGCAACACTTGCTCAAATACAGATTGAAACACTGCTCCCTGTACGAGGGATGGATCCTGTGAGATGGCCCCATCCAACCAATACCTTGGAAACATGATCCGTTCATCTGTGTTCTTTCACTTCCAAAAGACCACTTGAATCCTTTCAGTTAGGTATGTTGTTTGAAGTGCTTGGATGGACTTCTCAGGACCAGACAACCCAAGCTCTACACTGGAAGGGAAGTACGTCAGCTTCTCTGCCAGAGCTCACATTGGAACCATACCATAGAGTTATAGCTTAATTTAGCATGAAGCTGATATACACCAAAAAGCAGATTACTGCAAAGTGGTAATTTGTGTCCTTCCTAAGAAATCTCAAAAACAGGGCACAGCAACCCAAAGTGCATGCCTGGGGTTCATATTTTTTAGCATTTATTTCATGAGTTGCTAACAACAGTACCCTTCACCCAGCACAGTACATCTCAGAGGAGTGGTTAGACAAGCATCTCTACTGGAGATGAAGGGCTAGGAGATGTGAATTTTTAAATTAAGGGGAAAGAAAGCCCATTTCTTATCAGTTCCTGTTTTCCCACTGTAACAATTCTCAAACACACTATCACAATTCCTGAAACAGTATTTCCTTAGAAAATTCCATTTCTGTAAGGTAAAACATTCCCTTACAGAGAAAAATAAAATGACACTGACTATGTGGTACAGCTTAATTTTAAAATTAATCCAGTCGGAAAACTCAGAACACGTGCAAATTTCTCAAAAAAAAGTGCAACTCTTGAACAAGGCACGGCTAACACATCTCCTACTAGTGCTGCTGGGAAACTCTGGTTTGGGCTGATGGCCAAGAGTGCTGCCTACAGACCAAAAGTGAAGCCAGCCTCTTTGTAATCACACGCAAACTACCTTTGTTTCTTATGCACATGTTTCACTGGCTTATTACTCACGTCAGAGTCCACTGGAAAATAAAAGCATAGATGAAAAAGATCCTGCTAAGGGCTACGATGTGAACTTGAACCACACATTCACCACCAGAGTACATGCACTTCTGTGTACACTGTGGTGCAGCTCTGAGATGCGACACATGCATCCCCAGCTTTGTAAAGCCATCTGTGTTCTTCAGTTTCATTTGGCTATCAGTACAGAGCCTGTAGCCTTGCTTCACTTAATTCCCCCTCGGCAGACAGCTGAGATGGAAGCATTGCTAGTACCACAATGACAGCACACGGGAGATTTACCTGATGGGAGCTGACTCATCCCCTTTATCGAGCCAGTCCTGCGGCGGGATTATGTACATGCACCAGAGGCCCCAGTTATAGCCATGGGCTGCATTGGCGTATTGCTGCACTTCAAAAGTGTTGTACTTGATATTGTCAATTGCTGGTAAGATGATCCGCTTTCGATCTTCTTTGATCCGGGTAAGTGCAGGTTCCACCCTGAGAACAATAAAAACAGCAAAATGTTTTACAGCCGTCCAGTAATCTCAGGTCCTGCTTTGCAGTCTGATACAACGCAGTTCTCTAATACTGATAGCAGTAACCCAGCGAGATGGCAGCCCAGAACACAGCACAGCAGGGCCAAACACAGATCACTGTTACACACAGAAAAGGCTGAAGCTTGGTATGGGATACTTCTCATAGTAACAGCACATGAATTATTACCTTTATGAAACTATACCAGAGTTTAACAACACTAAATTTTACCGAACACTTGTTCTGAGGCCTGGAGATTGTCGGTTCATTTTGCAATGGACAAGTGTTGAGAGACACTATCACCAAGAGTGACTAAATGGTTGCATAAGGGTGACACAATCAGGATAACTGGTAGCAATTAAATACCTGCTCTTGCTGACAAGGCCTAAAGAACAAAATACACACCAGGGACTGAATGAACCTGAAGGTTACTTAAAGGTTTTAATCTTGTTTCCTAAGGACTGACCCCATCGGACCTAGTCTGAATGACAAGCGTGGCTGCATTATGCCTTCTAGAACCCCTTTGGTGATAAGAAGGTTTCCATTGCCAGATGGTGCAAAAGCAGTGAACTGCAGGAAATGTGCCATCATTTCAAAAGGCTTTAAAACATCAATGTGCTTTCAACAGAAGCTACATCCCAAAGTGTTTCAGGAAAGTAAAAAGCTTTAGCGAAAACATTCATTTCTGACCAAGGTAGCCTGAAGTTGCTATCAATTTACAGAGAAACTGATTCAAAGAGGTAGCAGACTTACATAAGGATGGAAAGCACTTCTCAAAGTAGTATTAGAAACAGCTACTGGTTCACCTTTTTGTAACTGTGTTTCCCCTTGAAATAAGCTTTGAAGATTTTGCATAGCTCTCGCATGTATCTTTAAGGGAATGGTGGTTTGCTGTGATCCACCGAGAGAGTAGGATTTAAACACTGATCTTTTGTAATTTTTCTTTTGTTATTGGTTAAAAGGCAATTGTTCCTTTGTGGTTTCAAATTTGTTACCTTATATTTTGTTTGCTGTCTTATATTTAGTTTGTTACCATGTATTTTCTTGTGTAGGCCAACAGAAAGGAACAAGTTATGAAATTAATTCAACCTCCATTTTCAGTCTTCACTGCCTCAATCTGAACTATCATACATTTTCTGATCTCTTCTATAAGAAGACAGCAATTTCTCTGTACTTGGATACAGCCAAAATATTTCTTTTATGTACACAGACTCCACATTGCTTACATGAGGTCATGTACTGCTTGCTTTCTCTTTTTACCCCTCCCACATCAGTAAAAAGGCACATAGGTTCAGTGAAACCCTTGAGTATTGATGATGAGCTACTTACTCCAAACAAACCATCACAAAACAATGTAAAATAAAGACAAGGTGTCACAGCACTTCATTTGGAGATAAGTCAAAGAGAGTTAAAACTAGTTTGATTTGGATTCTTCTACAAAAAAATGACATTTGAATTTATCAGTACTTCTATTGTCAAAGCCCAGTCTTGCAAATTACCAAAGGTCTCCACAGAAGCATGAAAGTGCATCAGCGCAGGGGAGGTACAGTGATTTCAGCTCAGGTTGTTAAGTACCTTTTTGGCTTTAAAATATCTCCTTAGCAGGATCATATGTTGTTTGTTTTTCCCCCTTCTTCTGCATGGCATTTAGAGAACTGTATCCCAGATTCAAAGGAGATTTTTAAATTTTTTTTTTTTTTCTGTGGGAGACAAGAAACAACTGAGAGAGACTCAGGACAATGCAGTACATGATTCAGACTGCCAACTCATAGAGTCTTCAAGCCACACTCATGCACATACAAAAAGAGTCAATGTGACCCACCAGATCAGGACTCTTTTAAAAACAATTGGGTGGATGGCAGAAAAACTCTTGCAAATCCAATAAAGCAGGGAAGAATGCAGAAAAGATGAATCTGCTTTGTTCTTTCCATAATGTCATCTCTGCTTATCAGTCTAGAGGCAGCAGAACAATGGAGATGACGGCCAGACACCCCTCTCCCATCACAAATCAGGTGCCTCAATGCATGGCTGTGCTAACTCCTGTGCATATCAGCAGGAGTCTCTCCCGCTCCCTTCTGGCCTCTGACATAAAGGATTTCAAAATAGCAAGCAACAGGTATAGATGTCGCTAATGACGGGCCCCTAATTATACGACTGGAAAAAGAATCACAGAATGGTTGGGGTTGGAAGGGACCTCTGGAGATCATCTAGCCCTACCCCCTGCTAAAGCAGGATCTCCTACAGCACGCTGCACAGGGTCGTGTCCAGGCAGGTTTTGAATGAAACTTCATTAGGTTCCTCTCCACCCATCTCTCCAGCCTGTCCAGATCTTGCTGAATGGCAGCACCGACTTCCAGTGTATCAGCCACCCCTCCCAGTTTTGTAACATCAGCAGACTTGCTGAGGGTACACTCTGTTCCTTCAATCTTCCTCTTCACAGTTGTGCGGGGAAAAAAAAAATGACCTTGGAACAGGTCACTGTCCACACAGAGCACTTGCAGCAGAAGCCTTGTCACAAAACTGACTCTGAGTTCCCCTGCAAACCCAATGAACACCTTGGGAGGCAGCCCACTCCTGAAGCCTTGCATATTGCCTTTACAGATTTGGTGCAGTGGGGAAATCTCAGAGCAGAGGGATCATATCCTCCAGCGAGACCTAGTCACTGGACACAGTTGCACCCAGTGACTCCCATAGCATGCACAAATTTATTATATTTGGATCTGATTTCCAGATCTGCCCTGCAAAGCATGAAAACTGCCTGCCTGCCTTTGGAATCAGATATCTGTAAAGGGGCTTCCTTTGTAAGAATTGAATTCTATCATCCACTACCATCCAAACCTCAAAACAAGCCTTTGACAAGCAAGGAAAGACTGGGAGTTTTTAAAACTATTTTTATCTCTTGGTTAAGAGTTCTTTGGTCACCAAATCCTCAAGTCCTCAATTAGTGGAATGTTTATGTTGATACCAAGCAAGACCATTTAACCATCATACTTAAAACTATCCTGATGTTTCTGTGTTCCTTCTGTGGTTCCTCTTTGTGTGCTCTTTTTGCACACATTTTACTTCGAAGGGTAGATTCAAATCGTGCAATGAAAAAGCTAAAAAAGATAAAGGAATTCTTCTCCCTTAATGTCAGATGTCTGCAATAGACCCCCACATCCAAGGTAATTGCCTCAAACTTTCATTCTCGGCAAAGAGGCGTGGAGTCTGGCACTTTCATAGGAAGATGCTTCTCATAATAATGTTGACACTGGAAACAGGTGAGATTATTAATGTTCCAGAGGAGCCTATTTTGAATATAAGGGGAATTTAGCCTATTACTTTGCAAGACAGCTTAAAATTGGACTGTTGAAGTGTATCCCAAATACTGGTTAGAGAAAGAATGTGAAAAAAATATTTAACAGTCACTCTGATTTTCAGCCCTCAATCATATTTGTGATTGTGTCCATTTGATACTTGCATCTTGGAAATGCTAATCTGGGTCCTCATTTTCCTCACAACAAGAACAATCCATTCCCAGCTGTGGTGCTGCTGTCACACCAGCCGCCACCAAACTACTCCCATCACTCTACAGTTGCCTGAATTCCTGTGTTTTTCTGGTTGTATGGCTTACATGTATTACCCCCTGACTTGGTGCTTTGCATCTGAAGGGCACAGGGAGGGATCTCCAGAGTGTAATACAGCAGCCAAATCAAGAAACTTGATGAAATTTCATTAATCTCTATTAATCTATTAATTTGCAATCTCAGATTTTGAACTTTCATGAAATCTGGAGTGTCTGAAAACTGTCCATGTGACGGAAGCTCTGTTTCAGTCCCCTGCACTCAAGAAATGTAAATGTTGAATATATTATTACTTCAACACGTGCTTATATCTCTACCCTCAGGTTACAGGTGAGGTAAAATCCCATGCCAAGGTTATGGAGTGAACTAGTATGAAAAAAACTGCTGGAACTTCATTTTCTCAACCTCCCATCCTCCCCAATGGAGGTGGCTTTCTCCCTCCGTCTGTATTCACATGTGTGGAAATCATATCCCCGTAGGTATTAGGAAGAGGAAAGGTTCAGTATCTGGACAGACTGCACATTTATCTAACTTCCAAAATATGTTCACATGCACAAGTAAGAGAGCAGGCTCTGAGTCACAGATGGAAAATCTAGTGCAGAGTTGTTCTCTGTTACTTAGCAAAACTCACAATGGAGAGCCTTTTAATTAAACATTATACACCTGTGAGGTTTTACACCTTGTCCTGCCTGATCAGGGACAGCAGAACAGCACTGGGACATCAGATGCCAAGGGACAGCTCACCTGCGTGGGATCTACAGCAACATTCAAATCCCAGATTCTGCCAATGCCCTCTGCACCACCAATGTTGCTTGTGCTCTGTTTTTCTGCCTGCCAAGATCCCTAGGTAATGGTCAATGAAGGACTATAAGCTTGACTAGGACTGGGTAATGGACTGTGTTTACGTTGCTTATTTTAGGTAATCCATGAAATATGAGGGGTTTTAAATTGCTATTCACTGCTAGCAAAGTCCAGCCCTGGAGTAGCTCTGTTAGGCTGAATGGACTTACACAATGTCTTTGTCTCTATAAGCTGCACATTCATCAAATCCTTTGTCAACGTTGCTGGTAATTCTGGCTTTGTCTAATTGCTTCAGGTTTCTGAAAGCATTATGATTAAATCTTTCCTAGTAATTTCTGATTTTTTAACAAATTTTAAGCTGGTACATTATTATGTAGATTTACTCATCCTCTTTATAGACACCAGTGTTCTTTCCCTGGTCCCCCCGGGGTCTTGTTTTTTAACACTGTGCATCTGCAGAACTCAGGTGCTCCTGGCAGCTCCCAGGACTAAAAGGACAGAGTGGAAGAGGTTGCTGAAGTCCAGGTATGTTCAACATGCTGTGCTGATGAGCTGCAAATATGTTGTTTATTTCCTTTCCACATGGCCACTGCTGGCAGTGAGGCAGGATTCAGCCCTGCCTGATTCGGTACATAAGCTGGATGTGAATTTTGAGATTAATCTCTGTTTTTCACAGATGTAAAAATACTAGGTTCCTAACTTGTATCAGAGTCAATGTGCTTTATGGGCACACAGTAGCACATATTGTTAACAGGTTATTTACTGGAGCAAGAGGAAAAAATCTCCCAGGCATGTTTATAGACATGACGGATTTCAGTAAAGTAAGTATAATCAAAAGATTCAGCTTTAAAGGTAGTGCTTCACATTATCCAGTTCTTTTTTCCACTTCATAAAAACCAAGCAGATGATTTGGGCTGGAATATGAGTGACATAAGAAGTTCCTCCCTTCTGTCCTCACTGAAATACATATATTGTCAGTGTCCTCCTCTCACTCTGAATAGATTGCTGGTGAATGGTTAAAGCTAGAAGAGAAAGAACAGTAAATTTAGCACTGTTATAGACTCCACTAGGCTAAAGGGTATTTTCACCTGGGTTTCATTCCTTTGAAACAGTTCCAGAAATACAGTAACACACTGCTGAAGTCTCATTCCCAGGACTAAGCCCTGCAACTGACAGTGCTTGGTTGAAACTCCACAAAGCACATTGCTGTCCCATGATTTTGGTGGGCTTCCCACATGAACAAGGATGTGCTGGGAGGAAGATCCACAGCAGGTAAGTGATTTCTCCTTTCAGAAACTCTCTTGGGGAATTTGTGGAAGGAATCTCTGATGAGGAGCAAATTCGTAACAAAAGGATGTGTCAATTTGTCAAAGACTCTTGAGCATATCACTAAACATAGCACATGCATTTCATGCTTTCGCCTACCAGTGGGTCAATTTCTGGATTAACACTGGATTTTCCAAGGTGTTGAGCACCCATTATGACTCTGTGTGAGCTCCAGCAGTGCCAGTACTGTGGGCCTCAAAGAATAAGTGCTCCCACTATAAACATTAGAGTTAGGAAAAGAGTTGGAACGCAGACTATAGAATAAGCCTGTAAGAAGACTGAGAGCAAAGGCAGGGGTCATACTGTGATCACACAGGCTCTTCTAATCCCATTGTAAGTCTCTCTCTGAACATATACGCATCCTGTATTTAATATTGGGCCAATTCAGAGCAGCTGAAACCCCACGGGCAACCACAGCAAACAAAAACTGTATGCTGTTTTACACCCCTATCAGATTGCTCAAGAGTTCATGCCATTGGGGAAGCCTAATTTTTCACAATGCTAAGAAAAACAGCTTCTTCTGGATAAAAAACAGATAAATACAAGTAAGTAATGAGCTCCTCAGCATGCATGATTACATAATTCATCTCTTTAAATACGTAAAACCACCTGCTGACTTCAAGCAGACATTTAAAAAGGCACAACATAAGAATAAATGCACGGGATCTATGAGAAACCCCATGCATGCTGCAGGCCAGATTCTCTGCTGTACAACTCTTCTACTTCAATGGACTTCACAACTTCAGGGACGCTTCGCTAACACGCATCATCTGAGGAGTGGACCCAGAATACTTTCCAGTTCTTATTTAGAATGACTGTACTAGGCATTTGTCAATAACTCCCCCACTCCTTGCCTCTCCGCAAACATCACTTTTTCTGAATTTGCCCAAAAGTAAATCCTTTCCTAAATAACAGGAATTGCATTGGAAAATTAATCTCTTAAATTTTTCCCTCTCCCAAGGGGGTACCCAAATACCCTAATCTCTGGGTTCTTTTGAGATAAACAGGTCTTTTGTTCCTCTCCACCATCACTATTCTGTTTTTACTCCAATAAAAAATGAAGAACTAACATTAAAAAGTTACACAAACTTTTCACAAATTAGAATTTCTTCTTCTGGGGGGGGGGGGGCCCNNNNCCCCCCCAAGGACTTAAGGAAGAGTCCTTATAAGACATAAAAGAAATACAACATGGCCTCATCTGCTAGATTTTATGGCTTAGTAAGTTTAACCCCATATTTTACTCTGGCTGTACCACTGTCATGTACCATGAAGTAAAAACTTTATACAGAATATAAGAAAAAAAAAATCTGTGTAAACTGAAAGCTTATTTTGCATGTGATTTTATATACAACCTCAAATTTCACTGACAATATACATTTATCAGATGTAGACAAGCAGATCTACTCACATACATAATTCTTCACTGAGGCCAACTGAGGAATATTTCATGCAGAATGCCTTTCCTGTAAGTAAATGTTCAGAGAACTAAAAAAATAAAAATAAAAAAATTCCTACTTCCTTCCTCAGTCTCTAAGAGGAGAAAGAAATTCCCCATCTGTTCTACCTGACATCTCTATCAGCATTCCTGTGTGCCTGGGGAAGGTTCAGACCTTCAGCCCCCAGCCAGAATGGAGCCAACACGGCATAAACGCCTGGTGGAGAGTTAAAGATCAGCTCTTTGGCTGCCAAATCTCAATAGCTCTTTTCTGCACCACTGAAAAGCAATGACGATGCTTCAATGAACACTCTAGGTTCTTTAGGTAGATGAATAGTTGAAGTTGCTTTTCTGGCATGTCCCCTGTATGTAAGCTGGCACTGTCCCATGAATCTGAGTGGCCCACATGGCTTATGTTGCACACTTCCCTCTCCACTCAGATAGTATCAGTTCACTTTTGCTCTCTAAAGCATGTATTCTATTATGTTATCAAATTGATATTATGTGATGGTAGTACTTAAATAAATAAATCTTCGCAGGTCAAAGTTAGCATGGTACCGGGGATGCTGCAATGGACCATGTCCTGAGCAGGAGTGGCAGGCTTTTACCCTCCAGAGGGGAGGGACCGCAGAGGATGAGGACTGCAAACATAAGTTCACCCTCACCTTCAGCACTTCTCTCACTAGGAGAAAGCCATCTGGACCTTGCCAGGTCCCTGAAGAGCCACCTGAGCTTGAACAGGTGGGGAGTTCACCTGCTCATAGAGTTTGGCTTTCAGTACACTGCATGAAAATATTAACAAGGGAGCTTTCAAGGGGGCCAGAGACCTTGCGGCTTTGCCCTACAAGAGCATAACCACATTTCTGTTACAGAGTACTTGAGATAACCAAAGTCAGTAGAAGGTTAGGAGGAAATCAACTTCCTTTTTCCTTTACACACTTTCTCGAGAATCCATTGCTTACAGACACTACAGCAAATTGCACTACATATAACAGTATAAAATAGCATTTGCAAAGCATCATTCACAGACATAGGGATCTTGATCTTTGTTTCTTCCTAGTTCATTAAAATTCCAGTTTTCTGTATTTTTAAAACACTGCTAACTTCCGGGATAATCCACAACGATGGGATGTATGTGGCACAGTCTGATGGATACTTGGCTTATATTTCAGGTCCTCTTTCTCATGTTGGGCTCCCTCTGTCTCTGGTATATAGAAATCTTTTGATTAAATCCTCTTACTCCACTGCTTCCTTATTGATAATCCCCCTTAGTCTGGCAAAATTTTAATTACTACAGTACTGCATAACTCCATTCAGTGCTCTGATACTACCTCTGCAACAGGAGCAAAGGCAATTCCTAAGATAGAATGCAAGTACAGTACTCTATCATTATGTCTTCCTTTGTGGCTCCCAGCACCCTCTTTACAGCTGCTAATATATTGTGGTTTCTGCCTTTCACTTACTGATTTCTGCTCTCCTTCACTCAATGTGTCCTTTTTCTCACCCAGAGAATTAACACCCCATCTCTGCTCTCTCTCTTGCCTGTTCCCAGATATAATGAAGTTCTCTTCTCCTTGTCACGTTATTCTTTCCCATCTCAAAGACAAGAGTCTATATAATGCTCCCCATCTTCTGCAACATGATTAGCAGCCGGGATGTAGTGGTCTGTACTCAGTGTTACTGTCTGTTGCTTAACGCACAGCGGATGGACCTAATACAAAAGTCAGAGCAGGAATGCTGAAATCTTCAGAGGACTGAAGGGAAAATTGAACTATACAGGCTTAAATATACCCTCAGAGAGGAATGTACAGGAGCTTTTCATAACAATTGATTCTGCTGGGTTGCAGACTTGAGATGCTACTCCTATTGAGGATACTCCTAACTGTAACCATTAAAAATGTAGGACAGGTAGAATTTTGCTTATGAACTGTACACACACATTACCATGTAATTTTAATTTAAAATTACATTTGAAAATTAATAGTAATGGCCTCCCTTTCAGCTAGTCCTCTCCACTTTTGCTCTCACAGCACCAGTATTGGCTCACACTATCAAAAGCCTTAAGGGGAACAGGTCAGTAGAAAATCTCTGCTCTGTGCTAATACATTTCAACACCCGAGAAGCAAAAAAGCAGCAATTAAGCACAGCAAAATAAATAATTCAATAGCTAATTTGACCTGCCAGGCTGTAGAGGTTTGTGGGTTTTTTTATATCCTACCAGACTGTATTTTAGTTTAGAAGAAGCGTCCCTGGAGAGTAATGCTATGAGAACCTGTAAAATGCTATAGTGCAATATAAGGCAAAAGCTCACCAATAAATGGGGCAAGTATTATTTAAAGAAAAGTTTTCTTATTGTCAGAGTCCTGCATATTTAATGAGAAAGTTAAGTCCTTCTTTGATTCTTTATGAATTAATCTGCCAACTGATTAGGCAGGTAAAGCAGCCATTGACTGAAAGACTAAAACTGCACTGCAGGTGCTTGACTTTTAGATGGAACACGAACCAAACAGAAAGCTGATGCTTTTTTCTGTGGTAAAGGAATTGGCTTCTTTTTAATTGCCTCACAAAAAATCCATGGACAACTTTGAGTGGGAGCAATCCATGTGGCCTCTGAATACGTGAATATACATTGTGAATGGGGGGAAATACTCATGCAAGATGAGACTTAGTAGAAGAATAGAATAGCAGTACTTTAACAAGATACTCCTGCATGACTACCAAGTTTATAGGATTATAGAGTAGGGGTAGTGTCAACCTGGTGGGAAAAAACACAGCAATCCAGATAGAAGGACTTCCAGTCACTCCTGGTAAAAGGAGATGAGATGAAAATTGATATGACAGGCGACTCCATGTGCACAGGTGGACAGAATTAAAATGAGGAAGAAACAGGTAAAAAGGTTTGAGATGGCCATCAGCAGCCCCAAAGGTTGAGTGGAACAACAACAGAAACACCAGAAAGGAACAATCTGTGTCTCCACATGCAGCTCTGAAACAAAGGGACACGTGATGCTTCTGGTGCACATTTGCTATTCTCATTCATCCTCTGCAGCCACTCCAGAAGCCAAGTGGTCTCAAAGCAGCTGCACAGACTGGCTCAGCAGTATTCCTGAGACTTAAGCGCACTTGTTGAAAGGAGAGTACACCAGGGAGGATGCAATAAATGCAAACACTTTTTATCTGGCATATACACACACTCTCATTTACTGAGTAGTCTAGGTTCTTGCTATGATGATTTCAACCCTTTCTGACATTAATGCAAAGCAGTAAGGTTAAAAAAACTTAAAACAAACCCAAAAGCAACCGCAAAACCCTTTCCTGCTTCCTGACACCATTGCCTAACTTCTCTGGGTAGAGTACATCAGTAAGATCTCAATGTCCTTTATTTTGTTTGTATTAACAAAGTTCTCTGCAAGACTCAGAAGACTGCAGCTTGGGCAGGACAAGCACTGGGCACAGCACCCAGAGTATGCTCTCCCCAGTCCCTGATTCTGTCCAGTAGCCAATATTACCTTAGATGAACATTTACAATGCTTTGAAAGACCTAGTTGCTTTAAAAGTAAATAAATAAATTAAACCAGCTCTTAAGCTTCTAGAAAATTACTACAACTGCTATTATAGTCTTGGGGAAAAAAATGGGGTGAACATAAAACAGGTGCACTACAAGACTTATTTTATTGCATCTTCCATTTTATAAAGATATTCATGAACATATAAAAATAAACACTCCTTTGCAATTAAGTTTCTCACTGGTTTTAAGTACAGCTATTTTTAGTTTTAATTCAAGGATATCTCCCAGAACTGCAGAGCATAATCAACTCCACCATAACCCTGCATCATCATTATCAAATACCAGCCTATCTTTGGAAAATACACGTTTTACATACCGAAGGTCCCAGCAGCCCCTTTTCAGCTGACTGTACATGTTAGTGCCTTCAGTCCTGACTTCCGGTAATGCCAAGTATTAGCCACTAAGTGGTACTACAAAGATTTACTCCAACTGCAGATCTGGCCCATTAAGCCCAAAACAGTGCTTGCCACAGTCAATACTGCTCTCTTGCAAAACAAAGGGGATGAGGAAACGCGTGCTAATTTCAAGCTCCATTAAAAATGCAGGAAATAATTCAATGTTTCCCTCAAATGTGAATGCAAGAAAATTTATGAGGAAATCAGATTGGTATTCAAGTTTCTCAGAAGAAATGATAGAAAATGACAAGGAGATAAGAAAAGTGCTTGAAAGCATGCATCTGCCTCCAGCCCAGAGCCTCCTTAATGGTGTTTCCCCTTTTGACTGCTTTGGAGGTTTCGTATTCAATGTGGTTTAAATTACTTCTCTCTCCAACGAACTGTAGCAGAGCAGGCACAACAGCTTTTTTATGGATCTTGCAGCTATTGCAGAAGATTGTTGGCAATGTTGCAATAATCAAGAATATTATTCAAAAGTAATTGCTAATGTGATAACACCAGCCTACAGCTTTTCAGCTTCCCTGTTGCTGAGTAAATCTCTTTCACTGCCTTTGAGACACAGGGCACAGTGTAACAGTGCTGCTGTCCCTGTGGGAACAGCCAGCAACTTACCAGCCAATGTTGAACTCAACATGAGCATCAAAGAACCCGACAACAGGAGAGGTTGCTGCTTTCCAGCCTTGGATTCTGGCTCGAATCAGTCCTTCTCGTTTGTTATTGCGCACTATTTTCACCAGACCTGGGTATCTTTTATTGACGTACTGGTCCAGGTTAAATTTTAGCTCAACTGCAGGACCAAAAAAAACATACAAATATTCAGAATGAAAGAAAGCCCTGCAACATTATGTTTTACTCCAATTTATTCTGCAGCAGGAAGGGAAAGAAAACCTTAAATATTACTAAACAATTAGTCAGTCTTACAGATATAAACCAAATATCGCAGCTGTAGCATGGACCAGTTCCAGGGGTATCAGCTCAGCGAAATTCTCTACACGTTAGAGACTTGCACAGGTTTAATATGGCCTGATGGATTTGAGTATTGTTTTGAAGAGGTAGTTTGTCTAAATATTTTTAAACAATTACTATTGTAATTCTCTGATGATTTGCATTAGGTTACAACTAGTCTCCAGAGGAGCAATTCTGACCTTACAGCAGTGTAACATGGGAGTCTGGTGATTTTTTTTTCTGATTTATGTTATTCAGTAAGAGCTTGAAAAATAACTCAATGGATTTTGGGTCAAGACCTCACTCTGATCACAATTAATTTCCCTTAATTTCAAGGGTTTTCCCTTAAATATAACTAAGACTCCTCAACACTCTCATTGAACTAAATGGATATTGAAGATTTCAAACAGACTTATCTTTCGTTCATTTTCAGGCATTCAACCACAGATGGAGCAGAACTCATTTACTCCTTTATTCAGCTTCATTTCAATAGGCTTATAAACAGGCAAATTACCAAAATGGTCTCTCTATTTTTTAAAATCAATCTAGTTTGGTAATTCATTTACACTGTAACTTATTCATAATGAGGTTTTTGCTCAAATACTTTTATTAGGAGAACTAGTAGAAGCTTCCAGGACATTAGAAGCCTCATTCTTCTGATCTATATTACACAGTAGAATCATTATCATTGGAATCAAAGACCTGATAAATCTCCAGTTATCTAAAGAATGACAGAGAAAAGCCATATAAGAGTTCACTGAGAAACAGTAAGTCCAATTCTCCTTTGTATTACATTGACTCAAACACCTTGCAATCTCACATAATTACTCCATAGATTACACTGCCATAACTGAAAGCAGAATTGGACTAAATGTTTCTTAAATCTATAGGTTTTGGAACTTATTTTTGTGTTAGGGATTTGTTTTCTCAACCCTCATTTCTCTTCAGGGATCTTGAAGAAGAATGGCAGCTTAAAACTGAAAGATTTAAAGCTGTTGATCTGTGGAGGAAATGCTAAACTTGAGCCTTATTTTAACAAATATGATTTGAGAAGATGCAACAGCTAACAACTTCAAACATGACAACACTGCTAGTCACCAGTATCCTAAAAGTTCTTCAAACCCAACCACCCTGGGAAACATGCTGATCAAAAGCACCCTATATGCTCACCAACATTTTGAGTTTTGATTGCTGTAACAGAAGTGTTGTTTTTACATTAATGAACTGGATGACCTGAAAGTTTCATGTGCTTTGTGCCCATTCTGGTTCATTCTCATAGTCTAATTTACTCCTACCTCTAAAAAACCCAAAAAACCCCAAAAACACCCAGACTCAAAATCTGATATTATCAACACCTATTTAAAATCATGAAAAAAGCAGAGTGTGCTGCCATGTAAAAAAATGGAAACCATCCTTAAGGAGAATTTGTACCACCACTTTTCCTTGGAAGCAGAATTTAAACTTTTAGTCTATTAATGATGATATTCCTCTGGATCTGAAAATTTGGAGAAAGTGTCATTTTTATATTGATTACCTATACAATGCTATTCATCCTGTAAGGATTGAAATCAACAGGGTTTATCCACATAATGTTTATTTTTTATATAAATAGTTAATATTTACTCACAGCTTTGTGCAAGTTGCTCAATCAACACTCTCATCAACAAACACAAACTACCATAAATTCTACTGACTTCAATAGAGATAACGTTAATTTACACCAACTTAGGATCTAGCTTATTAGCCATAAATCAGTGGTTATGTGTATGACCTTCCTCCCTTGGCTGTTTACATGCAGAATGACTCAATGCTGTTTCATCCCAACATTAAAAAACAAAAACAAAACAAAAAAACCATTTCAGCTAGTAGCAATCAAACTCCCTTTGATTTACACTTCATGTACATTAACCACACAGGATACAGTACTTAGAGGAAAAGTTATGTATGTTCACCATTGTCGCTGTTGTCATCAACCAGAATGATCTCCTTGAGCAAGTGCGATGGGGTGTGATTCACAACGCTGTGCACAGAACGCAGGATAACAGAGAGTGCCTCATTTACAAATATAAAGACCACAGAGATCTGGGGCAGGTCATCTGGGTAGGTCATCTGTTTGCATCTGGAGAGAAGAAAGAAAGAATTAAAACCCAAGCAGCCACTGGCAAGTAAAACACACTGAAGAGTGTCCTCTCCTCATTGCTCTCCAGCATATAGGGACTCGCAGGCTTTGTTCTTTCTAACGCCAAAGAAAGATGTGGTAATATCAAAAGAAGCAACACAGCTAGGAGCAGCAACCTTTCCATCAGCTCAGTTAAAACCAAGTACATCTGGATGCACACAGACTTGTAGCGGCTTTCATTCTCCGGAAGGTTTAAAAGCATCTCTTGAAAATCAAAAGACTATCAATGACTTTGCTCAAAAACAACCTGAAGAAGGCCCACAAAACTATAGCCTGTCTGTGCTCCCAGGGGAACCATCAGAAGGTCTGCTGTTAATTCATAATTAGATCTCATGCTTTTAAAAGCGGGACCCGCCCAAGCAAATTTTGCATTTGCCTATACAAAGAGGACTTGCCACCCTTTCTGATTCTGCAGTTTGTGCAGCAATAACAAATGCATGATGTTTGCTGTACAGACATGTACTTGCTGAAATATTTGCAAAACAGATCTGCTCCATCTGAGATGTCACCTTCGTGGACAGCTACATCCTGAGATTCACAATTTGCTTTTGTGCTTGCTTACTGATGCATATATGTACATATAGACCATTTTGAGAAGAAAAATCGAGGTCTGGAGAAGTCACACAGCATAGAGCAGAACCTCTGCTTCCCAAGCCCCCAGCCCATGCCCCTCTGTAACACCATACTGCCTTATTTTAGTGGAATTCTCTCCCACTAGCAAAGATGCTAACTTTAAAAAATTACTTAGTTGTTCTCACAGTCAAAAGCCATTCAGAATTACCATAGCAATCACTGAACCTACTCTCTAAAATACTGCTAATGATATCACAGGAGATGACTTTTCCTGCTCTTATCAAACTTTCTGACCTCTTTGCTCATTATTTTGGCATAACAATCACTTTTTTCCCCCCACTACCAGCAGTCATGTGCATGGGGAGGGCGACAAACGCTTGACTGTTGGGTAACCTCTGGAAATTAGTTATGAATCCTAGTAACGTGCAATTATTCATAATTCCTTCTCATCCCAGCACTATGTGCTTGGAGACCTGAGTACTTGCCATTGATTACAGTGTTACCATAGCTATTTACTGGCAGCCTGCTGGAGGCCTGTACCACACGGAGGACCACTGTGTAAAACTTCTGGCTAAGCACAAATCTTACACAGTCTAAAAATAAACCCAGAACAAGGACAAAGATTTGCAGGAGGTGTGAATGCTCTGACACAGCCTCCTTTTTGAATTCCTTTTTTAATGTGATTTTCTTCTTGACCACACCAACGTATCAAAGAAGTCCATCAGGAATACTTCACTAACAGGAAAGAGCCATCAGCTAAAAACATGGACCTTGCAGGATTCCCCTTGATGAGGGACATCTTTGATCTGACAGAAATTTGCTTCAGAGCCTCACTTGTATCAGCAGGACATAGCAAATGGCATCTCAGTAAATCGGACTGGTACCCAGGGAGTGGGTGCATTACTGGTGGAAGTGAGGCCGAGGAGGGAGCCCAACCCAAGCCATGCATCCTGGTGGGGTCACGCATCAGCACCCAGGGCTAGCAGAAAAGAAGGGAAGCAAAGAAACCACGTAGCTGAATTCTGGAGACAGCAAGGAGGCTGTGGCAGAGGAGGAGGAGGAAGTACAGCAGTGAATACAGGGCAGTCAAAGCAGCACTTGCAGTGTAGAGAGACAAGCAATCAAAGGACAGGTAGGATGAACACAAATGTCAGAAGCAGAGAGGGATGTGTGGAAGGACCAAAGTATATTGCCTAGGAAAAGACAGGGAACCACTGAAATAGTACAAGATGGCAGTGGATTAGGCTGGGCTTCCTTTAGCTTCTGATCAAGAAATTTTGCTGAACTTTTCTGGAGTAAAAAGTATTTGTTTTAATGGCAAGTGAACTGAAACACCTGGGCAGCTAGCCACATAGTCCTGTCCAGACTGAAAGGTTGAGTAGGACTAATCCCCAGTGCTTTTCCTCCATCCTCCCACTTACTTCTGAGAAAATCGTTATTTCTAATTCAATCTTTAAAAACCAGCACACCTAAACCATAACCTCCACTTCTGATTTCTTTGATATGACTTTGATGATTTCTTTAATATGACACTTTGTCATATTAAATCAATGCATTATTATCTTAAGTGTGACTCCGTGGTCTCACTGGTTCATAAGACTCTTCGTGCCTTGGCCCTCAATGACTACTTACGTTGTAAGGCATCATAGACTGCTTTAAATAAAGGCTGTTTTGAATTTGTTATCCCACCTGGGTTAAGTCATTCCTATCACTTCTCACTGCAACCTTCCTTCTGTTAGTTCTCCCCTTCCTTTGTTAGCAGGACATAGTTGAAAAACTGCATTATGTCTGTTTGCATTCAGAAAGAGCACTCCAACCATTACTTATCAGAATATCTTGGGCAACCCTGCTGCAACAGGAACATCTAGATGGGAAATGGCAAACCTCAGAATTTAGCAGTGATTTAAAAGCTGTCATAATTTTATTTATTACAGCAAGGATTAAAAACAGCAAAAGAAGCTGTCCAGCCGAGTTGACTTTTCAAAGTACAGCAGTGATTTAGGAGTTTATTTCCTGCAGACTTCCAGTCAGCCTTGAACTCCCAGCTTCTTAAGTCACTTCAGAAAACGAGATGGATGTGCTGAGGCAGTCAGGAGAAAGTACTGCTCCACTAACAAACACTTCTGATCATGTCTGAGAGCACAAGCAATCCCAAAGGGTCTTTCCTTAAAAACCAGTAGGTGCTTAAGTGCTTTGTTGGATTGTCACCCAAATGCTTCCCAATGTATTTTGTAGATACCAGATGCAGCAATTTACAGTTAATACTTCCCTCATTCCAAGACACCCTAACCAGCAATTGTCACTGTGAGCCAAATAGTGACATTAGCAAGTCATGCACAAGAACACACTACCATCAAAGCACAACCCTGCCGGTTGTCACCTTATATCACCTTCGCTTGGCCAGATGCTGACGAGAGACCAAATGCATTGCAACAGAACATCCAGTCACCTCTGCCAGCATGCAAGGTTGAGAAAGTCAGTGTCAGGAGGACACATGAAGTCCTCCTTGGTGCAGCCCTTGATGTTGGTCCTGGAGCATGGCAGCAGGAGAGAGTTCATTCCAGAGAAGACTCAGGAAAAAAAGTAAGGCTATAGCAAGCATACTGACTTTCAATAAGGCATAAGGCATCCTCTCAGAAAATGATTGGAGCAGCAGTCTTGGAGACAGAATGAAAGCATGAGGTAAGAAACCTATGAGCCAACTACAGAGGAGTTTAAAAAAGACTAGTCACTCTTACTATTTCTTTTGACAAAAAAAGTAACCAGACGGTGAAGACATCAAACTGTATGAAGGTGTCCTAGCAAGGCACACTCTTATATGCTTCAATCTTACCACCAAAAGGACTTTAGCAACAAATTAAGAAAATATCCATTTCTGGTAGCCCTGATACTGTGCAGTAAAGTGCCTGGGTGCTTAAGGCAGCCCTGCTTGTGCTTGGCTGCCCTGCCTGGGGAGCCCACCACACCCAGCACTCTGCCAGGGAAGGGAGCTGGGTACCCACCCCACTTTCTAGTTCTCTGCACTAGGTCTGATCGCATTACGAACTGTGGCAACTGGGTGAGGGAGGACAATTACAGTAATTGATAGCTGAAACTTGGCCTCATTAACATCTGTCTAACACTACTGAGTTTGGGAAGAATTTAGAGCATACATTTGACCTCTGTGGTAGCTAACGATGGTCTAAGCTGGCCAGGCATAGCTCACATCTAATATTACTGTGATTCTAAATTAGTATTATGAACTGTCATCTGGGCTCACAGTGTACAACCAGCAAAGGACTTCAGGTCTGCATGAGAAGCAGTGCCTCTCTCCAGAGCAGATAGGTATGCTGCAGAGAAACACACAGCTGGGTGCATCTAGGACGAGCAATTCCAAGCAAAGGCTGATGATGTCATGGCTAATCATTTCCATGGACCAGCTGAGGATGGATTAGACCTGATACATGAAACCGCCCTTGAGGCACCTTTCATACAACATGCCAAGCATCAAACTTGAGGCGTCCTGCTGTTAGCCTGGGAAGAGTCTTTGAGTGTTCTTGCTCTATATTCGTTACTGCAGGGCTTGGCTGGCAACCCAGAGGTATTTCCTTTGTACGTGACAGAGAGCTTGACGTCAGATCATTTTTCTGTATTCTGGAGATGATTTTCACTCATACTTCCCTTGCATTGAACTGGTTCCTTAAATGAACATCTCCCAGCCAGCCCCCTGAGCCCAGCTGTGAGCACTGTCTATGCAGGCATAAGAAAACAGGAATGCCTCTTCATCTGGCAGACCAGAACCTTGGGAAAAAATTCATGTAGTAACACAAAAAAGGTCATAGATTAAAAACTGGGACAATGAGAAAACAAAAGCTTCTCAGCTGCACATGAGCCTGTTGTGGCAGTCCTGGGAGCATGTAGGCAATAAATGGAAGCAAATTTTCTTTTGTCTGAACCTTCATTCCTTGACAGATGTATTCACTCTATTTGTATCTGATCCAACAGAAACATGGAAGTCCTCTATTTATCAGGGCTGGTCTTACATTCCATTTGAGTTGCGCTATTTTTTGTGAAGGACTGACACTATAGCCGTGCAGGTAGTTCAGTGCATTACCAAGGAAAGAAAAATCTTTCCTGCTGTCTTTCTCCTGTCTATATACTTGCTAAACTCCAAAAATTATTTTTGCTTGCAGACCTTAATATACTGAGTTTGGCAATGGATTAGGCAATGCATTTAGAGATTTCTGACAGCTTTACCTTTTGGGAAGAAATGCAAACAAAATTAAAGCTGCTTCATGAATCTTTAAAGTATTTAATACAAAATATGTTTTTCAAATGAACCACTGAGATGGAGATGACTGTGGTTTTCTCTCCTTCACAAACTTGATGAAATCGCTGTGCATGAAGAAACCTCCTCTGCAATTCTAGCACATAAAGAAGCCCAACATGCTCCATACCTCAAAAGCTGCAGAATGGTCTGTGTTCGTGTTTTATAGCCATAGCAGGGGAAAGAGGCAGAACAGCACTTCATTGGGTACATGATCAATAAAAGGACAAAGATGAATATTCAAAAGATTATTGAATCCTTGCTTGTTAATGCTAGCAAATACCACTTTTAATCACCAGGTCAATATGTATTTTGAACGCAGTTAAACCAAAGGCTCAGGGGCTCAGGCTTACATAGATGGTTACCTTCTAGTACCTAAATGCTGCTGTGACTTCTGTAGGCACAGGCAATTTACAACAGCTAAATCACTAAATTTAGTAGCTAGTTCAATGCCTGATTTCTTTATCCAGAAAACCACTGACGCTCTGCAGCTAGTGCTAGATGTAATAGTAACTTTTCAGATACAGAAATAAACTAGCATCACGTTCTTGTTCCACATTGGCACAACAGGGAAAATGTGACAAACTGCAAACATCTCCTTCCCCAGCACAGGATTCCACTGCTGGCCCATCCACCGCAAAAGCAATGACAGGCTACAAAACTGATTAGCTTCAAGGATCATGAATCTGTCAGACAGAGGCCTCCAACTCCTTCCTAATTAATTCTCCTTCTCAATAGAAGGTGTTAACTATATTATGCCATAACATTCTCTTTCTAGTAAGGATGGATTTTTCTGCCCTATCCAAAAGGAAAAAAAACCAAACCCAACCAAACAGTAAATTTTTGTGTCCAAGATTCGCTCTTACTTCTTCCTCCTGTTTTGCAGCTCAAAGACAGCATTCACTAAGAATCACATAATATAAACACTCACAGCTGTGAACAAGGGAGCAGCAGTACAGAACACTGACGCTCTACGTATCTAGAGAGAAGCAGTCCATTGTATTTACAACTACAGTAAAAAAAGAGAAGCAACTGTTGTTTTCAGAAAAAGCCTAGAAACTATGGTGATACCAGAAGATACCTTTTTACTATGGCTGTTTCTTTGCAGTCTGTGTTGCTTTATAGAACGGCCTCCACTTTGATTTATCATACAGAAGAAAAATCAACACCTTCTCCTTTTTTCTGAATTTATTTGGGAAGGTGCAGATACAAGTTACGGTGCAGTTCTTGTGGCTGCTGTAAGCTTGGTAGTCTAGGCAGCTCAAAAAAATCATCAACACTGATGATTTGGTGGGTGAATTTCCTCCGCTGAGTAACAGCTAAAGAAACTGGGATAATTTTCACTCCACCTCTGCAAGTACTATAACACTCCTGTCAGTATTTGGACATTTAGCATTAATGGTGACATTCCATCCATCTGTTTTTTGGGTCCTCAACAAAGAAAGCATTTGCCAAAGCAATGAAAGCCATTTTTGAGCTTTACTGCCTGATTCTTCTTCAAAGAACAAACTGAATGATAGTTTTGCAAAAACTAAATGTAATGCTGAAGAAATGACTAGCCTTTCTATTGCTTGAGGGATCATCTTCATAGTCTGTATTACTTAAAACACTCCTCAAGACTTTACAGTCTGTAAGTGGTCAGCTTCCCTGAATAACTTCTACCTGACTACAGTTGCTCCCTTGGCCACGCTCCATGCAGCACGACCTCAGCAGTTATCTCTGAAGAAGAAATTAATTAAAAAAAAGATACCTCCACAACTGCTCCTGAGTACAAACTGTGTCTGTTCCTTCTCCCAGTGTTTCAGTGCTTCACATTAAAGGGGAGTCAGGGGAAGTCAACTAAAATAATCTGCCCTCCAGCTTTTCTGGTACAGTGATATTGACGGTCATTTCCAGGATTACAATAAAGACAGTTCTTAAATCTACTCCATACTGCAGGAATTCCCAGCAGCTTTTTCTGCATGCTGCCTTGGCACGTTTTTCCTTACTCTGCATCTAAAAGTCCAAGGCAAAAATCACCCACATTCATCAGAAAGAAATCACGCCAAATCCTCGGTTCTGTGCTAATCTCAAACACTTCCTGTATCAATGAAAAGTGTCCTTTAATATCAACCAGAAACAAACGATTGCAATACTCCATGGGTTTACCAGCACACATATCTGTTCCTAGGATTTCCCACATTCCCAGGCTGAACAATTGGACTTCATGCCTATAGGATTTGCAGAATGAAGAACAGCCGCAGCCTTTTTAAAATCAATGTCTTTCATCCCTTAGAACTGTCTCCTCTCTGTCCTATTTCCTACAGAAAAGGCCAAATTTACAGGAATTTTGATCCTGTAATACTTCCATGAAGGAGAGAACCCTCTGAAGTCGGGACACAGGCAGTTCCACAGATAGGTTAAAGCTCCCCATGAAGTTGCAATAACACACATGGGACAAATGTTTCCTAAGAATGACATTGATTTTTGTCCTTTTTCCTTTCCTTTCAAATTCCAGGCCAGTGCAACTGGGACTAATTTCTCACCACAAAAAAAACCAACACGTCTGTACCTTTTGGTTTTTAACACACTGCTCTATTTGGCTTTATTCTTCCCTTGTCTATGACAAATTATTTTACGTGCATGGTAGGAAGCCCTAAGAATTGTCAGTCAGTGACTGATAGGACAATATATATTCATAGTTAACATACACAGCATGAAGATGGCCCCACTTGTAAAGAATGTTAACCCTTACATTTAGGATTGTTAGACTCTTCAAAAGTAGCTGCCACACACATAATATAAGAGGCCTTGTATTTCACTGGGCTATTTATGGCTTTCCTCAGGCAAACAATACCAGAAACATGCCATCATGTCTAATACTCATATTGATTTATACATATAAAAATGCTAAAACTAGTTCCAATCACTTTTAAAACGAGCCTCTTTATTAACATAAAAAATGGCTAAAAGCTCATGCTCAGATCCTTATGTAGCAAACAATATTTGCCTTTTTTTGGTAACTTATCTTGAGTCACTAATATGCTTTGAAATACCATCTGTAAGAAATTTCCGCTCTATCCCCTAGTGTGCCCATTCAGATCTGCCTGTGGCTGTATGCATGCTGCATCACAAAGCATTAGGCTGATTGGAAATTAATGGAGAACTGAAATCTGCTTTCAAATGTTTTTCAAAAATCCCCAAAGAAAACGTATCCCCCATGAGACTTTATTTTTAATGTTGGTGCACTTAAATTTAAGGAAGAGCCCCACAAAATTCCAAGTGAGATGTGTTCTGCCGAATTTTAGGTGATTAAACACTAATGGCTTATTTAGATTTGTCAAGTGATTCTCAAGATTTCTGAAAGATCCTGGCCTCTGTTCCAACTGGATTTTTAGCTTGCATCCTTTAAAAGTAAAAACCAAACAAGAATTGTCTTAAAAAAAAATAAGGTGTTCTTGCAAAATTCTGCTTTGAGATTGGAGAGCTCTTTGAACTTGAAGTTAAGTGAAATACAAACATCAGTGAAACCAATGAGGTGATACTAAATAAAGGAAAAACTACAGGCATTTTGCCAATTCACAATAGCACTGCTTTGATCTGAAGTTCTTGCCAGCAAAATATAGTCAGAAAACACTACCTTTTGTGCAACTTTTTGAAAGTTAATCCTGGGAACTATGCTGTCAATGGAGGAGAGAGAACGTACTCTCATCTCAGTGCTTTGCCAAAACTAAGACCTCATATTCCACATAGGGAAGGTTCACAAACAGCCATTCAAGAAGCCAGAAAATGTTTTCTAGGGTGAGTTCACAAAATTGGCTGCTACCCTGTGGCACCACTTCTTGTTCCTGCCACCAAGGGTCATTACTCTCCAGCTGGTAATGTGAAGCCAACTATTTAGCTGCATTTCCAACAGTGAATTCTAGCACATTTCCCATTAAGAAATACTCTTCCACTCAAGCTGATGCATCAAGATCCCAAAAAAGGATCTTTATGGCAAAGGAAGAACTAATCCCAGCATGTCTGCAAGAAATGAGAAGGCAACTGCCCAAATAACCAGAAGTGGACTACATATCTTAAGATACCACCTTCTCTGAAATGTCTCTCCCATTGCACTTCAAGTCCATGACAGGCATAAGGGAAAAATAGTGGAGTGGATGAAATCAAAGGAATAATTTTCAATAAATAATGTATAAGAGTAAACTCACGATCTTCCATTTACACAGAGCACTTTGCTGTACCCTTGAAGCTTTCTGTTATTCAGACAGTAATATGTAAATAGAGAAAGTTATCTTTGACTATTAAAAAATTTACTGCAAGTATTTAATATTAAAAATTCAAGGTACTTTTGTTTAATTTTGGCTGTCTCACTCCCTCAGCTGGTGCTGTTGGTGCTGGACAGAGGCTGAGTGTCACAGTGTTATCAAGAAATGTAGGGCAATAAAAAAGTTTTCAAGGTAACTGCTGCAGAGCTCTTTACGGATTTCATTACAGGTTTGCTGTCACGTTGCAGTGTGGTGGTAAGGAGGAGGATAGTGGAATGCAATCATTTTCCACTATTACTTCAGCTAACAATGTTTTTTATGGTCTTGGGAGGACATACAACAATGTTTGGCAAGCAATCCTTTCTTTAATGGGCTCCAGTGTATTTCACAGGAGACCAGCTTTAATCTCTGGTCAAATGCAGTTATGCAGCAGAATGTTTCTTTCTATCTATGTACAAATACAGGACTGTTGGAGGAGTAAACAACCAAATGTGAGGTCAGTCATAAACTGAGTAAACCCATCCCCTCACTACCTGCCAAAGCTGTAGTAAGAAGCTCTTAATTTTGCCTTGTCCCACCAGTTGCAGGGCTGGTTGTAGCCCTGAAAGATAATGCTTCCCTGGTAATCACAGCACTTGGCATGCTGAGGTGATGCAGGAGCTGATTTGACTAACCAGCAATGGCCTTGAAATGTTCAAACAGTAGTCACAGGGTTTTCCCTCTTGCTTTAAATGATCAATTTCTATCAGAGTGAAAACAGACCAAGTTTATGGCATGTGGGAAGAATTACGGTTCAAATACAGCAGTGTTCCAAGAACAAATGCATAAAGAACATTGATTTAGCACTGAAAATGGGAGTATTAAATCCATGATGTTTAGATGCTTTATATGGGATTGAGCAGAGCACCTGGTGGAGTAGCAGCATGTTTATAAAAAGGCATGCCTCTGAGTCAAGCAGAGAGGACAAATGAAGGTGCATGTGCTGTATGTATTTCCCTCAATAGACAGGGGTAGGAAACTGCCTGCCAAACTAAGCCTCTATAACAACAGATGATGGAGCACACCGAAATACCTCAACAAACTTTGGATCAGGACCCTGCAGGATAAATCACTGGGCAAAAACAGCTTGGTGAAAACCTAAGAGCAGTCAGATCGAACTTTACTCCTCTTTCTGTCTTTCCCAGTGATATTTGCAGGATCGTTCTTTGTGTATTATACCTACTTTATGAAATGTCCTATTCAAGTAAAGCAGTTAAGCATGTCTTAACTTCACTGGGGTTACTCATACACTTAAAACTAGGAACACATTTAAGTGCTTCATTGGACTGAAGCCGAATTGCACTTTTATAGCTTTCGTTTAAATTAAAGGCTAGCTAGAGGTGAATAGCACAGCATTCAACAATTTCATGCATTTAGAAGTTAAATGTTAACAACAGTTTCTTACCTTCTAATTATTTTGGGCACTTCAGAAAAAACTCTTGCATTTTAATTTAATTTGGTTACATTTAGAAATAAAAACATTTTTTTAAAATCCAGCCACATTTACTGTCTAGTGCAAAGCTAAGATCTAGGGTGCACACTTCATAGCAGCAAAACACTTCAATGTATTGGGATTTTTTTATATTTATGAGCTCTTACCCTAATTCAGAAAAAGAGGTCAGCGTATGCTTACTCTTTACTCAGGCTGACAGAAATTACACACATCCTAGACCAGGCAACGTACTAAAGTATGATTGTGAATTTGAGCGGGCCAAGGACACATGCTAGTCTCTCCCTGACTCTGAGAAGCTATGGCCATCGTGGCACTTCAACATTCCTGCACTGCTCCTGTCAAAGTCTGTCTGCTGAGAGCCTATTTGCTTTTTCACTCCACGTTGCCTGGTGTTTTTTCCTACTTGCCCACAGACCACAGACATTTTAAAGTCATATTCTCAGTGTTTGCAGATTGAAATTAATTTGCCATCAGAAAGAAACCTAGAAGTGAGTGCTCCGTGCTCCACACTGTGGGAACAGATTATTGCCATTACCCATCTGCCCAGCTGACTGAGGCTGTGTTCACAACCATACCCTTCTTCATCCCTCATCTATAGGCAGACACATTCAACCTGTTCCATCCAGACCATTTGCTCAAACCTGTACTCAGAGAAGCTTTTCCCCCACTGCTTCCAGAGATTCCCAGAGCTGTCAGGCAAAGGAGTTGAGTGCTCCTCTATGAGCAAACAGAACACAAATTCCCTGTCTCTTGGGTACACGTGGGTTAATAACACCAAGGCAATAAGCCAATGAACTAGCTGTAGGTCATGCATTTGTTTTCAGGCAGTGTGGAAAATACAGGAGCAAAGCTTCAACGTCATTTTTATCTTGAGTTTAATGTGAACTGCACCATGACCCTCTGGGAGAACTGTGTCCTAATGAAACATCCGCACAGGGGATGAAAGCTTACTCCAGTTGCTGAATGAGACAACTGTTCACTTTGTGGATGGAAATTACTAAAATTTATGCCTTTCCTCTGGAATTTTAGGGGTACAGCCTAACTTAGCAACAGCACCCAAGGGTATTTTAGTGCACTGTTTTAATTATTATTGCTGCTATTAATATTCTACCATTAGTCAAGTCTGAGCTACTGTCTCTGCTAGAGAGGTGTGTTTCATACTACCCTAGAGGCTAGCCCCATGCTAGGTCATTCTGAAGACAAAATACATAAACGCAGACTAACAGAAGTCTGGGAGTGTACAATAAATAATACACTCATCCCTTGGAGTAAAGAAGAAAATAAACTAATTAAGGAACTATTTGACAACCTGAAGGCATCTCACACAGGTAAAATGCAACTCCAGAGGGCTTCGTTTCTAAAAGCTGAGAAACAGGGAATTTTGTGTGCAAGCAACACAGAGAGATGAAATCTCCTGTAATTTAAAGCTGCCTAATGCCTCACTGATAAATTCTGCCACACCACTACCACAAATTGTCGGTGAACATCTTAGACCAAGGGGATTTGGATTTTGCCTGATGTCTGCATGACAATTGTCCTCATTTTCTCTGTTTAATTCAGACATATAAGGAGAGATGTGTATTTGTGCTGGGTAGCCAGCTCTGCTGCTCTCCTCCATTGAATGGCTTCTTGTCATTGCTTAAGTGATCCCTACACAATATATCAGCTGTATCATAATTCTCTACAGAAAATGGAGAATAATTTTGCCTTCTCTTCTGTCACTCTTGTTAACCTTCTGCTGAGCAAGGGTCTTCCAGCTTTCTTTCTGGGGAGGGGAGATAAGAAACACTGATTCATTTTCCAAGCCTTATTTTCATATATATGCTAATCTATATACCAGAGGTGGTCACAATAATATACAGAGGACTCTTAACTTAAGAAATTGCACCTCATACCAACTTTCTTTGCAAAGAGTAACTTTTCCTCAAATATTCATTAATTAATGATGACTTAAGCTAGTCATCTTTCTAAGACAGAGCATTAACTTGCACACTGAATGACAAAAAAATACTAGAAACACAGAGCATGCTTTGCGTTTCCCCAGTGACCCTGCGTTTAGAATACTTTGGCTTGTTAAAAGCTCCATCACAAGTTTGGTGTAAAACACGAAATTTTCCAGTTCACTTTCCCCAGTGCTCACAAGACTATTCCTCACAATGCACAGAATCATCAAGAACCACAGAGATCAGGAATCTGACTTTATACCACATTTTACACCCTGATCTGCTGTATGCAGAGAACGGTTTTTCACCACCTTGGACTTCTGAGGCTTAGTAACATGTGCTGCATGACACCTGCTCCTCAAGGGTTATTTAAGCATGCCTGGACAGCCAGGAAATAGACAACAGTCATCACCCCAGCGCTGGCTTTACAAAGGAGTCAACAAGGCACAAGGCTGGAGCTCCTGCTCTTCAGGGCTTCGCCATATTTCAAGAGAAGTCTCCAGGTGGGAACATTCAGCTGCTGCAGGATTTCTTGTGGCCAAAAGGATGCAGGCCAAAATTGCACAGTGATTTCTTATTAAGACAGCCAGTTGGTTTGGTAGAAATTTAGGGAAAAGAGTGCACAGGCTGCCTGGGAGGCAACTATCCCTGGACCTCCTCTGGAGTTACATCCAGCAAGGTGACCTCGTTTGACTATGGCTTGTTTTTGAGACCACAGCAGAAGGCTTAGAAGCAATACAACAGAAGCCAAGAATTTTTCAGAAAGCTGGAGGAACAGAAAATAGAGGACACATACTTCAACATCATAGAACTATCAAACAACTTAACTGGCAGGTGCTGTTTCAGAGGAACAAAACCTTGGCAAGTGTCTAGATCAAGCTAAACAAGACAGGGAGCTCAGCTAGCCTGTAACTGTCAGGTGCTTCTGGCTCTGACTAGTTTTAAGAGTTTCTCACTTTTATTAGCACTAAATTCACTCAAAATGGGAGACATGGAAAAAACAAGCAAGAACTGACACTATTAAAATGAAACAGTGCATGAACTCAGAGTTCACAATTCAGTTTTATTTCAGACAGAAGAGTAAATTGTCTGACATTTTGGCCTGTTCATGTTTTTATCGCAAAGACACAAACAACAACTAAAAAACCTCCATGTTATTTGACCTGAAACCTTGACTTTCTTACACTATGCAACCTATTCAAATAAAATAGGAATGAAAACTAGCTAATTTTTAAAGTTACACCAGAAAGGCATTTGGAGATAATCTGTATCTCACATTGTCAGCAGAACTAAATTTGCATGCATATTTTAAGAAAGGAAAGGGAAACACCATCTCAAACCATTAGAAGAAATCCTTCAAAGCCATAAGAAGGATCTCAGGTGTAGTGAACAGAGATGCATGTAAGAAAACATAAAAGGAAAAGAAATACCACCCTGAATTCATTCCCTGACTTGTTCTGTTACTTCTTTTTATCCTGTGATGTGATATCATGGAGTGTTAACATAACATGACAGTTCAGAAATTTACAGGAATACCCTTTTCTCCATGGAAGTGATAGCGGGCAACAATCAGCCATGGGCCCAGGGAAGGGAAATGAAAGGAACTTTAAAATGCCAACGCACAGCTGTAAGTCATGGCTGGACCTCAGTGGTGCTTCTACATTACAGTTATGTACTTACCAGTGAAAGAACAGCATACACAATTTGAAGACAGCACTCCACCATTGCTCTTCTTAAGGAGGGAATATTCCTTCTGCTATGAAAACATTGTGGCGCTCTGTCTTCAAGTCAGAAAAATACTATGGTCTCCAAAGCATACTCTTTTTTTTTTTTCTTTCTTTTTTTTTTTTTTTTAAAGTCATGCTTAAGGCAGCTGTAAATCTGTAAAAAGCAGGTCACACAAGACACATTTAGTCTTATGATTTGTAAGAAAAATGGAGGGATGCACAATGGCTTTGATCATCTTTTCTTTTCCTCCCAGTTGAAAACTGTGCTGCATCCACAGTTTTGCCTCCATAGCTGCTGGGTGGGGACCTTACCCAGGCTGCCCATGCTGGCAGGGCATTCTTTAACGTGTGTTGCTAACAGAGAAATTCTCTCTTGTTTCTATATGCCTTGGAGCATTTAACAGTTTGAATTGGATTCACCTGAAAACCTGTTTAAGCTGGCTGCCCTAGGTTCCTGAAAGAGAGACCTCCAGAGGACACTGCACCTTGTAAGCAGTACTACCATGTCTTTTTCTTCTCCTTCTCCATTGACTATGAAGGCAGCCAAGTTGATCACCTTAAATTAGATGTATAATTTTTAGTCAATGGTATGCAACCCACCTGAGGTAAACTATTCATGTATTCAAGAGTACGTTCTGGTGCAGACAAATTGCAGGGAATAGCTTCCAGTCTTACTGCATTTAAACACAACATTGCAATCAGTTATTTTTCATGCTCCCTAGTTAATCAAATCCAGCCTTCACTAAATCTACATTTATTAGTGCTGACACTCATGCAGAACTTGTCTTCAACAATTACTGCACACAAAGACACTGCAAAAATGTAACAAGAGAAAAATTACTGCATTTGAATGTAAGGTGGGTTTTTGAAAAAGGTTGTTCATTTTTATGATTCTTTTTAATTTAGCCTTGCTGGTCCACCTTTCATTATCCCATGGGCCAGTGTTAATAATCAAGATCTATGTTACACATTTTGTGGTATAATTAAAGTCACTACTTAATTGGAAAGCCTAGCACTAAACAAAAGGGAATCAATAACATATCTAATGGGAAAAGCCAGAGAAAACTTCTGTTGAATATCAGAATTAAGTGGGATATTGCCACGTGTCTGACACTGCTGCTAGTGTGGAATCCAGCTCATGGGGAGTCCATGCTTAGAAGCCATGTCCTGCAAAAAACTTTGGTACTGTCTACCCAAACCCTGTGGGGTCACCAGCCCCTACAGACCACAAAGCAGAAGGCAGGGTATTTGTGTAGTGCAGCCTGGGCAGTCTCATGGTCTTGCCTTACTGCTGTTGATCAAGCAAAATGAGTCTGAGAACCTTCCTGATAATGACCTTAAAAAGTGGTTGGAAGGTCTCTCAATAATTTTTTATTAGTATTGGGAAAGAGGGTCACAGTCAGTCTTCTCACTGGAGCTATTTAACATTGTATAACTAATTAGTCAAATACCTAACGGTGACCCGGGATTTTGGAGAAAACGGTTTGAGCCCGCATTCCAATGAATATATCATTATTTATGCAGAGCAAGCAGAGCTCCAGCAGAGGCTGGGAGAAGACCTACAGTACCTTCATAAACAGGGTCAATTCATGACTACATATCTCATGACAAGTACAGAGCACTGCGGTATAAAGCACAGGGGCTGGCTGGCAGTACCTGTGATTCACAAGGAGTTTCATTTCCCAACCAAAACAGCAGGTGATTTTTTCCCCTCCTTTGAGGGCTTTACACAGTTCCAGCCCGAGCCCTTTACAGCCAAACAAGAAACGCTTCCCAAAATGCAGTGACAAGCCTTTGCCATACACAGGGATACACAAATAAGCACAACTGGCCCAGAGGCAGCAGTATGAGCAAATTTAGGTTGTCAACTGATATCCCAAATGAACTGAGTCAGAATTACAACACTTAACACTGTGCAGTAGCTGGTCAGAGCCCAGCTCTCCACAGAGGAAGCAGCACAGGGATTTACTCAGTCCACACCAGTTCCTTCTGCTCTTGGGCAAGATGGAAAGTCGGCTCAAACTTGAGTACATCTCTATGAAGCTGTACCACCAATTGTGCATATAGATAATGTGTGTGCAAAGGCGCCTGTGCTATTTGTAGGGGATTCACAGCCTGAGGAAAACGTCCAGCCTGTGTAACTTGGCAGAGCTGGTTCAGATCTATATAAAGTCCCAGAGCACGTGTACACACATGCCCCCTTTGCACTATTCAAAATCCACATCTGGACATTGATTTGGGATCTAATTAAAACACATCAGTTAGTTTCATCTCTTACTCAATTTCCCTCCAATAAACAATCCCAATCTGTTGCCCTGAGGTAATTCTGTCTGATCCTTTTTCTGTCTTTGTTTTCTTCTTTCTGCTTCAACTTATGTCATGTGTGCAATTAGAGTGGCCAAAATGGGGTCTTCAGAATTTTAGCATGGTTTTTTAGATTTATTGAGAGAGGGTGAAAAAAAAAAGAGAGTAAAAAATTTCCTATTAAAAAATAAGCCTAATTGAAATCAAAATACTGTGCCTGTACTCTGATTGTGAAACACTGTCAGCTGAAAAAGGAAATGCTTAATTTTAGCTAATGTTTCACTTTACTGTGACCTGGCATTAATCTGAAAGTTTTGTTAGAAGCTAGTGATAGAAAATTCAATACTTTAAAGCTAAATTTTTAATGGGAAACTAAATGTTTCATTGGTCTAAACATTTTGTTTAAATAATTATTTCACAGAATATGTTTAGTCTGATAAAAAATATTTTTAGGTGATTTTTTTTCCGTTGTCATTTTCTGCTCATCAGAAATTCTGATTCCTGAAAAGCTCTGGATCTGTTCCAGTTCAAATATTCCTTGCAAAGGGCCTCATTAAGTTGCACTCTGGTTAACCTGGGAAGAATCCTAAGGGTCTGTTTTAATTTGGAGATTCTTGTGTCATTTTTCTAAGTGGTGCAAAGAATACCCAGTGTCCCCAGAGGATTTGAAAAGTGGGTCACGAGGCAGAGCAAGCTGCAGAGGTGGAGAAAATCAAGTAATACCAGGTCTAGTCCTCTCCAATCCACTGATCCAAAAGCTGATGCTCTTTGAAAGCCATCTGCCTTTCTGCCCTGCTCCTGCAGGGACATCCAGCACAGACGGGCAGAGGAGCTGCCTGCTTGGACAGCCTCGGGCAGAGGCCGTCGTACCAGACCACTGATTCTCCTGTTGCGACACAGAACCTGTGACTGTATATGATTTGGCTTGAGAGAGCTGCTGACTGATGGCTTAGATATCACAGTGACTCCACAAAGCTCTACCTCCAAAAGAAAGAGTCAAAATTAAAGGTGAGCATTCTGCGTTCTCCAAAGGCTTGAGCTCACCGGCCACGGGAGGACAATCTCTACAGAAAGGCTGTTTTCTAGCTACTGGCCTCATACTAGCTACTGTTATTAAACCCTTGAATGAGCAAATCAGAGGTCTATTTACCAAGTCTTCCCCCTTGATAGCACTATTTGATCAATTCCAGAATCCTTTTTGATAGGTAATTAAAAAAGCTTTTCCTTAGATATAGAATGGAGTGAACCATTAATTACACTTCAGAGCCCCTGAGATGCAATGCCTTTGCTATTGTGAAACGTCTACAGCAAGCAACGAAAACTCGCCTCTATAAAAGAACTGAATAAATGAAAGTAATTTCCTCGAGACCTAGATTCCTCTGCTTTTTATGGCTAAAGACTTGAGTTGCCTCAGCATTAATAAGTTTTTTCTTTAAGGGCTGAATTTTCTCAATACAAACCTCTGTGGCCATAACACAAATCTTTGGCTGATAGAGCCAGCAGACTGAATCCATATATTAGTGTTATTGTTATCACTGAATGGCCACAATGCACTTGGCATCAAGTTGCACAAAAAAACATCAGTTAAATTAAAGATCCTCACCAAGCAGCGACAATTTCTTGTAAAAGCCAATTTAGCTGTTATGGAAGCTCTGGGATCATATTAACTTTTCTCAAAAGTATGCATAATGCATCACAGCAAGTGGTTTTGACAAGCGTATTGTGTGTATATGTGTGGATGTGTCCTGCATCTAAAGAAACCCCAGAAGTTATTTAAGTTGCAAAGTCAAGTGAAAGAAAGTTAGAAAATGTCAGATATACAGGTGTTCCACCTGTCTAATTCAACCCTTTGTGATACAGTCTGTGCAGCAAAAAGAACAGGGGGATTGATGTTATCCTGAGAGACAATGCTTATGTTTGAAAGCATCTGGTTAGTTGACACTTCCCAGTTTTCCAGGATACCACACTGTAAAACAGCTTTTGTAAGTCTGTGGGCCTTTCCCCGACTTTGAATGAAGTTCTCTAAGGTTTTGACTCTTTCTGCATTCTTCATCTTTGACAAAGTCAAAATCTACTGTCATATGGGGCTGTAACACCTCTGCCTTCATGCATGATTGGGAAGAATTGAATCTGATCCTTTGTTGCTGGAGCACAGACATATTTTTGCTAGAACTTGCAGCAGTGAAGGCTGTTTATTCCCTCCAAAAGGGCAGATGGATGGCTGCTGCCATTCCTGAAGCCTACTGTAGCAATACAGCATGTCCCAGCTAAACCTGTTCTCTATTCTCAGTAGTCCTAAAAAATTAAGCCACTTGAAGACAATGACTACGCAGGGGTTTAGGTGGCTGACTCTGGGCATTTCTGTTCAAAAGTGAGGGATCTCTATCCAAATCTCAGCTGTGTTGCTCCAGATCTATTTTTGACTATTCAGTCAAACATTGACCCTTTGACATTATGGTAAGAAAGGCATGCACACAGCCCAGCCAATTTCACAGCATTCACATGAGTAGGATGCAAGGCTATTCTATGTCTACACATGCTGGTAGACAAATACATGTGCTTACACTGTCCCACACATATATGTAAGAGTCATTGGCCAACACTGGATTTATCTCCACTAAATACTCAGGTTTACATGATCACAACACTCATCTTGAATATGGAAGAACATAAATGGAAATTAATCCAATAATATATCACCATAAAATAACTCTTTTCCCAGAGAACCACAGAGCAAGCTCTAGGTAAGCTGTGTGCTTCCAAGGGAAAAACAACCTGTTCCTTACAAGAGAAGCTTCTCTTTCTTCCGCTGCACAGAGGAAACAGGGTATGTTATTCAGGGCTAGAAAGTCCTGCTAATACTTTACTGCTGGGAAGACAGATCAGGACATTAAACATCCTGAGCTCTCTGCAACATATTTTCCATGGTGGCATAGCCCTTGAAAACTTCAGATATTGATATTATTTGTATATCGCTGACATATATTTATATAACTCTGATACTGAGAAGAAAAAGCTGAGATATATTTATTATACCACATTAGGATCAAACTATAATTTCATAATTATTGCGTGAATTGTAATTACAAGCAAGCTATTTGCTGTCATTGCTTCGATTTGGCACACAAACACAACATGCACAAAACCTGCTGTTGTCTCCTGTACTGACTTAGTAATTCCTATCTTAAAGAAAAGGCTTCTGAGTTAAAAGGAATATCTGCACTGGCAGCAGCAGGTAGGAAAGTGGCATACAATGTGCATGTATGGGAAAATCATCTCAAGAGCAGGACTACCCACCAAGGCTTGCAGACTTTACTGCAGTGGAGGGACATGGAGGTGACTCCAATTTAGGAGTCTTCATGGTCACGCTGTCTGACTGTATACCTCTGTATGTAACATATTTTTTTAATTTGCTGTGTGGGGATGAATGCACTTCCTGAAAAGCAATTAAACTCCTGAACATTTATGGAAACTATGCTAGCAGATGGAACAAAAGGCTTACTCTACCAGAATAAGATACTGGACAACAATAAAGAAGAGTTCAAAGAGAAAATGCACTAAAAGATAATACTTCTGATCAAATTTCTGTTAAAAGAAGACTAAGCCTGGAATATTACAAGTCCCACATTTGCATAGCAAAATTATGTTTACTTTCATAAATCGTGTCTATGCAATGCAGACAAGCATAAATTCTCCCGGTTCATATCTTTAATACCTACTGGTGTGTGAAAATATGTAGATCCGAGCATTTTAAATGGAAACCAGAATGGGAAGAAAGCATGGTTTAATACTTTGGGAATGCGAATCCAGGTAAGTCTTTTATTCATAGACTGGCCATAGACTTTGTACATGAACTTGGACGTTAATTCTACCATGCTTCTCAATTTAAAAATGGTTAAGTCCTCACTTTTAAAAAATGAAAAGTTCTGGGAATTACATGAATCGAAATCACAGACTGACAAGGCCTCAGCGATTGTCCTGGTTTCAGCTGGGATGGACTTAATTACCTTCTTAGGAGCTAGTGCAATGCTGTGTTTTGGCTTTGATGTGAGACTTTTCAGTTTCTCAGGCCTTGTTAGCAAAA
>JAVJGI010000001.1:85599859-85633694 GCA_035590275.1 Ibycter americanus
ATTTCAATTATTAAATTGTTCTTATCTCAACCCTCAAGTTTTACATTCCTTTCCAACTGTCCTCCCCATCCCTCTGGGTGAGGGGGAAGCAAGCAAGCAGCTGCGCGGTACTTAATTACCAGCCGGGGTTAAACCACGACAGCGATGAGAGCTATTATCAAGAGACAGAGAGATGAAATCATCAGGCAAGTCAGCATACAAAGTTGGACAAAACAAGAGTGGTTTTCCCAAAGCCTGTCTCAAAGATCTGAAGGTTTAGTTCTCTCCAATATATGATTAAAGCAGAGTGTCTAAACCAAACAGAAAGTCAAGCTCAGCTTTGCCTCATGGCTATGATCACAGCTATCACCTGTTAGGTAAGCAGATGTGGTACTGTATGGTGGATAAGAAGAGGTTGATAGGATAGTGAGTGAAAATGGCCTCTCAGCATTAGAGTGAGAGCTCCCAAGAGAGACCGTATATGAGTAGCTGTGCATTTGAAGGGATCAGAGACAAAAAATGTTGTTTGTGAGGGCAGCAGGTATTTCTAATAGAAAATGGCAACCAAAGCTCCTTTGACAGAATCACAGAATACTTTGGGTTGGAAGGGACCTTAAAGATCATCTCTGGACTTGTTCCAACAGGTCCATGTCCTTCTTATCTTGGGGGCCCCAGAGTTGAATGCAGTACTACTGCAGGTGGGGTCTCATGAGAGTAAAGCAGAGGGGGAGAATCACCTCCCTCAACCTGCTGGTCAGACTTCTTTCGATGCAGCTCACCTTTCAGTTGGCTTTCTGGGCTGCAAACGCACATTGCTGGGTCATGTTGAGCTTCTCATCAACCAACACCGCCAAGTCCTTCTCCTCAGGGCTGCTCTAAATCCATACAAGTGGATAAAACTCTTCATATAGTAAGAGTTTCTACCTTCTCTAAGCTTTCCCACATTTTTCACAGCAAATTCAATCTGAAGGATTTTCCTGTGACTCGTAACCACCTAGAGACAAGTGTTTCAATTCCAGCATCTAGACCTAACTAGAACCACCTCAAAAGTGTCAAAACACCACAAGGAAGGCAGTTCATCATGCGGCATAGCCTTATGAGATTCCTAAAATGAGTATGTCAAAAAGTTTATCTAAATGACTCATCAAAGCTTCCAAGTAAAACTGTGGATGAGTATAATCTGAAGGGAAACATCACTGCATTGCAAATGCTCTCATGCTTCTGACAGCTGCTAAGCTAGATTCAAGCTCTGCAATCTTTGCTTTTGTATTTCCTAGTACAGCATTCTCATTTATTATCCATCTGACTGCAGCAGCTAATAATAGGCCGGGTCAAACCCCACTGACTTTCACTTGAAAAACCTCACACTGATTTTAAGAGTCTTTGGACCAGATCTGATGCACAACTCAAATATTTGCATAAGTAAAGACTACTTTTTGCCCAGAATAATTCCATGATGGATTTTTATGACGCATCAAGAGAGACGGAAAGGTGAGACCATTGGACAGGTCAGTATACTTGCATCAAATGTGATATCAAAGCAGCAAAAATTTTTCTCTTTGCCACTTCCCTTATCTAGGTTTTCTTTTGTATAGCAAGTGTCTGAGAAAACAAATGCTGAGTCAATACTTCTGAGATTAGATTAATATGTAACACAGCTAATGACATCTGTAGTTAAGCTGAATTTTTGTTTTGCTGGATTTTGGTTTTGGCAGCTTGAACTGCCTAAAATCCTAATTCGATTGCAATCTGCTCATAGAGCACAGATGTTTTGCTTGGCTAAACTTTTCTCGCCACTTAATAAGATACTTTTTTATTTAACTTTCAGTTCTGCCTCGGAGCCCCAGTGGGTCTTTTAAAACAGAAGATTATTATTAGAAATTAATTAAGTATTCTTTTCAATGCTGTCTCCTGAGAGTAACTAGGCATTGCTGCTGATCTCTTCTGCATTAAGACATTACTGATTGTCATTCGTAGGATGACAGTGTGGATGTCTCATCTGGAAGATACATAACTCCATAAATATGAAAGATTTGAAAGCCATTTAATACAAAATATAATAAATCAGTACAAACATTAAACGTATAATTGCAATGTCAAACATAGCACAGGCATGTGAAGACTGTAACACTAGAATAAAAATAGACGCGCATTCCAAAACCAAAATAAAGTATTATTGCAATTATAGGACCCCGGTGGATCACACTTAGTCCATGTCTCAGCACACTGTAAACCCCAACTAAACAATGCTAAGAACATCAAATGTAATTAAAGAAAAAGCAGCTGAGTTGATGTTTGGGTTTTTTAAGTGACCAGTGTCTACAAAGTGTTTCTTGCCACCACCCTGCCTTCCTTTGCACATGACTACAAGAAGCACAGACTGAGGCTCCCAACTCTGATGGCTGGCTCAGCTGACACTACCTGGCTTTTTTTAAGTGAAGGAAACACAAGAAGCACCAATATCCTGGTGCTTTTTTTTGATCTGAGGAATTGAATTACATATTAATGCATTACTGACAGAATTAGCTGTGCATTTAATATGGCACTTCATGCACTGCAGTTGGTCTTTTTAATTTTCACTAAACCAGGGTTATATATATGACTAACTGCTGTCATTCTGTGGAGACCTGGTTAGTTGAGAAAGGACATGGGTTGGTACCTCTGAGCAACCCAGGGCTTTGACTTAGGAGAAGGCCTAGAAGAGGTGACGGGCGTGATATGAGAAACAAGTAATGTTGCAACATGGACAAGAGGAACTACATCTGGGGGAAAATGGAAACGGAAAGAGGAGACACCCCTTCGCGTGGACAGCTCGTGTGTACCAATCATGTTAAGGCCTGGGGCGCGTGGACAGCGGGTAGAACCAATTGTTAGGCCGGAAATATCACGTGACTGTGTGGCTCTGTTATATAAGCTGTGGTTGAACTGATAATAAAGGAGAACGATCATACTCATATTGGGATTCTGTCGTTACTCCGGTCCGTATCCCACTCCATCATCTGGTAGCAGGTTTTCTCCCAACCCTCCGGCATCATACTTTAACCAGGAAGGGATGTGAAGAGAAGAATGCCACCATGGGCCAACAGAACAACAATCAGTCACTTAGTCTTAATAATAATGTGGAATTCAACTTACTTTTTTGGTCTGTAGTCAGGGATGGACCTGTCCAGCGATATCCTGTCACTGAGCTGGGCATTGTAACCATATTCTTCATATTTAGTCTCTGATTCATGGCTATCATCTCTCAGGGTAGCAGCCATTCCCCCCTGGCCCAGGCCTCCTGGACCTTCAACTAATCCCATAGGCTTTGCCAGACCTAAATGAAAAAGACAAAAAAAAAATATAAAAAAATTACTAATATAAAGGAAATTGATCTAACCTCTTCTGTGACCACAGGATGTTTTTATATCAACAAGATCTGAACTTCCATGAAGCTCGGCTCTGAAACCCTCATTACTCTGTGGAAATTATCCTCAGCTTTTCAAACCATATCAACACATCTTGTAGCATCAGTGCATAACTATTAATGAGCAAACTATAAAGAATCAATTAGTGGCTTTCACAATTTCTCCTTTTTCCTCTATACATCTCTGGAAATAGGAATCTTGTTTCCAAATATTCCAAAAGGCCTAATTATACTTAAGATAATTAAGATATATTTTCCTCACAAGAACTGGAGGGCAGGCCCTTTTCCAGTATAGCCCATTATAGCTCCATTCATTTTAAGAGAAATATGTTGAATTCCTACCACATATAGATCTGCCAATTTAACTCCATTTTAATGTCAGTTCTGGAATAATTGTTGGAGCTGAGGCATCTGCTCAGTTGCTCTAAGACCTGCAGCTCTTGAATGAATGGTTGAGGTTTGGTTCCCATGCTGGGAACAAAGCTACGCGACTGGTCACCAGCTGCTGCTGGGTAGGAAGTACAGGGTAAATCTAATTTCACTATGTGACTCACTAGATGGGTCATTTGGACTCAACCGCACACCTTGCCCAGCCTGTTCCCACAAAGATGTGCAAAACTATTAGGGAGCTGACATCATCTTTCCCCTGGGAATTACTCCAGATTTCCTCTGTCCTTCAGAGCTCTGACAAACAAAATATGTATGTTATGTAGGATACTCAGGTCTAAACGGCTTATAGGATCAGAAAGTTTGGACATACTTAAGCTAAAACAATTAGCCCACTCGGTTAGTGTAAAGATATTAGTCAGTCAACAATGCATTTATAGGTTCCATTCACTGCTACATTACTGGTCAACTCAGAAATACATGTAAAACTAAGCTAAACCGACATTAAAAAATGCCCATATGATCACATCACCAAAAACCTTTTCCATGGCAACAGGCATTTAACTTGGTGCTGAATTCTCATAAATAAGCTCATCAAATGTCCTGCGTTCAATGTCAAAGCTTTCCTTTCCAAAATGATCATTCTATCAACAAGCTGTTATAAGCGAAAAAGTTATCCGTAATAGTCTTGCGGATACCATACAGAGATGTGCAAATAGCCCCCAAATAATCTTCAATGAGAGCAAATCAATTAGAGTTTGACCTGCTCAACATTTTTCAAATTAAGATTTTTTCAGGAGGAAAATGTCATTATTTCAACTAAACAATTAGAGACAGAAAGACACTGTCTACATTTGCTAGTAACACACAAGGCAGTACAAAGCTGGGACTGGTTTCTCCAAGTCACAGTAAGGTCTGGGACAGGTCAGTCCCTTACGAAGGAATGTCTCTCGCACCTTATTGCTAACATTGTCCTCACTTGTTATAGCTCCATCATCATCTCTGCTTAATTACAGGACAGAACAGAGAGTGGTTCGTGAGTGGTCTGAGAGATTAAAGTTAGCATTTTCTACTGCAGTGCTTATAAGAAAATCCTGTGTTAAGGTTAAACACAACACTAATAAAAAGTCTGAACAAAAAAAGGACCGAGTACCTGCAGTATTAGGAATTTTCGTACTGAATTTCAGACATTGCCTACAAAAATGCATACCTCATACTGCAATCAGTGAGCCCAAGTCAGGACGGACCTTGCTTTTTTGCATGTCCTTTGATGTCTTCATATTCCTCATCATCATGCACTGACACGCTCAACTGTCTCTGAGTGAATCGTGAGTCTTAGCACGAGGGGGGAGTGTAGAAGGAAAAAAAGGATGCCCTACAGAAAAACATTCTCGGCATGGCCATGCTTTTGAAAAATTCAGACAGCTCCAAGCATTCAAGCCTAGTGAGTTGTTGAAAAAAAAGGAAAACAAGGGGCTCATGCAGCCATGGTCTCATTATAGGTGTGTGTGGGAGGTGAACTCCAGGTCTCACTAGCAAGGGAGACTGAACAGAGGCATGAGCAGAAATCCCACAGGCCATGCACCCATGAGGTGAAAGTAGAAATAAAAAGCTTCAAAACAGCATCTTTTTCTAGGGTATTCTATTACTGGGACACAGGGAGAAAAGACCAAAGAACTGAGCTACTGGGATTGATACTGATGCTTAATCAATGATGTACTTCTTCAAAGCTGTAAGCGAAAGAAAATACTAGGAAAAATTAAAGGTATGCTCAAGGCAAGGGAACATTGTGTCAGTAGACAGCTCTCTTCTTCAGTCAGTCACACTGGCCAAACTAGGATCTTGGACCACCTTTGGTGACTTATTCCCCAACATTTGGTAATGCAAAACAGAGCCCTCCCACTGTTTAATGACTACTCTTCCTTCTAGGCCAGCTATATTGTCTTCCAAACATGCTTTCCTTCAGAAATGTATGGAACTAACCCAGAATACAAGTAGGAAAGTGTTCATGTCCTGTCTCAAAGTGTTCATGTCCTGTCTCCAACTGTACAAGGATGATGCAAGTGATGTGTTCAGCTGGACTGTGATGAGCCCCAGCAAGATGCAGACCACCTATTCCTGCTCATCACCTTTCTAGAGAAAAAAAAAAAAAAAATCACAAGGAGTTACCAGCATAAGCCAATAAATCCTAGAGACCTAATGCAACAACTGCAAAAAAGAAAGCTAAAGGTTTCCTAAGATTATTATAGTTATTTCAAATACCTATATAGTTTTTATTCATGTCTCATATTATTCTTAAATTCATGAAACTGTCTTCAGGTATGTGCAGAAGCATTTAGAAAGTTTTTGCATGTTTGTCTCAGCCATGCTCCTCCTCTCTGCAGAAGTAGAGGAGATAAGTCTGTATAATGTGATCTTAGGCTGGCCACACGAACCTCTGCCCAGCTGCATTTTCAGGCAAAGGGAAAAATAGTTGTGTGTCTGCTGTCAAAACTTCTGGCCAATAGGAGCTAGCTCATGAGGCAAAATTTTCTGCTGACTTATACTGGTAGCAATTAACTCGCAGAGAAATCCAAATCATAGCACTGCTGCTTCCTAAGAGACACAACTGAGCATGCTGAGCCTGGATAGGACTTTTCACACCAGTTGTCATTCTCTAGTGCAGTCCTGACTGGTTCTATCTTAATTGTTAGAAATGTTACGAAGCCTGCAGTTTGCTATTAATGTACAAACACACCAAGAATTCCTACTATGAATAACTAACATTAGCCCAACACAATCTCTTGTAAAACAGTATTCTTGCCTCTAGAAACTGAACAGATTCACTTCATACATCACAAACCACCCTTTATTGCTCACATTTCTTTGTAGAAATTTACCTTATGAATCTTTCTTCCACTAAAACTGGTTCAAAAATGTCTAAGAACTTGCCATTCTTGCTTGCAGCGATCACCATAAAGCACCTGGCTTAGCATCAAGTGGTCAGTCTGTAGCCAGTACTACACTTTGGCAGAGCCAGGGAGAAACTAGCACAAGGGATGCTCACAATTAGGGACTGATATAATCATGTCTCCAACTGGGTCATGCAAAGGAGGAAGCTGTAAACAAAAAATGTGATATCATGACATTTGGGGTATTTAAGGACTGTCTGAATTTTCTAATGAAATATTCTGTAAGAAAAGCAGAGAATGAGACAGTCATAGATTCTGTTGACACACGACTAAAACTCTTCAAGACTTGTGTTGCAGTTAGCAATTTCAAACAACAGAAATTATCTTGCTAAGTGAAGCACTTCAATACACATTAGGTATTTCTGAAAGTATTTTCAGGAGCTTCATTCTGAAGGAAATTTTAACATTTGTCCCTTTTGTTCTAGTTTAGGATGAGAGGCTATTTTGCACTTTGACTAGCTTTATTATTTAATAATTCTTCCTTTGCAAAATTAGAACAGAAGGGCCTAACGTTGCCATCCCTGGCCTGACAACTAGCCCTTGCTCAAGTAATTACAGAAATTACATGTCTGATAATCCGATAATCTAAAGCTCTCCCCACCCAAAAGGAAAAACACAGCAGTCTAATCTTCCTGCATGATACAGTTTTAGACTTAAGAGACACTAATAGGAAGCAGCGATGCTGTATGTCTCTGTTTTATTTGCCCAATATATGGTACCTTAAAAGGGGGCTGAGTTTCAGAGAAAAGTCAGCAGTTCCCTAAAAAAAAAAAAAAAAAGAAGCATGAGCAGGCCTTAGTAAAAGGGAGTCAAATCAGGCACATTAGAAGTTATAGAACCCAGAAACCTAGACACTTCATAAAGCCCATGTCGTTGAACAACTGCAATGTGGAAATTCTTTTGCTGATCATTTGGAATCATCTGGCTTGGGTTCTGATGTTACATCAAAGAAAATTGAAGACGACTTCATTAAAGTTAACTGACCTGCTTTGATGAAAGGGTCTCCAAGATGTGGCATACTCATTTGACTTTAAGCAACAATTTAATTCCAGTAGTTGAAAACTTCATTCTTTATACAACATGCTCTTGCAGTTTACAGAACAAAACACTTGCATCTTTATGGCACAAGTAAGAGTGGAATGAAACTTTCAACCCCTAGGAAGCATCAAGCATTTTGCTATTTTTCTTATGAGAGAATTGGTTAGATAGCCTTCCAAAACGTGCGTAATGACAATTATTTCATATACCTTTTTCCTAAATCTGGAATTCTAGCTCATCATGCTGCTAATCTAATCTTGTTCTAGAACAGAGTCATCATATGTCTGACTTACTTTCAGAACATATTACTGTGAGGTTTTTCTCCCCATTCATTACCCAAATTGCAGCCTAGTCTGACTGACAGTTATAGCAATGCAGTAACTTTGACCAATATATAGCAGCAATTAAATAAATGATACTGCATTGCTACATTCTTCAAGAAAACCACTAAAGAGTCTCTAGAAGTTCTTAGGACCAATGAATACAGTATATTTTACATATGTGTGTATGTGTGTGAAATGCAGTAATTGCAGGCAATGTTCTTCAATGCATGGTTGGTTAGATAGACACAATATAGCTATGTCTCACATAGGACAACATTCGCATAGCATTTTTCATCTCAAAGGATCACCTGTTGCTTCAGCAAATATATCCTCAACAGGGGGCACTGCCCCATGACTACCTAAGTCAAGATCATAACTTGCTAACCTCCAAATCCACAGTTATCTGCATTGGTCAGCCTTCTGGGAAAAAAACAAAAGAGGGGTGCCAGTCAGCAGCACCTTCTCAAAAAAAGGTTGATCTGAAGAGGTGGGATGAGGAGGCAGGCAATGGGAGACAGTGTCTTCCCAGGTTTGACTGAAGCAGAGGCTGCTGGTGAAAAAGACACATCTTCCATCACATCCTCCATGCCCTCATCTGAGGGGTGCCCAACAGTCTGGGACCACTGAGCGGAATCATCTCATCAGAGGCCTTCCAGCATGTCGAACATGGGAACAATACCTGGGAGGACACAGAGGAACAGAATACACTACAGCAGTGCTCCCACAGGATGCCTAGGTGGGCTGCCAAAGACACAGAGTCAGCAAAGAACAAGTTTTTTGTGCCCTAGGGCTTGGGCATTTTCTGCTCAGCAAGAAAACAGACAGCCTTCAGGGACAGCTCATAGGAAAATTCATTCCTATGGATCTCGCCTACTGAAACAACAGGGAAAGGGATACATTTCTGGAAATAACTGCTGCTCAGCAGAGAGGCAATTGCTATTGATTTTATATGCTGCGTGTTTAGGTCCTACAGTGATAGGGAGCAGCATAAAACCTAAAAAAGACAGATGGAGAAGTGCTTCTGGTTCAACTTCCAGTATATACATGGGGTTTAACCAAGGCAGATCAGATGAGAGGACTTTTGTTTTCTTCTTCTTTTAAAGTTTGTTGCAGACTTCCTGATTCTCCTCTTACCTTTGAGTTACTTACCTATGGCTCTAACTAGCAGCCATTTCACCCATTCTTCCATGGCTCATGAAGCCGCTGTGGGCAGGGTACAGCAGCATCGCTGACAGAGTAACCCTGTGGCTTGTGTCAGAGCAAAGGATTGAAATCATGCTGCTAGTTCCGAAATGGTGACGGGCAAGAGAGGGGAGACAGGGAACAACAGTGGTAATGCCCAGCAAGCTGCTATTTTTAAAGCTGTCTTTTTTTAAAATTTTTAGACTAAAAAGATATAAGCCCATACGCTGGGATTGGTCATACCCAGTTCAACGCTGCAGATGACAATGAGGTCACAAATAATTAGTGTCTGTCATTCATTTCAAATTTATTCCTCTCACTGCAGAGATTTCTGTGTAGGGCAGAACATTACTGGGGGAATGGAGAGCAGAATGAACTGGTCCTAGTTTCTTAACCAGATTAATTACTCTGCAGGATGCATAATTTTCTCAGAAGAAAAGAGACCTTCTATTTTTCACCATAAACCCTGTCACAATGCGAAAACTGCTGAAGAGATTTATGTGAGAAACTATGGCAAAAGCAAGATCAAACTACACCCGTTATTATTTTACTGTCCTTTTTTTTGTAATTTGCAACACAATTACAGGCAGCTGTAAAGCAGGTTCAGCCAAGGTTCTCAGACACAATTAACCTTTTGACAATTCAAAATAAAAATAAGCAATTGAAAATAATTATACATCCACGTTCACAACAGCACAGGTCTGTTCTTAGCCTTTCTCTGGCCTTCCTGCCATGTATGGCAAGGCCACCTGCCCTTCAGCAGCTGTGACTCTGCCCCCACACCTCATCCCTCTTTCATCAGGTGGGACCAAGAGTTGCTGGGCACAATCACAAGGCCAGCTCCACCACCAATGCCACCAGATTTGGCAGACAGAACTGCTGCAAAATTGGCTCCAATGCCAAACTTCTGAGCTTTCTCTACACTTAGACTATCTGCACTCTTGAATAACTAGCAACACAAAAGTATTCTGGTTCCTAGCACTTTAAAAGGAGGGAACAAAACATTGCCTTCTAAAAAAAATGGCACAGTAACCCAGCAGTTTTACCTGTGACTCCTGAAACACTTCCCTTTCTTTTAAACAGGAAACATAAAACTTATCAGCAACACAGCTGTTTCCTTCCTTTTCCAATTCTGATTTCTCAGTTGAAAACATCCCTGTACCTTGTAAGGCAATAAAAATCTTTAGATCCTAGATTAACCAAGTTAAAAAAAAAATAAAAAATCAGGGGCAATAGCAACTGTGCATAGATTGACAAAGCTGACTTTTAGCATTTCCAGGTATATCTTTTGAAAGAAAAGAAAAAGGTTCATAGACTCTAGAATAGGTTCAGTAACATAGCTAAAACAAGACTTAATTTTTTTAAGCTAGTTCTATACAAAACCACCCTTCTGGCAGCAGACACTAATTTAGTTGCATCTAATAAATCAGCCATAATGCCTCCATCTTGAATTACTGTATTACGCTATTTTTGTAATCTTGTTCTGTTGCAACTAGAAACTTCAGTGAAGGTTACAGCCTCACTGACTGGCATGTAGGTATGGAGGGAAAAACTGGTCTTCCTCCTTCAGGAGTTAACAGTACATGTTAGGGTGAAGCAGATGCACAAGAAAAGCAGCTGGTTGGAGGAGAAGGAAGAAAGAGCAATATGAGCAAGCTGTTCAACACCAAACAAAAGGTCTCAGCTCACCAGTAGTCTTGCTGTTTATAGCTCCATGTTAGTGATCCCTAAAAATAACTAAGAGGAACAACTTTTCCAAAATAGCGTGTTGACATCAGAGAAAGGCTCAATCACATAAACAGTGCCTTGCCTCTCACACACACCTAGAACAGCCCAGGAACGCTCTGATAAGCTCTTCAGTTTAGTACGTTGCCCAGACTGGGTGCTGGAGGAGACATTCTGGGGAGGCTAAGCAAGACCTTACGGGGCACAGCTGCTACAGCTGAGAGAAAAGATGTCATGAGCTTTGTCTCAATTTAAAATTGAGCTGATGAGTCCCATGAGTCTGAAGGTTTGACAAAGAAGGGACATACAGAGGCTACAAAATGGTAACAGTAACTACTTTTACAAAATGCTTTGAAATCCCTGGATAAAAAGAATCCGAGTTATTTACTACGTTCCCAAAGAAGCAGATTTTGGGCTTGAGATTCAGTACCAGAAAAAAGATATCTTTTTCAGAAATAATACCCTTCTACGCTGGATACTTCAGCCACTGAGGTGCTCCGGGATAAAGTTTTTACACCAGTTTGTGTCAGTTCACGTGTCCTTTCACTGGGCTACTGAATACAAAGCAGGCCCCGCTGTACAAAAAGTTAGAGTACTTGGAGCTCTTCTGCAACCATCACTGAAATATCGTAGTGCTGCCCAAACACCAGTGACGCTGGACTCCCAGTGCCCCTTGAGGTTGGAAAGAGTCATCCTACTCTCCTTTGGGCAGAAATGACCTGCTGAAAGGTTAAGTAATTCCCCAGGATTGCACAGGTTATGGTGGTGGAGCCAAAAATCAAAGCTAGTGACTGCCTGAATTCTTGTCCTGTTGTGATTGATTTGTGAATTAAAAAGCCGCCTCGGTTTCTAACACAGGCCTACTCTGGCAAAAGCTGAAGCATCTTCTGTCCAGTGATTCTCTATGATGCCAGCAGCAGCTAATGGCATGGGGTAGTATCATATGGCATCACATATAGAACAGTATTTCTCTCTTCTCCATCCTATGATACTACCCTGACTGCCAAAACGCTGGGCAAGTTTCACAGCCTGTGCTTTCTTTTTCCTCCCTCTCCCATGCTGTATGCTTCATTTTCGCAAAGGATCCCATGCAAAAATTTGCCAAAACCATATTTCTGACTCTTTTCTTGACTCCTATAAATACTGCACAAACTATGGTTAATGATGAAATTGCCACAGCTAAAGAGTGGGTCACTGCAATTATTGCCTGGGAGAACATAAAAAAAAATATGTTTTGTCCCACAGGCATAAATTTGCTGAATGCATTAGTAGCTCAGTGCACCAAAATTAAACCTGGGAAATTAAAAGCATTTTGCAGTTGCAAGTGCAAGGTTCAACAATATCCAGCAAAAAATCTTATTTGAAACTATTTCACTCTTTGACATCACTTCAGTCAACTTTGCAAACCATAGTATACAGCATAAGGAGTCAGTATGTATAGTTCATGATTCAATCTGAATGTTAAACAGAGCCTGACCCTTAATTTCTGCATATGCCAACTTTCCATATCCCAAATCAGTTTCTCCCACCACAACCCTGCAGTAAGCCTACACAATATGTAAGATTTGCTACCAAGAACTGATCTGAATTTTGTCCATATCAAAGGTGCTTACTTTCTGAGCTAGAAGGAAGGCTGTATGGGGACGAGATTTAGTTTTACATATAGAAACATTCACCAAATCACACTCCACAGGGGCACAGGCTCCAACTCTCTGCAGAGGAGAGCAACAAACAAAACTCCATCTAATTTAAATTACTCCAGCACTTCCATTTATCTGAAATCCAAAATAAAGTCCTATTTTTTATAGTTGTAATCAAGTTTGCTTCATCTTTCCTTGAAAGATTTATGTCCCCTAGTATCCAGTATCAGCCCCAAGTACCTCTGAAGATAAGTAAGAAGTAAGACAGCAAGAAGACAAACAGCATCCTGTGACTGAAGGTTAGAAAAGGAAAAAATACAGTAACTTGTAAAGCTGAAGCACTCAATATGCAACTTTTTGGCTTTAGAAACTAGGAGGTGCAGTGGTTTTGTACCTTGATCTCATCTCCAGACCCTTCTGTCTGTTCAAGTGAAAGCCTGAGATAGTATTTCTCAACCTTCATCCACAGCTGACTGACAATCCTGTAAGACATCTATCTGTGAGAAGGCTGCTGAATGACGGTGATGGGATGAAGTGATTCGGCAGCTCTGCCTGCAGGAGGGCTGTTCCTTTTCTGCCCACGGAAGCTAGTCAGGCAGAGAGAGTGCAGAATCAGGAGCCTTGGAAATTATTTAGATTAGGAAAATTATCTGGAAAGAGGAATAATACGTGCTTTGCCCTATGTTTCTTCGTCTTCTTTAAAATAGGGACATTCCCTGGTTGCAGACAGCACTCTGAGCCACAGCCTATGAATATCTGTCAAGTGCTCAACGCACATTAGATGGAAAATGCCATCAAAATGCCCAGGACTTTTATCAGCATCTGGGCTGGAAGTTGACCCTTATTCCATCCTACATACTCTGCCCCTACTGTATTGATGTATTAATGCTTAAACTCTTTATAGTAAGCCCTACCAGGACAGGATTAGGCCAGAGCAACTTTTTTTCTTAGTGTTTTCATAGCGTGTAGTCGAGATTCAGGACACCATTGTAGCAGATGCTACACAAGTCCAGAAAGACAGTGCCTACCCCAAAGAGCTCGCTATCAGTGTTGAAGACAAGAACCAGATGCAGAAAGATAATCAGGGAAGAAGACAAGAAAACAACATGGATCAGTAGGAGAGGCAGAGGTTGCATGCAACACTGCGCTATGGATTTCATCCTTGCCGTAACAGCAAGAAAACAAGCTGTTCCATAGCCCACTGGAGGACCTTCTTTTCTACCCCATTGAACAGATTCTACCCCAGTGTGCCCCCCATATGCAGATGATCTTCTTGGGGATGAAAAGGAGAGGATTCCTATGGGGAAGTAACCTAGGGACAGGATTTATAGTCTTCTCCAAAATAACCTGATCAAGATATTTCTGAAATGCTTCCTTTTGTAGAAAAGCTTGTGGTAAAAGCTCCCTACTCAGGTTATTTTGAGATGATGAAAGATGGCAGTTCTGATATATGTAAGACAGGTTTCCTGCTGAGAAGGCTCAGCACAACTCCTGCTCTGTCTATAGAGGGAATGACTCCATGGAGATCTCTGGTAAAGCTGCTCCATGCCAAATGCAAGATTCCTAGTGCAGGACTTAAGACTTTGAGGAAGAGGAGAGGAATATCTGAGGAAATACAAAGAAAAATGTGTAATGGAGGGCCTGGCATAGGAGACAAGCATAGCAGGAAAAGCTGTGTTAGTCATCTTGGTACAACGTGGAGAATTATCAAGTCCATCAATGCAGACAATAGGCCTGCTGGGGTAAGAAAGGAACATAGGTCCTTGCACAGACAACCTCTTTCCCTGAGCTGCCATTCAGAGGTGTGCACACATGCTGCTGCTGGCTTCATCAGCCCACAGGCCTGATTTTTTGTTCATTGGCTCGGCAGAAACACTAGCATTGTGTAGGCTACTCCCTCTCTAGACACAAAATTCATTAGTGCTTTTTAATTGGAAGAAATATTGTGTTTTTATGTACAGATATCTAATATCAAAAGTAATTGCTTTTATAGAATACTCATTTGGAGCTGGTTTCCCCTTGAGATGAGAAAATGTATTCTAATTACAACAGATAATTCAGGAGGAGATAAACAGATTGACAAATGGAAGGACCAAGAAATAGGAGCTACACAGACCATTGGAGCTGAAGATAAAACCTCATTTGTGAGGTAGGACACTGATCCCAAGTCTATAGATAATGAGAGATAGCAGAGTTTTGTCAGAGCCTTGGTATTAAAAAAAAAATAAAATCAATTTCCTAAAGAGCAGGGATCCTTAAGCAAGGGAGATCTATGTGGTATATTTTTAAACTTAAATTTTGAGTTATGAAAAAAAAGAACCTACCCCATATGAATAATTTTAAATTATACATGTGTGATTCTGTTGGGGTTTTTTTATTTTCATTTTAATAATCAAAAAGATCATTCACAGAGAAAGATCAGTTTGTTTCCTTTAAATAAGTAACAGATGCCAAGATTCTTCTAGAAGTTATAAAATCCCAGATGACTTGCGGTTTGTGCTGGTGAAACGTATAAAATGGATTTTCCTCTTCAGGGCTTTGGAGGAAAGCCAGAAAACTCCTCTGGCGATGGCATAAATCTGTAGTTGGGAGGGGGGAAGCTGAAATGTTGGTGTAGCTGCCCAGCAGCCCACTGATATTAAAAGAAGACAAAATCTAAGCATCACCGGTTTGGTACCTGGCCTCTGGCAGTAGCCAATACCTGAGGCTTCAGAGGAAATGAAACACAAATCATAAAGCACTTGGCCAATTAAACTCTGCACAGTCCCTGGAAGCAGAGTTCCTTTCTGAACCCCATAGGCAGGTAACTAAAGCCCTGAAGCACAGTATTAGATTACCCTCATTATCTTAACTCAGACAGGTAGACATAGGGCTTAAAACTACCCAGTCCCCTTTAAAAGCCCAGCCACTAATATTGGATTCAATAGCCTCCTGCAGCAATGAATCCTCTGGTACTGTCACAGTCAGAGTGTCACTGGCTTAGGTGAAATGGATCATCTGTATCAATATATTAGATTTGCTTTAATTTTTCCAGGGAAACAGAGGTGAAAACTCCTGGGGAAAGTGATCACTGAAACAATAACAGAACCATTCTAAAGAAAGGGAAAGGGGCTTCTCCTTGAAAAGTTCAAAGCTAAACTTTAGCAAGAGCTAAAACTTTGGGGTGGTTTAATTAGATTCAGGAACAAGCTGCTCCAAGCCAAGTTAAAGGGCTTTCATTTCATAAATGAGGAAAAGATCTTTTGAAAAACAAGGAGTTTACTTGTGTGAATCAGAGGTAGGGAAGGGAAGCAGTGGACCGTTGCAGGAAGGGAGTTCTGACCCAAGGTCTGACACGACAGCCTGCAGCTGAAAAGATGCTGTCGGATGCAATGACATTTTCTTGCACCTACAGAGCTGACTGCACATCTCTAACTGTTAAACCCTTTGATTTCTGACACAATTCTGGATGAGAAATCCCTGACTGGCCTATTCCTAGGCCAGCTCAACTACAACAGTAAATCCCACAGGGTTAGGGTTCATAAGGAAGAAATTATCTTTAAATACAAAGAATCTAAAAAAAGCATATCTACCTAACTTCAGGGCCTATGCAGGCTTGTACTATTCTAGACTCTATTGTGCTGATATTAAAGTCTAAACTAACCAAAGGCTGTACAACATCCAACGTTGTCAAGCCTGCCAAGTTACTTCCTTTCAGCCCAGGCTTCAATCAGGCACCCTTGGGACTCTGCTCTGTCTCAGATGGATTGTGTCCAAGATAAGCAAGACTCTTCTCCCTGCCCAAGTGTGTTTGGTGAGCTCTTGATAAGGGCCAGACAAGCCCATCTCCTGCAGCTTCATTTTGCAATCATGCTCCACATTATTTGCAGACATTCATATACCTCCCTGCTCATTTACCTAAACAACCTGCTATTAGATTAAACTAACATAATCACACAGGCAGCTTTCTCAGTAACAAAGTAACATACACCTTGCCATTTGTGTGACTGAAAAGCTCTCGGTTGTTCAACCCATTTTACACAGCAGAGGGTGATGACAGCATCAAACCCAGACCTAGCAGCTGCTGGAACTCAAAATCACATGATGATTGAAAGTAGGATCTCAAATTTCCATCGCTGTGCAATTAGTCACGAAGTTCACCTCTGGCAACGCAACTACAATAAAGAGACAACGTAACATCTACAGACCTGCTGGCTATGTCCACTGTTCTCCCTTCCATGCTCCAAGAGTCACTGTCCAGCATCTTTGTTGGCCATGAGAAATTCAGACGATCTGAAAAAGTCCCCAGTTTTGTCAGCGCAGTGCTAGTTCTCTGTCTGCTGCCTCTCAATCTTACTATCAGGTATTTCTCCTTGGGAATAGGTGGTAGAAAAGATCAGCTGCCATTGAGGACATGTGACTTCAAATACTTCTATCAGATGTCTTCAAGGGCCCACACTTGAAAATGAGTTAATTTGGCTATCTGTTTTGACAGAAACCAGAGAAAGCCTTGATTCCTCCATTTTCCTTTCAGTGTGATATTGCCTCATAGGCTCTTTAAAGGTGACATACTTTTCTTTTGCATCATTACACAGCAATATTGATGGCTGGCTTCAAAACATACTCATTTTCCTGACAGACTGCCTATTTTACATCTGCAGATATGTGTATTTTTCTTGAACTGTGTTTGTGTGCTACACAAACGGGCACATCTTTGACACCTCTCAGGGAGCTTGGCTTGGAAATTTAGTTTGAGATAGAACTTGTGTCTCTGCTTCTCCTCCCTTCACTTTATTTTCATATCTCATGTCAACATACACTACAGCTGTGCTTTGCTGCTTGTCAATCCCAGCCTGCAGTGCCTTCTTCCATCAGCCTCGTAATACGTACATGATTTAATTTCCTATCAGCAGGACAAGTCAGTTCAAAACCAAACACAGGCCACATTTTAAACAGCAAAAATACAGCCCAGAATCCAGCATCTAAACCAAAAAGTTTACAAATCAAAAACTGATGGCAGTTTTGAAGCTACAATGGATGAAGAAGGTTACTATGCAGATTCCTCCTAATTGGCAGACACATTTATAGCAGATCTATTAGAGGGTGTGCTATAACTAAAGGTCTGATTCTCTCCTGCTCACAGAGGACAGTACACAGTGCTGAGCATCATACTCAATTTTGAAGTGCCTTGCTATTGTTTAAGGAAATGTTGAGCCTGGATTTGGTTCTCGCTCTAGAGAGGAGAGTGTTCACTCTTGAAAGTCATAAAAGAAAACCTATTTAGAAATGAAAGACACAATATTGCATAGATAGCTTATAACGTACAATTAATCAGGGATTTATCAGGAAAAATAAAAGTAATTAGGTACTATATTCTCTGGAGGAAGTAAAAGTGTGAGATAGTTTTGCAAAAGAAAGGAGAAATGAGGATAAATAGCAATTGTCCATAAATTTGATAAAATAAGGATGTAATGTTAGGGGGAAATATTGGCACAATGTTATATTTAAAAGTGGTAATAAAAGCATTGCTTGCTTTGATTTCTGCCCTTTCTGGTTTATTGTTGATATAAAGATAAATTGACTCAGACTTCCAGGAGCGAGAAAGCTACGATCCACTGTTACAGGCATTTTAAAAACCAGCACTGCTATAATACCTGATTCATTGTTAACAAGATTGGCTTCGTTGCATGTTGGTATTTTTATGAATTGACTGTGACCTATGGCTGGTTTAGGCCCAGATAAAGTTAATGCAAGACAAAGCAGGCTTTGTTTGACAAAGGTGGGGTGCATTTAGTAGCAACGTGCTACTTTGATCCACCTACAGAGCATGTTCAAATCTATCACACACATCTAGAATTCAGATCATATATAAAGACAATGGCTATGTTTTTGAAATTGTGGGTCAGACTTCTCCAATTTACCTTCCTAATGCCACTGACTGCAATAGTGCTTACCTGGTTTCCACCAAGGCAGCATAAACAGAAATTCAAGTTTTCAGAGACTCAATTTTTCTTCACGCTTTCCTTTACTTTATGCAGAAATTCCATAAAAGAATGAATGTTCCTATCCCCTGGTGTGACTCAGGTTTGTACTTATGACTACATTATGAGATGTTAAATTACACAGTAAAGAGAGAAATGAAGACAGTGATAGAAGGTGCCTTTATACAGGAGAAGATGATCTTTCAGTGGAAAGACAGGTACGAATCAGAATTTGAATTTCAGAAAACTGAGGTGTGAGCTTACAGCTTGGATTCATCAGTCCTCAAGTGGACAAAGCAGATGTGCTATTCAGTCGCGCTTAAACTTCAGGTCAGACCCACATTTCCCATAAAGCAGAAAGAGCTTTCCAGCATCAAATGGTTCCAGAGAAAGCCAATGCTGAGCCTCCCGGGCCCTGAAGGTTATCTGATGCATGCTTCACGCTGCCTAGCAAAGAGCGGCACAGGATCATTTCTCTGCTCCTCACATAATATAATTATTTGTCACTACTGAAAGGCAATGAGACAAGCTAGTGGGACCCAAGTCTGCCATTTTAGGAAGCTAAAAATAAAGGAGGCTCTCCTGCAGTACTCGTGCAGTGTCAGGGAAATTTCATGCTGCTATAGTTATTAACTGAAGTAACAGGAAAGCAGAGGAAAAATGCTTGCCTTAACATATTGCCAATTAACAGAGCAAGCAGAGAAATTCAGTGTGAAGATCTGAGTCTGGTTCCTTTAAAAGCTAAGAACTTGATTTTCATGAGTAAAAATTCCATCCATCACCAATATGATTTTTAGCCTGGTTTGCTAAGAAAAAGTAGTTTGTGGGCTCATGCTCTCTGCATTTGTCTATCAGTCTACTCCCCTCACCTCTGCTCATTAGATTTTGAGGATTTTGTCTAATTTCAGCCAAAGCTTGGCAGACAGTCAGAGGTCTCCAAAAATTACATTTCTGCAAGTGTCACAAAAGTCGACATCTGGGAAGAAGTGGCATTAAAACGTTCCTACTAGAGAAGAGGTTCAGTGAAAGATCAAATACAAGAGACCTGTTGGAGCTATCAGAGGCCGCCCAAGAATTCACCTTTAGGATTCCAATCCATAAGAAAGCCAGCTTTCTTGCTTTTGCTGCTTAAGGAACCAAATATTTATTTTAATTGTGGTAATTATTGGATGTCTAAGTCTGTTGGATGTCTGGCTGTTATTTACATCATTGATTAGCAATACGAGGTAAGATGCTGCACAGACTAGTCTGGACTCAGACTCCTCAGTTAAATAGAGGGCACAGATAAGGGAAGGGGATGAAAAGACCAGAGAGGTGAGCTGGCACCACAGCTAAAGAGCAAAGGAAAAGCACATCTGGAAATGATGCCAAGGTTTCGTATTTCAGCAGCTCTAAATATTTTCTCAAAAGCTAGCACTGAAGCTGCTCCTTTAGCCCTCCATTCCTGTGAGCTTACGCATGCTTCTTGTCAGGTATTAGCGGCAATGATGAGAACTAGGTTAAGTGACAAAACAGCTTGCTTTTTGGTCACAGATTAGGGGATTTCTAATAAAATAATGAGGTATGTCTGTGACCCAACTTAAAACTACTATGCCTGTAAAGTTACGACGTTAAAGTGAATTCACATGGAAGTGCCTGACTCACTAAATTAGCACTTCTTCCCTCAGGAAGGGAGGAACATAGACTTAGAGGTGAGGCACCATGACAGCAGGACACACCACTCCATGCGACTCTGCCCATTTCTCCTGGCATTAAGAAATTAATCTTTCTGATTTTTTATAGTAGGGGTGCTTCTTCCTCCCTACCTTTGAAAGGAATGTAAAGCAAGGTATGAGCCCAAATCCACACAGCCTCATCAGCAGAGTATCAAACAAAACCTTTCTGGGTTTTGCTGGTGGTTTTTTTTTTCAATAGGGAATTTGTCAGTTCAGTATCTGTCAAAATACTTCTGAAAATAATCAACTTCTAGTTTCACAGCCATGTGCTGAGACACTCATATCTAGCATAGAGAAGCCATGTGCATGCAATATCACCCATCAAACAGATTACAAGCATCTTCTGGTTCAGGAACAAAACCAAAAGATCATACGCTGACTTCCTTTTCTAAAATAAATTTCTATCCAGAAATATCCAGTTCTGTTTTCTGATAGTACAGTGTACAGAAGATATCTCAGCTTCCCATCACGCAGAGCACTGCCTAGTCATGTCTAATTGGTGCTGATCTTGCATTAGCTGTCCTGTCCTTCGGGCTCGATTCTGATGTTGCAACTACAGTGCCGTAAGCAGGCTATGTAAGAGACAGATTTCAGAATAGTTACCAACAATCTACGTTAACATGAATTGTCAAGCTGTGTTACGAGCTTTACGAGAATAACCTGTTGTACATTTTGCTGCAGTGAGGAACTTCACCTCTCCTTAGGGCTAGAGCAGTCCTAGCATGACTCATGCATGGACCCTGATTCCAGTTCACTAATGCTATGCTTACTTCATCAACTATATGCAACTTTAGTAAGAATTTCACTGGTCTCATCCTTCCACAACCTCCACTGCGCCTCTAAGACAGCAGTATTTGTGCTCCAACTTCTTGTCAGTATGATTAAAAGCTGAGAGATGCCTAAACAAGTAGTCCTGTAACATATGCAAAAATCCCTTTTGTTCAACACCACCTCTGAGGGCTGCATCACTCAACCTGTGTCCATGGGTATGCCAGGCTGCACCATCCCAGCCTCAAAGTTAGGCCATGTCTTTGTCCTCTCATGAATATTTCTCCTCCATTTCTGCCTATCTTCTGTTCACTCTTCTCATTGTGCAAGGAAGACTTAAAAATCTCACTTTGTGAACTTTTTAATGTGTGACAGAAAGCAGGAGACAACGAATCCAGTTATTAGGCAGATCAGGTTCAGAATGAATCATAGAAGAAATTCTTAATTCCCTGATCTCATCTAAACAGGCTCTCTGCAGCCTGGCTCAGAGTTTTGTAGGCCTGAAATGGGAACATGGCTGTGAACGTGGGAACCATACCAAGCTGACTCTATCAGAAAACAGAAGGTTTTACATATAACCCCACTGGAGACCAGTACTGTAAAAGCCACTTCCGTTCCAGAATTCATCTTCTGTTGAATGAAAATACATTGAGCCAGATGGATCTATTTCAGGAGGAGGATCAGGCTGGCACCAGTCTAAAATCAAAGATTATTGGTTTTTGGTATTCAAAGCTGGAGTAGCTGAGAGCACGTGTTCAGTGCAGATGCTGACATGTTCAAGTCCATGCCTAAAGGAGTATCCCAGGAAGGATATATCAAGTGAGTTTGCCAAATATTAAATTAAAGAAAGATGGGAAATTTCTAATTAATTCTTGCAAATCTTTTCACTGCTCCCTACAATACTAGCAGTGAATGATCAAAAGGCATTCTTCAAGTGTTGAGAAAGCTGCAGGTTCTAGTGAATGCAAAAGATCATTAAAAAGTGGGAGAAAAGACTGGTCACCAGGAAGAAACAAGCAGGCTCCAGCAGAGCATTTGGCAGCCCACGTCCCTGCAACAGTGCTGGAAGTCAGAAGCCTAAATCCGCAGATCTGAATTCTGGGGATTGTCCATGTGACACAGAAATTATGTCAACCACCCAATTTTCCAAGCCAAACGCACTCACCGCTAGTGTAAGTTGCAAGCAACAATGATTTCAGCAGTTAGACATCTTAGTATTAGGTTGTTTAATAACTTGAACATGATCAGCTCACTCTTGCTTCATACTCCACTCCCGTTTGTTACATGGAGTCACTGGCAATCTATCGTGTTTTAGGACTAACAGCTCTGTGTGGCAAAATCTGTTTTTCCCATTAGAGGTGTGAAGAGTACCTAGTCCCTGCTCAGCACCTTTAGTACAGTGCTTGTAACACAACACAGGAATACGTAACCTTCATTGGCCAACTGACAGGAGCACAATGGGTATCAGCATCTTTCATCAGCAGGTTTGTGCTTGTGGTAGCCACCAATGGGATCGAGTTTTACAGGTGCAAAATTTTGCAGCTATCAGTAGCCTTATTTTACATGTGGCTGGATGGCTAGAACTCTGCCTTACAAGGACTCTATAAAGCGACTGCAAATGTTAATCCTGAGGAACACTAACCTTTGGGTTATACAATGCTATTTCTATTGGGGATATTTTTAGTCTTATCACTGCCTTCAGTTCAGTATGCACAGGAAAGAATACCACCAATCTTTTCTACAACACAAGGCTTGCCTGAAAATAAGTTAATATAACAAAAAATACATTTTTATTTACAAAAGCTTCACATCCTAGAGGCATATGAGAGCTGTAAAAAAAATAAACTCAATTTCTAAAAGGGCAGTAAGGCCCTATTGCCAAATAAAATACAAAACTAGCATAAAGAATCCAAACGAAAAACAACCAATTAACCCTATCACCCCACTAAAAATGCCAGAGACAAAATGAGAAGCAAACTTCTCCAGTATTGCAGGAGAGGGCTTTCCAGCTGACATGGTGGACACCTTCCAAGAAAAATGAACTCCTGTGCAACAAAGTCCCTTTTGCTTTGTGAATGGTACAGCAGTACCTTGGCTAGGATGCTAGTCTGGGCTGTGGGAAACGGGAGTTGAGGCTGTGAGTGACCTTGCCCAAGTTCCAGTTTTTGATGCCTTCTGAAGTGCTCGAACACACTGAGGATAACTCCTAGGTGCTAGCAGGTGCTTGCAGGAAGGACCTGCTCTCCCTCCAGGGACAGATCAAACCTTTGGCTGAGGCGCAGGATGGGGCTAGTCAACAGAGGATACTGAAAAGGAGGGAATGAAAAGACCCATCCTGGCTTTGAGTTCAGAAAATATTTGCCCATGTAAGACCCGCAGCTTTAAAGAATGCAGCAGATGCCTTATTCTTCACCTAAAGGAAAGGGAAAGTTATATGATCCTCCTTTTGTTTTTATTTTTTAAACAATATACTAGTGGTTAAAGCATTCAGCTGCGATGTAGATATTCCATATGCATTTAATTGCATATCCATACTGAAAATACTTATTCAGCCAAATCTTGAGGAAAAGCCTAGTTTTGAGTTAGACTCTGAGTTAGGCACCAACTTGCCCAGTGCTGTCAAACTGAGACAGAAATTATCATAGGCAGAAGCAGATCTCAAAGGTCAAAAGTGAAGAGCTTCTACCATGCAGACACTGGCTGAGGGATGGGGGAGATACATCCATGGGAGCACAGGCAGTAGCTGAGGCAAGGGGGGTTGTGTCCCTCAGCATATGTAACAGATATGGTGTGAGAAGAGGATTCAGTTTTGCTCCATGGTAGGTAGACAGAGTACTGTGCAGTGTTGTGAAAACAGATAAATCAATCTCTGAACAAAGCTTGCTCATATACCAGGAGCAAGACAGCCACAATAATCTGACATCCTGGTCTGTGTACTTCTTTTTGCAAAATGCAAACCAGAGCCAAACAGTGCAAACACAGAAGCAATCAAAGACTCCAGTAGTAGGGGTCAGAGGTAGAAACACAAAGCTTACCAGATCTATACTAGAAAGGGGAATCACTCCAAAACTTTCAAGGAGGAAAGATCCTGTTATCAACCATACCAAATTAGTACAGGGACACAGCATGAATTCATCCTTTATAGTACTTATACATCATCATAACTAGCCAATATACTGTTCATCCTGTGGCAGAGGTACCTTCATTTGGCCAAATTTACTACTGGAGTTACTATGCTGATAACTACTGGCTGTGCTGATGCTTCTGGATCAATAGCAAGAATGAATTTAGCTGACTGACTCCAATAGGACTAAGTGCATGGGCGAGCTGAGGAGAATATGGATCATTGCTGCAGGCATAAAAACGTATTTGAGCAAGTTACCCCATCCAACCAGCAGTATCTGTCACTGTCCACACAATGCACTGCTGACAGTGGAACAGGAGTTGGCAGCATCTGCGGTTTGCTTAGAAAGCTGTGTCGGATTTGCACCTCACAGATTCCTGACTAAACATGACTGCTGACTGTATCACACCCATGATTTTTAACAGTTCTCCCCAGGAACAAAAACTAGTAACACACTGGTAATCCCACAGAGACCAACTCTGTGCTTCACAAGTCTATGAAGTCTTTGACAGAGGTCACCCCTCACAGGCATCTGCATAGTCCAACATAGCCCTGCGTGAACTTCTGTAAGTAGTATTTGTGTTTCACAGGATCTGAATATTTAAAGAAATTCACAAAAGAGGGAGACCCGGCAGGATTCATTTTCTTCCCTGATCAATTTATCAGACATTAAAGCCTAGTTGGGAGACATTTTATGCTGCTTGTACCAAGCAGTCATTCAAAAACAACTCTAGCAAACCTGGTTTGAATCATGGCTTATCAAGTGAGACCCTTACAGTAGTGATCACTTTTTCTCATGAGTACTCCGGTAAAAGCAACCGGGTTGCCTGTATAAGTAGCTCTGAAATATAAGTAAAAGGTAGATAACTGAGTTCCATGACTGCCTTTTGCCTACACAGACTCAAGATTTTCTCCTCTCCCTCCTGCCACAGCTAATTGCCTGAAGAGGAGAAAGCAGTGGTTTGCAGAGACAGGGAATTGTTCTCCTGGAGCAGAGTCCAGTGGCACTGAGGTAGCAAAGGCCTTTACGTCAGCATCTTCTTTCCACAGACATGTCTTGGTCTTGCAGAGAGGAAGGTGGTGTCAGGGATCTTTTGGGGATAGCATGGCTTTTGCCAGTGCTATACCATTTTACAGTGGCTATTCAACCCAAGGGAGATACTGACATTACAGCCGCCTCTTAGGCATTTGCTCTAACATTTAGCTCAGGAGGTTAAGATTGAAGCAAATGCACTAAAGAATCCCAGAGGCCCAACATGTTCCTTTGTATTTTCATCCACTGAGTTTGGGTTATTTAGATGTGATTTCCAAATGATGCTGTGAAATAGGTAACCCCCTCCTGTAGTGTTCTGGCATCAAATACCTCTGACAGAACCATTTTTAAGTAGCAGTGCTTAAAGAAGCTCTTTCAAAAACCTTCTCTTCGGTTTTGTTTTCTTAATCATTGCCCATTCTCCCAGGATGACATGCAAATTACAGCTCAAGTATTAGAAGTATAAATCAGATTGTGGTGGCAAATGAAAGGGCTTCTAGAGAATGGCTCCACAGGAGGTGGTGTAAAGCTTAAAATACCCAGAAATCTATATTCTCACCTTTTCTAAAAATGTTTTGCTCATTTACTTAGACAACTCTTCAGCCCCTGAGAAAACTATGCATCCACACTGCTCATGAAAACAAAACAGAGTCAGTCTACTGTCTCCTCAGCTACCTACCCTGCAGCTGCCCTCAGACTGTCCTCCAAAGCCAGTAATCAAGGACACACCTGGAAAAAAACCCATATATACATTAGGCCTTTTGCCATTTGTCAGAGATTCCCAGAACTGGCCCTTTTCTACTGCGTTGTTTCACTAAGGACACGAAACAATTTATGGCCTCAGGCTCATCCCTGGCTTGAGAACAGATGCCTCAGAACAAATCATCCAAGTAAAATAAAGGGAGAGGCAGGTAGCCACATCTGCTTTGCAAGACAGCGTTACAAGACTGGGCAGAATGCACAGAGTAATTTAGCCTGATGGCTAACAGCAAGTGGGTTTGCTTTATCCTGAGGACATCCATTTCTTCCTCTTACTAGTAAAAGACCAACAAACTTGTCTATTGACATTAAAGCAAGCCCTCTCAACACACATTTCACAACATGATGTAAGAGGCATAAACAAACAAACGCGCAATTATTCAGAAATTAAATGGCCTGACAAATGAAGTAAGAGGGGTAGGAAACCAGTGTGAGATCTCCTCTGGATGTTTCACCGGATTTCCCCCAGAAAGTGCTGCTGCACTTTCAATACGTAGCAATGAGTCCAAGTTAGCTAAACCAGGTGAAAGAAAAAGCTAGTGCAAAGAACCACAGAAGCACAAATCCTCTTCCCTCACCGTGGGAGGAGAATGCCAAACAGAGGGATAAGAAAGCAGAACTCAACAGAACTCTGACCTCTTCTTGATGCAAATGAAGGCCTTTTCCTACTGCTTCAGAGTTCAAAAAACCATGGCCAGAGAAGTCATACAGATTATACGTGCCACACTCTTGTACGCTACCAGTGTGGATACTGTGGTGGATGAAAGACGAGAGGACAGAAATTAAGAGGTAAGCCAACACTGAAAAGATGAAGCCTACCAAGCTTTGAAGCTATATTCAACAAGTGAAATTCCATACTTTTCAGTGTACTGGAGAGTTTGCAAATAAGGACTCGAAAGCCTAGCAGATCAGACAAAAATAAATCACAGAACCAAAATAGTCACCTTCGTTCCCAACAGCACTACAAAACACTTGAACTCCAAGTAACCCCAGCTAAATGAGAGGACCTGAGACCAAGTCACATCACGCTGCTCCCTGATTACTCCCTTCTGTTCCATAAGTCAAATAAATCTTGGTTCAGGAGATAGCCTCGCTACAGGTAATTTTTATGCTGCTCTTATGTCCTACAGGACTTGCTGAGTAACCAGCAAGTGTCAGTTGCACTGCAGCTTGTCTCCAAAACTGTCTGGGAAACCTGGATATTCCAGAACACCTGAAAGGATAAAAACCATAGAGCAGAAAGACAATTTTGAATCGGTTTGCATCTGCTGTGCTGTCCTTGAAATGGGTTTTGCCTCCACCTAAGAAGCTTTCAGACAATCACAACTATTTCCATGGCACCATAGCCATGGGTTTTAGGAAAAGCAGACACAAGTCATGTGCACATCCAATTAGCACTTGGCTGCTTTAGCTCTGTGCTCTCAGGAGAAGATGACTTTGGGTCGGTGGAAGAACTCTGGCTTTCATTTTCAGAAGCTAAAGTTCTCCTGTTTCAGAGGACAGTTTTGATCAATAGGACTACAACAAGGATGAAAGCTGCTCTGCTGTCTGTCATTGGCTTGCTTCCTTCCTATTATCCAGAACATCACAGTCTCTTTTTCTTTCCTTTTTTTTCCCCCATTTTCAGTTTGTCAGTTTAAACTAAGTGATGGAAATGACTGCCAAGTGAAACCCCACAAATAATAACAATAACAAAAAACTATGCTAAGTATATGAGAAAGAGAGACTGAGTACCCATTAGTAAGGTTAGAGAGGGGCATTAATAAAAGGAAGATTTGTTAAACATGACTCATTTCTTTTCCTTCCGTTCATAAATCTTATTATTCCCTTGGAGAACAGCCATGCACTCAGTGGCTAGAACTGCATTCTTAAATGATGTTCTTGGTTTAAGTACTACCTGCCTTTACTTACTAAAAAAGTCAAATAAACACCATCACTCCCAAACCCCAAAAAACAACCCCACCTTCCACTATCAAGGTTATTAAGTTAAAGCAAGTTTTTCTAATCCTTTAAACCTGCATGATGATTATAGATGTGCAACAACCACACTGCAGCTATTCACTAGAAAGATGACAGACCTCTGTTTGCTTTTCCAACTCCAGCCACATCTACAAAGAAATGGAAAGAAACTGAACTGGAATACCTCCTAAAAGGCAACAAAAACATCAGTCAAAGGTTTTCTTTCCACCTCTGTAAACATTGTTTTTAATCCTACATAGTAGAAATGATTCAAGTTCTACACAAATGAGTCAATGATAAAATTACCACATGATTTTTCTGTCAAAATTCTTCCCAGCTACAAATGCAAAAAGCAGAAACATTACATTAAAAAAACCATTACCAGTAAAAAATCAGAGACACAGAGTACAGGGAGAGACTTCAAAATCACTGATGTGCTACTGGAATAGGGATATATTTTTCGTATTTGTCAATATTTTGAAAAGTTGGATGTAATTTTACCTGTTATACAAGAGAAATTTACCCTCTTTTTTCTACCAAACCTTTAGACCTTTTCTTCCTAAAGTGGCTAAACAGAGTAATACTATTTCAAATATTACCTTATATTTTTTTATAGGGGCTATCCAAACATTGACTCGTGATGTCTTCTTCCCTTATTTTGGGGAAAAAAGTCTTCCTGAAAGCGCAGATTATGAGTTTTCTCAGCTACATAAATCAAGACTAACACAGCTAAAGCCAATGTGAAGCGGAAATTGGACTTTTGGACTTTCGGACATCACTGCAATACAGAAGGTCAGGCCTGTATCAATGGTTACCTACCTAAGCTTCCGTAAGTAATTTAGAAAAACTGAAAAAACTTATTATATACTGTATGGTAACTAACAAACTGCAGCCAAACTTCAAAAAACAAACAAACAAATAAGAGTTGATATTTTTCACTCCTGTCTTCAACTAGGCCCAACTTCGCATTTCTTAAAAAAAAACCTCTAAAGGAGACCATGTGGAGAAGCTGCTCACTAGGACAAGGAAAGCACATGGCTAGGACCAGCCCCAACAAGTAAGTCGATAATATTGGAGATAATTATGTGCTAATTTTGTCAAATGCACGTTAGCATTAGACCATAAACAAATCAAATAGAAATAATTATTACATAAGAATCTGTATGTGGGTAAAAAGATGCAGTTTCATTAGCAGCAGGGCTGGCAGTCACACTTGATTGGGCACCGTGTACATGTGCCTTTACCTCTCTTCTCTGGAACAGAATTACTCTTCAGCTGAAAGTTGCCAGCTATAAAAGCTTCTTTTTGACAAATCTGATGTGGACATTCGCATGATTCGTTTGCAGCCTGTTCGCAACTCTTACTTTCGATATGGAAATTTGGAACCATTTTCAACCAGTCCCAAGCCTACGAAGACTAAACTGTCCTTTTAAAAATACTGCTGCACCTTTTAAGTATGCAGATTGCTGCGCTGAATTTTAAATGCAATCACTTTGCTTCCAGTGCATTCTAAAAATCAGGAGTCCCAGTCTGCATGAATGAGTCCTCTGCACCTAGGACCTGCTATTTCCATCATTTTAAGCCTATGTGCTGCAATTACATGAATTGTCCACTTCTTTTCCCCAGCTTCCTCCATGAAATGCATATGCAATATAAAACCCATTCATTGTACTGGAAATTGCTATTGTATTTAATCTTCCCAAAGAGAGCAAAATCAAATTATGATGTGTAAAGAATGATAATCTGTCAAATTCAAGGGAATACTCCAAACTTATCCCTCCAGTCCCTCTGTCTGCGATAGAACAGGTCAAAGAGGTCTAATGTAGAAGACATGGGTAGGAAGACATGATGTGAGCATACATAATGAGAAGATGAAAACTCTCTTAATCTTTGCAGATTGAATGAAATCTAATTACATGCTGTATTGATTGTTGTGTATTACTGGAAAGAGACAGTGAAAAGGGAAAAAGGCAATTACAGTGAAATTGTAGTCTGACCCTTCAATTGCTTCTGGCATGAAAGGTTATGCTTTACTCTGAGCATCAAAAATTCTTTATCCTCTATGGTAAATCATTAGCAACAGACTCAGATGCAGAACTGATTACAGGAAAAATTCAGTCAATTAAATCTCTTTTTATTTTTTTCCCCTTTATAAAAAATAGAGCCAAAGGAAAAAAATACCAAGGTATTATCATCAATGCCATTTCTTTAATTGCTACTAAATCTATCTGGCATTAGTTCTGTGCTGACTGACAATAAATCATATTCGTCAATAGAAACACCATAGTAAAAATGAAAAAGAAAAATATAGATTGATGAACTAGATCTAGAATAACTCAGTTTTCCAAACTATAAGTTATACCCAAAGTCAATTAAGAGGCAATATAAAGTTTCACCAAGGAAATTCCACAGCCACATTTCATTGCTCTCTTTTCCCTTTGCACACTCTGTTCATTTACTTCCACCAAAACCAGCAGCAGCTGAGTCTAAAGCAAGCTTTCAGAAATACTGTTTTTCTAAGTTGATAGAAAACCAAAGCACGACCCAACTGAAAACTACTGTTTGGGTGTATGTCTGCACGACTCTGCAGGCAATCATGGCAATTCTCATTCATTCTGTTCTAAAAATTCTTGTTCTGCCAAAGACAGTTGCAAGGACCAGCTTCCTACTGACTTTCATACATGGTCCTCTGCATTCTACACACACCTCCACAGGCATTGTATACACAGTTTTTATTCAGACTGAAAAACTAATGAGTTTTCTGGTGGTCACTTTTAGGTTGCCTCTTGGTACGCTTGTAACATTACTTCTTGTGTTTATTTTTCCTTGAAGGTACACATTCAAATAACATTTCTTTGATTGCATGCAAACAAATAAGTGTGACAGAAACAAAATTCTGCATAGCTGCAGATGCAAGGCTGGTCGCCCACGGAAGTGTCTTTCTAATGCACTGGATCTTCAACAGAGTCCCTAGGAAATCCAGGTAATGTCTTACAAGTTTAGAACTAATCCAATTAGAAAGGAAAAATGAAATAAAAGAACACTCAGACTTTATTACCAAAATATAAGACACTTAACAGGCGGCTCTAAATTTGCTGATCTCAAAATAGAAAAATTCAAGAGCAGAAAATTGAAATACTGATCTTGACAGATCTACTGTAACAGTAATATTGAGCTGGACTGAAACTCCTGGTGTTTGCAGGAGTTCTGGGTATGCAAGGTGCAAGGAATTCATACTCCTTATGAATAAAATCTACCTACGCATGTCTGTCTCTCCATATAAAAGTGACTGACCCACCTCATGAAAAAGTAACATTCAAGAAGGCCTCAGACAGCTATCCAACCTTGTGACAAAGCAGTATACAGGATAACATCTGAGAAGCCTTGCTCAACATCAGGATGAAACTGCACAGCTCCAGAGCAGAAAGAGTGCTTCTGCAATACCAGTCTTTCTGTGAGACATGGTAGAGCATCATCACAGACAGGCTCTCCTGAATCTCAATGCTGCCAGAGCAGCATTATGCCCATTAATGGCATAAGTAATGAGTCATGATATTAAAAATGGAATACCAGTGAGCTAAACCCAAACACAGATGCTTGATCCTGATTTCACTTACAGTGATGCAACTCTAATGAATCCAGTGTAGCACCTCCTAGTCTTTTAGGATTTTTCCTTTTTATTGCCATAGAATGCAGGGCAGGGAAAAAAGAGAAAGTGACGAAGTGTCTTTTTACAATGGTGATGAAATAATTAACCTGTGTTAATGTACCACTATGTAATAAAAACACCCACTGTGTCAGAAAGAAGCTGAAGGGAAAGCAATAGGAAATTTTAACAGTTCAGCTTGAAAAACTTTATTTTCCTGTGTAAGAACTTTCAAGAAGAAACTATCTGCAGTGTTTGCTATGACCTGATGAAACAACATAACATGTAAGTTCAACCAATTTCACTATGAAGTTCCATATCCAACAAACCAAATTAAAGAAGAAGAAAAAAAGTCTCCAAAATAGAGGCATATTTTGCAGAGAACTTCCTGTTTACTGTGAAGTTACAGTCATTACATGCAATGGTGCCTGTCTGGTACATTAAGGACTCCTGCTGATTCTCTAGGTGATGCTATCTACGCTGAGATGAACCCAGAGCAGGTAAACCCTACCTGAAGTATCACCTATGAACGCCACCAAGAACAAACCAATTTGGGCCAAAAAATCCCATCCAGTTGAGCTACGATGGATATAGCTCAGGGACTGATCTAATTTAGTTTGGGAACTCTATGACTTTGTTGAATTTGGGAGGAAGATTTCCCCCTTAAATCCTACATTCTTCAAAACTGCTCTGGAATATGGTTAAGAAACACAGCTGTTGACACTTTCTCTCTAGTTCATGAATGTGTATTTTCGTGAGTGACACCCACACTCCACATTCCCCTTCTCTCTTCCCTGTTTATACAGATGAGTGCGTAAGGGGATGCGTGTTCTATAACACTTGCTGGCGTAAACTGCATATTACCATAACAGTCTAACTACTTAGATTTATACATTCACTCAGAAAGTAGTAATAGGAAATATACTTTATTCTAACCCTCCTAATTTGTTTGCATTTTGAGGCTACGGGAGCCTTTGTTAAATCAATGTTACGAGTAAGATTTTCACCAGCAGCCTAGAAGCACATTCCGTATACTTAAATATATTTACACTGGAAGTTTTATTTGTTGCTAGACACTAGATGTTACGTTTATATTACAATTTCATGGAAAAGTTCACTCCCTCAGCTTCTTCCTGTCCAAAGCACTGATACATTTAATCACATACTTATTTTGATGTTCCACATTTAGAACTTTACAAATGTATGCACATACAAATGCACTTGTTTTGAAGGATTAGTTTCTACACCAAACATTAGTTGTGCTATAACAACTTTTATGGCTTAGCCTGTTCTAACTACCATGGAAGAGTTCTTTGCTTACCTACCAAAATTTTTGAAGACTGGTGAATTGAAATGGTTTGTCATAAAAAGAATTGGTGGGTGCTTCCCCTCCTCACCAAAGATAACACCAAATTTAAATGGCACAGTCATTAAGGAAATGTATGGGTGGTATGTTTAAACAGACCATTAGAAGCACACAGCGTAAGAACTCAGTAGAATGCTTTTAAAGTAGTTCTGAGACCAAGTATATGACTTCCAGCTATAACCTAACAGCGTATTTGCTATGCAAACACCTACACATGCAGGGTTAATATATCCAGACAAACTGTAAACCCAGGTACAGTTCATCGGGACTTCCAACCACTCCTTAAATGCACGAACTCTGCAGCCTCCTTAACTTTGCATCTATTGAGGGTGTTCTGACTTTGGACTGAGAGTTGGGGTGGGAGGGGTGCGGGGTGGCAAGGGCATTCAACAAATCCCTCCAGCAAAACCCTGCAGCCACTATCTTTCCCTTCATTTTCAGCTCTTCAGCAGAGGGGTCTGGGCGTATGGTGCCCGGGCTTCCCTCCCCCGCCTTGGGTGTTCTTCCCCCATCTTCGGCACCCTCCCCGGGCACAGGGCACCACGGGACCGGTGCTGCGTCCCCTCCCAGCCCTCCGTACCATTTAGCTGGTTGTAGACCACTTCCTCCAGATGGTCCAGGCGTTGCAGGATGGACTCCCTGTCGGCCAGGCTGCCCGCCTTGGCGCCGCGGCTCCTGACCCGGCGGTCCGCGCTCCGGACGATCTGCACCAGCTCCTGGGAGCGGTCCTGGATCCTGCAGTAGACGGAGAAGAGGATGATGCCCACGAAGACCAAGATGTTCACCGTCAACAAAGTTTTGATTTTCCGTGCCACCGCCATGGGAGCCGCCGGCGCGGTGGCGGGGGGCACATCAAGGCGCGGCGGCCGGCGGC